>OV049924.1:62638292-63838292 GCA_920104205.1 Eupeodes latifasciatus | reverse complement strand
GAGAAAGAGAATTGATTTAAAACTGATCAGTCATGCAAATCAATTAAATTTTTAACTCGTTTGTCTTAAAGGTTGTTTGATTTTCTTTTGTTTGTTTTACTTTTATTCGTTTTATATTTAAATATTTACAAGTTTTATACTTTTTTATTATTATCGTTGAGAAAATCTACGAATAAACGTTTACGTCAGTATAGTTTCTACATTTGCGTGTAGTGTATTGTGTTTTGTGGATTTGCGGATTTTTAGTAATACATATTGCAGATTGTTTTTATTTTTTTTTTTTAATAATTTATTTATATATATATGTTTGTATATATATTTCTATATAACTTCTTGTTTTTATTTATGCCTCAAAATAGCGTCATTAACATAAGTCATACTCACAACATTGGTTGTTATACATATATAACATAATATTACTGAGTAAATATTATAATAAATTGTTTTCTTTTCCATTATTAAATTTTGTTTGTTTTTTCTTTGCACTACATACTATTTTTTTATGTAAAATTTTCTATATTGTTTCGAAGGCAGAGAGACAAATTACAAACGACGACGACGACGACGGGGGTCCAATAGGAGTAAAAGTAGATATTCCATTGGAAGGGGTATTTTTCTCTCACCTAATGACACAGGACACACATAATTTGGACGCCCCCATGCACTCATCATGGCAAAAAGCACCACACTGCTGACAAATTACCATAGCATTTAGGGAGCATGCACAATTCGTTGGTGTGTTATTGCTGTCTGATGATATGCCTCCAGTGATTCCAACTGTTGCGGCGGTGGTAGTTGTTGTGGTTGTAGCAGAGACAATATAATTGGGCTGTTGGTCGATAATATTCGAGCAAGCGTCGATGTAGGTTATACCGCCTGAAATAAGAACAATAATAAGGTTTTATTTTAATTTTAAATATTTCCTCATAAACACAATCTGTCCTAGAGTTCCCCGTCCTTGGATTTATACTAAGGATCAGGCCCTCCAGGTTGGGAGTTGTGCCTTCGTCGGGGTGACTTCCTGACCACGTAAAAATCTCCTAGTTGATTTACTCTTGACAACCCACGCAAACGAATTAACGAACTTCGGATATGCACGTGGAATGTTAGGTCCCTTAACAGACCACGTGCAGCCAAAGAATTAGCAGAGGCCCTAGATTGCTATAAAGCAGACATCACCGTGATCCAGGAAATACGATGGAATGGGCCGGACAAAAAGAGGATGAAAAACTACGATATTTATTATGGTGAATGCTACCGAGAAAACCAACAACGCTTATTTGGATGCGGCTTTGTCATTGGAGCCAGACTTAGGCAACAAGTCTTGAGCTATAGGTGCATCAACGAGCGCCTAATGACCATCCGCATCAAGGCTAAATTCGGCAACATTAGCCTGATATGCGCACACGCCCCCACAGAAGAGAAGGATGACACCACCAATGTCCTAGCTACGGTATAAAAATTGTCCTGGGCGATTTTAATGCCAAGCTAGGAAGGGAAGACATCTTTGGTGGAATAATCGGGAAAAATAGCCTGCACGACAACACTTATGAGAACGAATTCAGACTCATAGATTTTCTGTGGGGCGAGACGTCATGGTAGCCAGTACGCCTTTTCGACACCTCAACATCCACAAAGGAACTTGGAGTTCTCTAGATCAATCTACCGTCAACCAGATTGACCACATTGCTATCGACGCTAGACACGCTTCCAGCATCATGGATGTCCAACTTTCCGAGGAGCTAACATCGACTCGGACCACTACCTCTTAGCACTTCGGGTTTCCAGACCCAAAGCAAAACAGGGAGATGCTGAGAGAAGGTACAACGGCGAACGGCTACAATCGCAAAAGATCGCTAAATCCTTCTCCGACCGAGTTACAAGTAACCTCTCTCGAAGTTCTCTGCCCCCAACACAATGCATCGAAAACCAGTGGCAACATTGCCAAGATGCACTCAGAGAAGCCGCCTCTGACGTGCTGGGTTTCAAGCAGCCACCAACAAGGAACCTCTGGTTTGATGAGGAATGTCGGCAGGCAAATGCAGCCAAGCAACAGGCACGCAAAGCGGCGCTTCATAGAAGGACGAGAGCTGCTCATGAGCTCTATGAGCAGAAGAGGCGAGAGGAACACCGACTTCTCAGAAGGAAAAAGAGAGAGCATGAGAAGCGTGCGGTCAAAGATGTTGAGAGATTTAAAAGCAGGAATGATGTTCGAAAGTTTTATGAACAGGTGAAACGAAATTCACAAGTACATAAACCTAGAACCGAAGGCTGCAAAGACGAAAGTGGAAACATCATAGTGGAACCGCAGTCAATGCTGAGGATATGGAAGGACCACTTCTGCAGACTGTATAACGGCGACGACGAACCGAATTCCGCTGTCAGGCAGGATGATCCATTCAACATAGACTACGAAAGCCAACAATTCCGTCCTTCCGACCTAGACGAAGTTAATATTGCCATATCTAAGCTGAAGTCTAACAAAGCCGCTGGAGCGGATGGCTTGAATGCCGAGTTTCTTTAAAGAAGCTGGAGATAAGTTGGTTAGGAGCATGCACCAACTTATCTGTAAGATATGGTCGGAAGAAAGCATGCCCGATGAATGGAACCTCAGTATTGTTTGCCCGATCCTGAAAAAAGGAGACCCTCTAAACTGCACCAATTATAGAGGAATCAGTCTACTTAACATCGCTTATAAAATCTTCTCTGCCGTAATATGTGAACGTCTAAAGCCCATCGTCAACAACCTGAGAGGTCCTTATCAGTGTGGTTTTAGACCAGGAAAGTCCACAGTCGATCAAATATTCACATTACAGCAGATCCTGGAAAAAACCCAAGAACACCAAATCGACACCCACCATCTTTTCATCGATTTCAAGGCCTCATATGACAGTATCTACAGGGACGAACTGTATAGAGCCATGTCTAGTTTTGGCATCCCTGCCAAACTCGTCCGTTTGTGCAGGATGACCATGGAGAATTCACGCTGCTCCATAAAGGTTGGAAACAACTTAACTGAACCTTTCGATGTCAAAAAAGGTTTTAGACAAGGTGATGCGCTGTCATGTGATTTTTTTAACATCGTACTTGAAAGAATAGTGCAAAGCTCGCACGTCAACACCAGAGGCACTATCTTTCAAAAGTCTGTCCAATTACTAGCATATGCTGATGGGATGACATTGACATAATGGAAAGAACTCAGCGTGATGTCAATGGGGCTTTTGTGAGTATTGAGGCAGAGGCTGCAAAAATGGGTTTAACGGTTAATGAGGGCAAAACAAAGTACATGATGTCATCAAGAAAGAACTTACAACACAGGCGTCTTGGTCAAAACGTCACCATCGACAGACGTAACTTTGAGGTAGTCAAGGACTTCGTCTACCTAGGCTCCGCTATAAACACAGAAAACAACACCAGCGCTGAGATCAAACGAAGAATAACGCCTGCTAACAGCTGTTTCTTTGGGCTAATAAAGCAATTGAGTGGAAAAGTCCTCTCTCGAAGGACCAAAGTGTCGCTATATAAGACCTTTATCATCCCCGTCCTGCTATACGGTGCCGAAGCATGGACTTTGACAAAAGCGGATGAAAGCACCTTGGGTCGTTTCGAGAGAAAAGTTCTTCGTGTGATCTACGGTCCCATATGCATCGAAGGGGAGTGGAGGAGAAGATGGAACGAGGAGCTGTACGGGCTGTACAGCGACGTAGACTTAGCCAGAAGGATAAAAGTCCAACGACTAAGATGGCTGGGTCACGTAGAGCGCATGGAAACCAATGCTCCGGCCCGGAAAGTCTTCGAATCCACACCCACAGGACAGCGCAGTAGAGGAAGACCGCGAATCAGGTGGCGCGCACAATTGGAAAGTGACCTCACCCAACTTGGAGCGCGAAACTGGAGACATCTAGCTAGGGACCGACCTGGATGGAAAAGTTTGTTGGGTGAGGCCCTAGTTCACACAGGACTGTAGTGCCACCTTAAGTAAGTAAGTAAGTAAGTATTAAAAAAAAACTTTGTTAAAAACCTAACTCACTGTGAACAAATTAGCCTCTTACTTACTTTTACTCTTGAGCTAACTAAACAATCGAATAAAAGCTTACTTTTGATTTGAAAGCACTTTGGGTCGTTTCGAGAGAAAAGTTCTTCGTGTGATCTACGGTCCCGTATGCATCGATGGGGAGTGGAGGAGAAAATGGAACGACTAGCTGTACGGGCTGTAAAGCGACGTAGATTTAGCTAAAAGAATGCAAGTACTGAGTCACGTAGAGGTCACTCAACTTAGAGGGCGCAACTGGAGACATCGAGCTAGGGACCGAGCTAGAATCTGAAAATCCAAAATAACTGTGGAAGACTAAGATGACCTTAACTAACTTTTTCTCCGAAAGCCGCGGAGGCAGTAAATTCAGGATAGGTTAAAGGGAATGATGCTATAGCCATAGTCTAAACCAGTCTGCAGACTTCTATTAATAATGTTTAAAAAAAAAAAAACTTTGGAAAAAATTGTACATTACATTGCTTGGACCAGATGATGTTCGTCCGTCCAATTGTGTTGAAAACATGTAAATCAATAGTAGAATAGAATATCTATCTTTGAATATTTGCACTATCTCTAAGTTTAGATTAACTTCCAACCTTAGTTTGCACTAATAGTTTACCTTAAGAGGGCTACCATGATCTGATCTTTAAAAACTTCCTCCTACGAACATCGGATTAAACTTCTTAAAAGAGTATATAAAATGATATTTTCTATATCAAGCACTAAGATGAGTACATTTTTTGTGATGAAAAAACATTGGTCTTAGGCTATTTGATAGAGTAAAAAAATCAAGCTAGGATCTCCTTGGCTACATGAAAAGTTGCGATGGTTGTTGTTTATGGTTTGACAATGGAGACCATCCACCTGTTTTCACAAACGTTTCCAAATTGTGAAGATTTACTTTAAAAAAAAAAATAATAATAAATCTGTTTGCGGAGTTTATAGAGGACTTCGACCATTTTATGGTGCATAGTGAAGAATTTGATTACAACTTTATTACCAGAAGTGGTCCTATTAACTGGTTCCTCGTTTGATGGACTTAACTCTCATTGATTGCTTTTAATAGGGCTATATTAACTAATTGTTCACTGTGCGAACTATAATTTCAATTTGGCCATTTCTTAAGCCTGTAATATTTGAAATTGCATTGAAACATCACACTCTCTATTTTTTTTGCAGCCTTTTTAAAAACCGATACATCATTTGTTTTTATGTCCCTGTCTTTTGCTCATTTGTATGAATGTATGTAGCTATGTTAACATAAATGCAAGACTTCTGTTGAATGGATTTGTCTATGCCAGTAAAATTAAATCTAAATTTACGCAATATGAATATAAAACCGATTTCTGTCATTCGAACCCCTACAGGTGACTCTACCTGACTCTTAAAATCGTCTTCTAATTTAATAACTTTTTTTTCTATTATTTACCTTGATTAACAACTCGTCTGACATGAGGTGTAGTTGATGCGGTTATGGTTTGGTGAAGATCATGCATGTTTAATGTTTTCGATATATCTACATCGACTGATGCTGGACGTCCCCGTCCAGTTATTGGTACTCCATTCATTCCCTGAAGCTATATTATTGAATTGAAATTTAATATAAAATCATAGAACTTGCAAATAAAAACTCACAAAATAATTACCTGATTCTGGGATGGGGGCGCACTTGATGCTCTTGGTGCTTGATTATCTGCTGCTCCAACATTAGCTCTATGCACAAAAACATACTGATTGTTTCCATTTTGTTGTTGAATTTCACTCTGATGTGGTTGGGGCATAATACTGGCATGTTGAACAGTCCCCGGTGGTCCATAGACATGACGTATTAGCGTTGGTGATGGCTGCCGGGGAACAAATTTCTTCCGAGGAAATCCCATCCTCGGTCCAATAACCTGTGGGACGGAAATCTATTTGAATTAGTAAACCATTTTTGTATTTAACTAAAATAATCCAAGTTACACTAACTTTGTAAACTGTGCGTCCAATTGTGGGTAAAGGTGGCGTCACCGCCGCCGCTATACCTTCCTCCGTTTTTATTTGTGGCGATGACGCTGACACTGGAACGACCTGTTGGGCGTGTCCAGCATTCGTGCCACTGCTGCTTCCCGATGCCAAAATTGCTGACGGTGGCCGAAGCTGCGCAGTGAGATTATGCCGATTGGGACTGTTTTGAATTACAGCCTGACAAATCTGGTAGCTACGTTCCAAATTTACCGCGCCTGGTGGTAGTTTATTGTTAGTAGGCTTCCGACCTTTACCACTGGGGATTTTTGGGCGCTGTTGTGCTATTGTCGAGGGTACTCCGCTACTAGAGAGAACTTTTATGGTTGCAGGATTCAAATAGGTGGTTGTTGCTGTTGTTGTGGACCCTGCGACGGTATTAGTTGCAGCAGGACGCTGCATACTCACGGTTATTTGTTTTTGTATGAATTTGCCGGTAGATTGGTGTGGTTGTAATTGCTGTTGATATTGATTAACGGTAGTTGTAGGCGATGAAGGCATCAAGGTATTGCTTTGCTGTTGCTGTTGTGGAAGCTGTTGTTGAATATTTATAAATTGCCGATGCTGGTGTTGTTGTTGCTGTTGGTGTTGTTGTTGTTGATATTGTATTTGAGAGTTCTCTATCGTGTGGTGCTGTTGTTGGGCAGTGGTATAGTGATGAACTCCACTCGAATCAATTACTTTTTTAATTTGTTGTTGTTTTGGTTGCGAATGATTTGTTTGGAATGCGATTTGGTGCTGTTGTTGTTGCTGTTGATGTTGTAATTGTTGTTGTTGCTGTCTTTGTTGCTGTTGTTGGGCATGCATAGTCAACTGGCGATTTTGATGCATTAAAAAATTACCAATAACCTGGCCATTTGAATCGAGTAGCAATTTTCCACCTGGTATATGTGATATAGAAGATGGAGCATACATTTTTATATCTGCATTGCTATCGTTCGAGTTGCTATTGACTACGGTGCTCGTAACTTCCATTTCAGCAGCAGTCATTGGAACTTCAATTTCTTCGTTTGTTATCTGTTTGTGGAAAATATTAGATTTTTTATTAATTCATTATTAGAATTGAAAATAAAAAGTTTTACAAGGCGGAGAGCCGACCTTCGAATTACTTAGCTCATGAGATTTGAATGCAACAATATTGGTAGATCTATGCAAGAGATCAATTCAGTTAAGAAGGTCATCACAATTAGATGACTCTCGCAGAGTGATATTGTATTAACCTTAATATGGAAACCTGAACTAAAGCAGCAATGGAAGTTATTATCAACTTGACAACCTTGTATGTAGTCGTAGAAAACTCACGAACTAAGGGCGCTTTATTGAGATTTGCCAAGGAGGGAGAGGGGAAGGGTAAAATTGTAGGTTCTACAGAAAGAGCCTTCTAGACATTCCAAGAGATGATATGACTAACAAATATACTAACTACAAAACGAACTTACGCTCTCCTATCAAACACGATTAAGTGTTATATTGATGGGTCAAGAACATTTCAAAGGACTGCTGTAGGAATATCTTGAGCCTAAAACCAAAGTCTCGATACCGATAGGACGATGCACTAGCACCTTCCAGGTAGATATCAAGGCCATAGGAAATTGCGATCAGGAGGGTCATTCCGTAAAACGATTATCGTCAGACGATATCGTTTCGACTATAGTCTCACTTCACATAAGATGATAATCGTCAAAGTGATATCGTCAAAACGATAGCGTTTGCTCGATAGCTTATTAGGTATCGTCTGCTATTAATTTCTATTGATAACTAAGCTAATTGAAGTAAAAATGTTAAGTTTTTCTTATAAAACGAAAATAAAAAATTAAAAAAATATAACTAGTACGGTAACAAAGAAAATTAATAGATGAATCAGACCCTCTATCTCTTCTAACCCATATATATTTTTTGTATATACAAAACAGAAATATATAAATAAGTAATCTTTCTTCTTTCTATGTTTGACATGCAACGATTTTTGTATCGCTCTTGCACAGAGCACTAATCCAAAATAGTTTCGGGAACAACAAATATTTTGGAAGCCAAGTATTGTCCCCTGTAGATAAAAAGGAGTCTTGGACAGAATTGTCCAATCCCTTGGATCCCTTGGACAGAATTATGTTTAATCTTATTGGCCAAGGAAGAATGCTCATCCATACATTTTATTAACATTTGCAGCAGATTTTGTGTTACTGACCTATGGAAACTCAAAATTATAATTACATACATATATTTATTAATTCACAATATCAGATATACAAACAATTTTTGAAATTATAGTTTCATCGTCGGCAGCAACAAATAAAAGCACAAAAAGTTACATTAACAATTATATTAACATCACAAAACAGTTGGAATGTTTATTAACAAGATATTTTTTGCGAATTTTCAAAATTTCCAATAGAGTAAAACCAAGTTTAAAAACATTTTCAAGTTATCAAACAAGGATTATTTTTCGTTGAGTCAATTTTGACATTTCAGTCATACATAGTATAAGAGTATTTGAAATATACTGAACGATCTTATACTGAAAACGATTGACGAGACGATAGTGATAAAGTTACGTGAAGCAAATTATTGACGATATCGCTAATGATAATCGTTTTGACGATTATCGTTTTGGAAATTACGGAATGACTCCCCAGCTCAAAACTTTAGGTTGGTAAACTAAATCAGCTGAGCAGGTACAATAAAGACTCACCTCATTGGGTACCGGGGCACGTTGTAGTTCGGGGTAATGAAGTACCAGATTCCTAAGAAAAAGGGGGAGAAAATAGACCCCTAACGGAGTCAGAGCTGTATTGCAGCATAGGAGAAAATGTGAAGAAAAACTTGATCGAATCGGAAGAGAAGGTCAAAGCTTAGGAATGAATTCACCAGTCTAAAAACTAAAATCACAAACGATCCTTGTCTAAGTACGAATAAAATAAAATTACTTATCAAACCAGAATAGATATATTAGTCGCAGCGCATCAGTACTAAAATTATCAAAGACATATAAAAGTTTGCATCGAAAAAACACTCGTGGTGTGCTAAAAATTTGATTGTCATATGAGCTGAAACGGTTGATTTTTGGACTAAAGCTATGTTACTAAATACGTTTTTTTAAAAAGAAAGTAAAACTTCTTTTCTTTTGGATCAAGATCGACTTAAAATAGTTTTGTTTTGGACTTAACAAAATTACTTACATCACCAATATCAATCCCAAAATCCTGTTGTTCATGGAACATTTCTGGTTTTTGTTGCTGTGACAAATGCTCGTCTTCCTTCTTTATTAACGATTCATCTATAATTTGATTGCCTTGTTCATTTATGAAATTATTTTGTTCACTCATGAATGTTGAAGCATTTGAATACATCGTATGGTTCATTTTCAATCCGAAATTCCAATCGTGCTGAACATGATGGAACATATTTTCCCGTGTCTGAGCCTCTTCCAAACTGGGCGATGGAGGTGGATGTGATTGTGTTGTTGCCATAACCATAAGTGGTGATGTTCTACTAGCACCTCCTTGTGCAGAGCACTGTGATGATGTTATAGACGCTTCAGATGAATTACTTGCTGTTTCAATGGCTAGATGTTTATTTTGCTCGTAGACATTTTCGCAGTCTTGAGCTATCATAACTTTAAAAGAAAAATAAAATAAAAATAAAAAATAGAATACCCTCTAGCACAGGATACAATAAATATGTTTTACCATGGTCAAGAGAACTAAATAGATCACTTTCAGAAATTTCCTTCGGTACTGCAATTTCCATGTTATTGATAACTTCTAAGAAAAAGGAATACAATTTAATACCAAAAAATAATGCGACATTAAAAAATTACAAATAACTTACCTCCACTTTCTGTACTAACTTCCCCTGATTCCAAAACGTAATTTTCTGCGTCTGCAAACTTCTGCTCTATTGGATCGTCTTCATCTAATGTACCGGCTGCTGCTTGGGCGATTCGTGCCCTTATCGCAACCCCGATGTTATCACAGGTACTAATGCTGGTATTGCTTTCGTCACAACTAACACCACCGCCGTTGCAATCGATAAGGTTATTGCTGTTGCTATCGTGTTCGTCGGTGCACGTAAGCATAGCTCCTACGCCACTGCTATTCGCCAAGTCCGAAACAATAAACTGATCTACCATTGCACTGGGTATTTGCATCACTGCTGCCGAGGACTCACCTACAATCGACGAATGCTGCTGCTGTTGTTGTTGTTGTTGCATTTGTTGCTCTAAATGCTCTTGTTGTAGTCTTCGTGAAAAAGAACTAAACAGACTATCCTGAAAGTTGAAAGCATTGGCGGATACTTGAGCATGAAATGCTCCATCGGGCCCAACAACATCAGCAACTATAGTTGGAACTAAGTTCGAAGTGTCAGTGGTATCATTGGGCGTGTCCAGGCCACAATTGTTGAATGGAAAATCATCTCCAAGATTCGACAAGCCTCCGGTGGTCTCTTCAGCATTAGCTGCCTCTTGTTGTTCAGCATTCTCTTCGTTGGTAGTCATCTCCAAAACATTAGAAATAAGTAGCTCCTCTTCCGGATCCAGCCGATTTGAGTCGATGTCTGATTTGGGAGATTCCACCACTGATTCGTCTATAATTTCTTCACTTTCACTGGGTTGTGGTGGAGGTGGCGGTGGTTCAGGCGCTTCGGCTTCAGATTCAAATTTGATCTGTTTGCTTTCGGCGAATGTAGGGCTAGTCGAGGATCGTTTGCGAGTTCTTTTAGGCGAAGGCTGTTTAGGTAAGACAACCTGCTCCTCCTCCTCCTCCGCCGCCGCCGCAGTAATCACTTCTTCGCCGAAAAGAATCAATTGTTGCTGTTGTTGTTGGTCTAATTCGACGTCATCGACGCAGCTTTTATTGCCATTCGAGGCAATTTCATCACTCTGTGCTGGAGATTCTTCAGTCTGTGGTTTATCACTGGGTGTTGTGGATTTTGAGAATATGGTGCTCCTCGTCATAGAATCCACTTCATCTTTCATTTTGCTGTCGATTCTGCATTCTATAATAGATTTGGGTTCGGCTTTAATGATTGGCGGCCTTAAGATGCTACTCGTCGTTGTAGACAATGGAGACAGCGTTGAGATAGTTGATGAAGTGGATAACGACGAAGGTGATGTTGACGAGGTAACATCAGCTGATGTGCAGGTTTCAGACCTCATGCCCAATGCTGTTTTGCTAGAAGATTTTCCAAATTTGATTGTCGTCGTCGTTGTAGATAATGATGGGATGTTTTCGTCAGACGAAGTTGAACTTGTTTTATATCGCCTGCTCGATATTTTATCGCCCCAAATTGGTTCGAAGTGTTTCAACTTCCATGGGTCTAGTTTGTTCTTTTCCTTCTCGGCTTCGGATTTCAGTTTGACTTGGTTTTCGGGTGTGAATTCACCTTCGGAAAGCCGCTCCCGCCATTCCAGGCATGCGCGGGCAAAGAATTCATTATTTAGACTCGACGATCCTAGGCGAACAGCGCCGAGGGCAGCGTCGGATGTTTCCACTGCTGCCGCTCGATCAACGCTCGGCAGTAGTTGAATCAAGTTGTACTGATAAAGAGCTGGCAGGAGGGAAAAAGTTTGCTTATTGAGCAGCGCACGCAGATTTGTGCTCGCCAGAATCGAGTCTGGTGTCTCCAAATCGATTTTTCCATCTTTTGTTTGTTCAATTTGTGCTGCTGTGGACATTTTTTTGTTGGATCGCCGTCGAGGCTTCAAACTGAAGCCCGGTATTGAGGCGAGTACCTCACGCATAGTGGACGCTTGCATTTGAGCTGTTGTGCTGGGTATGCTGCGTAAAGATATTGTCGTTGTCGAAGATGTGGATGGTGTTGATGTTAACAATGATGATGATGAAGATGTGGTCATGCTGTTCTTTGTTCGACATTGACTGCTAGTTATAGATTGTGAAGTAACGGGCGCTGGCTTCTTTTCCGGAATAGGCTTCACAATTATTCGGGGTATATGCCGTCGCAGGCTATGCGTGTGCTTGACCAATTTAGCCGGCGCTATGTGATGATGATGATGAGTTGATGGACTTCCTGCCGCCAATGGGGGCGGTGAGTCAAGAGCAAGTGGATCACATTCGACTTCGTTGCTAGAGCAAGGCGGTGGCGTTACATACTTAGCAGATGAAGTATGCAATTTGTGCTTAACCGAGGGGAAAATGATTGACGCCGTTGAAAGGAAATGTTGCTTAGCTGCTCCTGATGATGAATGATTCGATGTGGAGGTTGAATTTGAGTGAAGTTGGATTTTTTGGAATGAGTCGTTGCTGGTGGTGATGAGTTTTTCATGGCTTCGCGGGAATTGATCTGGAGTTACATCACACTCCATGATTGTTCTTATAATTTGTTTGCAATTTTTGGAGTTAATTAGTTTTTCTGAAATTAAAAAAAAAAAATAATTTATTTATAAATATTAAATATTTCCAAGCAAAGTCTAACAAAGTCGATGAGGCAAAAATAATTGTTTAGACTTCTTTGTCATTAAGTCCATTGTTATGGAACTCCCTTAACTAGAGAATCTTCTTTAAACCTTATAGTACTAAACAAAAATTTGAGCATTGATCATTTTTTTGAGTTAACCACTCAAGTTGTTAAGAATTCAACAGGAGGGTTCCAGAAATAAATAGCTACAGTTAGTTTCTGATGCTTCAAAAAAGTGATAAAATTGAAATTTTATTTTCTCGACTATAATTCTAATATGTGTTAATCCAAAATGTGCCATAAAGAAAGTTAACGCAATTAATGAGACTGTATTAAGAAATTATTAGGTATATGTAAAGTTTCCATCACAAAAATTCTCTTCGACTTAGTTTTTGGTTATGGACTCAAATCAAAAACAAAATATTTAGATATAATCAAACTAGACGAATATTGTTATTACCGCAGCCACAAGGCCAAACACGAGTGTTTTTCAAGGTTTTATTCTTTTTTTTACATTTTTGACATGCGTCAATTTTATAACGGGGTAGCAAACTTGGATTATTTCTAAAGTCCACAGGATTTGAGTAATGTGTTTCTTCTGGTTACAAAATTCATACCACGGTGTTTTGAACGCTAAGGTTCAACAAAACCTAGTTCTTAACAAAACAAATTTATATTGAATTTGCAGTGTATAAATATCTATGTTCTACATACAGTTTTATACGAAATTTTGAAATATCCGTTTTCAACAAATTTTGTATATGTTTTTCAATACATATCAGAAACGTGATGTGATAACATCATAAACAAGTTCATCATAAGAATCAAAAATTGCGTTTTCCTGTTAAAAAGCTTCAGAGTTAATCTAAGGTTTATGGATTGCCAACAATAAATGAGGATTTTTTAAAAACTAAATAAGGTACTGAAAATATTCCAATGGAATTATGAAAATAGGAAAAGATTTGAAAAACCATAAGAAATTTTATTAAGAATAAACATAGTCTCAAAAAACTTAATTATGATGTTTTCTTTCAAACTTTAAAAGGTTACATCTCAAAAATATGGCATGCTTAAACAAATGACCATGGAATGCCTTTAGATTTTTAATAAGTTGATTTGCATACCAATCGTTCGATTTAAGTGTTGGCTAAAGTTTTCCACATCCTTGATGTGCGGTTAAATAAAGAATCTCTATGCTTGACAACACGTCCAAAATTGGGCTCAAAGTTAAACTGATGAGCATTCCGTTAAGTCAGAGTATTACGACTGAATTGTTTAAGGGGTAGAACCTAACTGGCTTTTACGATAGAACATTGTTTTTCTTTTTTAATTTCGGCGGTGTTCAAAAGCGATGTATATGTTTCGGTTATAGTTCTGTCGCCCATCATTTTTAAAATCCTTTTTGGGATTTTATCCAAGATATTTAATTTTGTTATTGGGCACCTGTTTAAGTATGCGAGTTATTTTCAAGTTTTGAACGAATAAAAGTTTTGTAAATAAAAGCCAGATTATGTATTTTTTACATTAGTTTCTTAAAATTAGGTGTTCATCGGTTGCCAATATCGTATTAAATAGACTATCCTCGACATGTGAATTTTTGTTGGAGTTGTTGAGTTAAATACCTAAATTGAGGTAGCAAACAAAAAATGAAAACAACTTTCAGCTGTTTACAAAGAACAGACAAACATATCGAAAGGTTTCGAAGTCCAAAATTATTGTAAAATAAAATATTCAATGGCAAATATAAGCCAGAAATAAAGGGTGTCCCAAAATTAACGCAAGATTTGAATTTGCCGCCATTTGTGCAGTGAAGTGTTGGCAACCCTAAAAAAAAAGCAATTTGACAGCTAACAGTATAGGGTTATTAAAAATGGAGCGTTACACGAGAGAACAACGTGTCTTCATTATTAAAGAATATTTCAAAAATAGTGAAAGCTTGGCGGCTGCAGTTCGAAAATTTCATACAAAATATGGTCGGAATAGTGTTTTAACTTCGTCAACTGTGAAGAGATTAATTGAAAAATTCATGGAGACTGGATCCGTTGGAGACGCCAAACACACTGGTCGTCCAAAAACAAGCCGTTCAAATGTGAATGTCGAAGCAGTGCGTGAGAGTGTTGCTGACAATCCAGGAACCTCAATTCGACGTCGTGGACAGTATACAGCGTATACTCACCAAAGATCTGTGTCTTCATGCTTACAAAATTCAATTAACACAACAATTGAAGCCTAATGACCATGGACAGAGAAGAGAGTTCGTTGAATGGATTATTGAACATCAACAAATGGACCCTGATTTTTCGAGCAAAATCATCCTAAGCGATGAAGCACATTTTCATCTTGATGGCTTTGTCAATCGCCAAAATTGCCGCATTTGGGGTTCGGAGAACCCACATGTGATTGTCGAAAAACAAATGCATCCACAACGCGTGACTGTATGGTGTGGATTTTGGGCTGGAGGCATAATTGGGCCATATTTTTTTGAAAATGATGCTGGTCAAGTAGTGACTGTTACTGGTGCTCGATATCGCGACATGATTACACACTTCTTTCTGCCAAAATTGGATGATATTGATGTGTCCAATATGTGGTTTCAACAAGACGGTGCCACATGTCATACAGCCCGTGAAACAATTCAATTACTGCATGAGACATTTCCAGGTCGTGTACTCTCTCGTTTCGGTGATCAAAATTGGCCTCCTAGATCGTGTGATTTAACACCATAAGACTTCTTTTTATGGGGTTATTTGAAATCACAAGTCTATGTCAACAAGCCCACAACCACCCGTGCATTAAAGGAGGAGATTCAACGCTGCATCAACGAAATTCAGCCCCATTTATGCAGAATGGTCATGGAAAATTTCAACAAAAGAGTGCGCATGTGCATGCAAAGCCGTGGAGGCCATTTGTCCGATGTGTTATTCCATACATAACCCTATCCTATCCTATGTACTTTACGAGTCAATAAAAATATAACTATCAAAAGACTAAAAACGGCGTTTTCTATTTAATTCAAATCTTGCGTTAATTTTGGGACACCCTTTATAAGGACAATTATTTGACAACCCAAATGTTTCTGCCAATTTGTCGTAAGCGCCAAATTAAACTGTATTAAAAGACTACTTAAAAGCCACTGAAATCACTTAGTCAGTATTGGAAATTATTAATTATGCTTAAACTAATACATGACAATAACCTTCAAAGCTATATATCAAATAATTCTTTTATAATTGAAAATCTCACTTACGATCAAATTTCGGAAAGGGCTCGATATAATACCGTGGAATTTTTGACCAAAACTGTTAAAGCTGCGTTAGCCCCAAGTTACAACTTACATTTAAAATGTTCAGGTATTTTGAAAGTACATTTTGTTATTATCATGTTAAATTAACGGTGTTAACGATCTACAGTGACCTTTCCATTACCCTTATCTAAATGTTTCAAGAACACAACCGCAGTTTGATCACTCGCATGTTAGTTGTTGATTGGAGTGCCTTTACATGCCGCCTCGAATCTGACTGAAATCACAATATAAAACAGAACCATGGTTGCCCAAAAATATTTTAATTGCCAAGAAGGACTTTTAACATTCTGTTCAATACTTCCAGTGACATTTGCTGGTTGGCCATCATACATTCATAATAAACAATTTTAAAATTAGTAAGGTTTTCAATATTTTTGTTTGACATACATTGAACTGATTTTGCTTTCTAAAGATCTTATAATAAAGACTCAAAATTTGCAATGATAGATACAACTATCATTCACTTTTGAATAAAATTGCAAAAAGATCAACCACAAAGGTAATTAAAAACAATTGTTTTAAACTACTAACTTGAAATTTTCATTATATGAAAGAATTTGGAATTATGATATCTTTGAAATACAAGAAAAACTTGTAACTTAGTACTCAGAATTATTGAACTCATATCGCAGATACAGCTGGCTACCACCCTCCTTGACAAATAATACAATTTGGTCTGGATAAACCGATATTGACAATTTTTACAACAATTTATTAAATATCACATTCCAAACACCGGGTTTTCCATATTAGAGCCAACAAGTAGCCTAATAAGAAAACTCAAAACAAGTCTTTTTTTTGGCATGCAGTTACGAATACCTAACATATTCAAGAACAATACAAAAAAATTGTGTACCAAATAATAAGTCAGAAATGTTCATACTTAAGGGCTAACTTTGTACCTATATATTCGTTTGCTTTGAAAACGCAACTTCTACAAAACTACATCATAAATTGTGGGCGGGCATTGAAGATCGTCTTCAAGTTGATAAAATAGGTATAGGTAGGTTCATGATGGGCCATTGCACGGACACGAGGAATAAATATAAAAGGTTGCTTGCTTTTGGTACACTTAGTATCTACCTATATAGGAATTACGAGTAGGTACCTATATACAATAAACAATGAAGAATAAAATAAAAATAAAAGAAGTGTAAAACAATTTTCCAACCCACCTTATGCAAATGGCACATTCTCCTCCTCCTACTTCTTCTTCTTTTTCAAAGCAGCAGCCAGTACTCTGACTCCGGCTCTGACTCCGACTCTGACTACGACTCCGCCACGAACCAAAATAAGATCCAAACAATAAAAAAGTCTCTTGTTCTGCTGCTGCTGCTGCTGGTGGTGTTCTGCCTTCACCTTCTGCCTCCTACCTTCTGCGTACCAAGTAGAAACACTCACTCACTCTTGTAAACACAACAACAACAGAAAAAGAAAAACAGAAGTAAAAAAGCAATGTGGAGGAAAATTCTCTCTAATTCTTCTTCCTTCTCGGATCAATGAAAATTAGGTTTTTATTCAACAAAAACCAAGTAATAAAACTTCAAATATTAAAATTCAGATTAGGATTAGGACAAACTACCATCCGTAGGATGCGCGGAGCTCCTTTGTCATTGTTTTTATTTCTCTACAAAGGAAACAAAAAACCTTTTTTTATCTAGTTTTGTTGTTTTTTATTTTTATTTTCTTTCGTACGCTTAGCACAAATTGTCGTTTCGGTTGTTGAATTTTCGATCGACGAGGGGTACACTGTACCTACACCGTCCACCGTACACGGAACGGACAACGGGCAACGTACGGACCAACGACAGAATACGGGAATACACTTCCACTCTTTATTTTTTTTTTTTTTTTGAGAAAATGAGCCTCCCTTCGACGTTCTACTCTGGCTCTGGCTCCGGAGCTGGAGCTGGAGAATGTGATATTTTTTCGCAAAACAACAAATCTATGTACACAAACTTTTCATTATGAACTTTTCTTTCTTTTTGATAATTCTTTTATTTTTATAGGAACAAACTTTTTGTACACGCGTATTAATTTAAACAAATCATCGGAATTTATTGTTTTCTAATTTGTTAATGTTTGTTAAAGAATTAAAAATTAAATTTACAAAATTTTCATCTTCGAAGTTTTGATTTTGACAGAAAAAGAAATGGAAAAAAATTCATATATATATATATTTTTGGGATGAGTGCGAGAAAAACTGAGAACAAATGATAAGTTTTTGTCTCTTTTTTTATGTCATTTGCAAGCTAAAAATAATTGAATTTTGTAAATTTTTGGGATGCATTGAAGTCAATTTAACATTCGCACTTTGCTTTAGCATTTACAATTGATTGAATTTTAGTTTTCTAATAAAATAATTTGAGAGTTTTTGGAATTTAATACATTTTTCGCACATTGCACAGACTTTTCTCCGTCGTACACTTTTTTAGGTTTTTTTCTTTACATCCTTTCGGAGATTATTTTTTTTGTTTTATTTTTTTATTCGTTCTGTTCGAAAATAAAAGGGAATTTCGAAAGAATGCTTGTTTGGTTTTTTGGCAACCAGGGTGAGCTGCACGGTGACAGATTGGTTTGTTTAGATTAAGGTGGGCATGTATGGTGGTGGCGGAGAATTTAGAAGAGTTAAGCATCACTCACATGAGCGCGACCAACGAAGACGAATTAATTACAAAATGTGAGTTTATATACGTTTAAAGACATATTTCCACACAAATTCTTAACAAAACGATTCTATTTGATTTATGATGCATACTTTTACTTTTCAATATCATATATTAATAAATTTAAGAAAACAAATTTATTCGTCGCGAAAAAAATTATAGTTGATACGAACTGTCAAATTTTATTCGCGTTCCACATTACATTATCCACACTCGCAACGAATAAAAAAATCGCGCGTACTTAACCTAAAAAAATCGTTCTTGTTTTGGTTTCGGTGGTGAATGTCAAACTTCATTCGCGACGAATTAAAAACTCTCATGTGAAAGAAATGTCAAAATCGACGAACATTCGTTCATTCGTTGGTCGTTGGTCGTGCTCATGTGAATATTGCTTTAACTTGAATGATTTATTTCGCATTTGACGTTGTTCACATTGGTCGTTTTTGGGGCGACTTATTTTGACGTCTAAAAATCCTATGTTCTTTGAGCTTACTAATTTAAAAAATCATAATGACTGAATGAAAGACAAAATGAAGAAGTCTTAAATTGTGTCGCCTAAATTGTCCAATGAAAACGCCGTCAAAATGCAGCTACAAAGAGCTTTTTTTTCAATAAAAAACATTTTTCCTCAAAGCATAGAATACTTTAGCCAATAATACACAAAATATGTCAGGTTTTAAGAAAACAAGTATTTCTTGCGTGTGTTTTGAACTTTTTACTTTTTGTAAGAATTGCAAATTTTATAAACAGAACCAAAGATCAAAATAGACCCGAGCCAATGCAAAATCTACCGTGTGTGTGGAAACTGAGATGGCTTGCTTTGGCTTTGTCGATCCATTTGGATTTTTAGCAAGTCAAAAATCAACGAGCGCGAATCAACGAGCCAAGGCTCGGCTTTGCCGTTCAGTCTGTTTACACAATCTTATGTCGTTATCTAAAAACTATCCACTATTTCAGTCTATTTCATGCAATAATTAAAGGAATCAAATGCTTGGTGTCTTTTTCCCGCTTATTATTTTTTCTAGGTCTGAACAAATTAATGCACATTTTTTATTTATTTTATAAAAATCCTTTTCAATGTTGATACATATACACTTATTTTTGCTTGTGCTCAAATGAAAAATATGAAAATAATCAATATGTCAAAGTGGCTCTAGCTCGGTAGTGTTTGCCGGCCTTATTCGGACCGGGTACAAATGGCTGAGATAGTTAGATTGTGTGAACAGACAGAAATACTTGGCTCGTTGATTCCCCACACACGACAGCATGAAGTTTTGGCTAAATGGCCTTGGCTTGGGCTCATTGATTATTGAATTGCTGAAAAGCCAAACCGAACCATATAGTTTTGCTACACACAGTGGATTTTAGATTGGCTTGGGTCTATTTGGCTCCGACGTGTATGGCCCGCTTTATAGTGATCCATTGTCGTAAATGGCAAACATTGGGCAATTTCAGTCGACATAAGAGGCTTGATGAAAGTAAGGCAAGTTTCTAGTATTTGATTGGCCAGCTGCCAAAAAATTGCCTTCCAATTAAGTCAACTTTATTGGAAAGTTGACTGGAAAGTTAGTCAAGTAAAATCTCCCTAACTATCCAGTCCATTCAACTTATGTCAGAATGACAGTTGATCATGTTTTTTCAATCAACTAAAAGCTGAGCTTTATAATTCCCTTCCAAGACAAAACGAAGCGATCGGACACGTCAACAGGGTTAACGTCTATCAAATGAGTTAAAATAAGTTTTTACGCTGCACAATGAGTATCTTATCATGGTGTGTGTCATGTAAATTCCAATATGAACAACATTTCTCGAAGCCTAAAGGCCTAGTCAAACAGAAAGCATTCTGGCGGGACGGGAAAGAAATTTTGTTCGTCGCGTTCCCTGTCTTCTGTTGAATTATACATTGTTGTTCAAACAGAACTCGATCAAAGTTCCTCATCTTCACTGCTGCTGCTCACTGTTCACGAAAAACTTAAATTCCTCACAAAAATTATTCATTTTTACTGTTTAAAAAGAACACTGGAATGTTTTTGGATTCATGTGCTGAATTGTTTTTTGTCACAGTTGATTACAAAAGCAAAGAAAAAAGAGTGTACTTTTAGAACTAGGTCAATAGAACGCCAAAAGCTGTTTGACGTATCAGAACGTGGAGGGCAGCGGCGCGTTCATGTCATCCCGCGTCTGTTTAACCAGGCCTTAACTGTCACGGAACGCGCCGTTAGTGTTTGGATAACTTAAAATAAACAGGCGAACGCACTCCAAAAACGCTGCAATGTTTTTTGCAAGTACCCAAAACGTTTTCAAAAATCAAGTCTAGAAGTTGATCTTTCTTTTTGAACATGCTAAAATTTTCATTTCATTTTTTACTAAAGAATAGTTACCCGAGTGAGAACGTGATATTACAGAAGATCAGCTCAGATTTATCCTATCAGGTAAGTTGGCAAGCCAAGCGCAATACCCAGTCATAATCCTTGAACAAAGAAACCATCACTCAATTTTGTTTGGATCTTATTTTTATTACTTCTTAAAACTACAAATGAACTATGTCTAGTAAATTCTTGAATCTTAATCTATCTTCCTGAAAATGAGAATCCTAATAAAGTCGAATACAAAAAAAGAAAAGAATCTATCTACAATTCTTCATGCTTAGCTGTATGATGACGTTCCTTCTCCTTGGGGAATGCCCAGAAATACGAAGGAAAGCCCATAACATCTCGTTCACGCTTAACAAATGCCGAATACGACGAAATGCAATTGCCAATAAAATGATTTGACAAACCCAAAATGGCCAAATCTAAATGCGGATTGTCATTTGAAACCTTATGAGCAGTGATATTCATCCTTGCGAGGGCTGTATTCAGCTCAGAAATCATATGATTGCTATCGGAGGCAACGAATATTGATCTCACTTCGTTGTTTTTGTGAGTTTGTTTGACCTGTTTGATGAGTCTCTTCAGTTGTTTGATGATAACCTCCTTGGGCGGCATACACAGTTCGGGGAATAGTTCACCCTTTTCGTTGTTGTAGCCCAAACATTGTGGGGAGGCAAATAGTTGCTGGCTGTTTTTGACGTGTTCACAAGCTCGCACCCAGTCAATGCCATTCCTCAAATGCACACCTATGAAAGCACCTTTTGGAAGTTCGGTCTTTATGAACTGCTTGGCCATGTTCCGATATTTAGTGCTCCAAACCACGTATTTTTGCAATTCACGGTTCTCTGTTTGTAGTGGAAAACTGGCTGGGGCACCTGTGAAAGCGATAACTGGCCATTCTTCTGGATTATACTTATCAGCCCACTTCGAAGCGACGTTACTGTGATGAACATCAAAGTGCAATGGTCCGAAGAATTCGGATTTCTTAAAATCTATTTTATATGTGTCCCAGAATGGACCGAAAGGATTACCATCCTTAGCGTGGCAGTCTTTCTTGGTTATCTGTTTATTCAAGCTCTTTCGCTCAATGTAACAGAACGAAGTGCGTTCACTTTCAGGCCAAAGTTTGTCCGCAAAATGTTTCATGAATTCATGCATCAGAATCACTCTGTGGTACTTCTGAAGTGGTTCCACTTGGAAGTACTCATCGAAGGGAATTTGTACCGAGCGTAATTCACCTTTTCTGTATTCAACCCACGGTGGAAGAACTAATGTTCGATTAAGAGCTTTCGAGAAGGCCAGAGCGCCTAAGAAGTGGTCAGCTTGGTTGCCAAAGCGACCTTTTTTTGAATACAAAAGTTTATAATTTAATTAGTAAACAAGAATCGGGTCAAACTTTGATTCAAAGAGTTTCTTACCCATGCATGGACAATACATTAGATATCCAGATGGATCAACTTCCACTTCAACTTCTTCGCCATTTATGCTGTTTATTAATAAAGCAACTATAATTATTTTTAACATTTTAATTGTTTAAATAACTGAATGAAAATATAATTAAAAAAGAGGCGACATTAAAATGAGATACCGGCGGTGAATGCGAAACAAAAAACTTTTGTTTATTGAAGTGACAACTAAACTATCATGATATACGTCTGTTTGCGTGCGATATTTTCGATACTCTATTGGAAGGTTTGTTTGTATAAAAAGTGGTAGACATACGTTGGGTCTGTTTGGTAACCTAGAAACAGATTTCCTTGAATAATTTATTTCTAAGCAAACTTAAAAGTAAAGTCTGTACTATTTATTAATAATTTATAGTAAATTAAATACGGGTGCATTTGAATTTACCATAAATATTCAGGGTTTTTATTGTAATTGTAATTGTAATTGTAATTTATTTATTAGTTTAAAAAACTCTTAATTCTTATTTACAATTCAGTCTTTAAATTAAGTTATTATAAAGAAGATAGGTAATTTTTGATTTAAATACATTCAACATAGATATTATTTTCACATTACTAGGAAGCATATTGAAAAGTTGAAGACCTTTATATAGTAGGTTGTTTTGGGTCTGAGCTCTTCTGTACAGCGGAAGTCGGAAGTCACCAAGATTTCTCAACAAGTATCTACTGTTTGTTATGTACTCCACATTTCTCTGTAAATATACTGGATATATATTATGTTCGATTTTAAAAATCATGATAAGCGTATTGAATTTAAGACGCTGATCAACATCTAGCCATTTCAGAGATAGCAACATTTGATTAATTGGCGTCATTCTATCACATTTTAAAATTACTCTCATTGCTTTATTTTGCAAAATTTGAAGTTTATTTTGATTTCCAACACTACTCATATATATTATGGATGAACAGTAATTGAAATGAGGAAATACAATAGTATTGTAAACTGTCAAAGCACAATTTTGAGAAATATTTTTTCTTATTCTGGTCAAGAAACCTATTTTTTTTTGAAATTTTGTTACAAAGTTTATTTAAATGAAAATCAAATTTAAGTTTACTGTCCATGAACACTCCTAAATATTTGACTGTGCTTACACTTTCAATTGTTTCACCATTTAAGGAAAGGGTTACATTTGACTCTAAGCTATTTATACACATGCACTTGGTTTTGTTGATATTTATTTTTAATTTGTTCTTGCACAACTAATTGTTCGCACCATTCATATCAAGCTGCATGTTCTCCTCACAGAACTCTAAGTTGCGACCACATATATAAATAAGAGTATCGTCGGCAAATAAACATACTTTTGAACGTGTTAAACATCTTCCAAAATCATTAATATACAACAAAAATAATAAAACTCCAAGTTCCGCTCCCTGGGGTACACCAATAGACACTTTTTGGGTACTGGAGGTAATATCATTAATCTTAACATTTTGAGTTCTGTCAGTTAAATAACTTTTAAACCACTTCATCTCATTTCCACGAATACCATATTTGTATAATTTTCTCAAAAGTATCTCGCTATCAATGGTTTCAAACGCACGTTTGAGGTCCAAGAAAACAGCCAGAACAGTGTTACCTTTTTCCTTTTCCTTTTTCCACTCATTAATGATCCAGCATATGGAGGTTTCACACGAATGACCACGCCTAAATCCTGATTGCTCTTCACATAAAAGTTTATTATTTTCAATAAAATTTGTAAAAAACTATGTGTTCCAATACCTTTTCGTAGGTCGGTAGCATATTTATTGGTCTCCATTCTTCAGCTGCTTTAGCATTTTTGACTTTTTCAACAGGAATGATGTCAGCATTCTTCCAACTCTCTGGGAACTCTCCATGGTATAAAGACAAATTTATTATTTTAAGCAGTGATGGAAGAATCACATCACTGCAATCTAATAAAATCTTGCAGTTCAAACCTGAGCAATCATTTTTCTTATTCATTTGTTTCACTGCTTCTATAAGATCATTTAAATTGATTTGATTAAACTGGAATATGTCTTCATAGATTGGGATTTCATCCGAATGAGTTAGTTTGGGAATACTTTCGCTAATGTTTACTATACTATCAATAAAATATTGGTTCAACGAGTTGGCTTTATCAATATCAGTTTTTATTTGAACACCATTTATCTCTAGGTCATTGACGACACTTTTTTCTTCTTTAAGAATATACCTCTTCAAAGATTTCCAGAGACCTTTCTGATCACCTGCTTTTTCACTTATTTTCGCTTCTATATACGCATTTTTTGTTTTTTTACACTGAGTTTTATAATAATTTCTAGCAACTTTATAATTGTTCCAATCATTTAGTAAGTTTGTATACAAAGCTTTGTTATATAAAATAACTTTATTATGTTTTAGATTAATTAATTCATTAATAAACCACTCTGCACATTTTTCATTCAAAGTATAACTTCTGGTTAAAACCGACAGACTTTGTTTTATTGCACCTTCAAATAAGTTCGCACAAACATTTAGATCTTCACTAGAACACTCATTTTCAGTTATATATTTAGTATATTCATTAATAAAACAGTTTTTTTCATACTTAATATACTTAATTTGTTTAGGTTCAAATTTAATGGATTGTCTTGTAAAAATATTTAAACGTATAGATTCATGATCTGAAATTTTACAATCTCTGTTAACCTTAGCATCAGCATTAAGGGTAAAATCACTAAGACCATAATCATATTAACTGTTTAAGTCCAATATTGTAAAGAAAATTATTAACATAACTGATTTCATAATTATTAATATTACCAAAGTCAATATTAAAATCTCCAGCTATTATTGTGTGCTCTCTACTGCTGTCTATATTTCTTGGAACCCATTCATTTAATATATCGAAAAAATCACTTACCCTAAGCGATCTTGACCTATATAATAGTATAATATTCCATACTTCCTTTTTGTAAGTTATCTTAATTGCTTAAATCCATAGATTTTGTTGTTGTATAAAAGTGTTCTTAACAGATGATTTTAGATTCTCTTTAACGTATGCTGTGACTCCACCTGTATGTCTAGAACTAAACAAACAATCAAATCTTTTATAACCCACTTAAAATATTTCACTATTGTGGACAGAATCGGTAAGATGTGTTTCAGTAAGTAATAAAAAGTCAAACTTATATTTTCCAACAACATCTTCTATTAGCTCGAAATTTCCAGTAAGTCCCTGAACATTAAGGAATAAGCCTTAAAGGCAAGATTTTAAATTTTCATTATAGCATTGTTTATTTAATTGCTAATACCAAATACGACTCCTCATAGCTGCCAGTTTTTTTTACATAAACTGGGTAATTATAGTCGAACGTATTATGACTCACGATGTTCAAATGGTAGACATGTGCATTCAAGAGGACACAAGCGTCCACAGGTTTTTTCTCAAAACCCACCTCTGTCTATCAACTCCTACTCTCACCTCCCCGTGGTGAACATCGGGTACCTAGTACCTCAACTGGAGATTGGGTTCTAACCCCAGTGGAAAGTTGTTGGGGGCAGCAAACGAGAGAGGGGGAAGAGGTGTTTCCACTAAGGCACCTCTCCTTATCCAGACGGCAGCGGACGAATTCTCGAGATGGAATCAACGGTGGCGTCTACAGTTCCAGTAAGGCTGAACTACTTAGTGAACACCTTATAGGGCTTCTACGACTTGTTCGGAGCCCAGGCCTATAAGGAGCGGTTTATCCGGCTCCCCGTCCTTGGAGTTATACTAAGGATCTGGCCCTCCAGGTTGGGGGTTGTGCCGTCAGGGTGACTTCCTGACCACGTAAAAATTTTCTAGTTGCGAAGCACCAACAAGCCTCGGATACGGACGGATTCACTGTTGACAACCCAAGCAAACGAAATAAGGACAACGAACTTCGGATCTGTACGTGGAATGTTAGGTCCCTTAACAGACCACGTGCAGCCGAACAATTAGCGGAAGCCCTAAACTGCTGCAAGGCAGATATTACCGCCATCCAAGAAGTGCGATGGGATGGACCGGGCAAACGCAAACTAAAAGACTGCGATATATACTACGGCGACTGCTACCGAGAACAAAGGCAGCGCCTATTTGGGTGTGGATTGTTGTTGGAACTAGACTCAGGCAAAAAGTCTTGAGTTTCAACAGTGTGAGCGAGCGCATCACGACAATCCGCATCAAGGCTAAATTCGCCAACATAAGCCTAATATGCGCGCATGCCCCAACAGAGGAGAAAGATGAATACACCAAAGACATATTCTTCGAGCTCTTGGACAAGACATATGAGCAGTGCCCTGGCTATGACATTAAAATTGTCTTAGGAGATTTTAATGCCAAGCTAGGAAGAGAAGACATCTTTGGTGGCACAATCGGAAGATACAGCCTGCACGACACCACCTCCGACAACGGATTCAGGCTGATCGATTTCGCTGCGGGGCGAGACGTTCTGGTAGCTAGTACGCAGTTCACACATCTCAATATCCACAAGGGGACATGGAAATCTCCTGATCAATCAACCGTCAACCAGATTGACCACATTGCGATCGACGCACGACACTTCTCCAGTATACAGGATATCCGAACATTCCGAGGGGCCAACATTGACTCGGACCACCACCTCGTTGTAGCCAAGGTACGGCTACGGATATCCCGGTCCAAGCCAAAACAAGGAAGTACTGTGAGAAGTTTCGACGTTAGACGGCTACAATCGCAAGAGACTGCCATGTCCTTTTCCGATCGAGTCTCTAGTAACCTCTTAAGGAGTCCTATGCTGCATGCATTAAGCATTGAAAACCAGTGGCAACATTGCCTTGCAGCCATCAGAGATGCCGCCTCTGAAGTGCTAGGTTTCACACGTCCACAACAGCGAAACCCCTGGTTTGACGACGAATGCCGGCAAGCGCACGCAGCGAAGCAAGAGGCATACAAAACGGCCCTGCACAGAAGGACCAGAGCTGCTCGCGAGCTCTACGAGCAGAGGAGGAGAGAGGAACACCGGCTTCTTAGATGGAAAAAAAGAGAGCACGAGAAGCGCGCGATCGAGGAGATAGAGGGATGTTACAACAGGAATGAGGTTCGTAAATTTTACCAAAAGGTAAAAAAGAACTCCCAAGGGTACCAGCCACGAACCGAAGCCTGTAAAGACGATCAGGGGAACATCGTAGTAGAACCGCAGTCTATGTTGAGAATATTGAAAGACCACTTCTCCAAATTATATAACGGCGATGACGAACCGAATCCCGCTGTAAGGGAGGTAGAACCACTCAACTTAGGCGACGCAGATCAACAATTCCGCCTACCCGAAGTGAAGATAGCTATATCTAAACTGAAGTCAAACAAAGCTGCTGGAGCTGGCGGCATAGCTGCCGAACTATTTAAAGCAGCAGGCGATGACTTGGTAGGGAGCATGCACCAACTCATCTGCAAAATATGGTCGGAAGAAAGCATGCCCGATGAGTGGAATCTCAGCATAGTTTGTCCGATATATAAAAAAGGAGACCCTTTAAATTGCGCCAACTACAGAGGGATCAGTCTCCTTAACATTGCATATAAGATCCTTTCTGCCGTACTATGTGAACGCCTGAAGCCGTTCGTCAACAACCTGATAGGTCCTTATCAGTGTGGCTTCAGACCAGGAAAGTCCACTATCGACCAAATATTCACATTACGGCAGATCTTGGAAAAAACCCAGGAGCTTCAAATCGATACCCACCATCTCTTTATCGATTTTAAAGCCGCGTATGACAGCATCCATAGGGAAGAGCTCTACAGAGCAATGTCTAGTTTTGGCATCCCTGTCAAACTTATCCGTTTGTGCAGAATGACGATGGAGAATGCACGCTGCTCCATCAAGGTCGGAAAAGATCTCACCGATGCATTTGTTGTCAAAAAAGGTTTTAGACAAGGCGATGCACTGTCATGCGACTTCTTCAACATCGTTCTGGAAAGAATTGTGCAAAACTCAATCGTCAACACTAGAGGCACAATCTTCCAAAGGTCCATCCAATTACTCGGATACGCAGATGATATTGACATAATTGGAAGATCAAAGCGTGATGTCAGTGGAGCGTTTTTGAGCATTGCGACGGAAGCGAAGAAGATGGGTTTAGTGGTCAATGAGGGCAAGACCAAGTATATGCTGTCATCAAAAAAGGACATTGAACAACGACGTCTTGGACAAAACGTCACCATGGACAGCTATAACTTCGAGGTAGTTAAGGACTTTGTCTACCTAGGCACCGCTATAAACACAGGCAACGACACCAGCGCTGAAATCAAACGAAGAATAACTCTTGCAAATCGCTGCTTCTTTGGACTTAGAAGGCAATTGAGAAGTAAAGTCCTCTCTCGAGCATCTAAAATCACCATCTATAAGACACTCATCATCCCGGTTCTCATTTATGGCGCTGAGGCCTGGACCCTGTCAAAGAAGGATGAGAACGTCTTAGGATGCTTCGAGAGAAAAATTCTTCGGGTGATTTTTGGTCCCGTACGTATAGATGGAGAATGGAGGAGAAGATATAACGACGAACTGTACGGGCTGTACAGCGACACTGACCTAGTAAGCAGAATAAAAGTCCAACGGCTTAGATGGCTGGGTCATGTAGAGCGAATGGACATCAACGCTCCAGCCCGGAAGGTCTTCGAATCCAATCCCGAGGGACGGCGCAGTAGAGGAAGACCGCGACTCAGGTGGCGCACTCAGGTGGGTGAGGACCTCAACCAACTTGGCGTGCGAAACTGGAGACAGCTAGCTAGATACCGAGCTGGCTGGAGACGCATGTTGGTTGAGGCCCAGGTCCGCCCCGGACTGTAGCGCCACCTTAAGTAAGTAAGTAAGTAAGTATTATGACTCACATCCAAATTTAAATTTAATCTATTATTTTGCAGTACACAGTTCACACATTCATTTTTAATTGGCTTTTCACAACTTCTTGAGTCATGATCTTCACAACATCTTCTGCAACAGTTTTTGTTGGTACAGTCTTTTGCCTCATGATTAAATCCTAAACATTTAAAGCATCTCTTTACTCTTTTTTCCTCATAAACATTGCATCTGTCCCAACCAATGCTTACTTTACCAACATCGACTACCGCTTGAAAACTTTTTGAATCAACTTCTACAATTGAGTTCCAATATACATAATCTTTGCCATTTTTCTTTTTATGAGCTTTTTTTACTTTTACACATTTTATTTCACTCTCTTTAAAGATTTGATTTTGTAATTTTAAAGTCTTTTCAAACTGCTCTTCACTTATCTCTTCACTCATGCCAGTTATAAACAATTTTGGTTTTTTAAGTGACGGTACTTTAATGTCATATGATTCACCAAGCTTTTCTTGCATTGCACTTTTTATTTCATCTCTTTCCCCTTCACTCTCACAAATAATTTCAACCACGCCGTTATAAAGCGATATAGATTTTCGCCACTTTGCAGATAAGTAAATAATAATTTCTTAAAGACATAACGCACATAATTCAATGTTATGGATAAGAATTTAGCTTCATTGTAAGGATGAGGTTTTGCCCTTAGGTTTTAAAAATGAGTTCAGGTAAGGCTCGAATATTCCATCCGAGATGCGCAATTTTCGAGCACTTTTTGCAGTAATTGGGGCCATGTGTCAACAACAACTTGACGAATATTCTCTTACAATACGTCAATCATCTTGGGCTTATCTGCGTAGACAAGCAACTTCACATAACCAGACAAAATATAGTCCAGCGGTCTTCATTCGCACGATATTATAGGCCACACTCTTACGATGACGTGATAATGGCCTCAATGATTTCCTCCAATGTATGGAACTAACAAATTAGTTGTATACAAAGTTTGCACGATTTGCAAATGTTGTTCAGAAGTAAGTCTATTTATAAAGAAATGTCCAAACCGAGCATAAATCAAGTGACAACTGTCAAAAGGACCAACTCCAAAAAAAGTATTGCCAGATTGAAAACCACACGTCTAAAAAAACACTCGTTATTATGCATTTTTCTTTTGATGCTCGGAGATTTTGGTATGGGGAAATTGAAATTTGAATCAAACACCACCAATTAATAAATCAACAGGTCTATTTAAAGACGAAAATTGACTTCAATTACGAACATGCCCTTTAGTTGTCAAAACACAAACGTCAAAGTTGAAGTTTGCTGTTCAGATTTTTCCTAAAAAAAACTTGTAGTACAAAATTTTTGCAAAATAGCATTTTCCCCTAATTAATAAATAATAACAAATAAATATTTCAACATAATCAACAAAAAGAAAAAACGCCTCAAATTGTAAATATGGAACAACAATATTCTGAAGAAATCCTCGCAAAGGCCATTGGATCTGTTGAATTACAAAACGACTCATCATCATCAGCAACTTCAACAACAACGACAACAGTCTCCAATGGAACAACCCCAAACGCTGCTGCTGGTGGTGGCAAAGAATTCTATGGGAAAGCCCAGAAATACTGGTCCGAGATACCAGCAACAGTCAATGGTATGCTCGGTGGATTGGGACACATAAGTGCAGCCGATGTCAGTGGATCGAAACAATTCATAAAAGAACTGAAAATACCTGGACAACAGAACGCTCTCGACTGTGGAGCAGGCATTGGTCGAGTCTCCAAGAATCTACTAATGCCTTTGTTTGCAAAGGTCGACTTAGTCGAACAGGACGAACACTTCGCTAAAACTGCCAAGGACTATTGTAAGAGCGAGAAGCTTGGGAAGATATATAACATGGGATTGCAGAAGTTCACACCTGAGGAAGGAAAATACGATCTGATTTGGAGCCAGTGGGTTCTAGGGCATCTGCCCGATGATGATTTGCTAGAATTCTATAAACGAGTCAAAACGGGTCTGGCAAAAGGTGGCTACTTTGTGATGAAGGACAACGTGACTACATCTGGGAAAGTCGAACCAGATGAAGAGGACTCATCGATGACTAGGCCGTTGAATACCTTCGAAAACATCCTCCGAAAAGCTGGCTTTAAAATTGTAAAAGTTTCACGACAACAAGGATTCCCCAAGGGACTGTATCCTGTTTATATGGTGGCTTGCAGGCCGGCGGCGTGAGAAAATAAATAAGTTGCAAAATTAATTGGTTTTTGTTTTAATTTACATTTTGCACGAATGTGGGTATCGGGGATAAGGAATCACATCACGGATGTTTTTCACTCCAGTCAGCAGTTGAAGGAATCGTTCAAATCCAAGGCCAAAACCTCCCGTGGGTATAGCGCCATATTTCCTTAGATCCACGTACCACTGCAGTCCTGGAGGAGCTTTCTCTTTTAGGAGCTCGTAGTTGTCTTCTCTCAGACTGCCTCCACAGAGTTCACCCACTGACGGCATGAGGAGATCTAACGCATGTACTTTGGAGCTATCTTTTTTGGACTGTCTCATGTAGAAAGGCTTTTGATCGGCCGGCCAATCCACGACAAATAGAGGACTTTTGAGGTGATTTACTAGGAAGAGCTCCTGCTCCTTGGAGAAACCTTCGTTAGTCTTGAGAGCTGTTTTTAATTTTGATTTATTGTCACTTAGGATGGTGAATGCTTCATTATAGGACAAAGTTTTCCAACTCCTATCCAACCAGGAGAGATCAACATCGGCAGATGCTTTCTTCTGGCAATGGTGGACGTCTTGAGAGCTCTTGTGCATGATGTCTTGACTGACCGCCTTCACCATTGTCTCAATGAATTTTGTCAACTCTCCCACTGTTGACAGAAATGCTAATTCAGCTTCTAGCATGTAGAACTCGGACAGATGCAGAGGAGACTTGCAGTTTTCGGCTCTAAAGGCAGGAGAAAATGTGTATGTACCGCCTAGACCATATGTGGCAGCTTCAAGGTGGAGTTGACCAGAAACGCTAAGGAAAACTTTTTGATCGAAGTAACTTTCGTCCAAAGGGATTCCATCACGGGACATTTCTTTCAAGAGTTTCTCGTTATCCGGCTTCACTACAAAGGTCTACAAAAACACGATATTTAGAAAAGCTCTAAAAAGTAAGTTTTGTTACTTCTCCAGCTCCTTCACAGTCATTTGTGGTCAAAATAGGGGTGTGAATTTGGATAAGGCCTTGTTCATCCATGAAATCATGAATTGCCTTAGCAGCCCTATGTCGAACTCTCATCTGGGCAGCAATGTAGTCGACTCGTGAACGGAAATGCAGGTATTCCCTCACATATTCTGGAGGATGTTGTTGTTTTGGTACAAAGGGATAGCCATCCTGTAGCGATGAGTCACCTGGAAAAAAAAGATTTCCTCAAATGCAACTAGTGTACTTACAGTTTTATTGTGCTCAAACCTATAAGAGTGACTTCGTTTGCATGAAGTTCATTATGTCCATTGGGTGCAGTTTGTATAACTCCACTTATACTAACCGAACAACCAGGTGAAAGAGATTTTGTTTGGTCATTTCTTGGCACCACAACTTGGAATTTTTCAGCTGTAGATCCATCGTTCACGTCGAGGAATAAATTCATTTTCATTCGTCGAATATTCTGAATCCAACCCTAATTGATTGATGAAAACTTCTTTAGGGAGACGAGACAATTTTTAGAAATTATTCCTTACCTGAATTCCAAACGAATCACCCGGCTTAGTGGTGTATGCCTTCGAAATGCGAGAAAATTCCGATGCATTTTGTTGGGAGCTTTTAGTTTGATTGCCAGTTGACTCGATTGGGCTTTTCTGTGAAAGCTGACTTGAACATCGGAAGGTTCTTGAAAGGCTTGTTAGTTTTCTTAATTTTAACATAATCAGTTGGTAATTTCACTTTTGTTTATCAAAGAAAATTGCACCAAGAACCTTAAATATTATTTTCTGTTTTGGTTTTTTGACACATAATGTTGCAGACAGTTTGACAGGTTATTGAATGCGTCATGTTGCTTAAGGTGACATTTGAATTACAACATTCTTACGGTAATGTTACATTGGTTTTATTTTAACACGTTTGCTTTTTGTCCTGGTAAAAAACGTTCAATGTTAATTTTGTTTGATTATAAATAAAAGGACGAAACGTCAAAATTAGACACCATTTTGAGCACACTGATAATACAGATTTTTAAATTTCATAGTTAAATCTTGTTCCCATTCGATATAATAGAGAGAAATAATAAGCAGGTTTAGACAACATAAGTGACTACATTTGTAGTCAACTACCTTCTTTGATCGTAAATTTTGATCAAGGCAACTAGTTAGTTTTTCAAGTTTTATAAATTTGAAACTCAGAACTTTACTTTACTAACTTCTACCTTCAGTTCATCGCACAAAAACTACCAAAAATATTATTGTCTACAAAACACTCCTCAGGTAGGCTACAAGTCCATCACGATTTGTATTTGGCATTGTAAAGGAATATTATTTATTTCTTTTCTTATTTGAAAATGAAAACTTTAACGCAAAACTTAAATGGAAATATACAGAAAACAAATAAATCAAAAAGTAATAAAGTTCAGCTTTTTGTTGAATAACAAAACATGATCAACTGTCATTTAGACATAAGTAGACTTGACTTGACAGTTAAGGAGATTTTTCTTGACTTATTTTCCAGTCAACTTTCCAATAAAGTTGCCTTAATTGGAAGGCATCTAACAAATCATATATTATTATTATTATTATTATTATCTTTATTTTTCCAACATATAAAGTACAAATGTTTTAATATAAAAGATTTACGAGCATGGCCCAAAAGCCGTCTGCCGATTATATCTAAAATTATTACATTAAAATTTACATTTATAAATTTTAGACACATCAAGGGAATTGAAAATGAAAAAGTGTAGAGTATTTTAACATTATGTAAGTATAATTTTGCCAGTTAACTTAGACATATTTTAACAAAAATATCATTTGAGTTTAAGACTTTATTTTAAACAAATCCAATTGAAACTAATATAAACATATTTCAAAAGTTACATTTTTTAAACAAAAGGAACAAATTTAAACTAGTGTATATAAATTTAAAAAAGTTGATAAATTAATCGATTAAAGAATAATGGTAGATTAAGGGATTCAATATTAACTGAAAGATGGGCTTTTAGTTTAGCTAAAACAAAATAATAGATTGATTCTAAAAAAGATTTACATAAGTATTTCTGTAAGCGATAGCTTCAGTAACAAACCGGATAAGAACTTTCCAACCACACTCACCATTTAGAATTGAGTAACTCTCTTCTGCAGAAAGAAAGCTTTTCTTAAAGTATAAACGTCGAATTTCTTGGAGTATTGGACATCTTGCTAGGAAGTGATAAACGTTTTCGATTTGATTAAGGTTGCAAAGATTACAATTATGATTTATATCACCCCTATGAGGTTTGTAATTTAGCTCTAGCATTTCAGTTCGGATCTTAAATATTAAACTCATCTCGTTAACTGTGAATTCTTTTCGAAAATAATTAGATTCCGCCAAACAATGATTCAGTTTGCTGTATATCGTTCTTGACATGGACTCTTTAGCACGGTTCAGAGAATTTTAAAATATTTTTTCGTCAATTGCTGAGATGCAGTCATAGAATTCATCCTTCCATGAACCAAAGTTATTCAAGGCTAGATTCAAGGTCGTATTATATTTAGTAGCCAATTCTTGCCAATCTTTGAACGGCGAATAACAACGCTGAAGTGCAATCATGAGTACTTTTCTTTGAAGATTATTATCACATCTTTTTAAAACTTTGACAATATAGTCCGCATTTGCCTTAAGGTTTTTTAAGAAAATTGGAAGTAGTCCAGATTCGACATATATTGCATAGTTAGGTGTGTTTAAGGGGACCTTAAAAACACGTTTGAAGAAATATCTCTGGATAATTTCAAAGTCTTCACATGCTTCGTAACCATACACTTCATTAGCATAACAGAGTGAACTTTTAATTGTTGCATCAAATACTTTGAATTTTACCATCGGTTCGATACATTTGTTATTAAAAAAACTTGACCAAATGCAGTTAATGGCCGATTTCGCAACTGATGTTTTATCTTTTATATGGGGTCCTATGTTTAAATTGTGTGTTATTGTAAAACCTAAGTATTTAAATTTTTTAACTATCTCTATTCTTTCACCATTAAGGTTCCAAGAACGGTCATTTCTGACATTTTGATTATGAGATCTAAAAACCATAATTTTCGACTTTGAAGTATTTATTTGAAGATCCCAAGAGTTACAATACTGGTTAAGTTTGTTAATTTGCAGTTGTAGAGTTACCGGATTATCAGTAAGAATGACTAGGTCATCCGCATATAAAAGCACCTTAATAAACAAATCACCATAATATACACCCCCTGGAACACTGTCTCCAATGTCGTTAATAAAAAGTGAGAAGAGCAAAGGACTCAAAATGCAACCTTGCGGGACACCCACTTCTGTCTTAAATTGCTGCGAAGAGATTCTACCATTATAAACTACAGCTGTTGTATTTGAAAGAAGCTTCTCATATATTCTTAAAAATTTTGTTGATAATCCAACACCTGCTAGTTTGAAAAGTAATAGTTTTCTGTTTATAGTATCAAAGGCAGCTTTAAAATCTACAAAAAAGCATAGAGATTAGTTTTCTTATCCAAAAAACGTTTAGCGACATTAGTCAGAGTAAAAATTTAATCAACTGTAGAGAGGTTAGCTCGAAACCCAGCCTGAAAACAACTTATTCTGTTGTTTGTTTCAACCCAAGGTACAAGCCTAAGATATAGCATCTGAGTAAACAGTTTTCGTAAAGAATTGAGAACAGAGATACCTCTGTAGTTTTCGGGGAGATTAGGATCTCCTTTTTTATAGATCGCTAAAATGGATGACTCTTTGAAATTCTTTGGTATTTCTTCGTTGTTGAACACTCGGTTAAGTAAGAACAATACATGTTCTAAAAATTGTGAGCTGGCATTTTTCAAAAACTCGGCTGGGATGCCATCTAAACCCGAAGCCTTATTGTTTTTAATTTTTTTTAAGGCAAAAAGTAGTTCTGGCATTGAGAACGGAGTGTCTAGTTCTTCGATGTAAATAAAGGGTAACGCAAAACATACGTAAGATTGGTTAGGATCTACTTTTGTAAGTTTTTCGAAATATGATCCCATCATGTCGATACTGATTGGAAAAACATTCGATCTGTTTCGGTTACCTAAAATTCGTACATTTTTCCAGAATTCTTTAGCATCCCTGCATTGAATCATATTAAGAGCTATTTTTTGCAGATATTGTTGTTTTTTATAGAGGCATAGGTTTTTATAAGTATTATTCGCCTGCAGATAAAGACATTTCAAGGCTGAGTTGTTAGTTTTCCTAAAGAGTTTCAACCATTTAAAAGATATTTCTCTGCTTTTTCTACAGGCATCATCATACCAACTGCACTTGTAAAAAATGCCTCTGTTTACTGAGTAGGTGACACTTGACTCTCTTATGGTTGTAATCATATACTAAAAACTTGCCTTACTTTCAAGTCTGTCGTCTGAACCTGCCCAATGTCTTTGCTATGTTTTTGAACGCAAACTGTTAAAGCTGGATGAAAAACGTCGGAATAATTGAATTAAATTTGAATAAGACCTTAGTTTGAAATTTATGTTAACACCCACAAAAAAGTATGCTTGTTTAAATAAAACTAACAGAAACCGAGCATTTACAAAAATATATTATTTTCCTTATAACTTAGCATAAGTTGATTCATGGGCCACCAAATTTGACTGAATGCTCTTCAAATTGAGACACCCGGAAAGACTCATTACAACTTCAAAGTCTTTTTTCAAAATTGATAACATTTCCTCGACACCTTTTTGCCCATTACATGCAAGACCCCAAACAGCTGCTCGACCTATAAAAACCATCTTAGCACCCAATGCTAATGCTTTTAACATATCATTTCCATCCATTATTCCACTATCCATCATTACAAGCAAATCATTTCCAACAGCATCAACAATTTCTGGAAGTGCTTCAATTGTTGCTGGCACGGAATCTAACTGCCTTGCTCCATGGTTCGATACAATTATTCCCTTACAACCGAATTCTTTAGCCAATATAGCATCTTCACGAGTAAGAACTCCTTTTACTATGATTGGAAGATTTGTCATATTCACTAGCCATTCAACGTCTTTCCATGTAATTGCCGGATCGAATAGACTGGAAAAGTATTCACTGAGACCAGAGCCGGCTCCTGAGCTTTTAACTGTACTTGCTTTTGAATATGAGAAATTTGCAAAGCTGTAAGAAAAGGTTTTTGATATTGATTGATGTTAAAATTTCTTACCCCATGAACTCACCTTAAATTCGATGGCAAACTGAATTTATTGCGAATATCTGCACGTCGTTGGCCAGAAATTTGAGAATCTATAGTAAGAACTATGGCTTTGTAGTTGGATTTTTCAGCTCTGCGAACTAGACTTTCTGTCAAAGATCTAGTACAGAACATCAAATAAATATTAAGGGTTTCATAACTTATAAATAAATCTTACCTATCTTTGTAAATGTAAAGGTTAAACCATTTATGTGTGTCCGGAGCACCTTTGGCAACTTCTTCCATTGGCGTATTTGAGCCTGTACTCAGAATAAAAATTCCGCCAGATTTTCCAGCAGCTCTTGCAGTCCCTATTTCTCCATCAGGATGAGCTAAACGTTGGTTGGCACAAGGTGAAATTCCAAGAGGCCATTTTACTTCACATCCTAGAATTGTCGTGGTCGTATTTAGTTTAGTAATGTTCCGAAGGAACCTCGGGCGTATTCGCAACCTTTCTCGAAGTAAAAAGAAAAACAAAAATTACATAAGTTTCATGTTGTTGGTTAACATGATCTAAGTTTACTTTTTAAATGCTTCTCTATTTAAACTTAGTGTTAATTGATCACCTGCTCCAGATTGAAAGTATTCCAAAGAGCTCTTTTCAAGAATCGTCTCAGATTTCTTTTGAAAATCAGCAAGACAAACGAATGCCATGACGAAAGTGAACTTATGAATTGATGGCAATAAAATGATTTTTAAAAATGCCAAGCAATGAAATATGATACTTACTGATACTAGATTCTTCTTTTTATTTATTGTCTAGAGATGATAGCCTTATCTTTGGCTTTAGGGGTATGGCAGACGTTTTGCATCAAGTTCCTTTCTGCTTATCAGCATAATAAACAATATTTTTGAGGCACAATAATGAATTGGATCTGTTTGTTATGTACTTTGATAACTTATTATTGTCTTAAAAATGTTCCAAGTCTATAGTCTTATTAATTTTTAAGACTAATTTAGATTTTTTTCTAGTTTCAATCTGATTATTATTGTCTTAAAAATGTTCCAAGTCTATAGTCTTATTAATTTTTAATACTAATTTAGATTTTTTCTAAATTCAATCTGATGAACAAAAATTATGAATTTTTATAGTCTTCTTTTTGTATTTTATTAAATAAACTTCCTCTAGATAAAAATTATATGTACATAAATTACAACTTAGCATAATGTGATTCATGAACTATTAAATTCGGTCCAATGCTTTCTAGGTCCACACAACCTGAAAGACTCATAGCTACTTCGAAATCTTTCTTAAGAATAGCAAGCAAATCCTCGACTCCCTTTTGTCCACCACAAGCTAGACCCCATAAAGCAGCTCGTCCAATAAATACCATCTTAGCACCTAATGCCAAAGCTTTAAGCACATCATTACCTTCCATTATTCCACCATCCATCATTACTACCAAATCATTTCCAACAGCCCTAACTATTTCTGGTAGAGCTTCTATCGAAGCTGGTACTGAATCTAGCTGTCTTGCTCCATGATTTGATACAATGACACCCTTGCAGCCAAATTCCCTAGCTAATACCGCATCTTCGTGGGTGAGAACTCCTTTAACAATCACAGGTAGCTTTGAAATTTTCACCAGCCATTCCACGTCTTTCCATGTGAGTTCTGGATCAAATTGACTCATCACGTATTCATTGATACCCGAACCTTTACCAGAGCTTTTGACGTCTTGTGTTTCAGCTTCTGAGAAATTACCCAACCTTAAAGAAAATTTAATCCATAGGTTTTTAAAAGTTTTGGTTATAAAATGTGAGTATTTTAATACTGTAAATGAGGAGGTAAGCCGAATTTATTGCGAATATCAGAACGTCTTTGGCCGAACAATGGAGCGTCGATTGTGAGAACTAGTGCCTTGAAGTTAGCCTTTTCAGCTCTTCGTACCAGGCTCTCAGTAAGAGATCTTTTAAAAAAAATAAAAAATAATTGTTCTACTTCATTATTCATTTACTTTATTTAGCAACATTATTTTATTACTAACCTGTCTTTGTAGACATAGAGCTGAAACCATTTATCAGTATTCGGTGCTCCTTTAGCAAGTTCCTCAATAGATGTCGTTGATAATGTGCTCAAAATAAATACACTTCCTGCTAGACCTGCTGCACGAGCATTGGCAATTTCTCCATCTGGATGTGCCATACGTTGCATTGCAGTAGGTGCAATTCCAACGGGCCACTTAACTTGGCATCCCAAGATTGTCGTAGCAGTATTTAATTTAGAGACATTGCGTAAAAATCTCGGACGAATACGTAATCTGTTTGTTGAATTCAATAATTATTAATAAATTGTTATTTTTTTTTAATTCATCGAGTTTTAAACATACTTTCGAAAAGCATCTCTGGTTCGATTCAAAGTATATTGATCACCAGCTCCAGAACGATAATAATCCAAGGCTTTCTTCTCAAGAACTGTTTGGGCTTTCTTTTCAAAATCCGCGATGCAAACAAATTCCATATTGTACCCGTGTCAACAATTTAAGCGAAAATAAATTATAGCACTGAACTGAATCAAGACTTCGGGAATAGTGCGCGTGGAATCGCAATGATTTGATATTTTTCTCATTGTTGACATCAAGTTCATAGAGTCAAATTTGCTTACAGATACGAAGATGATTGTCTTATCAGTGTGAAACGGTTAGTCTTGACTATCTATCTCAAAAACATCTAACGATTCTAAACGGTGCTTACATCTTATAAAGATTAACGCATATAAATGTATTGTGTTCGTTTATTTATTTAATTTGATAAGGTGATGCTGGATTAATTGAATAGAATTGAATTGAAAAGTCGCAGTAACTGGCTCAGGAAAGTTATAGGTACGTACTGATGATTTTTTTGTATACTACAAAATATTAGGAAACATTTTAGCGGTTTTTCAAATGGCTGTAACTTCATGAAAAAAGGCCGTATCTGAATGAAAACAAAAATAAAGAGGCTGGGATGCGACCCACACTGATAACTTCCCATCCCGTCTGTCGATTTGTCTTGCTTAAAAGTTTGTCGATATGTATCAATTTTTACCAAATTTGCGTACTATTTTTTGTAGATTTTATTTTTTTATGAAAAAACGGACTGTTGGATTTTTATATCGAATGATATATGAATATTAATGAAAACAATATTTTCTGTGAAATAAAATAAGTTTGAAGCCAATATTTGTAATTTTTGAAAAGCTATTTGAGCCGAAAGTAAATTTTTACCAAGTTTTAGTATTGTTTTTTTTTTAGGTTTTTATTTTTTGTAAAAAAAACTGTCAATTCGATTTTTAACAAAATTTTATCGAATGTTTAAAACAATATTTCTTATAAGTTAAAATTAGTTAGAAGCCATTATCTCAAATTTTTGAAAAGATATTTGAGTCGAAAATCAATTTTTACCAACTTTTATTATTTTTTTTTAGTTTTTTTTTTTTTTTTTTTTTAAACTGTCAATTCGATGTTTCTCAACATTTTCCAGAATTTTGAAAACAATATTTCTTATAAGATTAAAAAAGTTTGAAGCCTTAATCTCAAGTTTTTGAAAAGATATTGGAGTCGAAATTCAATTTTTACCAACTATGAGTAAATATTTTTTAGGATTTTATTTTTTATAAAAAAAACCGTCAATTAGATTTTTCTCAAAATTTTATCAGAAACATTATTCTTCGTTGTACAAAATTATTTTGGAGATGAAATCATATTTTGGTCGTAAAATTTTCGAGGTGACAAATTTTTTTTTCAGTTTTTTTGATTTATAAAAAAACCCGTTAATTGGATTTTTTTTTCAAAAATATAATTGTTTTGTATTACGTTACAATATATATTATAACATTTAATTCAAGTCTCTAGCATCATTGGTTCATGAGTTATTTAGGTTTAACCAACATTTTCACCTTTTTTTTAAACTGCTTTGGTAAAAAAACCACCACGCAATTTTCTTGAGAGCCCTTTCTGCATCTTTCTGCCTTATTATCTGTATAACAAAATTTATTTGAAGTCGATATCTCTTCTGGTTCTTGAGCTATGGAGGACGAAAAAAACGTCGCGAACGTACAGACGTACGTACACACGCACGCCCAGACATCTTTCTAAAAACCTTTTATTTCGACTCTAGGGACCTTGAAACGTCGAGAAATGTCAAAATTTTCAATTTGACAAATCGGACCCATTACAATAACTTCCTATGGGAAGTTAATAAGAATGTGGAGCCTGAAGTCTTTAGTTCAGAGATTTCATGATCAAAATATTTTCCAAGCCACATAAATCACTTTAAAAATCTCAGAATAATTCACTCAGCTTTAATTTCGTTTTTACTTGCGACATGTATGGAAAGTGCTTTTTCAAACTAGCCGTTCGGATTCGGCATAAAAAATGTAGGTCCCTCCATCTCTAAAATGATTCACATACAGAAATGGTTGAGGAAAGTCACATGGCCCTACTTCTGTATGGACTGTTGCGCCACCTTATTTATGAATTAATGAAAACAGCGATCCACACTGATGACTTCCCCTTCGTTCCCGTCTGCCGATATTTCTAAAAGTCTTACAAAATATTTATACTACATTTTATTTATTTATTATGTAAGATAAATATGTTTGAAGCCAATATCTTTCTATGTTCTCAAAATGCTTGAGTCCAAAACCATTTATTATACATTACATAAGTTTACGTTCTTTTTTTAAATTGTGAATTTGATTTTTCTAAGAAATTGACTAAATGGTAAAAAAATGTTTTTTGTATGTGATTCCATTTACTTCAATATCTACTTTTATTTCTGAGATATTTTTGTGTTTTTTAAATTAATTTTGTACATATACAATTTTTAACTTCCCATACGAAGTTATTGTAATCGGTTCGACTTGTCGAATTGAAAATTTTGACATTTCTCGACGTTTCAAGGTCCCTATAGTCGAAATAAAAGATTTTTAGAGAGATGTCTGCGTACGTTCGACTCTGACAAAGATTGAGTGGGTGTTTTTTTTTTTCAATAGCAAATTAAAAAAAAGGTGAAAATTTTGATTAACCCTAAATATCTCACGAACTAATAACGCTAGAGACTTGAATTAAATTTTATATTATATATTGTAACGCAATACCAAACAAATATATTTTTAGAACAAATTCCAACTAAAGGGTTTTTTATAAATTAAAAAAAAAATGGAAAAAATAAAATGTTTGTCACCTCGAAAAATGTACGAACAAAAAATGATTTTATCTGCAAAATAATTTTGTGCAACGAAGAATAACGTTTTTAACATCTTGTTGAATTTTGAGAAAAATCGAATTGACAGTTTTTTTTTATACAAAATAAAAACCTAAAAAAATATTAATAAAAGTTGGTAAACATTGATTTTCGACTCAAGACTTTATAAGAAATATTGTTTTTAATATTCGATAAAATGTTGAGAAAAATCGAATTGACAATTATCTTACAAAAAATAAAAACCTAAACAAAACAATACAAAAACTTGGTTTACTTTCTACTTAAATATCTTTTAAAAAATTAAAAAAATATTTCATTAAAACTAATTTTAACTCACAGAAAATATTGTCTTCGATATTCAGTGCATTTTTCATAAAAATCCAACAGTCCGTTTTTTCATAAAAAAAAAATCTACAAAAAATAGTAAGCAAATTTGGTAAAAACTAATGTTCGGTTCTCGATATCTTAGTGACCAATAGAAGATATTGACTTCAAATTAATTTCATTTATCTAATTTGTATTTGTTTATATAAGAAATACAAATTTTTAAGAAATGCTACTAAAATGGTAAAATTTGGTTTTCGACTAAAAATCTCGTTAACGAAAATAGATTTCGAAATCAAACTATTTCATTATATGCAAAATATTGTTGGTAATTTTTAAATTTTTAAGAATAATTCAACTGACAACTTTTTTTAACAAAACACCAAAAACCTACAAACCTTTTTAGCAAGACAAATCGACAGACGGGATGGGAAATTATCAGTGAGAGTCGCATCCCAGCCCCTTTTTTAATTATAGTTTAAAAATATTTTTACAAGGTATATACTATTTTTATATAGTATTAGCCAAAACATTAGCAACTAAAACTACCTCCATCTTTATGTCATTCAAAAATTAATAACTTTAACAAATCATGTTAATTTTTTCTAAAATTTAATACATTATGCATTTACTTCTAAATAGACCACAAGAAAAAATAGTTTTCATAACGGTTCATTAAATATGACACAGGTAGTACAGTTATCCCAATTTTTGTGTAAACAAAAGCAACTTTTTATTGCTATCTATCTTTTTCTTATTAAGTACGTTAGTACGTTAACTGCAAAATCCATTGCTCATTATAGTCATATTAAAGGTGTGGGCAAACGAGTTCAGTTGTTTTATTTTTTTTTTAGGTGTTATTTAGTTCCGGGCAAGTTAATCAGTGTTCTTAACTTTTGTTAAATGGCCGGAAACAAATACTTTAACGAAAAAAGAGGCTGGGATGCGACCCACACTGATAACTTCCCATCCCGTCTATCGATTTGTCTTGCTTAAAAGTTTGTCTAAATGTATCAATTCTTACCAAATTTGCGTTCTATTTTTTGTAGATTTTATTTTTTTTTATGAAAAAACGGACTGTTGGATTTTTATAAAAAAATTATTGAATATAAAAAACAATATTTTCTGTGAAATAAAATAAGTTTGAAGCCAATATTTTTAATTTTTGAAAAGCTATTTGAGCCGAAAATCAATTTTTACCAACTTTTATTAATTTTTTTGTTTAGGTTTTTATTTTTTGTAAAAAAACTGTCAATTCGATTTTTCTCAAAATTTGTCCTAATATTGAAAACAATATTTCTTATAAGTTAAAATTAGTTAGAAGCCATAACCTCAAATTTTTGAAAAGATATTTAAGTCGAAAATCAATTTTTACCAACTTTTGTTAATTTTTTTTTTCGGTTTTTAATTTTTTGTAAAAAAACTGTCAATTCTATTTTTTTCAAAATATTACTGAATGTTGAAAACAATATTTTTTGAAAGATAAAAGTAGTTTAAAGCCAATATCTCAAGTCTTGAAAAGATATTTGAGTCAAAACTCAATTTTTACCAACTTTTTTTTTTATTTTTTTCTTTTAGGTTATTATTTTTTGTAAAAAAACTGTCAATTCGATTTTTCTCAAAATTTTTCCTACTGTTGAAAACAATATTTCTTATAAGTTAAAATTAGTTAGAAGCCATAATCTCAAATTTTTGAAAAGATATTTAAGTCGAAAATCAATTTTTACCAACTTTTGTTAATTTTTTTTTTCGGTTTTTAATTTTTTGTAAAAAAACTGTCAATTCTATTTTTTTCAAAATTTTACTGAATGTTGAAACCAATATTTTTTGAAAGATAAAAGTAGTTTAAAGCCAATATCTCAAAGTTTTGAAAAGATATTTGAGTCAAAACTCAATTTTTACCAACTTTTTTTATTTTTTTTTAGGTTATTATTTTTTGTAAAAAAACTGTCAATTCGATTTTTCTCAAAATTTTATCAGATGTCAAAAACATTATTCTTCGTTGCACAAAATTGTTTTGGAGATGAAATCATATTTTAGTCGTAAAATTTTCGAAGTGACAAATTTTTTTGTTCAGTTTTTTTGATTTATAAAAAAACCGTTAATTGCATTTTTTTCCAAAAATATAATTGTTTTGTATCACGTTACAATATATAATACAAAATTTAATTCAAGTCTCTAGCGTCATTGGTTCATGAGATATTTAGGGTTAACCAAAATTTTCACCTTTTTTTAAACTGCTATGGTAAAAAAACCACCCACGCAATTTTCTTGAGAGTCCTTTCTGCATCTTTCTGCCTTATTATCTGTATAACAAAATTTATTTGAAGTCGATATCTCTTCTGGTTCTTGAGCTATGGACGACGAAAAAAACGTCGCGAACGTACGGACGTACGGACGTATGGACGTACGGACGTACGTACACACGCACGCACAGACATCTTTCTAAAAATCTTTTATTTCGACTCTAGGGACCTTGAAACGTCGAGAAATGTCAAAATTTTCAATTTGTCAAATCGGACCCATTACAATAACTTCCTATGGGAAGTTAATAAAAGAAAAAAAGAGGCTGGGATGCGACCCACACTGATAACTTCCCATCCCGTCTATCGATTTGTCTTGCTTAAAAGTTTGTCTAAATGTATCAATTCTTACCAAATTTGCGTTCTATTTTTTGTAGATTTTATTTTTTTTATGAAAAAACGGACTGTTGGATTTTTATAAAAAAATTACTGAATATAAAAAACAATATTTTCTGTGAAATAAAATAAGTTTGAAGCCAATATTTTTAATTTTTGAAAAGCTATTTGAGCCGAAAATCAATTTTTACCAACTTTTATTATTTTTTTTGTTTAGGTTTTTATTTTTTGTAAAAAAACTGTCAATTCGATTTTTCTCAAAATTTGTCCTAATGTTGAAAACAATATTTCTTATAAGTTAAAATTAGTTAGAAGCCATAATCTCAAATTTTTGAAAAGATATTTAAGTCGAAAATCAATTTTTACCAACTTTTGTTAAATTTTTTTTTCGGTTTTTAATTTTTTGTAAAAAAACTGTCAATTCTATTTTTTTCAAAATATTACTGAATGTTGAAAACAATATTTTTTGAAAGATAAAAGTAGTTTAAAGCCAATATCTCAAAGTCTTGAAAAGATATTTGAGTCAAAACTCAATTTTTACCAACTTTTTTTTTATTTTTTTTTTAGGTTATTATTTTTTGTAAAAAAACTGTCAATTCGATTTTTCTCAAAATTTTTGCTACTGTTGAAAACAATATTTCTTATAAGATAAAATTAGTTAGAAGCCATAATCTCAAATTTTTGAAAAGATATTTAAGTCGAAAATCAATTTTTACCAACTTTTGTTAATTTTTTTTTTCGGTTTTTAATTTTTTGTAAAAAAACTGTCAATTCTATTTTTTTCAAAATTTTACTGAATGTTGAAACCAATATTTTTTGAAAGATAAAAGTAGTTTAAAGCCAATATCTCAAAGTTTTGAAAAGATATTTGAGTCAAAACTCAATTTTTACCAACTTTTTTTTATTTTTTTTTTAGGTTTTTATTTTTTTTAAAAAAACTGTCAATTCGATTTTTCTCAAAATTTTATCAGATGTCAAAAACATTATTCTTCGTTGCACAAAATTGTTTTTTAGATGAAATCATATTTTAGTCGTAAAATTTTCGAAGTGACAAATTTTTTTTTTCAGTTTTTTTGATTTATAAAAAAAACCGTTAATTGAATTTTTTTCCAAAAATATAATTGTTTTGTATCACGTTACAATATATAATACAAAATTTAATTCAAGTCTCTAGCGTCATTGGTTCATGAGATATTTAGGGTTAACCAAAATTTTCACCTTTTTTTTAAACTGCTATGGTAAAAAACCACCCACGCAATTTTCTTGAGAGCCCTTTCTGCATCTTTCTGCCTTATTATCTGTATAACAAAATTTATTTGAAGTCGATATCTCTTCTGGTTCTTGAGCTATGGACGACGAAAAAAACGTCGCGAACGTACGGACGTACGGACGTACGGACGTACGGACGTACGGACGTACGTACACACGCACGCACAGACATCTTTCTAAAAATCTTTTATTTCGACTCTAGGGACCTTGAAACGTCGAGAAATGTCAAAATTTTCAATTTGTCAAATCGGACCCATTACAATAACTTCCTATGGGAAGTTAAAAATATAAAAGAATATTAAAGTGGAATGAGTCAAATTAAAATATCGGAAAAATATCCCATTAAAAAATCAGTGATTTGCCGATTAATACAATTTTACAAATCCAAAAAAGTCATTCCAAACGGTTCGTCGAGGTGGCAGACCAAGAAAAACAACAGACCGATAGGATTTTGCAATAATAAAATCAATTAGAAAAGACCCTTTTATATGCACCCCTATCACAGAGTCCCTCGTAGCGAGTCCCCGAAAATTTTGTTACGCTACGAATACGAATACATTTACATCATAAGCTCCGAACGAAATTAAAAAAGCATTGCCACACAGATAACTAATTTCGGAGTGTCAAAATCAGCTGATTTGCGTCAAAATAAGAAAAATAAATAAAAGCTCGTATTTCATCTCATTTTTCATTTCATCGATTTAGTTCTATTTGTTCTTGTCTTTAAAAATGGATAATATTGCCGTTGCAATCTTTGCAATAAATGAAAAAAAATACACGAAGACGACGAACACAATGCAACGCAAAATTTTAAGGGATGCTTTTAACCCCTTGAATCTTAATGACAAAGTGTTGGTAACATATTTTAAACATTCCACTGCTTACAAAGAAAATTGATTTGCAGATTTAAAAAAAAACTTTCGGGTGAATAAGGCAGCGTTTATATATGTATGTATATATTGGAGATCCTGGATCAAGAACTCGACCCTTGCGGGTTTTCGAGTTCAATCACACCAATCAGCAGATTGGCAGCCGTTTTGAGAATCATCGCGGAAGGAGGATACCAATACGGCGTTGGAAAAGATTTTGAGATCGGAATGGCCCAGTCAACCTTTTCCACAAATCTTAAAATTGTGCTAAATATTTTGGAAAGAAAATTGTCATAAAGCCTTTGGAACTAAATTTTATTTGTGATAACTTTATTTGCCCTTAAAAAAAAAAAAAAAAAAGAGGCTGGGATGCGACCCACACTGATAACTTCCCATCCCGTCTATCGATTTGTCTTGCTTAAAAGTTTGTCTAAATGTATCAATTCTTACCAAATTTGCGTTCTATTTTTTGTAGATTTTATTTTTTTTTATGAAAAAACGGACTGTTGGATTTTTATAAAAAAATTATTGAATATAAAAAACAATATTTTCTGTAAAATAAAATAAGTTTGAAGCCAATATTTTTAATTTTTGAAAAGCTATTTGAGCCGAAAATCAATTTTTACCAACTTTTATTAATTTTTTTGTTTAGGTTTTTATTTTTTGTAAAAAAACTGTCAATTCGATTTTTCTCAAAATTTTATTAGATGTCAAAAACATTATTCTTCGTTGCACAAAATTGTTTTGGAGATGAAATCATATTTTAGTCGTAAAATTTTCGAAGTGACAAATTTTTTTTTTCAGTTTTTTTGATTTATAAAAAAAAACGTTAATTGAATTTTTTTCCAAAAATATAATTGTTTTGTATCACGTTACAATATATAATACAAAATTTAATTCAAGTCTCTAGCGTCATTGGTTCATGAGATATTTAGGGTTAACCAAAATTTTCACCTTTTTTTTAAACTGCTATGGTAAAAAAAACCACCCACGCAATTTTCTTGAGAGCCCTTTCTGCATCTTTCTGCCTTATTATCTGTATAACAAAATTTATTTGAAGTCGATATCTCTTCTGGTTCTTGAGCTATGGACGACGAAAAAAACGTCGCGAACGTACGGACGTACGGACGTACGTACACACGCACGCACAGACATCTTTCTAAAAATCTTTTATTTCGACTCTAGGGACCTTGAAACGTCGAGAAATGTCAAAATTTTCAATTTGTCAAATCGGACCCATTACAATAACTTCCTATGGGAAGTTAAAAAGGTTGGTAAAAATTGAGTTTTGACTCAAATATCTTTTCAAGACTTTGAGATATTGGCTTTAAACTACTTTTATCTTTCAAAAAATATTGTTGTCAACATTCAGTAAAATTTTGAAAAAAATAGAATTGACAGTTTTTTTACAAAAAATTAAAAACCGAAAAAAAATTAACAAAAGTTGGTAAAAATTGATTTTCGACTTAAATATCTTTTCAAAAATTTGAGATTATGGCTTCTAACTAATTTTAACTTATAAGAAATATTGTTTTCAACATTAGGAAACATTTTGAGAAAAATCGAATTGACAGTTTTTTTACAAAAAATAAAAACCTAAACAAAAAAATTAATAAAAGTTGGTAAAAATTGATTTTCGGCTCAAATAGCTTTTCAAAAATTAAAAATATTGGCTTCAAACTTATTTTATTTCACAGAAAATATTGTTTTTTATATTCAGTAATTTTTTTATAAAAATCCAACAGTCCGTTTTTTCATAAAAAAAATAAAATCTACAAAAAATAGAACGCAAATTTGGTAAGAATTGATACATTTAGGCCTCGGCCACGCAGTAAGCGGTTGAGTGGCTAAGCGGCTGAGCGGCAAGCGGCTGAGAGGCAACTCTAAGCGACGTATGGTCAGGCACTGAGCGACTGCTTTTGAGCGATTAGTAGTTAAAGTCGAGATTGCACACACGAAATTAACAACTCAATGTTTACTTTGGCCATCTTTACTTCTTGCCGCTCAGAAAATTAAAACAGGTTTGGTTGCTGAGCGGCGCCGCTTAGCCGCTCAGAATTTTGTTTCGCCGCTCGCTCATTGCGTGGCCGCTTCTATGTGATTTCATATGTTTTATATTTTTTTTCCGCTCAGCCGCTCAGCTGCTTACTGCGTGGCCGCGGCCTTAGACAAACTTTTAAGCAAGACAAATCGATAGACGGGATGGGAAGTTATCAGTGTGGGTCGCATCCCAGCCTCTTTTTTTTTTATAATAAGCACACACTCAAGGGGATATTACTACCCTTATTATGCAGACACAGTATGAGTAGGTACTAGGAAAAGGAGAGAGGGTTTGAAAGAAGATGTTGGTGCACATTGGTTTTGAATTCCTGAATATTGCAATGACTAGGAAAAACAGAGTGTTGTAAAGCATTCCACATTCGCGTAGTACGGCTAAAGAAAGAATCTCTGTATTTGACAGTACGGCCGAAGTTGGACTCGAGGGTATACTGATGAACATTCCAAGAAGCGCGAGAATTACGGTTGAACTGTTTACGGGAAGGAATGCAACTGGCTATTTCACTAGAGCATAAACCGTTAAAATAACGGTAAAAAAGGGTCAGACAAGAAACCTTACGACGATGTTCAAGCGAAGTAAATGAACTTATGATGATATTATCATCTATCAATTTAAATGTTCTACGTTCAATACTATCCAATTTTTACCAAATTTGCGTACTATTTTTTGTAGATTTTATTTTTTTTTATGAAAAAACGGACTTTTGGATTTTTATAATACTGAATATCGAAAACAATATTTCCTGTGAAATAAAAAGAGTTTGAAGACAATATTTTTAATTTTTGAAAAGCTAAGAAAATGTTTATCAAGATTTAGTATTGTTTTATTGTTAGGTTTTTTTTTTTTGTAAAAAATCTGTCAATTAGATTTTTCTCAAAATTTTACTGAAAGTTTACAACAATATTTTTTAAAAGATAAAAGTAGTTTAAAGCCAATATCTCAAAGTTTTGAAAAGATATTTGAGTCAAAACCAATTTTTACCAATTTTTATTAATTTTTTTGTTTAGGTTTTTATTTTTTGTAAGAAAATTGTCAATTATATTTTTGTCAAAATTTTACTGAATGTTGACAACAATAATTTTTAAAAGATGAAAGTATTTATTTGTATATATTTGAGTCGAAAATCAATTTTTACCAACTTTTGTTAAAATTTCTTTTAAGTTTTTCTTTTTTGTAAAAAAAACTGTCAATTCGATTTTTCTCAAAATTTTACTGAATGTTGACAACAATATTTTTTATAAGTTAAAATTAGTTCGAAGCCATAATCTCAAATTTTTGAAAAGATATTTGAGTCGAAAATCAATTTTTACCAACTTTTGTTAAATTTTCTTTTAAGTTTTTATTTTTTGTTAAAAAACTGTCAATTTGATTTTTCTCAAAATTTTATTGTATGTTGAAAACAATATTTTTTGAAAGATTAAAGTAGTTTAAAGCCAATATATCAAAGTTTTGAAAAGATATTTGAGTCGAAAATCAATTTTTACCAACTTTTATTAATTTTTTTTGTTTAGGTTTTTATTTTTTGTAAAAAAACGGTCAATTCGATTTTTCTCAAAATTTTTCAAAATATTGAAAACAATATTTTTTATAAGTTAACATAAGTTGGAAGCCATAATCTCAATTTTTGAAAAGATATTTGAGTCGAAATTTAATTTTTACCAACTTTGAGTAATGTTTTTTTTAGGTTTTTATTTTTTATAAAAAAAACTGTCAATTCGATTTTTCTTAAAATTTTACCAGATGTTGAAAACGTTATTTTTCAGTGTTTATGTTTATTTTTCAGTTTTTTTATTTATAAAAAAAACCGATAATTGGATTTTTTTCAAAAAATATACTTGTTTGGTATCACGTTACAATATATTATATAAAATTTAATTCAAGTCTCTAGCGTTTTTGGTTCGTAAGATATTTAGGGTTAACCAAAATTTTCACTTTTTTTAAACTGGTAAAAAAACCACCCACGCAAATTTCTTGAGAGCCCTTTCTGCATTTTTCTGCCTTATTATCTGTATAACAAAATTTATTTGAAGTCGATATCTCTTCTGGTTCTTGAGCTATGGACGACGAAAAAAACGTCGCGAACAATCTTTTATTTCGACTCTAGGGACCTTGAAACGTCGGGAAATGTCAAAATTTTCAATTCGACAAATCGGACCATAACTTTTCAATACTGAAACAATTTTTTTTCTCTTCTTTAAATGGACACGTTCCATAAAATTCTCTGATCACTGGATTATACGAGTTAGATAGTTTGCTTCTAGGCTTGCATCTGGTTAGAAACACTACAAGATAGTTGTTTAAAATTTGGCCATCGATTGTTTCCTTAACTAACTTATCACGTATTAAATATTGAACCACGTTTGTACAACGAACTTTAGTACTTTATTAATACAACTGTATTGTAATTGGAAATTCAGAACAAAATGTCTTAAATAATTCATATTTTATTGTTGTACAAGCATCCTAAAGATTTTTAAATTAAAAAAAAATTAAACCTTACTTAAACTTTCAGCTGAAAAAAACTTGTATAACAAAATGCTGGCAATTTCATTCAAATATTTGTCAAGCGAATCACAGGTCCATCTGTAAATATCTATAACCCAAGTAGTGTTAAATAAATAAAATAAAATCCATTTTAGTTTAAAGGTTAAATTTTTATTCGTTAACAGACAAGTTTTACATTAAAATATCCTGAATTGACATAAAAACAAAATTTAAATTTATGACAAAATTACATTTGTATTATAAAAAAATAAAAATTACAAATAAAAATAAATGTATTTAAAATAAATCAACTGACTTTATCACTCAATTGGTCCAATTTTAAAACTTATACAAATTAGATATATCATGTGTTTCGAACGAAAAAGAAAAAATTACATCAAAATCACTAGCTATTATAATAATCTTAATTAAATCTCATAATTTATGAACTACATAAGGGTACAATAATTTATTATTAGTAAAATTTGATTTCCTCTAAACTTGTTCGATTTTCCATTGACAGACACAATTTTCTTTGTGGCAGTTTTGTGCGTATTTCGACGGTTAAGTTTATTTTTAGAAATTTTGTATTTTAAATATTTTGTATTGAAACAAAATATTTTTAATTATATACAATCGTATTCTAAGCCCTGGATGTCCCATAAAATTTTCTTATTATTTTTTCGTATAAAAATTATTTTTCATTTATTTAATTTAAGTATGTATGTATATGCTAAATATATTTTTTGATCTTCTTATTTTTTTGTTTTAAAAAAAAGACACTCATGCACACTCTAATCTATAAGCTTAGTCTCACTGGAACTACAGTCAAGATGAGTGGAAAGGAATATATTCTGGTTTTGGCCTTAAATGTCTAAGCAGGTTTATTCTATGACTACGAGGAGATCGTCGCCTTCGAGTTTCATGTTGCTTGTAATGTGAAGCTTCTTGATTGTACCGGCCTTGGGCGCTTGGACGACCATTTCCATTTTCATGGCAGAAAGTACAACGAGAGGTTGGCCCTTCTCAACTTTGTCACCTTCCTTGACACGGACATCGATGACTGTACCTGGCATTGGAGCTCCAACTTCGTTCTTGTTACCCTTGGTTGCCTTTGGATGGATGTGGAGTTCCTAAAAGAGAAAAGTCTAATGAGCACCTATGTATGATTTTGTGAATGATATGCAGTCTTACCTTAACAGCTTCCTTGTCACGGATAAACACCGATCGCAATTGACCGTTCATCTCAAAGAATACCTCGCGTTCACCGTTTGGTGTGAGATCTTCTGCCATAGCCAAAGTCTTAACACTTAAAGTCTTGCCCTTCTCAATGGTAACTTCAAATTCTTCCCCAACCTTGGGACCTGTCAAGAATACCCTAGTATTCAGTTTGTCGACTGGTCCATAGTCTTCCCTGAAGTTCAGATAGTCCGCAGTGACTTGTGGGTAGAGAGCTGCGGACATGACATCGCGATCGTTGACCAATGGATGAGATTCTTTAAGATCGGCCTTCAGCTTGTTGAAGTCCAATGGAGGAAGCTGTTCACCTGGACGTCCTTCGATGCGTGGCATATCTTTAAGTACACGAGAACGAAGTGGCTCTGGGAATCCACCATAGGGAGTACCAATAGCTCCTTGCAGAAATTCAACAACAGACTTGGGGAATGAAAGCTCCTCAGCCTTATCGAGCAACTGTTCGGCGTTCAATTTGTTCTGCACCATGAACTGAGCAAGATCACCCACAACCTTCGATGATGGTGTGACTTTGATAATATCGCCAAGCAATAAGTTTGCCTCACGATAAGCCTTCTTGACATCTTCAAAGAAGTCTCCCAAGCCCAGAGAATAAGCCTGGAATTGAAGGTTGGTATATTGGCCACCGGGGATTTCGTTCAGGTAAACGTCAGCGTTTCCAGATTTCATTGTTGTTGTGCATTCGAATGGAGCGTAGAGGGTTCGTGTTTGTTCCCAATAAGCGGAGTACTCAGACACATCACGGAGATCCATTCCGGTGTCTAGGGGTGTTCCTTGCAACGAAGCAACAATAGCACCCATACTTGGCTGGGAGGTCATGCCGGACATGGAGTCAACTGCAACATCAACAACATCGGCTCCAGCTTCAGCGCATGCTAACATAGATGCTACTCCAGCTCCTGAAGTATCATGGGTGTGAATGTGAATTGGGATGTCGGGATGACGATCGCGAATAGCGGTAATAAGTAACCTGTTTGAACATAAACATTAAATAATTAAAAAACACAATACATTACGGAAAAGCTCTTGGAACTTACTTAGCTGCAGAAGGTTTGAGAAGACCAGCCATATCCTTAATTGACAGTACGTGTGTTCCAGCCTTGACAAGTTCATCAGCAAGATTTGTGTAGTACTTGAGGTCATACTTTGTTTTTGATGGATCACTGACATCTCCACTGTACGAAATAGCAGCTTCGACAACACCACCAGCCTTACCGGCTGCTTCCATGCCCAAAATCAAATTTGGCAAGTAGTTCAGTGAGTCAAACACACGGAAGATATCCATACCAGTTTGGACCTAGATTCAAAATCAAAATTAATTTTATTTCACATTCTAAAAATAAAATAAAACCCTTTAACTCACAGCAAGTTCACAGAACTTGAAAACAACATTGTCCGGGTAGTTAGTGTAGCCAACAGCATTGGCACCTCTCAGCAGCATCTGGAAGGGAATGTTGGGAATTTGCTTGCGCATATCTTCCAAGCGTTCCCATGGACATTCGTGCAAGAAACGTAGGGCAACATCAAAAGTAGCACCACCCCAGTTCTCCAAAGCATATAAATTATTGAATTTGTGTGCAACATATGGTGAAATCTTCAAAAGATCATGTGATCGGACACGAGTTGCCAACAAAGATTGATGAGCATCACGGAAGGTAGTGTCCATCAAAAGTAGATTTTTACGTGAGCGAACTTCTTTGGCAAATGCTTCAGGTCCTTCAGATTTTAAAATATCACGAAGACCTTTTGGCGGTTCGGTTACTGTGGAATTATACGAATAAATAAGTTTGATTAGTCTTTTAATATTAAAGAAATATTTTATTCACCCATAAGCTTGTTTTTAATATTTATTATACAGCTTGTTTATTGTCTTTGATATAACATTTGTATACTTATTTAACAAAGGGACACACACAAAACTTGATTATAATTGTTATAACTAACTCAAATATATCAGGAAACTAAACAAATAAAAATAACAGTTAATTTATGTATTATAACACATATTTTAGAATAATCCAAGAATACCTTTTTATGTACTTTTACTTTACTTCTTGTGAAGTCATGTTTTTAAATTAAATAAAGTTTGTAAGGTTTGATTTATCCAACTTTAAATTAACATGTTTAGTGGAATCCGATAATATATTTTAAATTATTCACAATAGACCAAAAATTAAAAATTTCATACGTTCTTCAAATAAACAAGTTGATCCGAAGTACTATGTATGTACATTATTGTTCAAATCTTTGCGTACGCGAATTATGGACACATGAAATTAGAGGAGAGTATTAAAAAAAAACTCAGAAAATTAATAAAAGTTAGCCCCTTTAATAACTTGTTTTTAATTGTTTTGTTATTACATATATCGTTGATATTACTTTACGTAAGGTAACATTAACTGATTATTGTTTTGTAAATAAGCTGTAATTTTTTAATTCTATTTTTGAACCTTGAAATCATAATTCCAAGAAAGAACAACCATATTTTAGTTTATTTACAGTAATTTTTTTAGTAGAGATTCGAATTTTTAGTTTTATTGTCTAATGAACTCTTACCTTAAACATAAATCTGGTTTTGTCTTGAACTTTGTTAATTTTAGTAAGTTGGTTAAATAAGTCAAAACAACTTTGAAAAACCATGCGAAATCGATTAACCATTTATAAATAAATAAACATCATCAACCATTTTGGACATTTCATACAAAATCGAAGCCGAATTTATTGTTTCCATGATTAATGCTTTAAAAAATACTTATGTGGCTGGTTGACCCTTGGAATTTTTGATGTGGGTGAATTTTATAGGATGCGTTAAAGGAATACACAAATTGTAACATTCTTTGCACATCGAACGTTTCACATATTATATACATATTATATAACAAAGTCTGTGAAAATGTTTATTAAAAAGAACTCATTTCTTAATTTAATTCAAAGACTAATCAATTTGATAAAAGAAGTGCGTTCAAAACTCATCTTTTTTTATTCAAATTTTTTAATCAAGTGAAATAGTTTTTCGTCCGCCAATTCTTAAAGTGTCATTAATATTTAAAAACAATACTGTAAACAAAAACAAGGTATTTAAGGACTGACTGACGTAAATAATGTTTTTCAACTTTGAATCTGATAGGGTTTTCTTAGTATTAATTTTTGTCAACAATTTAGTAACGTACGTGTAGGTACACAAAAAAAAATAAAGAAATCAAAAAACCGTACATGTATCAACATTTTGTGCTAAATAATAGATAAGGGTACCCACCGCACGCAGCTTTGACCTTTAAGAGTAGTGACGAATTTCAATGAGCGTTAAATATGTATAGCTGACACTATTGTGGTATCAAGGTTTTGTCTAAGTAAACATTTTTCTTCTTAAAACAGACTTTGAGGACATCATAATGAACGAAGGACGAATTGATAGTCTCCAAAAGTCCCTTGTAAACAGTAAACGTTTTGAAGATTTTTTAGCTTAAAGTTTCTATTAAATGAATGCTTTTAAAAAGTTTTTCAAGTAAGCTTGTAAGACCATGTCATTTTCTAAAATATCTAACGTACATTTTTTCCTACAAAAAAGTGTTTTTAGAATTTAAATCTTAACAGAAATAAATAAACGTCGAAAGTATAAATTTTTTGCATAAATGGACTTTTACACACAATTATTTCGAGTAATGTTCATACGAATAAGAATGTATAAAGCTATACATATTTGTTCGTTAAATGATTAACACTCAATTTTGCCACAGATTCCTAACTTTAGGACCATTATACTAGCCCTAATCTTATCAACTTGTTACAACAAGGTAAAACCTGGTTAATATACCAGTTGTTAGAACTCGATCCTAATTTATTTGTATACTAATTTATTTCTTCACTTAGTTATACTTCTGTCAAATTGGTACCGAGTATAAAAAGTTAATACCTACCAAATTAATTTAAAGGCTACTTTTTTTCCAAAATCCCATTATTTAGAGAATGTTTTGTTAAAGATCACCAAAACTTAATGGCTAGTATACAAATAATCAAATAATACGATTTTGCACTCATTTATTTATAAACAATTAATTTTGTAATAAACAATTGACAATCAAATAACCTTTTCGTATGTTTAGAAATTTTGTTGCCATTATATTCTTTTGGCCTTCCATTATTTATACTTTCAAAAAATATAAGTAGTCTTTAAAAACAACAAAGATATGGAGCCTTCCTAAGAAAGCAGCAAGGCGACGATTAGTTCCCTGTTTTGTAGGTCCAGTAACGAAATTTTAGAACGTTTTTTATCGAAAATTCACATTATTCTATGGAGCCATAACCCAGAGTGGATTAATTTAAGTAAAAAACATAATAATTTTAATCTGAATAAAATGAGCTCAAAATCAACACAATCTGATGTTTCTGCATAGAATTATGTGCTTGTTAGATATTTTTTTTTGCAAAAGTTTGTTACGTGACGAATCTTAAAAATTAATTTTTAACTTCTTCAAAGTTTAATTAAAAGCTGAACGACAATAAAAGCAACAAGAAAAACTATTGAATGAAAAATACAAAAACCGTTTTTAAATTTATTTTGACATTTTTGTGTGCCTTACAAATATAAAAATAATAATTGAAATACTAATTCCGAGTCAAAACTATATTATACACATATACGACTTTTAGACGAACTAGTTCCTAGTACTGGTTTGTTAAGTAAGATCAGGTAACTATTAGTCATGTGAAGAAATGTAGGGCTGTAACTTTAAAGTTCTTTCTTTTGAAAGTATTTTTTTTGTTCTCATTAAAAAACAAAAACAAAAGGTTTCTTTTATTTTCGCATATGTAACGTGTTATCCATTTTGAGGTTTTAAAAGTATAGGGCTGAAATTTGACATCTGTTAAACTAAGTTGTTAAATTAGTGTTTTTATTTTTCAGTTGAAAGTCTGACATTTCTGAAAATGGATCGTTTAACTATCGCACAACGCATAGAATTTGTAAAAAACCTACTACAAAAATGGTGATTCTGGCACAGCCACATATCGTGCTTTTAGTGGAGATTATGGTTTACATAACCGTCCAACTGCGTACTGCTATCGCTGCTATAAGTGAAAGTGTTGCCGAAGACCAGAATGTGGTATTTCGATTTGGGAAACTTAATAATCCCAAAACCATTAATTTTTTCACAAAAAATATATCCTTAGTTTAACCTTAACCATAAACCTTGAATTAAAACAACAAAACGAACATCCCCAAATTACAAAACAAAAGTATTTGTATAAACAATAAATATTAAATATTAAGTATTAAATATTAAAAGAAAAAAAAAAAAACAAAATAAATGAATAAAATCTATAGTAGGTAAATACAACGACACCAAACACAAATAATAATGAAAAATATAAAAATAGTAACAATAATATAAAAGAAGTAAAGAAAAACAAAACGTACCTTTACCCTCACCACGTTCTTCTTTTTCGAGTGCTTCTGGCGATAAGTCTGTTTTTTTTTTTAATTTTTCATTTTGTTTTTAATTGATTTTGCATTTTTGATTGAAAAAATGGTAGCGTGTCAGAGTAGCAGTTGAGTGATTATGATGGAATAGTAGTAGTCACAAACAATTTTGTTTTTTTTGTTTTATTTTTATTACAAAAAGTAATTTTTTTTTGAAACATAAAAACAACAAATTATGCCACAATTCAAAAAATAAAAAGAAATAAAACACAAAATTAACTCTTTTTTTAATTTAAAAAAGGATAAAAATAATAGTAAATAGAGAATAATGAAGGACATGGTGCTTTAAGATTTTTAGTGCAAATGTAGATTAGACTGATTCATAAAACGTAAAATTACTTTGATTTTCAATGGAACTGGATTTTTCGTTATAGCTTGGCAAAATAATACACATGTCCAAATTTCAGCTTTTAGATTGATACCTGGAAGTCAGTACTCAATACCTATCTTTCTTTTCCCTCCACAAATTGCATTACATAAGAATACTTGCATAACTTGAAATCATGAGTTTAAGTTTTTCTTAAATGAATTTCAATGACTTTTGATAAAAGCCTTGACAAGTTTTGTAATTAAAACAATCCTTTCAAAGTTATTAACGGGTTGTGTATTACCTGTTGAAATTAACAGAAAAATTGATAATCCGTTATTTTTCAAAATATAATACATTACTTTCTTTTCAAAATAATTTTTTCTCAAAAAAGCAAATTTTACAATTAAAATGATTGTCATTTTACGCTGAAAATACTTCTATCAATGCTCTTCTTCAAAAATGTTCATCACTTTTTTAAGTGTCCATAATTCGACGGAAAAGCAATTTTTTACAAAAATATAGAAAGCTGAAATTTGACAGTTGCATTACTTCGCCAATAAGCTCTAAGGAAAATGCTAGTTACATTAAAAATCGAAGACACTGTAGGTTTTTTTTTTGAATCAGTCTAATGAATATATTTTATAAAGATATCCAATTGAAAAGTGATGTGTGTTCTTTTAAGGCATAGAAGAGTTTTTGAACATAATTTTGCACAAAAGGGTCTTAAGTGTCATTTTATAGAAAATTTGACTCAAGTGGTTAGTGATGGATTTCATTTAATTGTGTGTGAAAAATTAATAACAAAAAGCATTTAATTGCTTACATAGCTAAGGAGAAAACTTACCAAGTGGGACAGTTGGTACATGAGGATCGATATTTGCAGGCTTTAGAGTTGTTGCCAATGGGGTTTGGGGGCCATTGACCAGTACCTCACCGACATAGTTGAGCAGTTTTTGAGCACGATTGTGTGAGACACGGAATTTGAAGAGCTCTGGATGCTCATCAATGAAGTAGGTATCGAGAACACCATGAAGGAATTTCTGATTCTCTAGCACATTTAACAGGAATGGGATGTTAGTTTTGACACCACGAATACGGAATTCACGAAGGGCACGGTTCATCTTGGAAGCAGAACTTTGCAGGTCGGATGCATGTGAAATGACTTTCACGAGCAGTGAATCGTAGTATGGGGAGATGATGGCACCGGCGAAGGCAGATGCGGAATCCAAACGGATGCCCATACCCTCACCGGAACGGAAAACTTCGAGACGGCCAGTGCTGGGCTGGAAATCATTGGCTGGATCTTCAGTGGTGACACGGCATTGGATGGCATATCCACGAGGTTTGATGTTCTCCTGAGTGTAGCCAAGTTCGGGAAGAGTCATGCCTTCGGCTACACGAATTTGAGACTGCACCAAGTCGATTCCTGTGATTTCTTCAGTCACAGTGTGCTCAACTTGTAATCTGAAAGAACGCAGTTATGATTCATTGAACTTCTGTGAAAGATTGATTGAAAATTTACCTAGCATTGACTTCAATAAAGTAGAAGTTTCCAGTTTCGTCGCACAAGAATTCTACAGTTCCAGCGTTTTCATAGCCAACATGCTTGGCCAAGCGCACTGCTGCCTCGGTCATTTTATCACGAACTTCTTTGGGTAATCTTGGTGCGGGGGCAATTTCGACGACTTTTTGATGACGACGCTGTACTGAGCAATCACGTTCGTACAAATGAACAACGTTGCCAGCCTTGTCTCCGAGCAATTGCACCTCAATGTGACGTGGACGCTCGATGAACTTCTCAATAAACATAGCTCCATTACCAAAAGCAGCCTTGGCCTCAGAGCTGGCACGTTGGAACATTTCCTCAACTTCATCCATCTTTCGCACAACTCTCATACCACGACCGCCTCCACCGTAGGCGGCCTTAAAAATCACTGGCAGACCGTGTTTCTTACAGAAGTCCAAGGCTTCTTCTTTTGTGGTCACTGGACCATCGGTACCAGGGACAATTGGAACACCAGCCTCGATAGCAGCAACACGAGCTGCCACCTTATCACCCATCTGTTGCACAACTTTCGGTGATGGACCAATGAAACGTAGACCAGCATCGATCACAGCTTGAGCAAAGTCACTACGTTCCGATAGAAAACCATATCCAGGATGCACAGCATCGACGTCGTTTTCCTTGCAAACACGGATAATTTCTGGAATGTTGAGGTAGGCTTCGACTGGAGGAAGACCCTTGCCGACAATGTACGATTCATCGGCCTTCTGTCGGTGCATGTGCATTTTGTCTTGTTCAGAATAGATGGCCACCGATTTGATGCCCAATTCTGTGCACGCCCGGAAGACACGAATGGCAATTTCTCCACGATTGGCAACCAAAACCGAACGAATTGGTTTGTATTCAACCTGTTTAATAAATTTGAAATCAAAAATTGTTGACGTGGATTCTTAATAAATGACTTATTTCATACCTGACTGGAAAAGGCATTTTTGTTAATAAGCCAAACGCGGACGCGTGGTGATCTTCTCAGAGTCTGGAAAGCAGTTTGTGCCACGGGTATGAACATCTTGAGTGTTGAGTGTGTTTTCTATAATAAATGTAATAAAAATAATTAAGTATGTAATATTAAATGTTAAACAATAATAATAATTTAAGTTATGATAAATAATTGCTAACGTAACCAAGGATCAGCTAAAGCTTTTTTTGTTGTTGTGTATTAGTAAGTAATGTCCGAATGTATCAAAAAAGGTAGGTAAAGAATTAGTACACATTCGTGAAGTACGGCTTGGGGAAATATAAACTTTGTGAGTTTTTCACAATTTGCGTTTTGTTTGAACTTTGAAATCCGTTTGCAATGACTAAGTGTTAAGTTGTTTTATTGCGTATTTTGAAGTATATTGTTCATGGCCCCTTTTTTAACAACGCAATCATCATGTATAAATAAATAAGTAAACATTTGAAAAATTTAAAAATACTATTATTTCAATGTTTCCTTATATGAATGTTTCTGTACTTGTTGATATTTAAGTATCAACTTCAACTCAATGACCTACACACGTTATCTCTATTAATAGTCACATCATAACAATTTTACTGCCGTACTCCCATACATACATATATATGTACGTCTATATACGTTAAGTTTACATGTTAATAAATTCTTATATGTTGACTTTTTATAGATTCTTAATACTGTAGCTAATATTTAGACATGACTTTAGTAAACATTTTTCTAAAAGCTTTTTTTTTCTGTCCTGTTTTGTTGATAAGAAAAGCTTAATCGTTCTACTTTTGTTCAGCATGAGTTAGAAATCTCAAGTTCAATAATGATAAAGTTGTTTATATTGTTTATTGTAATGTTATCAATAATTCAAAGGTTTTTATTTTTTTTTGTATAACGCCGCCGACAGCAAGATTACAGTTTTGAACTTTATTCAAAAACTATTAATTTTTAATGAATTTCAACTGAAGTTTGGAGATAAATCAAGGTGTATGCGCAATTTAGGGACAAAAATTAAACTGAACTGAACTGAACATTTTAACATGTCTAGGTCTTTACAATCTGAATCCATTCTTTTTTAGAGAGACATCTCACGTTCGATAAATCTTTTTTCAGACTTCAATAACAAGCCAAAATATCAATTTTATTAGAATTTGTTATAATAGCATACGTGTCCTAGAGAACCAGGGCCTAGTAACCATTCTTGTGTGTCAGTCTTTCCAGGGATGGAGTGGACCTACAGTTTATGTGTCGAATCGGAACGACAAATTTGAGAAAACATTTTTCATGAGAAGAATTACTCTTGGAGGATTAGACACTTTCTTGCAAGAGGCAGTACCCGTAAAAAAAAGCTTTTAGTTGGCACAGGCAAAGTTTTGAATCCAAAACCCCTTGAAAAAAATGTTGTCTTTTTTCAATAGAAACTTTTTGGAAAAATCATCAAAAGTAATTGAATAACATTTGTTTTATATATTTAACTTTCAAGGCCGTGTTAGGTCTTTTTTAATTGTTTTTAATTGTAAGCTCTTTTATGGTGAATTTTTTTTATCATTATGTATGTAAAATGGTATAAAAATACATAATAGAAAGCACGATTTTTAACGATTTTTTAGAAAGTCAATTATGTTATTTACTATAAAATGTTGTATATGTAAATATCTGATGTCTTAACATGATTTACAAGGTGCCACCCTGAATAATGAATTAAATTTATGTGAATCTCCTTTTAATTTATTTTGACAATAATTGTAGGTTCCAATTACGTTTACATTTGTATTAAAGAACCAAACATAAATATTTCTTTAGACACATTAGCAGATAAAATAACGAATATACAATTCGACATTTCTTTATATTTACACGAAGCTTGGGTAAAAATTTACCGAGAAATTAACTGTCAAAATTTTACGTATTTCTTTGTTTACAAAAATTAACAGCCTGTTTGTTAAGCTTATATGAAAGCAAATGTTATTTTAGGTATAGAAGTAACAATTTGTGTATGCCTGTTTTCTTATCAAGGTAACATAAAATAATAAAATAATAATTTGCAAAAATGATAACACTTTAGTACGCCTCAAAAACCACGCACTTTTTATAATAATCTGATAGCATTAAATGATTAGACAAAAGTAAAATACATGCGAAAGCAATTTCTTTTTTTTTTGTTCATAATTCTGTGTCAAAGCCAATACGTGCTGATTTAAAGAAATAGATCGAATGTTTCATATATAATATTAAGATAATTAATTTCTTAGAAAAATTTGGACAAAAGCCAAAATTTATAGTTTTTCGGAAATAAAAATTGATATAATGATAAACAGAAAAAGCTTTAATACAGAATGAGGAAAATATTATAAACTATTTATTCCTGTGGGTGTTTGGATTACCAGGCTTTAAAAAAAGTAGTGCCAAACTTTTATTTATAACATTATCAGAATTATTCCTTTCATTAATCCAATAAAAGAAAATCAATGAATAATTTATACAAATTGATGTAAAAATGTTAGTTAAACAAACGGTTACTCTTCTTAACTTATTACCATTTTTTTTTGTGGCTGACTAAAAGTTATGTCTTTAAGCAAAATTCCCAATTAAAATTTGAAAACTTATGAATTTATTTAATTGGTGAGTTTTGACAAGAGTGCCCATATACATTGCATCAAAAAATTTCTTGTACATCAACAGAAACTATACCGTGTTTTTTTAATACCAAAACTTTAGTTACTTTACTAGCAATTTTTGATGCAGTGTTCTTTCTTTAAGGACGAGAAGTGGGGTTTGACCCGAGAAATTTGCAGGTATACCAAAATGGTTAGATGAGCCTAGAGGTGATAAAACACTAATAGTGTACTAATCAGGGTCAGAGGTAAGAAACAACTCGAGAATGTTTTCTGCTGCAAATTCCACGTCCGATATTCAACTGAGCTCGTTGACACAGCTGAGTAAGATGGTTTAACTCAGCGAAGATCTCAGCACAAACTTCTTCGGTTGTTGTTTGGCCCGAATGTTGAAGCCATGAAGAATTGTGTTCATTGAAATGGCTCTTAAGTAAAGATTTCAGTACAAGGATAAGAAAAAAACAATTCTTTGGATGGAATCAGACAAAGCATCGTGAAGAATTTTTGTTTTCAACAAAATTTGTGGTGGTTTTGTAAACCTGTTATCTCTTTCTTGAATACTTCATATATTTTCAGTACCTTTAGCGTAAAGTCCTAGTAGCTATCGCTAGTTAATTATTAATAATGTAATTTATTTTATATTTCAATAAAGTTGTAATAATAATAATAATTTTCAGTACCTTATTTACTTTTTAAGGAATCATTATAAATTTTTAGTCTTCACCAATTCAGCAAAAAATTAAAGTTTATGCTAAAGCATGTAAGCTAAAACAGTTTTCAACCAAAAAAGCAAATGAATGTAAAAATAATGGGATGTATTGAAAAAAATATAAAAATCATGTTGTAAACGGGTATTTTTATAAAATATGGAATTTTGTATTTTTCAAAACTGAAAACTTTATAAAGAGTTGAATAAAAACTTATAGGCCCTCTCTCATAACTAATACAAAAAGCCGTATAAATACAGTCAGGTGAGAAAGAAAATTTTCCAAAAAAACCCATCCGCAGTAGTCCCGTTTTTATACTTGAACATTGTCAGAATAATTTTAAACAATTTTAAATGCAATTTATACCAGTAAATAAAATAGACAACTTTAAAGCGGGTATAGCTATTGAGGATCAACGTTTTAGAATGGAAACTTCGAAAATTGTTTCTCCATACTCGAATAAAAGTCAAATCTCTATCCACAGCAGGATTTTACTTTAAATTTTATCGGCAGTGATTCTATTGCCAATATTGCATTTGTTATTTTTATAGACTTCTACTTTGCTGTTTCCAAAAAAACACGAGTAATGTACGAAAATTAAGTAAGATGATGACATTTTTAAACTGAATCTAGATGATAAAGATATGTACTTACTATCCACATCAGCATAAAATTGTTGGTTAAGAACTATGTATGTTATGTTGTAACCTAGTCTTAAAAACCGCTGCGCTGTATGTTTTTGTTTTACATTTTTAAAGGCTAATATTTTAAAAACCTGATCTAATAGAGAAATTATAAGGTGACATGACAACATAATTCTATAAAAAAGTATTGTTTGTATTGTGAGGCAGACAAAAAACTAAATTTTGTTGACCAGTGTAATAAATGATTATATTAACTTATTTTGTTTTTATTTTTTTTTTAACAATGGCAACTCCGTTTGTCTTTTTTGTGGCATGCAAGGTTTATCGACACGAAATTATTTGTAAGTTTGAAAAGGTTTCTTGAAAAAGTTTAAGACCCACTTAAGTACACCGACTCTATTATTGGGACACCTGGGGAGAGTACGATAACTTAGGCGACAAAGTTTAATGACGGATTTGTATGGAACAGTTAAAAACAAGCATTTTTTACTATGGGAAGGGGGGGTCTATCTTCCCCCGTTTAGGCGGTAGGGGCAGTTAAAAAAAATATGTACATTAAATGGAAAAAAAATAATTAAAACATAACGGTAATACCCTCAATTAAGTGTTATACCTTTTTTTAAAGCCAACACTTTTGTCTATTAGCTTGCTTTTAAATCAAGTCAAAACTATGCATAGTTTTTGAAAAAAATTGTTTTAAAGTCAAAATTTGTGCAAAAAAAAGTTAAAAAAAAGGTTTAAAGTGTAATTTTTTAAAACTTTCAAATTATTTACTGTTTTTTTTTTAGAATTCATTGCTCTTATTTGTTTTTTATCAAAAACTGAAAACTAGATGACTTTATGTCTTCTAGTTCTTGAGAAAATTGAAAATTACCAAAATAAATATTTTAATTAAATTACTTTTTCCTTGCTTAAGTATTAACGTAGTCTTATTTTGATAATAATCGAATATGGATTAAGATACACCTAGGGTAAATTAATTTTTCTTAAATCCAACTTATTTAAATGCAAAAGAAACTTTGCATGCACCCCATCTGGCACCCTCCCCACCTTGCACACACTCCAACTTGCACCCACCCCAAATCCTATAGTGTGCCCAAGCATGCTGCCCCCCCTTACAGATGCCACTGTTGCATACACCCAAATTCGCGCACACCTTACTGTTGCATAAACCCAAACACGCATTACGCATACGCAAATACCATTATTATATTACTATCAAAATAAGGCCACTCAAGCAAAAAAGAAGAATTAAATTAAAATAGTAGTTGTGGTTATTTTCAATTTTCTCAAAAACCAAAAGACATAAAATCATCTAGTTTTCAGTTTTTGATCAAAAACAAATAAGAGCAATAAATTCTGAAATAAAAACAATGGTAGATAATCTTGAAGTATTGAAAAAGTTACACTTTAAACCTTTTTTTAACTTTTTTTACTCAAATTTTGAGTTTAAAATTAAATTTTTCGAAAACTACGCATAGTTTTGACTTGATTTAAAAACTGGCTAATAGAACAGAATGTTGGCTTTAAAAAAATGTATACAACTTAATTGTAAGTATCACCGTTATTTTTTAAGAATTTTGTTCCATTTTAAGTAATAATTTTTTTAAATTGCCCCTCCTGCCTAAACGGGGGGAGATAGACCCCCCTCCCATAGTAAAAAATGCTTATTTTTAACTGTTCTAAAAAATTCTGTTATAATATCTTGTCGCCTAAGTTATCGTACTCTTGCCGGACACCTAATTTTGTTTGACACAAGATTTTATTCAAATTATGCAGAATATAAAAATAATAAGATCATAACCAACAAAACTATCGTATGTTAAAAAAAATTGTGAATTTGGACATTGGACTTTAACTCTTCAGACAAACAAACTTACAGAAAATATACACTTCATTACCATTTAAATAGTTTTGTTGAATAAAGTAATTTATTTTGACAAATAAAAATTCGTGATGCTTGCGGTTAAGGTAGAAAATTCAAAAAATATTTTTAAATTGTGTTAATTTAAAGTCTAATCGTTCAGAACTTATTCATATACAAACATATTTATAAGCCCATTGTAATAACATTATGTAAAAAAGGTTAATTATGATTATTAACAAAATGCAAAAAAAGTATTCTTAAGTTTTAGTTTATATTTAAATACAAGTTCGCAGACAGTGTACTTAAGTTAAATATACTCGTAAATGCATGCAATGACCCACTTATATATGTGAATAAAAAAGCAACAACAACAAATGTATTATTCATTTTTCTTCCGCTTTAAAACTGTACTTCACATACTTGTGACTAGATTATGCAAATTACTTTGAATGACGCTTTTAGGTGTAATAAAGATCGTGATTTTCAAAGTGATCACGATTGATTTAATAAAAATGCTGACAATTTTTTTTCTTCAACTTAATAAAGTGACAATTATTTTGACTTATGTACATATTTTTCTTGTAGGTACAAGCTCAACAGGTCTGGATGGGAATGCAAAGTAATAAACAAAAGAAATAATAAATTATATTGAAAGTAACTCAAAGTCTTTTGAAAAGATAGGTTGTTTTTATTTTTTGGAAAAGCCAAAGCTATAACAACTAGCTGGACGTAGTGTTGTAGCTTGCCCCTACAGTTGAATAGTTGGACATTCTATATCGTTTCCGGTCATTCTTTTCTATATCCTTAACCTATCTTTGTATTCCACCTTCCTTCTTCGATTTCCTTGAGGCCATTTACAATCCTTCTGTGATTAACCTTATTAACTTCCCATAGGAAGTTATTGTAATGGGTCTGATTTGTCAAATTGAAAATGTTGACATTTCTCGACGTTTCAAGGTCCCTAGAGTCGAAATAAAAGATTTTTAGAAAGATGTTTGTGCGTGCGTGTGTACGTACGTTCGTACGTTCGCGACGTTTTTTTTCGTCCTCCATAGCTCAAGAACCAGAAGAGATATCGACTTCAAATGAATTTTGTTATGCAGATAATAAGGCAGAAAGATGCAGAAAGGACTCCCAAGAAAATTGCGTGGGTGGTGTTTTTTACCATAGCAGTTTAAAAAAAGGTGTACATTTTGGTTAAACCTAAATATCTCATGAACTAATGACGCTAGAGACTTGAATTAAATTTTATAATATATATTGTAACGTGATACAAAACAATTATATTTTTGGAAAAAAAATCCAATTAACGGTTTTTTTATAAATCAAAAAAACTGAAAACAAATTTGTCACCTCAAAAATTTTACGACCAAAATATGATTTCATCTCCAAAACAATTTTGTGCAACGAAGAATAATGTTTTTGACATCTGATAAAATTTTGAGAAAAATCGAATTGACAGTTTTTTTTATAAAAAATAAAACCCTAAAAAAAACATTACTCATAGTTGGTAATAATTGAATTTCGACTTAAATATCTTTTCAAAAACTTGAGGTCAAGGCTTCAAACTTTTTTTATCTTATAAGAAATATTGTTTTCAACATTCTGAAAAATGTTGAGAAAAATCGAATTGACAGTTTAAAAAAAATAAAAACCTTAAAAAAAATGATAAAAGTTGTTAAAAATTGATTTTCGACTCAAATATCTTTTCAAAAATTTGAGATAATGGCTTCTAACTAATTTTAACTTATAAGAAATATTGTTTTCAACATTAGGAAAAATTTTAAGAAAAATCGAATTGACAGTTTTCTTACAAAAAATAAAAACCTAAAATAAAACAATACTAAAACTTGGTAGAAATTTACTTTCGACTCAAATAGCTTTTCAAAAATTACAAATATTGGCTTCAAACTTATTTTATTTCACAGAAAATATTGTTTTCGATATTCATATATCATTCGATATAAAAATCCAACAGTCCGTTTTTTTTATAAAAAAATAAAATCTACAAAAAATAGTACGCAAATTTGATAAAAATTGATACATATAGACAAACTTTTAAGCAAGACAAATCGACAGACGGGATGGGAAGTTATCAGTGTGGGTCGCATTCCAGCCTCTTTTTTTAAATTGTGCCCAACGTGAGGACCGAACCCACGAACATAAGATTAAGATTCAAAAATGATCTACCACCCTAACAAACTTGGTAGGTACTATTTTGTTTCAAGTTAAAAGCAGTATAATAACATTTTTATTTCAGGGTGAAGCCGTAATACCTCTAAATAAGTATGTTTTTAAGCAATACAACAAACAAATCAAATTGATGACATTACTGCTTTATAAATTGATTGTTTATTTTTAATACTCTTTGTTTTAAATGTATTTATTGATTGGAAGATATTGAGTTTTAATTTGAAAATTATAGAACCACATAAGTATTATGGTTAAAAGCTGTATAAATATTTAGCTTTAGATGGAATCATAACAAATGTTGTAATTGTTATAAATCCTCATTACAGCTATCACACCTACTGACGTCTATCAAATTATTGTTTTTAATTATATACTACATACTATTAATTTCATCATCGTTACCTATTAAAATTATAATGATTAATACAAAAATGATTCATTTTTTTTAAATAATCTTACTTAATTATCAATTCTAATTAAAATTATAGTGATTAAACGTAGAGCCAATAATCAATCAAGAAATACAAATTGTATACACAAAAATAAAGAAAATAATTCATAAAGTTTGCACATTAAAATCAGTTGATTAATTCATTCAATAATAATAAATAAAACATATCCATCAAATAAACGATTAAAATATCTTTTTTTACGATGCAAGGTAAATTATTTGTTTTTTTTTTTTAAGTTCGTATATTTCATTTATTTGTTGAAGTGTATTTAAAAACAATACTACCTTTACTTTGGTTAGTTTTACTATGAATACTATGAAATAGTAAAAATTGAAATATTTTAGCATAACAACAATTTTTTTTTAAATGAAAACAAATGCCCAAAGTCTGAAATCAAGTCACTTAATGTTAATATAACACATATACATTCAAAAATATACAACTTGAATTCGAGTATCTTCAAAACACTTGAAACAAAAGTTTAAACGAAACAAACAAAAAATTTATCACATTGGATCTATTTGTTTTCTATGGTAAATAATTTATTTTTGAGTCAATACTTTTTTTCAGAAGCAATTTAAATGAAATAACATCAAATTTTAAATGAAATTTTGTATACAAGCAATCTATACACTTATTTAGGGATCGGAGCAAGTAAGCCTTAAAAATACAAAACATGTAAATGACTAAGTATGCCCTCAAATACTTGAAATTAATATTATTTGTATTGCTACTAAGTTATAAATATTATTTTTTTTTCTAAATAAAATGTTTAACTTTTAATTTTCTTTTGTTTAAAGTTTGCATATATTATGAATACATATATTTTTAAAATTATACTCATTTTATAATTCCGAAGCTTATTTTATTCACTTCATTTCTAACGTTATACGAACAAAAAATTTCGAACTTGCATAGAAACCTGAGCCCTCAATTAAATACGAGACACTTTGAAGAAGTTAAATAAGTTATTTTTGTTAGAATAAATACACCACTGATTTATTTGTTTTTAGATTGAAGCCAAAAAAGTTTTAATTTAATTAAAAAGAAGCTTTCTAGGGTATTCTTCTATCATCCTAATGGAAGGAATGACATAAGGAAATGTTATTGGGTCGTTGTATTAATTTAAGGGTCAAGACAAATACAAAAAAATAAATATCCCACTTTTTTAAATAAAATATCAAGCAAATAATATTAAATGTTGGAGTTTGACTAGGGTCCTTCTTCCGCTATGAACGCAGATAACAACACCAGCGCTGAGATCAAACGAAGAATTACTCTTGCTAAGCCCTCTCTCGAGCGACCAAAGTGTCACTAAATAAGACTCTTATCATCCCCGTCCTGCTAAAAGCGGATGAAAGCGCCTTGCATGGAAGGTGAGTGGAGGAGAAGATGAAACTACGAGCTGTACGGACTTTACAGCGACCGACGTAGACTTAGCCAGAAGGGTAAAAGTCCAAGGACTGAGACGGATGGGTCATGTACAGCGCAGGGAAACCAAGGCTCTGACCCTGAAAGTCTTCGAATCCACACCCACAGTACAGCTCAGTAGAGAAAGACCGCGGATCAGATGGCGCACACAAGTGGAAAGTGACCTCACCTAACTTGGATCATGAAACTGGAGACCGAGCTAGATGGAGAAGTTGTTGGGTCAGGCCCTAGTTCACACAGGACTTTTGAACCACCTTAAGTAAGTAAGTAAGTTTGAAAATGAGTCTGGTGCACCTACAATATAATTTTACAAGAACATTTTCTTAAATACATATTTTATTTCTCGAAGAGGCGTTCAAAATAGGCCACCAAGATAATGTGAATTAACACTTTAAGACTATTTTTCTCTGAGGTCTGACGAAAATACATTAGTAGTATAGTAAACCTTACTCCTTGCAATAAACATCTATTAATTTATTTAAAAAAAAATACTCGTTTTTATTGTCCTATACAATTAAAACCTCTTTAAAGAAAACCATCTACAATTGATTGAAGTGCAAGTAAGTTTCATACTTATCTAGGGTAGTAAATAAATAATGGTATCCAACATACAAAATCATTTTTTGACGATATAGTCATTTTATGTATGTAGGTGATAAAAGTAATTATTATTATTAAATTTACGCAATTACATATAATATACCAAAATCATATAATATACGAGTATGTAAGCAATTAGAAGAAATAAACAATGATGTTGAATTTGATATCAATCTAACTATTCGCATTTTACCTAAGTTTATCTTATCTTATTTTTATGGACAATTAAATAATATGAAGATTATTTTAGTGGTTCATATAAACTATTGTATAATCAAAACCATTAAAAAAAATACCCTCGATGTTGAAGTTAAATGTTTCAAACTAAAAATGTATAATTATTGTACATATTTAAAAAAAATGCATGAAATAAATAAATTAGGTGACGCAACAGTCCGTTGAGAACTCGGGCCTAGTGACTTACAACTCTGTGTTCCTGTGTGCGAGTAATGTTGTAAGGGATGGAGCCGACCAACAGTTTAAAGCCGAATCCAAACGGCTAATCTGAGAAAGCCCTTTTCTCGACAAATATTAAATTGAAGGATTTGTCAATTCCTCAGGAAACAGGAACAGTCCTACACACTAACCATCACGCCAAGGGTACATTTTTTTGATAAATATTCCATTTTATATTAAAGCTTGAACTTTTTCATTAAGTTTAAATTTTATTTTTATAACGTCTTTATAACAAGCCAATCATTCGTCGTGTAAAAGAAATCAGTACGATTAATTCGGGTCATCAGGAATACTTGCACTTATGTTTTCAAATAAGTCCTTAGGACATACATATGTATAAGTACAGCTTAAAATGTTTGCACTATTTTACGATTTTTGAATATTCGGGCAATTATGACGATCTTAATCTTGCTTAAAGCGTGAAAAGTGTCTTAGTTTGAATTATTACTTTTGTTGTAAATGTAAGTTTCAATAAAATTCAACTCATTGATCGATTGTTAAGCGATCTACTTTAATAAAAAGTAAACATTTAACTAATATTATTACGTTACGAAATAAATGGCATTTTTTCCTTTAAGGGTTAATTTTTTTATCCTGTATAACATGTTTTTAAAATGTATGTTATTTAAACATCTCCTCTTTCTTCTTCACAATTGGAACTATCTTTTCTCGATAAAATCCTTCTTGCTGACTTACAGCAAACAAGCTGTATTAAAAACTCAAAAAATCGAATTCTCGCTTTAGTATTTTCTTGTGACGCTATTAGCACTCTTGTTCTAGAATTTGGATCAAGAATTACTAATATTGATAAATATCACACAAAGGGGGGGCCCTTTCACATTTTTCTTGACTTAGGTAATCACCTTACTGAACACAGTAATTCCTTTGATTGCTTATATAATTTTGACTTCAGAAGAGCTAATTTTGAGTTGTTGTCTGAAGATTTAACAATTTCTGAAATTGCTGATACTTTAGCATTTTCTAATATTGACGTAGCAGTTTCAAATTTTTTACGATCCTTAATAATTGTTTAGAAAAAAATTTACCTTTAAAGAAATCAAGAAATACAAACTTTAGCCACCCTTGGTACACGAAAGAATTGCGTTTACTGCGTAACAAAAGAAATAAGGTATGGAAAACTTATCTCAAAACTCTGTCTCCAATCAACTTCTCCTTTTATGTTGAACTTTTTAACGAATTTAAGTGTCTTTCTAATTTATTTTTTATATGCTATTTATGTTACTGATATGGGCACCTCTTTGAAAGAGAATCCTAAAAAAGATGGCTTTCCAGTTAACTTCACTTACAACAACCTTTCATTAGATAAAACTGTTGATATCTGTAACGCTTTCGCAACAAATTTCACAATCTTCACTCCTTTTCGCAAACTAGCTGTAGTCACATCCCTGTGCTACAGAGTACTGTTTGACATATGTTATAGATGTATATTTATATTATTTTAAAGAAACAATTAAACACAAAATAAATTAAATATGTATAACACTTTAAATATAAATTACCTACTACTATTGTGAACTAACGAGTATTAGCCCAATGTGACATTTCTTGTCAAACTAATGATTAATGTTAAAATTATAAAAGTTATCTTTTAACCTTCTTGAATAAAAAGAAGGTCATATTCTTATTCTGATTCTTTCTTATTCAACACTACACCATTTTGAAATACCTACGAATTTTTGTTTGCGAATTAAAAGTAATTTATTATAACGAAGTATAAAAAAAATTAAGTTTTATTTTTCATTAATTGGAAATTTTAAATTGAAGTTTAACTGGCGAAAGAATCATTGGTCCTTCGAGCCGGATTTGCAGATTTCCCATGTTTAGGGACAGACAACAGACTAATGCTGGGCAGCAACAGAGGCCCGTGTAAGCATTTACGAGTCAGGCTTGCGGGTTCATGAGGGGTTGGATCAGTTCCTCCTCTAGAATGACAATGAAACATATTTTTGCACTGAAATATTCATACAGTACGGTCCTTGATCTTTTATCCGCGTTGAATGTTGACTGCTCAGCCGGTCCCGATGGTATTCCCCCGATAGTATTAAAAAAGTGTAGTAATGCTTTAGTTGAACCCCTTACGTTCTTATTCAAACTTTCTCTAAAAACAGGCAAATTTCCCAGTATATGGAAGAAGTCATTTCTAACGCCAATTTTCAAGAAAGGTAACAGGGTGGATATAACAAACTACAGGCCCCTTGCAAAGCTATCTTGCATTTCTAAATTGTTTGAACAAGTTGTTTGTGAAAGTGTAGCATTTTTTAGTAAAAATCTCATTTGCGAACAGCAACATGGTTTTGTGAGAAAAAGATCAACCGTTACAAATCTCCTCACATTCTCAAACATATGTTCAAACGCTTTAGAACAAGCTTATGAAGTTGGCTGTGTATACACTGGCTTTTCTAAAGCTTTTGACCAACTAAGCCATTGAATTATTTTGTTTAAACTCAAAGCTCTTGGTTTTCCACCATTTGTCTTAGCTTGGATCAAATCATACTTTGAAAACAGATCCTATGAGGTAAAATTTAGAAATTGTCATTCTGAACCTTTTGTTGCTCAATCTGGTGTTCCCCAGGGAAGCCATCTTGGCCCTTTTCTATTCATCCTGTCTATTAACGACGTATCGTCATGTCTACGCTCAAGTGAAGTTCTTATTTTTGCTGATGACATACAAATGTTTAAGATAATAAAGTCCACCCAAGATCGTATCCTTTTACAAGCCGACATTGATAGTTTCAAATTTTGGTGTGGCAAAAATAGCCTTACCCTTAACCCTTTAAGATGCCAGACGATAACTTTTACTAAAAAACGAATCGGTAGTGTATTTGATTATTGTATATCACAGCAGCAACTCTGTCGCGTCTTCACTTTTAAAGATTTATGTGTTCATTTCTGTTTCAACTTAGAATTTACACATCACATTAATTTTATTGTTAACAAAGCAAGGTCTATGCTTGGCTTTATAAAACGCTGGGCAAAGGAGTTCAATGATCCCTATGTTGCTCTTTCTTTGTACAATTGTCATGTTCGTCCTCATCTTGAATATGCTTCGCAGGTATGGACTCCCTATTACGAAATTCATAAAAAATGTATTGAATCAATTCAACATAATTTCATTCGCTTTGCCCTAAAGGGCTTCATTGGGATGATCCTTATGATCTACCTCCCTATGAACATCTTATTCTGCTTCTTCAAATGCAATCTCTTCATCAAAGGCGTGTTAATAATGACTTAGTATTTTTTAATCAATTTTTAATGGTGAAATTGATGCACCTTACTTGCTATCTTGTGTACATTTGAATTATTGAGGTGGAACTCATCACCTGCGTACTTTTGACTTTATACATATTGACTTTCATAGAACTAACTATGGAAAGAATGAAGCTTTAAGTCGAATGAGCATTTTATATAACTTAAACTGTTCATCGATAGATTTAAATTTAAATAAATAAGTGGGATTAAAATCATTGTTTAGAAAAAGTGCTGCACTATCGTAAACGGCTTTATTTTATTTTTTTTTGTACTGTAATAATTTATGTTAAATGTTAATAATTATTATGTTTGGTATCTTGTGTTTGTGTTAGGCTATAATTGTATTATTTTCTTACTAACAACTCACACATGCACTTATGATGAGCCTCTCATCGTAGTTTGACGCTTGCTATAAGCTAACTACTTTCTGAAAATTCTGGGTTAAAAAAAAAAAATCTCCAAACTTTGTTTTTTTCTTTACATTTTCCTACGATGGATTGATATATTTTATAAGCTGTCAGCTTATCAATCAATCGTCTTTAAAATTAAATTGTACCTAACATTAAAAATGATAAACGATGACAGAAAGCTTTCAAAAGGAAAGCCATTACTACAGAAATATTAGTATATCTCTCAAAATACAATTATTTCTTTTACACCTATCCGTATATATTTTTCTCACTAGTTTTCTTCTTGCTTATAAAGGGTGTCCGAAAATTACCGCAAGATTTGAATTAAATAGAAAACGCCGTTTTTAGTCTTTTGATAGTTATATTTTTATTGACTCGTAAAGTACATAGGATAGGGTTATGTATGGAATAACATATCGGACAAATGGCCTCCACGGCTTTGCATGCACATGCGCACTCTTTTGTTGAAATTTTCCATGACCATTCTGCATAAATGTGGCTGAATTTCGTTGATGCAGCGTTGAATCTCCTCCTTTAATGCACGGGTGGTTGTGGGCTTGTTGACATAGACTTGTGATTTCAAATAACCCCATAAAAAGAAGTCTAATGGTGTTAAATCACACGATCTAGGAGGCCAATTTTGATCACCGAAACGAGAAAGTACACGACCTGGAAATGTCTCATGCAGTAATTGAATTGTTTCACGGGCTGTATGACATGTGGCACCGTCTTGTTGAAACCACATATTGGACACATCAATATCATCCAATTTTGGCAGAAAGAACTCTGTAATCATGTCGCGATATCGAGCACCAGTAACAGTAACTGCTTGACCAGCATCATTTTCAAAAAAATATGGCCCAATTATGCCTCCAGCCCAAAATCCACACCATACAGTCACGCGTTGTGGATGCATTTGTTTTTCGACAATCACATGTGGGTTCTCCGAACCCCAAATGCGGCAATTTTGGCGATTGACAAAGCCATCAAGATGAAAATGTGCTTCATCGCTTAGGATGATTTTGCTCGAAAAATCAGGGTCCATTTGTTGATGTTCAATAATCCATTCAACGAACTCTCTTCTCTGTCCATGGTCATTAGGCTTCAATTGTTGTATTAATTGAATTTTGTAAGCATGAAGACACAGATCTTTGGTGAGTATACGCTGTAGAGAGGTTCTTGAAATTTGCAATTCTTGTCCACGACGAATTGAGGTTCCTGGATTGTCAGCAACACTCTCACGCACTGCTTTGACATTCACATTTGAACGGCTTGTTTTTGGACGACCAGTGTGTTTGGGGTCTCCAACGGATCCAGTCTCCATGAATTTTTCAATTAATCTCTTCACAGTTGACGAAGTTAAAACACTATTCCGACCATATTTTGTATGAAATTTTCGAACTGCAGCCGCCAAGCTTTCACTATTTTTGAAATATTCTTTAATAATGAAGACACGTTGTTCTCTCGTGTAACGCTCCATTTTTAATAACCCTATACTGTTAGCTGTCAAATTGCTTTTTTTTCAGGGTTGCCAACACTTCACTGCACAAATGGCGGCAAATTCAAATCTTGCGTTCATTTTGGGACACCCTTTATGTACAAATGCATATCTTGAAGAAATGGGTGCCTACATACATGTATGTATATGAGCTCATTTTCAAGGTCAACAACAGTCAAAGGCACACAAAGTCAGTGAAGATCATCATCATCATATCGAATAGTGCAATAACTTAGCCGATTTTTTCTACTAACCGATCAACGATCAACCATCATCATCTCCATTATTCTTATATCGAGAGTGAATGCCCTTAATTCTCTTATGATATTTCATGTGATTTGAAGTTCTTTAAAACAAGGTTTTATTTTTATTCACTTTAATGGCCTCGATTATGCACATTTAGATCTGAATATTGAATAAGTAATGAACCAAACAATCCAAATCCAACTGGAAATGTAGCTGGATATGATTTTACATTTTTAAAACGAAATTTGATTTAACGATTTTATGCAAAAATTAGTAAAAGTATTCTAAATTGTTCTTGATAATACTGAAAGTTAAAAATATCGAAAAAAGCAAGTTTAAAGAAAATCGATCCAATCGTTTAGACTTTAGACGAGGCGATAACAAGTGATAAAATTGCTAAAGCCACTTAATTTGTTTCTATACCTAACATCATTTTTATTGATATACAAACTTATATGATCATCATTCAAAATAAGGTACTAAAATAATTTTCAATGAATATGTATTTAATTTGACGAAGACAACATGAAAAATTTAAATTAGTTTTGAACTTTGTCATTATAAAAATTAAAAATAAACAAATAAAACGAAACTAGTCTGCATTTTGATTATCAACACATTTTCGTTAACAATTTTGCAGACAGTCCTTGATTGATAGATATACATAGCTTAATTAAAAATGTCTATGACCTAGTACGTACATAAATATAAATTAATTCGTACATAGAAATAGTAAAAGTGTTTTTAAATCAATGACATTTTTATAAAAAAAATAAAACCTCTTGGTCGACGACTTTACTTAATTGGTAAGATATCTCATAATAAAAACAGATCGAAAGAATAAAAATGACAACAATGACGTATATCAGATGACTGAGTCTGACTGAAAATACTAAAAATAAAACATTCATGCGTTACTTCAAGTCTTTTCACAATTTACGTTTTTAATTGAAATACTGAGAGTAACGAGTTTGTAAATATAAGTCTCGTGATGAGTTTTTTTGCACTTTTAATTTGTTCGCTTTCTTATTTTTATTTTATTTTAATGTCTCATGTTTGTTGGCAATTTAACGCGGGATTTTTAATTAAATCTCGTGGGGTTATTATTATTATTGTTTTTATTATAAGAAATAAAAACACCATGTACCGTATTGGTTAAGTGCGTTAAGAGATTTGTGGCATTTTAAAATAATTAAAAAAATTTCTTTAAATGAGATAAAAAAAAAATTCATTGAGAAATAAGTATTTTTTTTTCTTGCGAACACAAATACTCTTTTATTTGTAAACATTTATTGAAAGTTTATTTTATGCATTTAACAACAAATACAAAATAAACAAATAAGATAACAATAACAAAATAATTAAAAGCTAAGGCACAAAACAAGTTCCTTTTGAAGGGAACAAACGTATCCGATTATTGATTTTATCTTACGTTAGTCAAGTTATTAGGTTTCCCATCAATGGTCAATTTGAATTTTAACATTATAGTGGCAGAGATGCATCCCACACTTATAACTTATCTACCATTATTGGTACCTTTAAGAATTTGTAAATATTTTTTTTTGACCAATATTTAATTAAAGATCTTCGAATTTACATTTATAAAACACTAGCTGACCCGGCCTCACGTTGCTGTGGAATGTTTTTTGTTACGAGTATATTGTTGTAAACTATTATATTAAAGGGGAACGACAGGAGAACATCAGACATGGGCACCACCATGCTTTTTTACATATTTGCCATTTGTAAAAAAAACATGGTGACCTTCATGACTGATTTTCAAATGCCGTTACCCCTTATTACAATAAAATTATTATTTACAAACGAAGATGGAAACGTTAAAACTGGTATACAAATATACTGGTTGGGGATTTGAAGCGGAAGGACTTTGAACACAATTGATCAAAATTTTCGTACAATTAATGTAAAACAAAAATCAATAAAAAAGAATTGTATTGCATAATAAATGTATTATAGTTTGTATTCAAGTTTGTAACAAATGAGAATATTACAAAGTTATATTTTAGTTCATGTGACAGTAGGGCGGATAGTTTAAGAGGAGAGTACGATAACTTTGGCGACAAAGTTTAATGACGGATTTGTATAGAACAGTTAAAAACAAGCATTTTTTACTATGGGAGGGGGGGGTCTATCTCTGTACATTAAATGGAAAAAAAATAATTAAAAAATAATGGTAATACTTATAATTAAGTATTATATCTTTTTTAAAGCCAACACTTTTGTCTATTAACTTGTTTTTAAATCAAGTCAAAACTATGCATAGTTTTTGAAAAAAATTGCTTTAAAGTCAAAATTTGTGCAAAAAAAGGTTTAAAGTGTAATTTTTCAAAACTTTCAGATTATATACTATTTTTTTTTTATAATTCATTGCTCTTATTTGTTTTTGATCAAAAACTGAAAACTAGATGACTTGATGTCTTCTAGTTCTTGAGAAAATTGAAAATTACCAAAACAAAATATTTTAATTAAATTACTTTTTCCTTGCTTAAGTATTAACGTAGTCTTATTTTGATAGTAATAATCGAATATGGATTAAGATACACCTAGGGTAAATTAATTTTTCTTAAATCCAGCTTATTTAAATGCAAAAGAAACTTTGCATGCACCCCATCTTGCACCCACCGCACCTTGCACCCTCCCCACCTTGCACGCACTCCAACTTGCACCCACCCCAAATCCTATAGTGTGCCCAAGCAGGGGGGTTGCAGGGGGCAGCATGCCCCCCCTTATAGATGCCACTGTTGCACACCTTATTGTTGCATACACCCAAACACGCATTACGCATACGCAAATACCATTATTACTATATATCAAAATAAGACCACTCAAGCAAAAAAAAAAGAATTAAATTAAAATAGTAGTTGTGGTTATTTTCAATTTTCTCAAAAACTAAAATCATCTAGTTTTCAGTTTTTGATCAAAAACAAATAAGAGCAATAAATTCTGAAATAAAAACAATGGTAGATAATCTTGAAGTATTGAAAAAGTTACACTTTAAACCTTTTTTTAACTTTTTTTACTCAAATTTTGAGTTTAAAATTAAATTTTTCAAAAAGTACGCATAGTTTTGACTTGATTTAAAAACTGGCTAATAGAACAGAATGTTGGCTTTAAAAAAATGTATACAACTTAATTGTAAGTATCACCGTTATTTTTTAATTATTTTTTTCCATTTTAAATAATAACTTTTTTAAATTGCCCCTCCCTCCTAAACGGGGGGAGATAGACCCCCCCTCCAATAGTAAAAATTGCTTGTATTAAGACCCTCTACCAAAAACCGTTATTATATCTTGGCGTCAAAGTTATCGTACTCGTGCCTAGTTTAAAATCTTCCAACAATATTTACTTTGAATTATAAATATTTGTAATTACAATTTAATGTAGCACTAATCGGTGCACAATTTTTTGGTTAACCTGTCTTTCGGTCACACAAATAGGTTCGACGGTTTTTCTACACGTGAACATGCAACATATACATACATAGCTGCTCATGAGAAAAACATGGATTTTCCAAATCTAAACCACAAATGGACAAATGGCTATCGGCGACACGACACTCCCAGTATACAGGGTGTCCGAACATTCCGAGGGGCCAACATTGACTCGGACCACTACCTCGTTGTAGCCAAGATACGGCTACGGATACATATGTATATCCAAGCCAAAACAAGGAAGTACTGTGAGAAGATTCGACGTAAGACGGCAACAATCGCAAGAGACTGTCATGTCCTTTTTCGATCGAGTCTCTAACAACCTCTTAAGAAGTCCTATACTGCCTGCATTAAGCATTAAAAAACAGTGGCAACATTGCCTTGCAGCCATCAGAGATGCCGCAAAACCCTTGGTTTGACGACGAATGCCGGCAAAGGCACGCAACTAAGCAACAGACATACAAAACGGCGCCGCTGCACAGAAGGACAAGAGCTGCTCACTAGCTCTACGAGCAGAAAAAGAGAGAGGAACACCGGCTTCTTAGATAGAACAAAAAGAGGATGAGAAACGCGCGATCGAGGAGATAAAGAGATGTCACAACAGGAATGAGGTTCATAAATTTTCCCAAAAGGTAAAAAAAAACATCCCAAGGGTACCAGCCAAGAACCGAAGCCTATAAGGACAATCAGGGGAACATCGTAGTAAAACCGCAGTCTATGTTGAGAATATGGAAAGACCACTTCTTCAAATTATATAACTATGATGACAAATCGAATTCCGCTAAAAAGGAGATAGAACCACTCAACCTAGGTGACGCAGAAGATAGCTACATATATCTAAACTGAAGTCCAACAAAGCTGCTGGAGCTGACGGCATGCATAGTTGCCGAATTATTAAAAGGAACAGGCGATGGCTTGGTAGGGAGCATGCACCAACTCATCTGCAAAATATGGTCGGAAAAAAGCATGCCCGATAAGTGTAATCTCAGCATAGCGCCAACAACAAAGGCATCAGTCTCCTGAACATTGCATATAAGATCCTTTCTGCCGTATTACTCGTATGTTAACGTCTGAAGCCGTTCGTCAACAACCCAAATATTCACATTACGGCAGATCTTGGAAAAAACCCAGGAACTTCAAATCGATACCCACCATTTCTTTATCGATCTTAAATCCGGGTATGACAGCATCTATAAGGAAGAGCTCTACAGAGCAATTTCTAGTTTTGGCATCCCTGTGAAACTTATCTGTTTGTTAAGAATGACGATGAAGAATGCGAGCTGCTCAATCAAGGTCGGAAAAGATCATAGCGATGCATTTGATTTCAAAAAAAAACGTTTTCAGCAAGGCAAGGCACTGTCATACGATTTTTTCAACATCGTTCTGGAAAGAATTGTGCAAAACTCAACCGTCAGCATTAGAGGCACAAACTTCCAAATGTCCATCCAACTACTCGGATACGCAGATGATATTGACATAATTGGAATATCAAAGCGTGATGTCAGTGGAGCGTTTTTGAGCATTGCGGCAGAAGCGGAGAAGTGGTCAATGAGGGCAAGACCAAGTAAATGCTGTCATCAAAAAAGGACATTGAACGACCACGTCTTGGACAAAACGTCACCATGGACAGCTATAACTTTGAGGTAGTTGAGGACTTCGTCTACCTAGGCACCGCTATAAACTCAGACAAGACACCACCGCTGAAATCAAATGAAGAATAACTCTTTCAAATCGCTGTTTCTTTGGACTTAGAAGGCAATTGAGTAGTAAGGTCGTCTCTCGAGCATCTAAAATTACCTCATCATCCCGGTTCTCATTTATGGCGCTGAGGCCTGGACCCTGTCAAAGAAAGATGAAAGCGTCTTAGGATGCTTCGAGAGAAAAATTCTTCGGGTGATTTTTGGAAGCTCTTCTGACTTCCAATTTTTATTTCTTATATTTAATTTTTTACCAAAATTTGACATTACGGTTAACGTTTTTTGATTTATAAATTTGTACTATTTTATATTCAATTTGTCCTTCAGATAACTGCTATCTCGTCGCATTAATTTTCCCAATCTATGCAAATTCGTTTTTAATCGAAATTAGATGATTGCTTAAAGTGCAACTACGTATTATAGAACATCAATAAAATAATAAAATAGAATTGAAAAATTAAAAAATGAAAATAAACCTTCACGTATAATTAAACCTTATCGATTTGAGTTCACATCCAATAAGGCAAAGTTCTTTTTCTGTAGAGGTTATCTTTAAAATAGCCAGACTATATATTAATCATTGAATATTTTGTTATTTTTTTTTTATTTAAGCCAATCAATTTGATTGAGACTTATCAATTTTGGAACTTTTAACTTTGCTTTAGAGGTCGTTTTTAATTTTCTTATCAGTTATCTTTTCATGTTGGAAACAATTTTTTATTATTTATTGTGACGTGCGTTGTCGATAAAATTAGTTTTTAATTTTGTATATTTTTTCTTATTAACAAATTATTGAGTACGTAGGTACTTATTTCTTTTTTATTATTTAATTTTCTTATTTTTATTCAACTATCATACAGAAGATATGTATAAATATTTTTATTCGTTTTGCTCTAATGAACAAAAGTAAAAGTAATTCGTCGATACCGTGTTATATAATCAACAGTGAAACAATATTGTTATTCGCAGATGCATGTCGAAAAAGCATTTAATTACTTAGAACTGAGACATAGATGAATAAAATATGCAGGCCATAAATTTACCAAGAATTTGTATTACCTAACTATAAATTGCGATGACAATTGTTTTTCGCTTTGTTTATTAAACCAGTTTATAATATAATAAAAACAACATGTATTGGATTAATAAATATTTCAGTTTTTAGATATTCTTTTTTTTCGTTTATTTATCACCTATTATTTGGCATGTAAAATTGTGAAAGAAAAATTCTATTTTTGTCAAGAACACTTTGGTGCAGTAGGTTTTTTAGTTTGAAGTTAAAGTTAATCTCGGGTTAATTCAACAAATTGATTTATTAAGATGAGTGTGTATTTTATTCCCTGATATGATTAGATCCTTCCCAAAGTATATTCAATCCCCAAAAGTCTTTAAAGGTTTTCTGGAATATGGACAATTATTTATTAAATTCGAAAAAGGAGTTATTAAGTGCGTTTTTTTCGTATTCCATATATAGTAAAGTGATAAATTGCCAACAAAACGATCCGCAGTAGTCCGGTTTTTATATTTGAAAGTTGATACAACTGAATATTTGCCAGAATAATTTATCAAAAAATTCTAAAAAAAAATAGCAAAATTCAGACCAGGGGTGAAATCGTGTAAGCCGATTTTTGATAGTTGACTATCAAAATCAAGAAAATACGTCTGTGTAATGTGAAAGTCGATTTCAAAGTTTTAACCAAACAATTTGACATACAATAAAAACTTCAGGAAGGGGGTTTGTTCGTAGACTACTACATTAACATGTGGTGTTGAAGCGAGCTTGAAGCTCGCCTAAACTCTTTATATACCTGAATCGAGTTGAAATGAGCTTGATTCGCTTGATTCCGGTCGGGGATCGGAAATTTGTGAAGAAAAACCTGTGTGGAGAAGTTGGTTTTACAGAAAATGCGTTATTGACTGTTTATTTGCATGTTTGTGTACAAAAAATATAGTTTTGTTTTAATCAAATTTAAAAAAAAAATGCACATGGAGTAGGTAGCATATTCCTATATGGGGCGGAACTATTCAATTTTTCATTGTTAAACACGAATCAAACTATCTCACTTGCACTTCATAAGAAACATCGAAACACCATTTGCATTTTAGAAAGTGCTTTCAAACTTAATCATTTTTAAATCTTCTTGTGCGGTGGAAACACCAAAAAGATTTATCTAATCTAAACTGAGATAAACCTTTGGTGGAAACTAAGCAAAACTTAATTATCTTTTTTATTGTTTTCTCTTGCAAAAACAGCCCAGTTAGTCCATTTTAACTAACAAAACTAAATAATATCACCAGTAATAGATTGATTTTTTCCCCAATGGAAAACACAAATGATTCAAAATGCACAACTACTCAACGAACACAGCCATCGAGATACAAATGCAATATCAATCGTTCCAACATTTGAGAACGAAATCACATAAGATCCATTCGAGGCTCGTATAAATGTCAAAATCCTATCCATAGTGAGATTCTGCTCTAACTTTTATCGGTGTTATACATACTATGGATATTGTTTTTGTTATTAGTGTAAAATCCTACTATACTATGGATAGATTTGCCAACAAAACACGGGTATTGTAATGGATCCGATTAGTCAAATTGAAAAGTTTCACATTTGCTAGATTTCAAAATTTAAATTTTGTGTACCTCAAATTGTCCGTACTTTTGGAATACATTTTATCCTCGGGCAAAGCTTATTGAACCAGTAGAGATATTGATTACAAATATATCAATTGAAAAAAGGAATTTGTATTTATGAATGTACATAAAATTTAAGCTAACAATTATTTTACAAATCCAAAAGAGTCAACAAAAATATTTGATATGTTATACCGCCACAATAATTTTATACAACGAAATAATTCATTTTTAAAATCTTTTACATTTTTTGGGAAAATTGAATCGATAGTTTTTTTTACAAAAAATGTAAACCTAAAAAGATAATTCTAAAAATTATTAAAATTAGATTTTTGCGTAACATATCTTAAGAACAAAAAATTATAATGACTTCAAACTTATTTCATCTCCTATAAAATATTGTTGTTAAGTCTCTCTAAAATTAAAAGCAAAGTCAATTCACAGTTTTTTTTTTAACAAATATTTCAAATCCTAACAAAAATTCTGCAGTAAATTGGTTTAACTGTAACTTCAACCATTACAGATTTTATACATTATGAAGTCAACAAAATGGTTTATTTTAAAAATTATTTTATTTACATATGTACATATATTGATTATTGAAAAATTGGATCTCACAAGGACCTTATAAGTACCTATAACACTCAAAGCAATTGGCATAGTTTGAAAACTTTTAATGCATTTTTGAGTAGAAAAGGCATTAAAAAAATGGTAAAAGTTAATATAACATCCCCCAATAATATTTTGAAAAAAAAGAGAATTAAAAACATTCACAATTGTTCATTAATTAGCTTTTAAATGTTAACTTCATAATTATATTTAAAAATCATTCAAGTCTGTCAAAATAACGTCCTGCGCAATTATTTTTTTTTCGTCTCATTAAAAATTTATTTTTTTAACGACAAAGTCCCAAAATAAGTTGCTTGCAGTAAGACAGACAGATACAGTAATAAAGATCCAACTTTGATTCAATTTTAAGTAATACAAAAAAATAACAGCCTGATTAAAAAATAAATAAATAAATCGTATTAAATTTGCATAATCTTTAAACTATATATGAGGTGCATGCAAATAATTAATTTCAATGTGCTACAAAATTGCCAACGTACCACGTGTAGTCGTGAATCTGTATAATGTTATTTAAATAGGTATCTTTTCTACTCGTTCATAAACATCGGGTGTTTATTTTTGAATTCAAGTAAATCATCTATTACACAATACACAATGAAAGTTCGCTTTCTCTATGCGTAGGCGATACAAAAAATGTTTGATGTAGAATAGAAAGTGTTGCCAGATGCTTAAAATAGAACACCGGCCGGTGGCACTGAAGATTTAAATTATATGACATTTCAAACATTTCAAACATCAAACATTTATCTGGACTACAATTGAATCAAAACGTTTGTTAATTTTTTTTAACTTTTTTTCCTAAAAGTCTCAAATCCATTTTGTAGGCAGGGATTTGGTTTTCTTTATGTAACCTCTAATAACATATCAGAGAAGTGTCAATTTTGTGGTTTCACAGCGAAATCACTAGAAAACAAAGGGTTCATTTTTTAAACAATTTTCAAATCTGAAGGCAAGAATAAAATTTCATAGCCAGTATTATCTATATTAATAAATAAATATCTATATTAATAAACGTGGGTTTTTCTCTAATAGGTTGACTGAATCCAAATGTTAAAATAAATGTTTAATTTTCGCCCTTTATTTCGTTTTTCAAGCCGTTTTACAAAGCAAGATCAAGTTAGAAGAAAATTAAATCTATCTTAAATTTAACAAAAGTGAATTGATGCATGCATTTTGTTTATTTTTAATTTCTAATATTTAATTTTCCTAATTGTACATAATAGGTACATGCATACATATGTACATCGAGATAATAACTAAAAATTTTAAACAAAATTTTCCGTGTATACAAAATATGACACACATCAGCCCAACAAAGATATGATAAACACTTTTAAATGAAAACAAAAATTAGCGAACTTCCTAACAATTGTTGTATTAAGTTATCGTAATGATTCATATTTATTCATAAAAAAATGGCAAGAGTATGATAACTTAGGCGACAAGATATTATAACGGAATTTTTTAGAACAGTTAAAAATAAGCATTTTTTACAAGGGAGGGGGGTCTATCTCCCCCCGTTTAGGCAGGAGGGGCAATTTAAAAAAATTATTACTTAAAATGGAAAAAAATAACGGTGATACTTACAATTAAGTTGTATACATTTTTTTAAAGCCAACATTCTGTTCTATTAGCCAGTTTTTCAATCAAGTCAAAACTATGCGTAGTTTTTGAAAAATTTAATTTTAAACTCAAAATTTGAGTAAAAAAAGTTTTAAAGTGTAACTTTTTCAATACTTCAAGATTATCTACCATTGTTTTTATTTCAGAAGTTATTGCTCTTATTTTTTTTTTGATCAAAAACTGAAAACTAGATGATTTTATGCCTTTTAGTTTTTGAGAAAATTGAAAAAAAAATTTAATTTATGTATTTATTTATTTATTTTTTTATTTGTGTGTTTGTTTGTTTGTTTGTTTATTTATATATTTATTTATTTATTAATTTATTTATTTTGTTTATTTATTTATTCGTTTGAATATTTATTTATTTATCTTGTTATTATTCATTTGATTGTTAATTTATTGATTTATTTATTCAATTATTTGTATCTTGTTATCTATGCATTAAATAATTATCAATTTCATTATCATCTAGTAATTCCATTTGTTTTAAGTCCATTTTATCTATCCAACAGATTTCTAAAATAAAGAAATCCTTAGCTTAAGATTCAAATGTTAAATGAAGGTTTTCCTCCGTAGTTCTCCTTCAATAGTTTTTCATTCTACATCTCTATTACCATACCGAAATATATATTTTCCTCAGTTGTAAGATATAAACTAAATATCATATCTCTGTGCAAGCTGTGTGTATTCACTTTAATTCATGTAAAATTGTAATGCTTTATTCTACGCAAATAAATATCTATCTAAAAAAAATTGCTCTTACTTGTTTTTGATCAAAAACTGAAAACTAGATGATTTTATGTCTTTTAGTTTTTGAGAAAATTGAAAATAACCAAGGTTAATTGTAAGGTTAATTATTAGGCATGTTGTGTTAAAAGAGTTAAGTTGACAGCTTACAACAATATTTTGCATATGATAAAATAAGTTTGAATTCAAGTCGAAAACCAAATTTTATCAATTTTAGTAGATTTTTTTTTTTAAAGTCTTTATTTATTTTAAAAATAAGTACACATTGGATTTTTTAAAGACCATTATCTTACGATAACAACAAAATTTACAACAGAATGAAATCCTTTTGAAGTCAATAACTTCATTTATTCAAATCAACATAAATTTTTACCAATTTTGTGTAGTATTTTTTGTAGATTTTAATTTTTATGAAAAAGCTGATTCTTGGATTTTTATTCAAATTTTAGTGATTGTTTAAAACAACATTTTTTATAAAATGAAGTTTATTTGAAGAAAATATCTTCAATTTTCGAAAAGATATTAAGTCAAAAATCCATTTTTACCAACTTTTAATTCGATACTATAATTTTTCGTATGATATGTTTAAAATTTTAAATTGCTTTAGTAAGAAACCCCACACTGAATTGTCATTGAAAGTGTTAATCTTATTATCTGTAAAATAAAATTTATAGTGGATATCTCTATTTGTTATTGAGATATCAGGAAGGTATCTTGAAGGTAATGAATCGTAAGTATAGTAAATTGTAGATACCTTATTTTATAATTTTGAGAAATGAATTACATTTTCGATTCGTTTTCTATGAAACGTTAAATTAAAAACAGTAGATTCTTTAAAGAATTTCTAACATCCCATAGAAAGTTATTGCAATCGGTCCGAAAATTTTGACATTTTTCGAAATTACAAGGTCCCTAGAGTCGGGAAACTTTTTTGTCCTCCATATCTCAAGAACCAGTAGAGATATCGACTTCATAAAAATGTTGTTCTGCAGATAATAATACAGAAAGATGCAGAAATGACTCTGAAACAAATTGAGTGGGTGTTTTCTTTTACCATAGCAATTTGAAAAAGAGGCTGGGATGCGACCCACACTGATAACTTCCCATCCCGTCTATCGATTTGTCTTGCTTAAAACTTTGTCTAAATGTATCAATTCTTACCAAATTTACGTTCTATTTTTTGTAGATTTTATGTTTTTATGAACGGACTGTTGGATTTTTATAAAAAAATTATTGAATATAAAAAACAATATTTTCTGTGAAATAAAATAAGTTTGAAGCCAATATTTTTAATTTTTGAAAAGCTATTTGAGCCGAAAATCAATTTTTACCAACTTTTATTAATTTTTTTGTTTAGGTTTTTATTTTTTGTAAAAAAACTGTCAATTCGATTTTTCTCAAAATTTTTCCTAATGTTAAAAACAATATTTCTTATAAGTTAAAATTAGTTAGAAGCCATAATCTCAAATTTTTGAAAAGATATTTAAGTCGAAAATCAATTTTTACCAACTTTTGTTAAATTTTTTTTAGGTTTTTAATTTTTTGTAAAAAAACTGTCAATTCTATTTTTTTCAAAATTTTACTGAATGTTGAAAACAATATTTTTTGAAAGATAAAAGTAGTTTAAAGCCAATATCTCAAAGTCTTGAAAAGATATTTGAGTCAAAACTCAATTTTTACCAACTTTTTTTTTTATTTTTTTTTAGGTTATTATTTTTTGTAAAACAAACTGTCAATTCGATTTTTCTCAAAATTTTATCAGATGTCAAAAACATTATTCTTCGTTGCACAAAATTGTTTTGGAGATGAAATCATATTTTAGTCGTAAAATTTTCGAAGTGACAAATTTTTTTGATTTATAAAAAAAACAGTTAATTGAATTTTTTTCCAAAAATATAATTGTTTTGTATCACGTTACAATATATAACATAAAATTTAATTCAAGTCCATAGCGTTATTGGTTCATGAGATATTTAGGGTTAACCAAAATTTTCACCTTTTTTTAAACTGCTATGGTAAAAAAACCACCCACGCAATTTTCTTGAGAGCCCTTTCTGCATCTTTCTGCCTTATTGTCTGTATAACAAAATTTATTTGAAGTCAATATCTCCTCTGGTTCTTGAGCTATGGACGACGAAAAAAACGTCGAGAACGTACGGACGTACGGACGTACGTACACACGCACGCACAGACATATTTCTAAAAATCTTTTATTTCGACTCTAGGGACCTTGAAACGTCGAGAAATGTCAAAATTTTCAATTTGACAAATCGGACCCATTACATTAACTTCCTATGGGAAGTTAAAAAGAAAAGTTTGGGCAACCCAAAATATCTCACGAAACATAAGAAATAAAAACGTTCAAGAAATGCTACTAAAATTGGTAGAAATTGGTTTTCGACTAAAAATCTCGTTAAGAAAAATAGATTTTGAAATCATTATATGGAAAAAATTGTTAATAATTTTTAGTTAATTTCTTAGAAAAATTCAACTGACAACTTTTTTTAACAAAACACGAAAACTTACATAAACAAAAAAAAAATGATAAGAAATTGTTTTCAATTATTTATCTCACACAAAATATTGGTTTGAACATTTTGTTAAAGTTTTAAACAAGACAAATCGACAGGCGAAATGGGAATTTGTCAGTGTCGATCGCATCCCAGCCCCTTTTTAACTTCCCATAGGAAGTTATTGTAATGGGTCCGATTTGTCAAATTGAAAATTTTGACATTTCTCGACGTTTCAAGGCCCCTAGAGTCAAAATAAAAGATTTTTAGAAAGATGTCTGTGCGTACGTGTGTACGTACGTTTGTACGTCCGTACGTTCGGGACGTTTTTTTCGTCGCCCATAGCTCAAGAACCAAAAGAGATATCGACTTCAAATAAATTTTGTTATACAGATAATAAGGCAGAAAGATGCAGAAAGGGCTCTCAAGAAAATTGCGTGGGTGGTTTTTTTACCATAGTAGTTTAATAAAAGGTGAAAATTTTGGTTAGCCCTAAATATCTTATGAACCAATGACGCTAGAGACTTGAAACAAATTTTATATTATATATTGTAACGTAATACAAAACAAGTATATTTTTGGAAAAAATCCAATTAACGGTTTTTTATAAATCAAAAAAACTGATAGAAAAAAAATAAAATATGATTTCATCTCCAAAACAATTTTGTGCAACAAAGTATAATATTTTTGACATCTGCTAAAATTTGAGGAAAATCTAATTGACAGTTTTATAAAAAATAAAAACCTAAAAAAAACATTACTCAAAGTTGGTAAAAATTGAATTTCGACTCAAATATCTTTTCAAAAACTTGAGATTAAGGCTTCAAACTAATTTTAACTTATAAGAAAAATTGTTTTCAACAATAGGAAAAATTTTGAGAAAAATCGAATTGACAGTTTTTTACAAAAAATAAAAACCTAAACAAAAATGTATAAAAGTTGGTAAAAATTGGTTTCGACGTAAATATCTTATTAAAAGTTTAAGATTTGATTTGGCTTCAAACTAATTTTATCTTTTAAGAAATATTGTTTTCAACATTCTATAAAATTTTGAGAAAAATCGAATTGACAGTTTTTTTTTACAAAAAATAAAAACCTAAAAAAAAAACAATACTAAAACTTGTAAAAATTTAATTTCGACTCAAATAGCTTTTCAAAAATTACAAATATTGGCTTCAAACTTATTTTATTTCACAGAAAATATTATTTTCTATACTCAGTAATTTTGTTATAAAAATCCAACAGTCCGTTCATAAAAAAATAAAATCTACAAAAAATAGTACGCAAATTTGGCAAAAATTGATACATATAGACAAACTTTTAAGCAAGACAAATCGACAGACGGGATGGGAAGTTATCAGTGTGGGTCGCATCTCAGCCTCTTTTTTATTTTTAAATCGGGTTGATTTTTTTCAAAAAAAAGAAAAATAAATAAATCCAAGCTAGTACAGCATTTTCTTGTTTTGAAGTACTTAAGTTATAAATTCATTGTTTATAATATGAATTTTGTTATTTGCTATCTATCTATCTATCTATCTATAAGGATTCCAATATTTAAAATTATTGTAAAAGTAGCCAGATACTAGTGACTAGTTGGGGACCTAAAAATGAATACAAAAATTGAAACCGCAAATTTAGTTTGGCTCCAAGAATTTAAAATTAAAAAAAAAATACTGGAATTGCTTTCCTTTCATCAGAATTAAAGATTACAGAGCAAGTACTTACGACCAAGTAGAGCATTTTGTTTATTCATTTTCTTTCAATATTAACTCACAAACTTATTAATTAGTTAATTAAATTATGACCGAGAAAAACTTTTAATACCTCCAAAATAAATAAATAGTTCTTCTTGATTTTTGTCATCAACACTCTAAATATGTATACATCGTACACATTATGAATGTTTAAAAAACACATATTTTAAGTTTCAAAATCATCCTCAAAAATCGTACTTTTCCTCTCTACTTGGAAACACTAAATTTATTGACAGCTTAATCTTTAACTAAACAAAAAAGCTGTGGACTATTAAGTTCTTTGAATAGGTATAATGTCTACGCAATTTTCGCATTCGAAAAAAATTGTGTCATTTACTATGACGACGATGAAAATATAATGTACAAAACACATATAATTTAAGTAAATATATAAATGTATATGTACAATATAAAAAGAACCGGTCGCCGCGCGCGCCGCGCCGGTAAAGTATTGCCTATCAAAATGTAAAACACGAAGTCTCTTTGAAATAAATTTTGCACTTTACGAGTATGTATGTATGTATTTAAATAGAGAGAAGGATATTTACCAAGTAGACACTTATTTCGTTGTTTAGCTAAACCTAAACCAACCCTAAATGCTTTATTTTTCTCTATGAATTTATTATATAATTCGAAATTAAACAAAACCAGACAGCCTTATTTGAGGTCAGTTATGACACACGCCAAAAATTATTCGCAAACTAGGTATGTACAGTGTGTACACACGCGACTTTACGTATAGTACCATAAATATACGAGTAAACTCAAAATACCAGGCACACATTATTATTCATACATATCTACAAAATGGAATAAATTCAATGTCACGGTAAAGTGCATCAAAAATATAGGAAAAGAATATACAAGTACTCGTACCTAAGAAAATCGTGTTTAGAAAAATATAAGAAATTATGCAATCAATATATTACATGACTTGCTAATTAAAAAACAAAACTGAATTATTTGTAAGAAAGCAAACAATTTCTTAACTATTTATCTTAAACGTTTAAATAAATTTCTTGAAATTAATTTGTTTTTAATTTACTTACTTAGTTTTCCAATAAATCAAGACACCAATTAGGTAGTTGCTGATGGTGGTACAAAGGCAAATGGGGGTATTTTCTTGATAAAAAGAGAATTCAAATTGAAAAAACGAGAATAATTATATAAAAGCACTTTAAAAACCACTTTAGAAGAAAGCAAAAACTTTAATTACCACTTCACGAAATGGTTAAAAAAAAACAAACAGAACGAAAAGAAAAATTAACTAGGACACTGTACTCCAGATAAATTTAAAGTAGGTAGGTATATTTTTTAATAAAAATTGATTAAAAGGTTCAGCTAAAGGCATACATTTACATAGGAATTAATTTAGTAAAAACAGAAAAAAGGGACAAAAATTGCTATCTTCGTTCACAAGGCTTCGTCGTCGTCGTCTTCGATGCCGCGAATCACTATCACTATGACTTTTTGATTCGCTTCAATGATTTAAATATAAGATTTTATTTTTCTATCAATTATTGTTTAATATTTAATTCAGCTCACTTACATGGTATATTCGTATATTGAATGAATTTCAAAATTGCGTGGAATAAATTGTGAACACTTAAGCCCGTTCACACCGAAGTTTCACACCCGACTGAAGAAAAAGAAGTTCGCAAAGTGGTTTTCTGCTTCGAATCTAGAAACTAGAAGCAGAAGGTGTATGGTGTATCGTATCGTGTCGGGTATGTACAATGTACATACATATATTGAATTCGAATGATTCTGATTCCGATTTCGATTGCGACTGCGAGGGCAATAAGCTTTTTATTGTACCTATCTCTAACTTGATGTTGATGTCGCTGTAGCTGGTCTGGCCTGGCATGGCCCTGCTGCCTTTTTGCCTTTGCCTCTCTGTAGAAAACGATTATAAAATAAGCTTTCGAAATTCGAACATGTGTAGTATTAAACCGGTAAAACGGTATAGCAATGTTTTGCACTGTTATCACAATCGTCGTAAGTGTAAAAGAGATACAAAAGTATATGTATGAAGGGTGCTTATTCTTATCTTTATAGCTTGATTTTAGGACTTTTATATATTTCAAAATAAATGCTAGATTGTCAAAAAAATTTTGATGTACATACCTCTGGCGCACATTGGACTTTGCTCTCGACTCGCATGAGAATAACAGAAAAAAAGACCTACGGAATTACAGCTGAAGGCAGGTTGTTTGTTTTTGTTTTGTATACAAAAGATAAAAGAAGGAAGAGTGTTGCCAACTTTTCATGTTGGAAATTCAACAATTATTAAAGTTAGCACAAGCGCAAAATAACTCACCTCTTTTGAGTACATACATACATAATTATGTACATATGTATTTAAATAATTAATATAATTTACAAACTTTTTGCAAATCATTGAAATTATAAGCACAAAATGTTATCTAAAACAAAATCGTCAACTAGGGCGTATACGTGATAAATTGTTTGTTTGAAAAAAAAGTCTAGCTTCTTTTTAAAATGATGATAATTTAAATAGAGTTAGTGTGGTTTGGTTATACCGTAGAACAGTGGCACCAATATTTTAGCTGACATAAGAATATGTCAGTTTAAAACTTGCAGCGTAGTTTATTAAGGGCATATTTCTTTCAACAAAAATTTGATAATTTTAACAGAAAAGTTTATTATAATGGAATTAGCATAAAAAATCATTCTTCAAAATTCTAAATTATTTTCATTGGAAGTTTTCAAACTAATCTGAAATTTGCTATGGTGATTTTCGATAAATAACGTTCAAACACAAAAAACTCGATTGGTCTAAAGTGACATTAAATTTATTGTTATATAAATAGTTGTGATAGTTTGTTTCCAATGAAGTCGATGTTTATGTGTTAAGTTACCAGACGCTCATAAAAATTCTCAAAATTTGTTTCCATATTCTTTTATTTTCCATTAAATTTCCTGAAAAGCTTGTGTCTTTTTAAAGAATTTATAAAATACGATTACTATTACAGAGAAGTCGAGAAGGTCATTCAAATACCATATCTTTTTTGAATCTCATCATGGCAACCATTATTTTGACAATTCTTACAAGAAATTGTTCAACACAATTTATTGTAACTGAAATTCTTATAATCTTTTTTTTTTTCATTTAAACCTAGATTGCACAATTTACAGAGATATGGTGTCTTACATTCTACCTTACTACTGAAAATATTATAACAAGCATTCAATTTATATCACAGATTTATTACATTTTGAAGGAAAAGTTACTAAAAAAAACCTTCATTAGATATTAGACATTTTTTCATAAGAAGAGAGAAGTGGGGAGCAGAAAACTGTCTTAAGATGTTGTTTACATTTATGTATCACAGGAAAAAAAGTATATTAATAAAATAAAAATAAATAATTTAATAAATAAACTAAAAAATAAATAAATAAATAAATAAATAAATAAATAAATAAATAAATAAATAAATAAATAAATAAATAAATAAATAAATAAATAAATGAATAAATAAATAAATCAACAAGTGAATAACACAATTAAATTTAGTTGAACTTTACACAGACGAAGATAGTTTGAGGACTACAAAATTTGACTTTCAGTCGATTTGAAACCCTTACTTTTTCTATGAATTTAGGTATGTTAAAATAATGTCTCTGGATATAAAAGTAACTGAAAGGCACATTGTCGAGATATTCCTCAAAAATGTGGGCCTGTCTATTGCACCATTAATCAAAATAGTTTCGATTTCAAAACAGTTAACTGCACAAACAACCCCATTGTTATTGTGTCGTGAGTCACCGGCTTTAGTTTTAAGGTTTATGTTAAAATTGATGCTCGGATTTAAAACCTGGTTGAAAAACGTAGATTAACCAAAGGGTCCTGTAAAAATCAGGTGTCATTTAAACTTTTAATTACATTAAAAATTGCCATCCACTATAATGGATCGTTTAACAGTCGAACAATGCGTTAAAACAAGTGCGTTTGTTTCGTATTCCATATATAGTAAAGTGAGTTATTGCCAACAAAACGATCCGCAGTAGTCCGGTTTTTATATTTGAAAGTTGATACAACTGGACACAAAACCTGTGTGGAGAATTTGGTTTTACAGATAATGCGTTATGGTCTGTTTATTTTCATATTTGTGTACAAAAATATAGTTTTGTTTTAATCAAATTAAAAAAATATTGCACATGGAGTAGGTAGCATATTCTTATATGGTGCTTAACTATTCAGTTTTTCATTGTTTAACACGAATCAAACTATCTCACTTGCACTTCATAAGACACATCGAAACACCATTTGCACTTTAGAAAGTGCTGTCAAACTTAATTATTTTTAAATCTTCTTGTGCGGTGGAAACACCAAAAAAGATTTATATAATCTAAACTGAGATAAACCTTTGGTGGAAACATATAGAAAAACATAAATACCTCAGCAGCTCAGCACCACAAAAAAAGGAGACTGATGAGTGCAAAAGTGGCAAAGCACGAAATAGCTATATCTCCAGCCAAAAACAATGAGTGGTAGCACCTTTAAGTTGTTGTTGTTGTTCAAAAACATTCATTTTCTATTGTTTTCTCTTGCAAAATAAGACCAGTTAGTCCATTTTCATTAACAAAACTAAAGGGGAGAGTACGATAACTTTGGCGACAAAGTTTAATGACGGATTTGTATAGAACAGTTAAAAACAAGCATTTTTTTACTATAGGAGGGGGTCTATCTCCCCCCGTTTAGGTGGTAGAAGCAATTTAAAATTTTAAATTTTTTTCCCCGATGGAAAACACACATGATTTCAAATGCACAACTACTCAACGAACACAGCCATCGAGATACAAATGCAATATCAATTGTACCAACATTTGAGAACGAAATCACATAAGATCCATTCGAGACTCGTATAAATGTCAAAAACCTATCCATAGTGAGATTTTACTCTAACTTTTATCGGTGTTATACATACTATGGATATTGTTTTTGTTATTCGTGTAAAATCCTACTATACTTTGGATAGATTTGCCAACAAAACACGGGTAATGTGTTAATACCAAACATACTTATATGTAAGTGGTGTCGTCACAATCGGGAAAGTTGGGAAGAAATTTGAGGACTGTGGAGTTGTCACTGATATAGTTAGGCCTGTGCATCGTTGTAATGTATCCTGATCCTAGATAAGATCATGTGATTTGACCACGTGAGAAATCCTCGAACACTTGGCGCATTAAAAACTAACTTAAGTCAAGTTATGGCTAAGATATGACCCGAATGTCCGAAGAAGTGGTTAAAAATAACCACAAAAGAAAAGAATCACATTACGCGAACCTTCCCAAGACGGCAATTTCAAGGAAATTGTTTTCTATACACTTTTGCTTTAATTTTCGAAAGTGAAAATTGAATGCCCCAAAAATTCGAAGATTTTTACAAAAATAACTTAATTTTTGTAGTATGTACGAGTAGCATTATATAGTAGTTAAAGGACATCAATTTACCAATATTAGAGACTTAAATCCCGTTCAGTAGTTTTCTTTGTGAACAAAATTGTCTCTATTTATTTTATTTTTTCTAATTATTTTACCAAATTTTAAATATAGCAACAATTTTGTATAAGATACAATTAGTTTGAAGTCAGTATAGTTCTCTGTCGAATTGAAAATTTTGACATTTCTCGACGTTTCAAGGTCCCTAGAGTCGAAATAAAAGATTATTAGAAAGATGTCTGTGTATGCGTATGTACGTACGTTCGCGACGTTTTTTCGTCTTCCATAGCTCAAGAACCAGAAGAGATATCAACTTCAAATAAATGTTTTTATACAGATAATAAGGCAGAAAGATGCGGAAAGGGCTCTCAAAAAAATTGCGTGGGTGGTATTTTTACCATAGCAGTTTAAAAAAAGGTGAAAATTGTGGTTAACCCTAAATATCTCATAAACTAGTGATGCTAGAGACTTGAATTAAATTTAAAATTATATTTATATTGTAACGTGATACAAAACAAGTATATTTTTGGAAAAAATCCAATTAACGTTTTTTTTATAAAAAATAAAAACCTAAAAAAAAAAAAACATTACTCAAAGTTGGTAAAAACTGAATTTCGACTCAAATATCTTTTCAAATACTTTGAGATATTGGCTTTAAACTACTTTAATCTTTCAAAAAATATTGTTGTCAATATTCATTAAAATTTTGAAAAAATTGAATTGACAGTTTTTGTACATAAAATTAAAAACCTAAAATAAATTAAAGAAAAGTCGGTAAAAATTGATTTTCGACGTAAATATCTTTTCAAAATTTTGAGACATTGGCTTCAAACTAATTTTATCTTATAAAAAATATTGTTTTCAACATTCGATAAAATTTTGAGAAAAATCGAATTGACATTTTTTTTTACAAAAAATAAAAAACCTAAAAAAAACAATACTAAAACTTGGTACTTGGTAACTTTCCACTCAAATAGCTTTTCAAAAATTAAAAATATTGGCTTCAAACTTATTTAATTTCACAGAAAATATTGTTTTCGATATTCAGTAATTTTTTTATAAAAATCCAACAGTCTGTTTTTTCATAAAAAAATATATTACGAAAATTTGGTAAAAATTGATACACATAGACAAACTTTTAAGCAAGACAAATCGAAAGACGAGATGGGAAGTTATCAGTGGGGGTCGCATCCAAGCCTCTTTTTTAACTTCCCATAGGAAGTTATTGTAATGGGTGCGATTTGTCAAATTGAAAATTTTGACATTTCTCGACGTTTCAAGGTCCCTAGAGTCGAAATAAAAGATTTTTAGAAAGATGTCTGTGCATGCGTGTGTACGTACGTCCGTACGTCCGTACGTTCGCGACGTTTTTTTCGTCGTCCATAGCTCAAGAACCAGAAGAGATATCGACTTCAAATAAATTTTGTTATACAGATAATAAGGCAGAAAGATGCAGAAAGGGCTCTCAAGAAAATTGCGTGGGTGGTTTTTTTACCATAGCAGTTTAAAAAAAAGGTGAAAATTTTGGTTAACCCTAAATATCTCATGAACCAATGACGCTAGAGACTTGAATTAAATTTTGTATTATATATTGTAACGTGATACAAAACAATTTTATTTTTGGAAAAAAATTCAATTAACGGTTTTTTTTATAAATCAAAAAAACTGGAAAAAAAATTTCTCACTTCGAAATTTTTACGACTAAAATATGATTTCATCTCCAAAACAATTTTGTGCAACGAAAAATAATGTTTTTGACATCTGATAAAATTTTGAGAAAAATCGAATTGACAGTTTTTTTACAAAAAATAATAACCTAAAAAAAATAAAAAAAAAGTTGGTAAAAATTGAGTTTTGACTCAAATATCTTTTCAAAACTTTGAGATATTGGCTTTAAACTACTTTTATCTTTCAAAAAATATTGGTTTCAATATTCAGTAAAATTTTGAAAAAAATAGAATTGACAGTTTTTTTACAAAAAATTAAAAACAAAAAAAAATAACAAAAGTTGGTAAAAATTGATTTTCGACTTAAATATCTTTTCAAAAATTTAAGATTATGGCTTCTAACTAATTTTAACTTATAAGAAATATTGTTTTCAACAGTAGGAAAAATTTTGAGAAAAATCGAATTGACAGTTTTTTTACAAAAAAAAATAACCTAAAAAAAAAAAATAAAAAAAAAGTTGGTAAAAATTGAGTTTTGACTCAAATATCTTTTAAAGACTTTGAGATATTGGCTTTAAACTACTTTTATCTTTCAAAAAATATTGTTTTCAACATTCAGTAATATTTTGAAAAAAATAGAATTGACAGTTTTTTTACAAAAAAATAAAAACCGAAAAAAAAATTAACAAAAGTTGGTAAAAATTGATTTTCGACTTAAATATCTTTTCAAAAATTTGAGGTTATGGCTTCTAACTAATTTTAACTTATAAGAAATATTGTTTTCAATATTAGGACAAATTTTGAGAAAAATCGAATTGACAGTTTTTTTTACAAAAAATAAAAACCTAAACAAAAAAATTAATAAAAGTTGGTAAAAATTGATTTTCGGCTCAAATAGCTTTTCAAAAATTAAAAATATTGGCTTCAAACTTATTTTATTTCACAGAAAATATTGTTTTTTATATTCAATAATTTTTTTATAAAAATCCAACAGTCCGTTTTTTCATAAAAAAATAAAATCTACAAAAAATAGAACGCAAATTTGGTAAGAATTGATACATTTAGACAAACTTTTAAGCAAGACAAATCGATAGACGGGATGGGAAGTTATCAGTGTGGGTCGCATCCCAGCCTCTTTTTTTGTTATAATATTTGAGTCGAAAACCATTTCTTATCAGTTTTTAGTTCCTTTTGTAGGTTTTCGTGTTTTCTAAAAAAAATGTCAATTGTTTTTTTTTAAATTTAAATATAACTTACGAACAATATTTTGCATATGATAAAATAAGTTTGATTTCAAAATCTGTTTTTGCTAACCAAATTTTGAGTCGAAAACCGATTATTACCAATTTTTCGTAGTATATTTTGAAGATTTTAATTTTTATGAAAAAAATGAGTGTTAGATCTGTATAATAAATTTAATGAATGCCGAAAACAATATTTTCTATAAGATGAAATTAGTATGAAGTAAATATCTTTACCAAGTTTTAGTAATTTTTGTTTAGATTTTTATTTTTTGTAAAAAAAACTGTTGATTGATTTTTCTCAAAATTTAACCAAAAACGTTATTCTTCGTTGCAAACAATTATTTTGGAGATAAGATCATTTTTTTCGTAAAATATTCGACGTGACAATTATTTTGATTTATAAAAAAAAAAACATTAATTAAATTTTTTTTTTCAAAATCAGTTTGGTATCATGACACAATATTATAATATAAAATTAAATTAAAGTCACTAGTGCTATTAGTTCGTGAGATATTTTGGGTCAACCAAAATGTTCACTTTTTTCAATCTGCTATGGCAAAAAAACCACAAACTCAATTATTTTGAGAGTTCTTTCTGCATTTTTCTGAAATATTATTATAAACAAATGTATTTGAAGTCGATATCTCTATTGGTTCCTGAAATATAGACGACGAAAAAAGCTTCCCGAACGTATGGACGTATACAGACATCTCTCTAAAAATCTTTTATTTAGATTTTAGGGATCTTGAAACTTCGAGGAATGTCAAAATTTTCAATTTGACAAATCGGGCAGATAACAATAGTTTCTTATGGGAAGTTAATAATAAAAATGTAAGAATTTCCTATTTGACTACCTACTACATACATTTTAAAGTTGTGTTTGATTTAATAAGCCTTTACTTAGACTTCAGACTTGATAATTTATGCAAAGGTACTGCCTGGTCTTGAAACATTTAATACTGCCGTGAATTTCGCACTCGCGATTTTGAAATTTAAAATTTTCTGAGACAATTCATAATTATGGAAAAATTAAATAAAATCCAGTCAAAGAACATACTGCTTTATAAAATTATTTGTTTTTAATATAAATTTGCTTATAAATAGAAATACTTTTTTTCATTTATTTAAATTTACGTGCATGTAGGTATATTTATTATTTCAAATTGGGTAATAGCCAAATGAATCGTGACATTAACCTTGCTAAAGTGCAAAACACAAAAAATAAATTATTTCTGTAGTGTGAGATGTTTAGCATCACTCAGGGTTAATTAAATTGTTGGTACTTGTACTTACGTACATAACTTCTAACGTAGTCAATCACATAATTCATTTTATTTATAATATGTTATCAAATCATCATAAGATTCAAGACGAAACCACATTATTTTCCCGATCTCAAGTCATTTGAATGATCATTACATGTTCTTTAAAGAATATTCTAGCCAGTTTGACGACACATTAATTGTTTAGTCAATTATAGAATGCTTAACAGATGTCTGAAATAATTAATTGTTTGAATTGAGAGTATTTTGAAGATATAATAATGCTTTCGGTTGCTATTTAATTATTTAGAGATACATAAGTGTCTATTGTTTGTTTAAATAATTTTAGTGGTTAGTTATAAGAATTAAGTTTATTATTTTTGAATTTAGACTGTTAAAAATTAATTCTTCAAAATTGGTTTTGCGGAAAAAATAGTTTTAAAAAGAGTTTTATGTTTTCAGTTTTTTTTCGAAATTTGTTTAAAATGTCAATAAAATTATTATTACTTAAACAAAATTTTGATTTGATTAACATCTAAATCTAATTTTTGACAAACCCGAACCCCCCCATTTATTTCAATGTGTTTTCGATAAAAATCAATAAAATGGATGTATGTTCAGTACAAAATTCAATAAAATTAACAGTTGTATGGAAACAAACAAAAATCCAAAATATTCAAAAACAATAAAATGAAACGAAATAATATTGATTATAGAAATACATTTTTTTTTTGTATCAAATCGTGTGACAAGAAATGTTAAAAATGAATGCAGATGTGTTTAATTTAGCTGAAATGCTGATCTCACCATAAACAAATAAAAGAAGGTATTGATGTCATTTAAGAAAGATGCAAGATAAATTTTGATTATGATTATGGATGAGGAGAAATAAAATGCAAATGAACTAATTAAAACAAATACATAATCATACACTAAAGGGGGGTTTGGACTACCCTAAAATACGAATACGTACGAATTAAATATAAAGCCAAAATAATTTTTAAATTCCATTAAACGCAAAACGATTAATGTCAAATCATCCTATTATAAGCAGGTAGGTAGGAAGACATGGCAGTCACAAGCAGACCTTGCTGCGCGACTCAATTAGAGCTTTAAATCGTTGTTTTAATACCATAATTTCGTTGTAACAAAAAGATAATAATTTAATATGATGGATGACAAAATTTGCGATACAAGAGCCATTTCGTTGTATTTAGAAAGAAAATCAAGTCTTTGATTTTCATCTCGGAATGTTCATCAAGATCTTTAAGGAATGCCCTTCCGAAGCTTAACATTCTAGAATTGCCCAGGGCAGGACATTTACATAGAAAGTAAATCACAGTTTTCCTTTAATGTTGGTCTCCGCAGCTACGGCAATGAGTATAATGAGGGATACCCAGCTTTGCTGCATATATGTGCTCTCCTATCGGAAAATGTCCTGTACATATTGCAAAGACCTTGGCTATTTCATACTTGGGTCTCCATAAAAGTTCGATAGAACGGTTTTTGTTACATGGTAGGCCATATCTTCTTGGATATGGTACAATCCGTTAGACTGTTCTACCTGCGGTTGGATTCTGTCAGAAAAATAAAGAAAATTTTTCCCTTCATTGCTCCAAGATCAATATTTACTCTTTTCGCAAGTGAACTATGAAGAGCCGATCCTTGCCGGGCCATCAGCTCAATACTTTAAAAACTGTACTTTACTTTGAATACATTAAAGACTTTAAAATATTTACTGAGGTTCAAGGCAGGGGTGCATTAGTCGATGTCAGTCGCAAAAATATCCGCTGGAATAAGTTCGTTAGCGTTGACATGCCCATAGGTTCTGAAAAACCAGTAGTTTGATTATATAAACCTTAGCGCGCTTTAGGATACTAAATTTTGGTGAAGCCAGGTTTTTTAATTTTGGTCGTAGAGTGTCAGTTCAGTTTTGCTCTGATTAACACCTAGCAGCACAGCTGCTAACTTTCTTCAGACCCGCATAAGCTACCGCCTTCACCCCACAACTTTTTAACTTTATGAGGATTTTATTTATGATCAAAATCCATAAGAGCGGTGAAAGAACTCCGCTCTGGGTGGTCCTCTACTCACATGATTGGAAAAGATTGTGTTACTTAACGAAGCTTAAATCTTTCTGTCACTTAGCAAGAAATTATCCATTCTTGAATAGAAACCTCTACCCTAAAGTGAGTAAGTGATTCGTGAATCGATTCAGTAAGGACGTTATTGAAAACACCTTCTTCGTCTAGGAAATCCAATGTTCCTTCGATAAGGCTTTACTAAGCCTGGCAGAATCTTTTATATCTTTAATCGATCGACAATATTCTCTCTAACTTTGTTTTTTTTTTGTCAGTTTTTATATCTCGTTTATAAGCTTTAAGGGAGTCTTTATATGGTTAGTAAAAATCTTGTTTGTGGCAGATAGTTAATATCATTCTGATAATTTTCCATATAGCAGAAAGCTCTTCGTTCCACCAGGGAGGGAGTTTTTCATGGCTGTATTTTACTGGGCATGAAATCTTAAAAGCAGTTTTAATTGGTGCTTCAATTGATGGACTTAACTTAACTATTTGACCGAATTTTTTCCAGTTAGTACGTTTAGGATTTTTATAAGGGTGAGGAGTTACAGACTCAAATCGTATGCTGAAGAGAATCCATTTGTAATCCGAAAAAGAATTTATAGAGGAGACTTTCCAGTTTTCCACCAATAGATTACGGTTGTTACTACAGTAACATCAAGTACATCACCCAAACCTACATAACTTTCCAAACTCGGAAAGACGAAGGTGGAAGACAATTAGGTTAATATTGATAATAAAATCGAAAAGAGACTCACCTCTATCGTTTATCTCCGAATTGATCCAGAGTGAATGCAGTGTGTTCCAATCAGGAGGTTAGTTCTTAGTGACTCCACTTCTCTTACTAGGATGCTCAACTCCTCGGGCGGTGATTGTCGGTCATGGGCGGAATAGGCAGACGCCCAGTCGTAATTTTGTCTTCTAAACTGACAGCTGTCAGATCGGGAGTGCTAAGGTTGGGACCAAACCGTCCTATAATTTCACTTATTTCTAGTTTAAGCATCTTTCTTAGTGATATTCTTAACGACGTTTCATTTTTGGGCTCAACACCTACATACATATGTCATAAAACCCAAATTCAAAATTAAAAAGAGGCTGGGATGCGACCCACACTGATAACTTCCCATCCCGTCTATCGATTTGTCTTGCTTAAAAGTTTGTCTAAATGTATCAATTCTTACCAAATTTGCGTTCTATTTTTTGTAGATTTTATTTTTTTTATGAAAAAACGGACTGTTGGATTTTTATAAAAAAATTATTGAATATAAAAAACAATATTTTCTGTGAAATAAAATAAGTTTGAAGCCAATATTTTTAATTTTTAAAAAGCTATTTGAGCCGAAAATCAATTTTTACCAACTTTTATTAATTTTTTTGTTTAGGTTTTTATTTTTGGTAAAAAAACTGTCAATTCGATTTTTCTCAAAATTTGTCCTAATGTTGAAAACAATATTTCTTATAAGTTAAAATTAGTTAGAAGCCATAATCTCAAATTTTTGAAAAGATATTTAAGTCGAAAATCAATTTTTACCAACTTTTGTTAAATTTTTTTTTCGGTTTTTATTTTTTTGTAAAAAAACTGTCAATTCTATTTTTTTCAAAATATTACTGAATGTTGAAAACAATATTTTTTGAAAGATAAAAGTAGTTTAAAGCCAATATCTCAAAGTCTTGAAAAGATATTTGAGTCAAAACTCAATTTTTACCAACTTTTTTTTTATTTTTTTTGTAGGTTATTATTTTTTGTAAAAAAACTGTCAATTCGATTTTTCTCAAAATTTTTCCTACTGTTGAAAACAATATTTCTTATAAGTTAAAATTAGTTAGAAGCCATAATCTCAAATTTTTGAAAAGATATTTAAGTCGAAAATCAATTTTTACCAACTTTTGTTAATTTTTTTTTTGGGTTTTTAATTTTTTGTAAAAAAACTGTCAATTCTATTTTTTTCAAAATTTTACTGAATGTTGAAACCAATATTTTTTGAAAGATAAAAGTAGTTTAAAGCCAATATCTCAAAGTTTTGAAAAGATATTTGAGTCAAAACTCAATTTTTACCAACTTTTTTTTTATTTTTTTTTTAGGTTATTATTTTTTGTAAAAAAACTGTCAATTCGATTTTTCTCAAAATTTTATCAGATGTCAAAAACATTATTCTTCGTTGCACAAAATTGTTTTGAAGATGAAATCATGTTTTAGTCTTAAAATTTTCGAAGTGACAAATTTTTTTTTTCAGTTTTTTTGATTTATAAAAAAACCGTTAATTGAATTTTTTTCCAAAAATATAATTGTTTTGTATCACGTTACAATATATAATACAAAATTTAATTCAAGTCTCTAGCGTCATTGGTTCATGAGATATTTAGGGTTAACCAAAATTTTCACCTTTTTTTTAAACTGCTATGGTAAAAAAACCACCCACGCAATTTTCTTGAGAGCCCTTTCTGCATCTTTCTGCCTTATTATCTGTATAACAAAATTTATTTGAAGTCGATATCTCTTCTGGTTCTTGAGCTATGGACGACGAAAAAAACGTCGCGAACGTACGGACGTACGTACACACGCACGCACAGACATCTTTCTAAAAATCTTTTATTTCGACTCTAGGGACCTTGAAACGTCGAGAAATGTCAAAATTTTCAATTTGTCAAATCGGACCCATTACAATAACTTCCTATGGGAAGTTAAAAATTATTTTGGGCAAAATGACAACTTACAATTTGGTCGTTCTTCTATTTACAATTTATTTGGGCGTAACGACATTCGCTTTTGGTTTTTGGAGTTTATTCTTTAACTTTTTAGCCTTTGCGACTAATTTTGGGTCTTATGACATTTTAGGATTTGGGCGTTATGGTTTTGGGCGAAAAAACCTAAAGCCTCAAAATACAAAACTCTATGACTCTAAAGACTAACTAATATTATTATACTAATACGAGTAATAAATTAGAATTCAGAATGCATCAAGAATTTTACTACACCAACTATTAAAGCCTCAATCGTGTACAGATTTTGAAATCAGGAACTTTGTAGTTTTCATAATAATTTTGTACTCAATTTGTATACAATTTACCATTTAGTTCTATGAAATTCTGAGAATTTTGGCATTTTTTGGTATTGTATAAGCTTATGTGAAATGATCAAAAGACAGTCTTAAGGCGTTTAAAAAGCCAAAAAGAACAGGGCCGAATTACCGCATTCGTGACGAAGTGAAGTGGCTGTTACTACTGATCGAATGAACGAGTCACTACTTCGGTATGATGGCACTCGTAATGTAACGTATCGTTTCACTTTTTGAAATTGTAATGTAGTAGTTATATTCTACTTCATTGCTTGACAGATGAGATTTTTTGTATTTGTTTAATTTATTTTCTTAACAAAGAAAAAATGGATTTTTGCTTCTTTATCCAGCCATTCAGAAGGTAAGAACAGGGCCGGCCCAAGCCAAACTTGCGCCCTGTGCAAGATTTGTAGAAAGCGCCCCTTTTTTATATTTTTTTTACACATAAACTGATACACAAGCATAAGCCTTTCCCAGATTACCCAGGAGGTAGACTTTCAATGCGTTTTTTTTTATTGAGGTATCCCCAGGAGGCCTAAACCATTAAACTAAAACGCAGCGAAGAAATGAGCAGAGGGGAAACTTTTAAACTTGGAAACTTACTTTTCTGGCCTTACATTTTGCAAATTCAGAAATGAGATCATCAAAGTCTAAAGAATTTAATAATTTCTTTTCAATGGACATTATAGATAAACCTACCAATCTCTCTTGAGTCATGGTTGTCCTAAGATAATTTTTAATAATTTTAAGTTTAGAAAAACTACGTTCTCCTGAAGCTACCGTGACCGGGATTGTATTAAGGATTTGGAGAGCAGTTACTAAATTCGGAGCAAAATCTTCAAGGTTTGAACTAAAAATAAAATTTAACATATCTAAACTTGAGCTTTGTGGTGTAACAAGCTGGGATATTACGGTTAACTCTTGAAACAATTCTTCTCCATCTAAATCTTTAAAACTACTTTATGTTAAAACATTCTGCAAATTAAGGCATGAAGCACGTAAATTTTTATTTTTTAAACATTCGCTTATGTTACTTAAAAATGAAAAATTGATACTATACGTATCAAACCTTTCAAGTATTTGAAAAAAAAATTCAACTTTGAATCTTTGTTTCGGCTAATATAGTTTCAGGACATTCATCAGCATAAAGTATTTTTCTCCGTTGAGATCGCAATGATGAAGCTACAACATATTTGGTATTTCTAGGGAACTAGCAATACGCTCGGTTAATTGAACATACCTACTCATTAAATTTTTCTTCGGAACGCATTAAAATCAAACTGTTTTTTGTATTTTCTAAAACTGTTATGCCAGTTGACAGATTAACGGACGAACTTTGCAAATATTTACTAGTTTAATTTATATTTTCTAAAATATCAAACCAAATTAGCAGGCAGCAAATAAATGTAAAATCAAAAATTTTATTTCCTAAAGATTCTGCAATGTTTTTTGCCTCTAGATTTCTTAATTCTATAGGGCTTCATATATTTCTTGAATTGAAAAAAAGTTAAACAAACATTGAATTGTATCGAAAATTTTAACTGCATAAAATGAGAACCGAGCAGCATCATTAACCACTAAATTTAAGGAATGCGGGCAACATGGAACCAAAAATGCTCTTGGTTCCAGGGTTCGAATTCGATTCTGAACACCCGCTTCTTTTCCTTTCATATTCATATTCGAACCATTATCATAACTTTGGCTTGTCTTGTCTTCAAAATACGTCACTTCTATTAAAAACTGGTAGCTATTTATTTAATATTAATTAACCAACAAAGCGAAAAAACAATTGAAACAATCTGCATTCTGCACCAGACTAGATATACATTAAAAGTAGCCGTTACAATAGTCATTAACTTTCAAACAAAAAAAAACAAACTGCCTGCGCAAGAACAATTCGACTCCAAATAGAATCATCCCTCTTTAATTTTTAAGCTCTATGCTCCTTTTCCATTCTATTAAAAATTTCATCTCCTGTAATCAGGCACTTAACTCTTACACAGTGTGCAATAAGAAAACCTGCACGCTCTGATCCATATGATTCCGTATAAATAAGTTTTTTTTTAAATATCTCCCATGTTAGTTTCGATACTCAGTGTGCAAAAAAGAAAACTTGCACATCCATTCACCATTATTTGTAGCAAAGACACCTACCTACCTAATTTCCAAATATATCACCCTGTTCATACAAGAGAAAAAATCTCAACACAAAAAAGTTCCATGCCACCTCATATGTGCAAGATATATTTTATGCACACCGAGTCCCAAAATTAACATAGAAGTATGACGAAGCAAAATACTTATTCATATTGAATCGTATGGGCTAGAACGTGCAGGTTTTGTATCACGCACAGTACCCTGTATGTGAGACTCACATGAGACATTGTGAGTTCTCATCTACAAAGAAAACAACAAAAAAATGTCTCTGAAAAAAGAGAGCAGGTAGGTTTCTGTATTCTGTGCTACCTTCTACTACAAATCAAAGACACAGCAAACAGCATATATTTTTTTTGTTGTTTTCTTTGTAGATGAGAACTCACAATGTCTTATGTGAGTCTCACATACAGGGTACTGTGCGTGATACAAAACCTGCACGTTCTAGCCCATACGATTCAATATGAATAAGTATTTTGCTTCGTCATACTTCTATGTTAATTTTGGGACTCGGTGTGCATAAAATATATCTTGCACATATGAGGTGGCATGGAACTTTTTTGTGTTGAGATTTTTTCTTCTTTTCTCTTGCATGGAATTTTTTTGTGTTGAGATTTTTTTCTTTTTTTCTCTTGTACGAACAGGGTGAAATATTTGGAAATGAGGTAGGTAGAATTTTTAGTTCTGCGATATCTTGAGTTAAATTTTCATTGAATGCAACAATGAAAGTGATGTTAGTTAGTGCGCAAGAGATAACTTAGGACAGTTGTGATGGATGTTTTTTTGAGATTATTTTAAGAATGTTTGTGGTTAAAGAATGGCAAATATGTAGTAGTACATATTTGTTTGCAAGATCAGATTACATTTTCTTGCTCCTGGCAATGCGCCCCCAGAATTCTGCGCCCTGTGCATTTGCACATCTTGCACATATGCTTTGTCCGGCCCTGGGTAAGAATATCAAACATTGTTCTCGTGTACATTAAAATTAATTATCAGAAAGTGAGATGGACCAAGCTGTGAAACTAAAACTACGTTTCCACCGGGCACTTAACCGAGATTTAGCTAGATTTGTCACAAATCTCCTTGAAATCTCGAAGATTTACCATACAAATTTTAATCTTCTCAAATGAAGATTTCAAATAAAACTCATTGAAATCTACTTGGAAATATTAGTTTGTCAAATCATACAAACTTTTTTTTCGGAGAATAATTGTTGAACCGACCCATTTAAACGCCAATTTCGTTTATTGACAGATGGAAATGTCACCAAAAACTATCTGTAAAATTCAAAACAATAAACAACTTTCAAGAAATCACAGACGAAATAAAATGTAAGTATACAAAAATAATAAATATGTACAAGAATATAATAAAACTAATTACTTACAGATGATGAGTGGACAAATACAAAAAAAAAAAATACGAAAAACCTGGGCAGCCGAGGATGAAACGCTTTTGTTGGAGTTGTAGGCTGACAAACAGGCTGACTTGATCGGTCAGAGAAAAAACTCTCACGTTTTCAAGGAAATGGCAGAGATTATGGTGGGATATAATCCAGAGGAAATAAAAGTGAAAATTCACAACTTAACGATTAGGTATATATGTAGGTAAAGTTCTTTTTTTTGTTTTCTTTTTAGAATTTATTATTAAATTCTTTTCACTAACAGAAAGGAAAAGAAATTGGTGTGTCCTTATCGAGGTTCTCCGTCTCAATGGGGTCTGTATTTACAAATAAATGCAATACTGGGAGAAAGACCACTGAGTAATGTGGAAAATCTACAAGAGGACAGCATTATGGGTATAACTACTCAAAAAAAATCATTTTGTTAAAATTTATAATGTAGGTATTTCAGAATCAATTTACTCCACTCAAGAGTCATTTCAAGACTCATCAGATCAGGGGCGATTCCTCATAGTCAGCAGGTTTAGCGGCGCTAAACCAAGAATTTTAAAATTAATCTTATTTTGAAATATGAATATCATTTGGTAATTGAATTACTAACCATTATGTTAAAAAATTCGGTTGTAGGTACATAACTTGCATCTTGCAATCAATGTGACTTTTCTTCAAATAATTTTCATTTCATGCAATACAACTCTCATACAATATCAAATCTATCTTGAAACATTGGGCTTGGGCATCGCAATAGTTTGCGCTATCAAATTTCATACATTCTACCCATACAGATAAATACACACATTCAAATAAAAGCCTGTACAAATAAATAGAAGGGTTAGCGCAAAAAAAAGCGAAAACCAGACGAAGTATGAAGGTACACATTAAATACACACAACAGAGAGGAAGGCCAGGCGCGACCAAGAGTTTGATGTCTTCTCTCTTTATATTTCGTATGGACTATGGAAAAAAGAACAACACTGACGAATCGAACATGATCGTCGAACACGGAAACTATTTATACATCACATCATACTATAATTCGTTTGCAGAAAATTGTACGAGGTTATTTATTTATATGAAAATGCGGTTGCTAGCGAACTTGTTTGACCCTGTTCTACAAGAATATAGCGAGCAAGCATGTTCGTCGGTTAGCGCAGCTTTTAGCGCTTATACTGATTTTTGATGCCGATGTTTGAGGAAAAGGAATTGGCAAAGGCGTAGGAGTCTAGGCGGATTACTCAAATGTTTAATAGGAAGTAGTTTTTGTTTGTAAGCTTCTCTTAGGCTGAAAGGAAAGTGACTTAAGAAAGTGCATTTTAATATCTATTGTTTTTTAGTTAAATATTAAATGTTTTATGATCAATATGTTTTTTGCGTACATATATTTTATTGTAATTACTATTAATATAATTCCATACCAATTCAAACATGGTAGAGGCTAGTCATAAGAAATTATTTTATTTGATTTCCTTAGAACAGCTCAAATCAAAACAAGCATTTCTTTTAATGGAAAAGAAATTTTCAAAAATTAAAAATTGTTCATAGCTTTCCGAAAAAATATTTAGTCAACAAATCAGTTTGAAGTGTGATTTTTTAAAATGTTTATAAAAAAAATAAGAGAACATTACGACTTGTGCAGCTACATTGGATCAATTTCAATTTTTTGCAATTAAAAAAAATAATACAAATTGTATGAAGTTTAATTTTCAAATTGTATTCAATAAAAAATTCAATTTGACTTCTAAGTCATTTGATTGCATAATTCTATGGCCAGCTAAGAATAAGGTTTTAGGCTATGAGATAAGTCGTTGTAAACAGAGTTTTCTCTGTTTGTTTAAAAATATATACTTTATTTTCATGGTCTTGGTGTAACAATAGGAACTTTTATTTTGGTCGGAATTAAAATGGAATCTCCAATACTTCTCAAGCAAAGACTATAATTGAAAAATTATTAGAGAAACCATTTTCAACAATATCGAACCCTTAGCGAAAATCAATATTCAATATATAATATTACCAATAGCTATATGGTAGCGAGAATAACAAGACATTATTTAGTTGATCTGGTTTGCTTTTTTCCGGTATCTCTTTCGCATGGAGTTCCTCGGATGTGGACAATATGAACACTCTAACCGCACTTCAGAGAAAACATAAGCTAAGTGCCTTCCATTTGCAATATGTAATTAAATTAGCTACCTTTGGTCAGACTAGGAAAACGAAGCTTTAAGTGTCCAACATAACATTCCAAAAAATCGTGCGGTGTTAAAACGTCAACAGTTTTTAAAGTTTTTCAAAATTGCTATCAAAAATGATTTAATCAAAACTGTTGCTGACGTTTTAGGCGATCACATTTTTAATAGAAACCCACAGTTAGAGTTCTTACCTTTGTCTGACATTAATTTAAAGCCCCAATTATCTATTGTTACTACTTTAATAAAAAAAATCATGAGACATTTGCTGCATTTATCGATGTAAGCTCAGGGCGGAATGCAGAAAATTTGAATAAAATGAATAATTATTTTTGAAAACTTATCTTCAACTTCTAGAAGAAAGTAGCTAACCCTGAGATCATGAGCAGGAATCGCCACTGCATCAGATGAGGAATTTCAAAAGCAGGATGAAATAATATTGGAACATTTCAAACTAATAAGAGAAACTGATGAAAATTTGATTTTGATTGTGGAAAAAAGAAACGCAATATTGGAAAGAACTGCAAAATCTTGCGAATCTCTTCAACAAGATGTTGCACTTTCAAGCCAGAGGAGTTTCTTAGGATGAATTTAATACCTACTTATTTGTGATGTTTTTTGATTGTGTTGTGATACCAAACGTGCTATTTTGAATTAATAAATTTATGTTATTTATGTATGTATGTATGTAATTTATGTATATTTTTTTAAGTTCTTATTTTTGTTATGTTTTTTGTCCCTACATATGTATAGGTATATGAATTGAAATAATGAATTAAAAAGCAAAGAATATAAACCAAATGAAATGTTTTACTTTAATGAATGGGGTGTGGGGTTTCTTCTTGTCGGCTTTGTTAATGCTTTTGTTATTAAAACAAAGACATTTAATTTATGAAGAAGACGACAATTACAGTTGAAGTATTTGGAATTTCATATTTTTTCTTTTCGAAAGAAGAATAATTTGACGTTTGGTTGTTATGACATTAACCAAATGTCAAATTAATCTCCTTTTCTTCGGTAAAAACACCTCATGATTTATTTTAAATCACTTGACTTAAATCTCGGATTATTTGTTGGTGGAAACGTGCTATAAACGCTTGAGAGACAAAAGCAATCCGCTTTCATTGCCAACTTTTTCGTAAGTATCCATAAAAATTATCATGTTCATATGTATGAACACAATTAACATAAAATATTATTCTTTGCAGCTTCATTAAAAGGTTCGGAATGAACAAGGCTATTTGATATGTATAGTCCAATAAAATAAGGCTTTCACCTCGGAATGAAAGATAGTGAACTGGAAATTTGCTAATGCCTTACTTTTGGTATCCTTAACATTGTATACATTCTCATAAAATCTAGTCCGTGTTGTAAGCTATAGACCGTGATTATCTCCGTTTCTGTAGGTTCAATGTTGTAAACACCTTTACCATAATTGTCAAGCATAAAATTTGCTATATTGTTTATTGCAAAAATAGTGCAATACTCAATACTTTAATTAAATTGTTATTTAATAAATAAAAGTTTATGAAAAAAAAACATTTTGTCTTTGAAATATCGAAACTTTTAACTAAGTTGTCTAATCTGCCACCGAAAACTATAGCATCGCTTCATCATATTAACCATTTGTGTTTTCAAAAACAAAAAGAGGCTGGGATGCAACTCACACTGGGCAGGTTCAGACAACATAAGGGACTTCATTTGCAGTCAACTTCATTCTTTGAACGTAAATTTTGACCAAGGCAACTAGTTAATTTTTCAAGTGTCATGAATTTCAAATTCAGAACTATACTTCACAAACATCTAACTTCAAGTTCATAGTACAAATATTTCCAAAATCATTATTGTCTACAAAACACTCCTCAGGCAAGCTAAAAGTCCATCACGATTTGTATTTTGTATTTTGATTGAACCTTTTAACAGAAAGCATTAAACGAAGTTGTGCAGAAAATAAATAAATCATTGAGTAATAAAGTTCAGCTTTTAGTTGAATAAAAAAAAAAAAACATGATCAATTGTCATTTTGACATAAGTTGACTTGACTTGATAGTAAGGGAGATTTTTCTTGCCTAACTTTCTAGTCAACTTTCCAATAAAGTTGCCTTAATTGGAAGGCAATTTTTTGGCAGCTGGCCAATCAGATGCAAGAAACTTGCCTTACTTTCCCTTATGTCGGCTGAACCTGCCCACTGATAACTTCCCATCCCGTCTGTCGATTTGTCTTGCTTAAAAGTTTGTCTATATGTATCAATTTTTACCAAATTTGCGTACTATTTTTTGTAGATTTTATTTTATTGAATGTCGAAAATAATATTTTCTGTGAAATAAAATAAGTTTGAAGCCAATATTTTTAATTTTTGAAAAGCTATTTCAGTCGAAAGTAATTTTTTAGCAAGTTTTAGTATTGTGTTTTTTTTTTAGGTTTTTAATTTTTTTGTAAAAAAAACTGTCAATTAGATTTTTCTCAAAATTTTACCAGATAACAAAAACATTATTATTCGTTGCACAAAATTGTTTTGGAGATGAAATCATATTTTAGTCGTAAAATTTTCGAGGTGACAATTTTTTTTTTCAGTTTTTTTTGATTTATAAAAAAACCGTTAATTTGATTTTTTTTCCAAACATATACTTGTTTGAATCACGTCACAATATATAATATAATATTTAATTCAAGCCTCTAGCGTCATTGGTTCATGAGATATTTAGGGTTAACCAAAATTTTCACCTTTTTTTTAAACTGCTATGGTAAAAAAACCACCCACGCAATTTTCTTGAGAGCCCTTTCTGCATCTTTCTGCCTTATTATCTGTATAACAAAATTTATTTGAAGTCGATATCTCTTCTGGTTCTTGAGCTATGGACGACGAAAAAAACGTCGCGAACGTACAAACGTGTACACACGCACGCACAGACATCTTTCTAAAAATCTTTTATTTCGACTCTAGGGACCTTGAAACGCCGAGAAATGTCAACATTTTCAATTCGACAAATCGGACCCATTACAATAACTTCCAATGGGAAGTTAAAAATGTTTATGATATGATAAAGAACCCCAAGAACGGGCAGGTTGCTCAAAAATGAATTCCCTAATATCTATTATGTAAATTGCAACCACTTTTTTCTACAACCACATCATGAACCGCATCTATTTTTGCAATTACAAAGCATCATTTTGGTATGATGATTAAAAGATAAAGCAATGCTCATTTAGATGGATCAAAAAACATATTAAACAATCATTAACTTTATTTCGGCAGCGCTATAAGAATAAAATTTAAAATACTTTTAATAAAAATAAAAATAAGAACTCAAAAGGAACTATCTGCATTTAAAATATCATTTTCATCATCATCGGGTGCCACCAGTAGTCTTGAAGAATGCGGATAAAACAGCCTCACACAACGTTTGTACGAAAATTTGGCCCCAAATTAAGTATTTAACAACAAGGAAAAGGACCAAGGCAGCCAACACTTTTTTAGTATCAGCTTCTCCTAGTCATGCTTTTTGTTTGTCACTCGAATTTGATTCCTTCTTCTCACCCAAAGCAGGATAGATATTGAATTTGATCATACTGTCTTTGGAGCGTTTTTGTGTGATTTTCCCAATCACTTGAGGCTCTTTTATACTAGCTTCGATTTTTTGAAAAACATTCTCCGAACCCTTGCCATCATCGTTGCCGCCTTGGATTAGGACTCTAACTTCACTACCCTTGCTTAGCCATTTACCGATATTCTTCAGTCTTGAGTTCAGATCGTTGTCGCTTATTCTAGAACCAATTGTAAGCGATTTAACTGAGTGTTTTTTGGAGGATGAAGAGGCACTGAAAACATAAATATAGGTATAAAGAAACTATGATATAAAATTCAAAATTAGTATATGCACTTACGTCTTTTCTGATTTGTTTTCATTCATGTCATCCTCAGCGAGAAGTTCAGCTACCGTGGCCAATCTAAGGGAAATGAAATAATGTATTTTCAGCAACAGAGAGACATGAAAACCGCACGACCAAAATTACTCACTTATATACCGGTCGAAGTGACTTCGGATCGAGGTCTTGGACTTTTATCAGCTTCAAGTTCCTACGAAGAGCCAATTTATTTGCTTCCTCTAATGTGGTAACACTCATGGAATCATTCTGTTGGATCAATGTGATTTTGGGAATTTCCTTTGTCTTCTTTTTTTGGGGTTTCGCTGGAGTTTCTTCATCGGGTTTTGTATAGAACTTTGTAGAAACACTCAAATGACGCAAAAATGAAATCGATGCTGTTGCATTTGGACATTCATAGCGAAGCTGTCTGCCAATGGCATTTCGTAATATGTGAACTAAAAGTCTACTCATTTAAATATATGTTTTATTTTAAAAAGATTTTAATAAATAACAGCGTTTTTATCGGGCGAAAATAATTTATTTTTGTTTAATTTCGTGTGAGCTTTATTTTTTTTTGTTAACTTCAATTTCAAGTTTGGTGACAGATTGGCAGCTGATTATGATATTTTAGAACTATTCACAATGTGTTGACGTTTTGTGACTACATCTGGCGACAAATAGTTGAACTATTTTGATTTTTTCTTCTTGCCAGCTCCAGAACTACCACCACTTGCTGCACCACTTCCACTTGGCTTCGGCATTCGTCCAACTTGCATATCCTTCAGCTTAGCATTTAACTTCACCTTTGCCTTAGCTAAATCCTGCTCATGTCGAACTGTTTTCAGAGGCTTTGGCTTGAGGAAATTTTTTCGCTCTTCCTGTTTCACTGCTTCTCCGCATCCATGTACCTCGGGAAGGCCGTGTTTGAAGCAAAATCTCTTTTTGCAATGATCACAATTCTGTCCCATTAAGTTGGTTTTCGTTTTGCAACGCTGATAGTCACATAAGTTGTCCACTTCCTTGACTGCAGTCAATACATCGTCGAGCTTCATCTCGACCATTTGACTTGGAATTTGTTCGAGCAGAGTGAGGGTGTCATTGGTACCATAGTTGGGTTTCTTTTTGCCAGGCTCAATGGGAAAGAGTGGACCCTTGGATTTTTCTATTACGGATACGGGATAATGAAATTAAAAATGTTAATTATGAAAAATCTCAATTAAGTTTTTCTCACCTGCCATAGTTGATGTTTATATTTTATTTACGAAAAATAAAAAACAAAAACAGATGTGATTCACTCCTAAATGACAGCTGACAGGAGTGTGTTCGTGAATGTTGTTAGTTATTGTGAATTTGTCTGCTTTTAGCTTACGAAACACAATTTTAAGTCATGTTCACACTAGACGTTATTTACATCGGATAAAATTTGAATGGTTTTACTTAAGTTTTGCTCAGTAAATAATAACAAAGCCATCACAAATCTAATTTACATTTCTAGCTATGGGAAATCCCAAAAATAAGTTAAAAATACAGCATTCAGAGAGTTTTATGAAAATGTCAGTATATTTTATCCGAAACCAAACTTTTAGTGAATGTGTATTTAAAAATGTCAACTATAGTTTTGTAGTTTTGGAATATAGTAAAATCAACATAGCATTCTCGATTTCTAATCTGGAAGAAGAATTACCTATAGAATGCTTTTAAAACATTTTATTCAACTAATTGTGAAATATGTTTTCATTTCATTTTTGACACATTTAGTGTTTGTGATTTTCTTAGAGCTAATGAAAAATTCAGAAATAAAAAGATGTATTTATTATGTTTATATTGCTAAGATCTAAAAGAATTCAATATTTTCCTGTTCGATGTCAAAACTTTGAGAACAGAATTTTTATGATTCGATCTATTAAGTATTCCCTATCGCAGAATTTAAAAAAGAAGAAAATAAATGCAAAGCTGGTTTGATTGAGTTGAAGATGAAAAGTGGATTCTTTTTATATTTTACTCTTCTGCTCTATCAATCTGACTGAGCTAATTCTCAGAAATCAATTATAAATTGGACCAACTTTCTCTTTTATCTAGAATAAGAAGCTCTATAACCGACAAGGCGACAAATCATAATGAACGGGCTTACGTTGTAAAAACTGACCTTGTTTGGTCGGTCAATTTCATCGCATCTAATTTGTAATGTGTTTCCTTAACTCGAGTTTTTTATTGCAGAGGCAGACTTATATTTTATATACATGTTTTTTTAGGATCCCCAATAGTTGAAAATGACATAATTCATTTTTGTTTATTAGGTTTTAAAAAAAGAAATCAGATTGATCGACTTTTCACTTTTTCCTTGTGTTGCTTTAAATTGTTTTTAATAAAAAAAGGTGTTTCAAATTCTAAAAACTATTTTTATTAATCTACCTAAAATCTACGTTGAGCTATTTTTTTTAGAAATAAAAGCTCAAAAAAAGTATATATCGTATACATTAGTTGTTATGCGAGCATTAAAACTGGCGCAAATATGCTTTCAAAATTTGCACAAAACTTTCCATGACATATAGTTTCAAACAAACGTATAAGTGTCATTGAGAGCATTTTGGTTAAAAAAAACCTAAGGCTCTTAGTTCTCGTTTAAGACCTTTGGTATAAAAATTGTTCAACTAAATACTAAATTGCATGCGTAATTGTAATAAAACTGCTTAAGAAGCATGTTTATCCAAAAACGTTATCATAAAATTGCTCCCACAAACTTAATGGTCTCTCGTCACCGAGCTCCGCACGGTATTGACGATATTCATCGCGAATTTTTGGCTCCAATGGTCCCCAGTTGTGGGTTGGTTCCATGGCTCCTTTGACTTTCTGAAAAGAATTTCAAATTAAAAAAAAAACTTTTAAAATTTACTTTTTGATTTATACTAACCTCAGTCCAAGACTTTCCTGGTTGTTTATAAACAGCATAAAATCCCCAAATCGGAAGTTGACCAACTCCAATACCCCAAATAATCCAGGCAAGCTGATAAACTGCTGTCGGATAAGTGATACCTTTATAATCTAATGGCTTGTATGTAGCTACAGTATAAACTAAAACTAGGAACATCAAACCGGGGGTTAAAACACCCCAACATATACGCCAGTAAAATCCTGTCTTGATATTGAACATAAATTCTATGTCCTGACAAAACCGTTTTACTCCTAAAACGATAACCTTTTGAATAGAACGAAAAACTAAAGAGATTTCTTTCTTACCATAAATCCAAGCTACTGAAATAAGCTCAGCGATAGCCAAAAACAAGGCTATAAATGAGCAACCGAAAAAGTCTACCAAATTCAAAATGAACTGCCCTCCAGGAGTGAGGTAAACGATTCCGCATCCAAAACCGATGAACGAAATACTCGTTGCTAAAAGCCAATGTGGCAGGTGATTAAAACGGTCCTTAATGACAGTTATGACACACGATGTCATTCCAATGTTACTTCCAATACCTAGGACTAGTAGCATCAGGAAGAAAAGCACTGCAAAAGCCTTGAAAACAAAACTTTCCAATTTAATCCATGGATGGAATAGATTTAGGTACACAAAACTTACTTGGGGAAAATATTTAAATTTTGCAATTGCATCGGGATATGATATAAAAGCAAGGCCAGCTCCACCCTGTACCACTTTGGAAATGTCATCGGCTCTAGTTTCATAGGCTAAATTACCTAAGATTCCAAAAATAATACAACCAGCTAAGATTGAGGTTAACGAATCAACGGTAGTAATGATAATGACATCACTAGAACAATATTTATAAAAAAAAATTAATTTTTTCTTTCCAGAGTAAGATGTGTCTTTTTTTTACCGATAAACGTTTTTTCGAAAATTGTTGTATGAAGCATACATGACCAGAGTTCCAAAACAAATTGCCAGTGAGAAAAACATTTGAGTTATAGCTGCATACCAAACCTGTGAATATAGAAATAGAATATGGTTTAAAAGTTGCTTTAACTCTTTATCAACCTATATTGAGTTCAACAGGTTTGTAAAAAATAACTAGAATGAGGAGTTGATTTGACAGAAAACCGTTGCATCAAATCGAATCTTGAACTTATGTTCTATAAAAACTGACTTTAAATTATACCCTATTCTAACACAAGCTTTCAATTTTTTATAAATGTATAAATTAAGTTTAAGTTTCCAACAACTTAAGGTTTCTTCATAAATATTACCCATATTGAAAGATTTAAATCAACAACGATTACAGAAGGAACATAGCAATATATCGCTGTCCCATTTCCTTGGAAACGCCAGTTCGATATTTTCTAGACTGACATTTACCCATTTGTTCTATAATTTATATATCAATAGAGATAGTTTCGCTTTGTATGACTGAACAGTTTTAACGTTTTTCAATTCTCAAGCTTAATTGTAATCTTCGAAGTATTGGTTGCCTTTTTGGTTCTATAAATATTCTCGAAATCGCCCTTTAAACGTAGTGCACTGAAATGTCATTTTTTGACAGTTTAAGTTTTCAAGAAAGTTATTTTATCTAGTTGTAAAGTTGATTTAGTATACATGAACTATTCAGTCTAACATTTGGCAATTAGCTGAAAATATCGATCCATAACAACCCAATTTATCTTGAGGTAGGCGTAGTAGTGAGAAATTAAGAAATTAATCAGATTATACTTCCACGAACCATTGTAATGGTTTTAATACAGTGTGAAATTTTTACACAAAGTCAGGTCAAAAATCATTTACATTCACTTCCTTACATAATTATAACAGAAATAATAAAATAAATAAATGAATGATTTGTAGTTTTTTCTCAACTTTCATTTGTCAAAACCTTTACAACACTGGATAAGAAGGAGAAATTTGAAATGCACAATTCTCTAACTAGAAGATTTATGTAACTGGAAAGTAATTAAAGTTAAGTTTCACTTTTACATTGTGAAACAGACCCTAAAAGCAGGAAATTTGTGTGCGAATGTTTGTATAATTCTGAGGAACAGAAATCTCTGAGATCAAAGAAATACAAACTGGCCAACTGGTCTCACATGTGAATAGCCACCTTAAAGTTCTGTTAAAATTTATTTAAATTAATTAAATTAGATTAACATTTTACTTTGTTGTAAGCAAATTAAAGGGACTTATTATTACTTTAAACACATTTAAATATTAAACTTATGTTTCTCCATTGTCATACTTTTTCGGTTAACAACCAAGATCCATTAATCGTTAGTTGTATGTGAGCTGTTTGATTCACTGAACCATATAACAGTTTAAAAAAAATTACCTTTGCATTTAACAGCTGACTCCATTGGGGTTTCAAAAAATAAATTATTCCATCGATTGATCCTGGCAGTGTTATTGCTCGAAAGAGCAAAATAATCATCACAAAATATGGAAATATTGCCAAAAAATAAGATGCCTTTCCTGAACTGCGTATACCTTCAATGATATTGATAAACATTTATATTTTAAAATTTTAGCTTATTACTAACCTTTAACTAAAGTTATCCCGATAATAAGCCAAGCTGCAGCAAGACAAAGAACCAAATCCCAATTTGGTATACCAATTCCATCATTTATATCATGCTTTTCACGAAGGACTCCTTTTCTGTTAAAAAATAGAACAAAGAAAGATAAAGCAGTTCCATAACAATTTTAAAAAGTATAACAAACGTGAAATATATTTCAGCTGATGATGTTCTATTGGTGAATTCAGTTTGATTATTAAGTTCAATTTCGGTTGAATCAATACATTGTGGTCCCCATTCAGGACGACAATGGGTCCATGGCAGTGTAAATGAAAACGAAGCTATCAGGTACTTTATGGTTATGGCCATAATACAGGCGTAATAAGTTGTTGCCAAAGCAGTTGCATAAACTTGGCCATATGCTATTCCTAGCAATTGTTTGTGATAAAAAGTATAAGAATTTTTGACAGCTTTCAAAATTCAAGTTTACCTACCTCTCATTATTGGTGCCATATCGAAAGCCTCTATGCACCCACGACTTGAAAATTGTCCAATTATCACTTCCATATAGTAAACAGGTCTTCCGATTAACAACAAAACAATAATATACGGAATGACGAAAGCTCCTCCACCATTTTCCAAGGCAATAAACGGAAATCGCCATACATTACCAAGTCCAACAGACAGAGCTATGCACGACAAAAGGAATTCGATTTCCTTGCCCCATTTTTCTCGGCTACTTCCTGAACTTGTGGTACATGTCATGGATTCCTAAACAAGCAAAAAAAACCGCCGAAACCGAAAAAGTTTCCATGGATTGATTAAACCACAATCTTATTTTATCATAAATAACATAATATGTAGCTCTATTCGATTCCCCATCATTTCCAACTGCCCAAGCCCAGTCTCTTACCAAGTCATTTTCCTTGGAGTAGGTTATGGAATGTTGAAGAAGTTCCTTTTCGGGTAAAAATGCGATTTTTTCTTTATGTGCTAGGGCATCACACTCAGGTTTCATACTGCTAATGGAATCCTCTATATAATGGACGAACAATGTATGGACAAAGTTTAGTTTTGAAAATTTTGAAGGGAAATAAAAAACAAAATGTTTGAAAAGTTGCTAAATATGTGCTGAATGTGCATTAAAGTATTATTTTTTGATAGGAAAAATGTGCAACTTTATTGGGCTCTTATAAGCTACATGATGTGTAACGATAATTTGCATAAGATAAACAGGCCAGCTACTCATGCTTTAATGTGTGTGGGTTGTTTGTTTTAACATGAATTTCTGGTCTACATTTTGATAAAGTTTTTTAAAATGTCTGTAGAAAATAGATAAAGTGCAAACAGTTGATCTTAGAGAACTTTAAAAAAACACCTGTCAAATGTAATGTTTTTATATCGACAATGTTCACGTTCATTCATGTTCATTTAGTTTAACTCGCCCAACTTATTTAAAAAAAAATAACATATTTTATAATGTTTGTAGTTTTGTCCCTATATCCCTATTGATGAGATAACTAGTAAACTGCTAATTGCCTTTAATTAAAAAACGAAAATCCAAACATGTCTAAAAAGTGACAGTTCGTGAAAATAAACAAGGCAAATACGCTTAAACAGGCCTATTAATTCGTATTTCCAACTGTTGACTCGACCATTCCATCCACGGAAATTGCTAAAAGTGCCTTCAATATTTTACTAAATCCACATTTTAAATTTCTAAATCTGACGAGATGGAATCGGCAAAGGTGATTTTTGACTTATTACAATGGTAGTCAAATTGATAGCTTGTCACCGAAAAATCTTACGACATTTGAAGAATAAAACAAAAAAAGTAAGAATTTTAACACAGCCAATTTGATACTTTTATTTAGATAGATAAATTTAAAATTTCACCTTGGCAAAAATGAATTTTGACAACTCTAATCGGAAATTGTTCAATCAAATTGAATTAAGTTGACTTACATAGACGGAAAGGTTAGTGATAGTCAAGTCACTTATCGCCTTAGCCGATTTCACCCCATTTTTTCAATTTTAAAAGAAAAAAGGATTATTCTAAATTTTATGTCGACAACCCTTTATAGGGTCCCGGGTCATTTTTGACTCATTTTAGGAGTAAAATAAAGATTTCTCTTAAACTAAATTTCTTAGGGACTTGATGTTTCATGGCTTTTTCTAAAGTTTTAAAATTAATATATTTAGCTTATAAATTTATAAAAATATTTGTTATTTTAGGACGTACAGACTTTTTTACGTTCGCGGACCTCGGGTCAAAATTGACTCTACTGTATAAATAGAGTGTCAATTAGATTTTCTTGTTTATTTGTTCTCAGTTATTGTTGTGCACTTGCATTGTTTTATTAACGGGGCTTTTATAAAATTATTTTTTGACATTTAGTGACTAGCACATGCTTTTGTTTGCAAGTTAAGACTATTTTTTTCCTATTGAAAATGAGTGATAGTGAAAGTGAATTTTCTTTGAGAGTTTCGGATGAAGATGAATCATGTTCGGAATTCGAAGACCTTGTTGAGGAAGCTGATTCATCGGATAGCAGCTCTAGTGAGGGTGAAATTGCGTCTGTTTCTGGCCAAGTGATTTGTTTGCATTCATTGGACTTCTTTTACTGGCTGGTGTTTTTCGATCGAATAACGAAAGCTCTGAAAGTTTATGGGACTCTCAAAAAAGAAGACCAATATTTGCAGCAACTATGTCACTGAAGACATTCAAAAAATTATCAAGAGTTATCAGGTTCGACAACAGAACTCGAATTGAACGACGTTTTTTAGACAAATTTGCTCCTATATACGTGAATTGTGGAATCATTGGGTTGAGATTTTGGCGAAACTTTATAACCCATCCGAAAATGTTACAATAGATGAACAACTGATGGTAGCATTTAGAGGGAGATGACCTTTTCGACAGTATATTCCATCAAAGCCTGCGAAGTACGGAATCAAGTTTTGGGTACTTTGTGATTCTGCAACGAGCTATGCTTGGAACATTCAACCTTATACAGGCAAAGAACTTGGAAGTACACCGGAAAGAAATCAAGGTATGCGTGTAGTTCTTGATTTGGTTGTAGGCCTAAAGGGGCATAATCTAACGACCGATAACTTTTGCACGTCTTATCAACTGGGACAAATATTGCTGCAGAAACAGATTACACTGGTTGGAACAATACGCAAAAACAAACCAGAATTGCCACCAGAAACTGTAAACGTAAAAGGAAGACACATTTTTTCATCAAATTTTGCCTTTACCAAGGATACTACTATCGTGTCCTATATTCCAAAAAAAAAATAAAGCTGTAAATCTTCTGAGCACATTTCATCATGACTCGAGAATAAGTGATCGCGCAGATAAAAACCAGTAATAATATTAGATTACAACAAGTGTAAAGGTGGTGTAGACACATTGGACAAAGCCGTAAGTTGCTACACTTGCAAAAGAAAAACCAAGCGATGGCCCCAAGTGGTGTTCAGTAACATGGTGGATATATCAGCTTACAATGCTTTTGTTTTATTCAAATCGGCTAACCATGCCTGGAAAGAAAACTGTCTTGCTAAGCGACGTTACTTTTTGGAAAATCTGGGTATGCAACTTGTTACTCCTTACATACAAAAACTAAAAACTCTGCCTCGAGCCCCTTTTTCCCTTGAAATCGCAAATAAAATACGAGGTGCATCTCAAAACGATCCACAACCTTCTTTATCAACTCAGACGGAAAACAATACAAAGAAAGAAACCAACAAAAAGAAGCCGATGTCAGTTATGTCCAAAAACGGATAATAGGACAGGTTTAGTTTGCGATATTTGCGATAAATTTATATGTAAAGAACATTCTAAGACTATCACTTTGTGCACAAATTGTAATAACTGATTATACTTTCATCTTTCAATCTTCAATAAAAATTGTTTAAGTACTAATAAGATTAAAATGTAAACATACTTTTTTTAAAATTCAATAAAATCGTAAAATATAAACTTAAATAACATTTATTTTCATTAAAAATATTAAAAAAAGTAAATTATTAACCATACCTATATTATTTAATCAAATACTATACGGACAAACACGAACGGACATAAATCTTGAAAAAACACTAATGGGTCAAATTTGACCCGAAGATCTTTTACGTTAGTTACTTTGAGGACCGTATGAAGGTTATCATAAGATCTCGGTCGACAATTTGTATCTTTTTTTTAAAAAATAAAATGGTCAGACGACATTTCTTTCAATACAGCGCAGTGTGACTGCAAAATTTTCACCGTTTTTGTAGTCAATTTTAAAAATTTCAATGCGTTGTTCAAGGGTGTATCGTTCTATTTTTAGTAATATTGCAGTTTTAATTTTGGTTTAAATGTTAAAAGATGACAGCTGCCCAAATTGCTGGCTATTAACTATTAAAAAAACACCTTATTGGATAACTCGATAGAAAAGTTTTAAATTAAATATATTAAAGTAGGTTAGCATTGCCATATTTAAAATTCACATAAGCGGAAATCTACACGAATTATAATAAAAGAGTTACCAGGAAATTTATCTTTACTTTGACATCAATTTCAATCTTCAATTTAAAATAATGTACTACAAATGGCAAATGCAATCGGAATTGGATTGTTTCTTTTCTATCTCCCATATAGATAATATTTATTGATTGAATGACATTGAAATTGGAATCTCTAATCTCATTTCTTAAAATGACAAATAGATATTACTCCAATCAGTTCCCAGGAAGGCCACACTTCATTTTTTATTTAACAATTATAGTATTTATAATCAATTATTTCATACTTGTTTAAATTTTAATGTTCATTCAATTTGTTTTATTTACTTACATATGTATTAAAACATTAAAATTAATTATATTTTTTTTAGGATTCCTTCATAAACATATATTTTCAAGTTAAATTAATTGTAGAGCGTTGATTAAATACTACATAATTATTAAAATTTATGTTTTTTATTAATAATTTTTGTCTTATCGCATTTAAACTTGATTATTAATTCCAGATGTTAAAATTGACTACTCGTTGATCGTTAGCCTTAACGTTATCATAAAAATGTATTAATATATTTCCTGATGTAATTTGTCTAAAGAAAAATTGTATTATTTAACATTTTTTTACTACGTAAAGTTAAAATTTTTGTTTTTAGAGTCGATTTTATCAAAGAAATAGGTAAATAGGTAAACATTTAATGTATTCTTATCGACAACAGAAAATAGAAATTTGATCATTAAATTCAAATAATTATGTAGGTAAAAATTAGTTAGATTTTTCCGCTAGTATTTTATATTCTGTTCAAAATCACATATTCTTATATTTTTTTTTTTGATTTTCATATCTTAAAGTAGTTCAAATCGAAAAACTAAGGAAATAGTTTTCAAATCTTACAATATTTTTAGTCTGTGATCTAACAATGGGCCAGACGGTTGCCAGATTTAGTTCCAAAGTCATTTCATCTTCATCTTCAGTTTTGGTTATTTGGTTTTTATATATGAAAATCAATAAATTCTCATTAATTGTCAAATGTCGTAAAATGTTGTCTGATAATGGCTGATAACGACGTTTCGGGAAATATTGTCCCTTTTGAGAAAATTGAGCAGGTTCAGACGATATAAGGGACATAAGAGACTTGGCAAGCTGCCAAAAAATTGCCTTCTAATTAAGGCAACTTTATTGGAAAGTTGACTGGAAAGTTAGTCAAGAAAAATCACCCTGACTTGCAAACCAATTTCACTTATGTCAAAATGACAGCAAATCATGATTTTTCATTTGACTGAAAACTGAACTTTATTACTCTGTGATTTATTTATTTTTTAATATTTTATGTAAAGGGTTCCTTGTCAAATTGGAAAAAGAATAAGTAATATTTCTTTAAAAAACAAGCTGAGATGGACTTGTTGCTTGCCTTAGAAGTTTTTTGTAGGCAATAAGAGCGTTTTTTTTTCGTATTCCATATAAAGTGAGAAATTGCCAACAAAACGATCCGCAGTAGTCCGGTTTTTATATTTGAAAGTTGATACAACTAAATATTTGCCACAATAATTTATCAAAAAATTCAAAAAAAAAAAAAAAAAATAGCGAAATTCAGACCACGGGTGAAATCGTGTAAGCTGATTTTTGATAGTTGACTATAAAAATCAAGAAAATACGTCTGTGTAATGTGAAAGTCGATTTCAAAGTTTTAAACAAACAATTTGACATAAAATAAAAACTTCAAGAAGGGGGGTTTGTTGGTAGACTACTACATTAACATGTGGTGTTGAAGCTCGCCTAAATTCTTTATATACCTGAATCGAGTTGAAATGAGCTTGATTCGCTCGATTCCGATCAGGGATCGGAAATTTGTGAAGAAAAATCTGTGTGGAGAAGTTGGTTTTACAGATAATGCGTTATGGTCTGTTTATTTGCATGTTTGTGTACAAAAAATATAGTTTTGTTTTAATCAAATTAAAAAAAAAATTGCACATGGAGTAGGTAGCATATTCCTATATGGTGCTGAACTATTCAGTTTTTCATAGTTTAACACTAATCAAACTATCTCACTTGCACTTCATAAGAAACATCGAAACACCATTTGCATTTTAGAAAGTGCTGTCAAACTTAATCATTTTTAAATGTTCTTGTGCGGTGGAAACACCAAAAAAGATTTATTTAATCTAAATTGAGATAAACCTTTGGTAGAAAAAATAGCAAGACATAAATATCTTTTCTATTGTTTTCTCTTGCAAAATAAGACCAGTTAGTCTATTTTCACTAACAAAACTAAATAATATCAATAGTAATAGATTGATTTTTTCCCCAATGGAAAACACACATGATTCCAAATGCACAACTACTCGACGAACACAGCCATCGAGATACAAATGCAATATCAATCGTACCAACATTTGAGAACGAAATCACATAAGATCCATTCGAGACTCGTATAAATGTCAAAAACCTATCCATAGTGAGATTCTACTCTAACTTTTATCGGTGTTATTCATACTATGGATATTGTTTTTGTTATTCGTGTAAAATCCTACTATACTATGGATAGATTTGCCAACAAAACACGGGTAATTTTGTTTCTGTTAGTTTTTGCACGATCAACTGAAAGTAGAGGTTAGTGTAAAGTAAAGTTTTGAGTTTGAAGTTTATGACACTTGACTAAAAATTTCTAAAAATGGTCAACATGTTTGTGTTGTAATAATGGGTAAGAAAAGCAAAAAGTTGTTTTAAAAACCACCTTCCACAGTTCTAATTTAAAATCACTATTCCTTTTTTTGACAGTTTTCAGTGCTTGTTTTTAAATAAGTTTAAGTGAACTCTATGGTCAAGAATGTATTTCAAAATATATATCTACAAGAAATGTGTACATTCCCTTTTCAGAAGGCGTCACGCCAAGATTGTTATCTACCTGTATTTAAGAAAAACTGAACATAATAGACAGGAACATCTTATATACCGTTATTTTTTCTTATTTCACAAAGGACACCTAATCCTCATGTATCTAAAATATGTTCATGATTTGCAATTGCAATATCACCTTCTCGAAACAAAAATTGATCATTATCTTCGAAATGAATAAGTGGTTATGAGTGTAATTTAGTGTAAGGGTGAATACGTTGTGCTCAAAAGTATATATGAAACCGTAAACAACTAAATCTAGTCAAAGAGAATGTACACGACAATTTATACCCAAAATCGATTCAATAATTTAGTTTATCGTGATTTGTCGATAAATTTCAAAACTATAACAAAAAAGACTCAATGCTATTTTTAACCTTTGTGATCCATATAAACACATACATACATAATATGGAAATGGAAATGTGTCGTTACACAATTTTCCCCCGAGAAAGATAACCCAGCTAACCAGTTAGTTATTGTTTGATTGTCAATTCTTGACGGACTTTATTGCCATTAGTTTTTTCTTTAACTTGTTCTTGTTCTAAAGAGCAGGTAGGTAGGTAAGGTATTTTGATTTGATGCAAGGAAGATTGTCGATGGTGAAATTCAAACTACAATGACATATCGCCCATTGATCGGTTTATTCTTGTGTCGAAATAGAATCGGAATTTCTAGAAAAGAGAAGAAATTTGAATTTTATATTTTTAAATCAACTCATCTATCTAATTTTTAATTTTAAATGCGGTACAGGAATGAACGGACAACGGACGGAGTTTGTATCTTTTATTCTTTTTTGAACACATGGTTAGTGCGTAGATTTGTCAAGAGGTCTATATTCAATCCCTGTCCTTGCATCCTAAAAATAAAGTTTTCTTTCACGAATACTGCTCCGTGCGAGGAATTGTCAGAAGAAATTCTTGTCATGCAAAGTCCTTTCGCAAATTAGCTATTAGTATTGGGCATACAAATTATTATAGGTCTGCTCTATCCCTAAAATTACTCAAATAGGAATAGTTGAAATTTTTAGGTCTTACGAGCTGTAGCTCCTTGAAAAATCTTTTTTTAATTGAATTCAACGTCAATATTATTTAATTGAATTTTATTAATTTCCCATAGGAAGTTATTGTATAATGGTCCGATAAATTGTATTGAAAATTTTGACATTTCTCGACGTTTCAAGGTCCCTAGAGTCTAAATAAAAAGATTTTTTGAGAGATGTCTGTGAGTGCGTGTGTTGTACGTACGTTCGTACGTCCGTACTTCCGTACGTTCGGGAAGTTTTTTCGTCGTCTACAGATATGGACTTCAAACAAATTTGTTTTATACATATAATAGTGCAGACTAATGCTAACTACAGAGGCATCAGTCTTCTTAACATTGCATATAAGATCCTCTCTGCCGTATTATGTGAACGTCTGAAGCCGTTCGTCAACAACCTGATAGGTCCTTATCAGTGTGGCTTCAGACCAGAAAGTCCACTATCGACCAAATATTCACACTACGGCAGATCTTGGAAAAAACCCAGGAACTTCAAATCGATACCCACCATCTCTTTATCGATTTTAAAGCCGCGTATGACAGCATCTATAGGGAAGATCTCTACAGAGCAATGTCTAGTTTTGGCATCCCTGTCAAACTTATCCGTTTGTGCAGAATGACGATGTAGAATGCACGCTGCTCTATCAAGCTCGGAAAAGATTTCACCGATACATTTGATGTCAAAAAAGGTTTTAGACAAGGCGATGCACTGTCATGCGACTTCTTCAACATCATTCTGGAAAGAATTTTGCAAAACTCAACCGTCAACACTAGATGCACAATCTTGCAAAGGTGTATCCAATTACTCGGATACGCAGATGATATTGACATAATTGGAAGATCAAAGCGTGATGTCAGTGGAGCGTTTTTGAGCATTGCGACGGAAGCGAAGAAGATGGGTTTAGTGGTCAATGAGGGCGAGACCAAGTAAATGCTGTCATCAAAAAAGGACATTGAACGACCACGTCTTGAACAAAACGTCACCATGGACAGCTATAACTTTGAGGTAGTTGAGGACTTCGTCTACCTAGGCACCGCTATAAACTCAGACAAACACCAGCACTGAAATCAAACGAAGAATAGCTCTTGCAAATCGCTGCTTCTTTGGACTTAGAAGGCAATTGAGTAGTAAAGTCCTCTCTCGAGCATCTAAAATCACCATCTATAAGACACTCATCATCCCGGTTCTCATTTATGGCGCTGAGGCCTGGACCCTGTCAAAGAAAGATGAGAGCGTGTAAGGATGCTTCGAGAGAAAAATTCTTTGGGTGATTTTTGGTCGCGTACGCATAGATGGAGAATGGAGGAGAAGATATAACGACGAACTGTACGGGCTGTACAGCGACACTGACCTAGTTTACAGAATTAAAGTCCAACGGCTTAGATGGCTGGGTCATGTAGAGCGAATGGACATCAACGCTCCAGCCCGGAAGGTCTTCGAATCCAATCCCGAGGGACGGCGCAGTAGAGGAAGACCGCGACTCAGGTGGCGCACTCAGGTGGCTGAAGACCTCAACCAACTTGGCGTGCGAAACTGGAGACAGCTAGCTAGGGACCTAGCTGGCTGGGGACGCATGTTGGTTGAGGTCCAAGTCCGCCCCGGACTGTATCGCCACCTTAAGTAACTAAGTAAGTAATAATGCAGAAACACACAGAAAGGACTCAAAAAAATTTAGTGTTTTTTTTTACCGTAGCAATTTAAAAAAAATGTGAAAATTTTGGTTAAAACATTACTAAACGTTGGTAAAAATAGATTTTCGACTCAAATTTTTTTTTCGAAAACTAAAAACATTAGTTTCAAACTAATTTTATCTCACAGAAAATATTGTTTTCGACATTCAGTAAATTTTTTAGAAACGTCTAACTGCCAACTGCTACTAAAATTGGTAAAAATTGGTTTTCGACTAAAAATCTCGTTAACAAAAATACATTTTTTTAAATTAAACTATTTAATCATAATGCACCAACAATATTGTTGGTAATTTTTACTTTTTTTAACTTCCAATAGGAAGTTATTGTAATGGGTCCAATTTGTCAAACTGAAAATTTTGACATTTCTCGACGTTTCAAGGTCCCTAGAGTCGAAATAAAAGATTTTTAGAAAGATGTCTGTGCGTGCGTGTGTACGTACGTCCGTATGTCCGTACGTCCGTACGTCCGTACGTTCGCGACGTTTTTTTCGTCGTCCATAGCTCAAGAACCAGAAGAGATATCGACTTCAAATAAATTTTGTTATACAGATAATAAGGCAGAAAGATGCAGAAAGGGCTCTCAAGAAAATTGCGTGGGTGGTTTTTTTACCATAGCAGTTTAAAAAAAGGTGAACATTTTGGTTAACACTTAATATCTTACGAACCAAAAATGCTAGAGACTTGAATTAAATTTTATATAATATATTGTAACGTGATACCAAACAAGTATATTTTTTGAAAAAAAAAACAGTTAACAGTGTTTTTTATAAATCAAAAAAACTGAAAAAAAAAATTTGTCACCTCGAAAATTTTACGAATACAAAATGATTTTATCTCCAAAACAATTTTGTGCAACGAAGAATAATGTTTTTGACATCTGGTAAAATTTTGAGAAAAATCGAATTGATAGTTTTTTTTATAAAAAATAAAATCCTAAAAAAAAACATTACTCAAAGTTGGTAAAAATTGAATTTCGACTCAAATATCTTTTCAAAACTTTGAGATATTGGCTTAAAACTACTTTTTATCTTTCAAAAAAAATATTGTTGTCAACATTCAGTAAAATTTTGAAAAAAATCGAATTGATAGTTTTCTTACAAAAAATAAAATCTTAAAAGAAAATTTAACAAAAGTTGGTAAAAATTGATTTTCGACTCAAATATCTTTTCAAAACTTTGAGATATTGGCTTAAAACTACTTTTATCTTTCAAAAAAAATATTGTTGTCAACATTCAGTAAAATTTTGAAAAAAATCGAATTGATAGTTTTCTTACAAAAAATAAAATCTTAAAAGAAAATTTAACAAAAGTTGGTAAAAATTGATTTGGGGCCGTTCATAAAATACGTTCGCACACAAGGCGGGGGGAGGGTTCTTGCTGAGTGTGACAAGGTGTGACAAGGGGGGACGGGGGGTCTATGGTAACGTGACGTTCGCCATTCATTAAAACATTTTCACTTAGTATTTCTTTTGCCTATTTTTCTTTTTAAATTTTCATCATGATAGAAAGACATTTATTTCGTATTTAGTAAATATATAGAATTTCAAACGTATATATGTACATAGTTTTATTACAATAAATTGTAACTTGATATGTTTACTTTTGTTTATTTTTCGACATGAACGCTGGCTCTGTGGCGCGGTTTTAGTCTTTTGACTTTGCTCAGTTGCGATCCGTCACAATTGGTTTCTTCGTTTTTCCAATACTTAAAAAAGTAACGTTTCCTCGCACCCTGCGCTCTCTCAGTAACAAATGAAAATTCTGTTTCTCATGTATTTATTATTATATTATTCTTTCATTCTTCATTTAGTAGTGAACTAATTCGGACGCTTTTTTCATATTTCTCAATTTAATACTTTTTATTTTTTATTTAAATTCTCAAAATTTGTGTAGTATCATTTGAAATTTATCATATTCAGGGGGGGGGGGACTTCGTTTTTGTGACGAAATATTTCTAGGGGGGGTCACAGAAAGCGTGGCATAGCGTGACAATGGGGGGAAGGGGGTCAGAAAAAGTTGATTTTAGCGTGACGTATTTTATGAACGGCCCCTTTTCGACTCAAATATCTTTTCAAAAATTTTGAGATTATGGCTTCCAACGAATTTTATCTTATAAGAATTATTGTTTTCAACATTCGGAAAAATTTTGAGAAAAATCGAATTGACAGTTTTTTTACAAAAAATAAAAACCTAAACAAAAAAATTAATAAAAGTTGGTAAAAATTGATTTGCGACGCAAATATCTTTTCAAAACTTTGAGATATTGGCTTTTATCTTTTAAAAAAAATTGTTTTCAACATTCAGTAAAAATTTGATAAAAATCTAATTGACAATTTTTTTACAAAAAATAAAAACCTAACAAAAAACAATACTAAAACTTGGTAAAAATTTACTTTCGACTCAAATAGCTTTTCAAAAATTAAAAATATTGTCTTCAAACTTTTTTTATTTCACAGAAAATATTGTTTTCGATATTCAGTGGTTTTTATAAAAATCCAACAGTCCATTTTTTCATAAAAAAATAAAATCTACAAGAAATAGTACGCAAATTTGGTAAAAATTGATGTTCGGTTCTTGATATCTCTCAAGTTAATTTAATTCATCTAATTAGTAAAAATTTAAGAAATGCTACTAAAATTGGTAAAAATTTGTTTTTCACTAAAAATCTATTTAACAAAACTAGATTTTCAAACTAAACTATTTCTTTATATGAAAAATATTGTTGGTAATTTTAAAATTTTTAAGAATAATTCAACTGACAACTTTTTGAACCCAACACGAAAACCTACAAACTTTGAAGCAAGACAAATCGACAGACGGGATGGGAAGTTTTCAGTGTGGGTCGGATCCCAGCCTCTTTTTTAATTTTAATTTGAGTTTTATTTTTGTTTTAAAGATGAACCATTTTAGGCCGTATTTAATTTAATAAAAATAACCGTTTTAAAGAACACCTACTAAAAAAAAACAATGCAAAATAGTTGTTTGATCCCAATGCGTGTCAATATTTTTTTTTTTCGAAAACGGGGAGTGGTCAAAAAATAGTTAAAGATGATCATTTAACTGATGATATTTAAGAAACGTCCAATTTTTGGTCCAAATTAACAAAACAGTTCCTTTGTTAAAATTCAAAATGTTTTTAATTTAAAACCGATTTGAAACGAAAATTAATGACATTGAAAGTTTTATCAATTTTAGGTTAATGGGTTTTCCTAGATATTTTGATTTTCTAACTGCAACTAAAATAGGACAACAAATATGTTCATATTTATAAATAAAAAAAATACTTTGTAAAAACTGAACTTAAAAAAAAAAATAGAAAAAATAGAAAAACGGGTCAAAATTCATTTTTGTAAAATTTTAATAAGTTCAGAACGAAATTTTGGCACAACTGTTCAGAAATAAAGAAAAATAATTACATTACAAATACATTATTTCATATTTTTGAACATTCGACAGTTTATTAATTTCACATAGGAAATTATTGTAATGGGTCTGATTTGTCGAATTGAAAATTTTGACATTTCTCGACGTTTCAAGGTCCTGGAGCGACGTTTTTTTCGTCGTACATAGCTCAAGAAACAGAAGAGATATCGACTTAAAATAAATTTTGCTATACAGATAATAATGCAGAAAGATGCAAAAAAGGCTCTCAAGAAGGTTTTTTTTACCATAGTAGTTTAAAAAAAAGGTGAACATTTTGGTTAACCCTAAATATCTCATAACCCAATGACGCTAGAGACTTGAATTAAATTTTATATTATATATTGTAACGTGATACAAAAAATGGAGAAATGGAAAAAATTGAAAAAAATCCAATTAACGGTTTTTTTATAAATGAAAAAAAAACTGACAAAAAAATTTGTCACTCGAAAATTTTACGAATAAAATTTGAATTCATCTCCAAAACAATTTTGTGCGACGAAGAATAATGTTTTTGACATCTGGTAAGATTTTGAGAATAATCAAATTGAAAGTTTTTTTTTATAAAAAAATAAAAACACTACTGAAAGTTGGTAAAAATTGAATTTCGATTCAAATATGTTTTCAAAAACTTGAGATTATTGCTTTAAACTTATTTTATCTTATAAAAAATATTGTTTTCAATATTCGCGGAAAATTTTTAAGAAAAATCGAATTGACAGTTTTTTGACAAAAAAAAATACTTAAACTTGGTAAAAATTTACTTTCGACTCAAATAACTTTTCAAAAATTAAAAATATTGGCTTCAAACCTATTTTATTTCACAGAAAATATTGTTTTCGATATTCAGTAATTTTTTATAAAAATCCAACAGTCCGTTTTTTCATAAAAAAATAAAATCTACAAAAAAAAGTACGCAAATTTGGTAAAAACTGATGTTCGGTTCTCGATATCTCTCAAATTAATTTCATTCATCCAATTTGTATTTGTTTATATTAGAAATAAAATTTTTAAAAAATGGTACTAATTGGTAAAAATTTGTTTTCGACTAAAAATCTCGTTAACAAAACTAGATTTTGAAACTAAACTATTTCTTTATATGAACAATATTGTTGGTTATTTTGAAATTTTTAAGAATAATTTAACTGACAACTTTTTTAACCCAACAGGAAAACCTACAAATTTTTAAGCAAGACAAATCGACAGACGGGATGAGAAGGTATCAGTGTGGGTCGCATCCCATCCCCTTTTTTGTTTCGTTTTCCCAATTTTACTGCGTTACATATGGAATGCATTTTCTCCGAAGAAATAAAATAATACTTCATTTGAAACATTAATTACCACTTTTTTAATATAAATATTTAAAATTTTTAATGATAAGCACTATTTTAAACTTAAAACCATAAACAAAGTTACATCAAATTAGGTTTGAAAAATGCTTAAATCATTTTTGCATTGGCTTTTTGAAGTTTAAACATTTGATTAAATGGGTATTAAATTTTGTTAGCTCATTAAAATAAAATGCCGTTTTACTTTATTTCCTAATATTTGGCTTTAAACTATTGAACTAAACTAATTGTAGATCTACATGTCTATCAAATATAATACAGCTTTATTGTAATTTTTTCATCAATAAAACAACTATCTACGGCATTTCAATTCAACCATAGAAAAAAAATATTTAAAAAATTATTTCACAATTTCACTACATTGCATTCTATGTGCTTCACTGGTCTTGCAATAATTATCATCATAATAATCCATGCAACAATTTACCGCCTTCCATTATGTAGCCGTTACAGTTACACGTATCCTTATAAATTCGTTTGTATAAAATAACAATTGAAAATATCCTTGGAAGAATTTCAACACAATATTAAGTTTTCTGAAAAAGGTAAAAAATATCCTTCGCGCCTTTTATCCTTTTTTGTTTTTAAATTCACTTCACTTTGAAAATGATTTTTCAAATACACAACACTTTTCAGTTAAGACCAAAAAATAAAATAAAATATTCTTAAAATCCAGCTACCCGGATTGCTACCGTGTTCTCCATCAACTGATCTCGAATATCTATCGACACTGAAATTTAATCTTTTTCAATTCTTATGAATATGTTATGTTAAGAGATAGAAGATCTCAAGAATGTGCTCTAAAGCTTCACTATACTATACGACATCTAATTACGTGTTTTTTATGAGGTAAATCTATGCGATGATATTGTATTATTGTTGTCATCACAAATAACATTTTTTATTTAGCTGAATAAAGAAAAAATCATTAGAATTGATGCTTGTCTCAATAGAACTAGACTAGATACGAGTATTATAAAGGCTCACTCAAAATCTCAGAATCTCAAAATCTAGGTGAATCTTCTTCTTAATTTGAGTGAGTTACATGTGGGTTGGGGGTGGGATTTGAGTGAGTTTTGCCTATGCTTGTCTAATAAATTTTGAAATCCAATTGATATCGGTTCTCGACTTCCTCATAGTCATAAATTTGATATTGTACTTTGTATTCTCGTAAATAGTGGGTGCATCTCCAATTCAGGGCCGTAGCTATTTTGAAGAGACGAAACACATTATAGTACAATGAATCAAAGCTTAGCACTACAGAATTTGATGTACTGTGAAAGCCTCAAAAGGAGAAATTCCAAAAGTTATTTCAGTTTTTGGAAAAATCAAAATCAAAAACTATACGAACATATATTTGCACTTCCGCAATTTTATTTTATAAAGCAGTTCGAATAAAAGTCTGGTAATAATTCATATACGTGCCTGCATCCAGTGACTTAATTGATTTACTCTCGATTCCATTTGCAAAGCTTAAAGTGATGGACTTATTTTGTTGGGGTGCGTTTTTTATGGCATTTTTAATTGCTAATCTAGGTAGTGATCAACATTGATTTGTTGCGTGTGATCGAATTGACACAGAAATCTTCTAACAATCAAATCAAATCAATGATTTGTGCAACAATATTTATTTTTACTTGTAAGATTTTCAATTGATAGAAAATAGAGTATTGTTTTTGTATTATTTGTGCGTTATTTAGAGCATAAATTATTGTAAGTTACTTAAATGCTTTTACAGATGAAGAATTAAACTAAAAGATGTAAAATTTTCTTCTAAGTTCAAAGGATATAAAATTGAGTGACGAAAATTAACAACAGACATTTTAATTGTTCGTCTTATCGATTTCTTTTTAAATTGTGGAGAAGAATCGTCTTTGGCAAACTGAGGTAAATAGCTGTGTCAATGTTCCCCTTGTTTGTATAAATTCTTTAAAAAGTTTTTCAATTTTATTCAATTTTTCTTACTGAGCAATAAATGTCAACAAAAAGGTGATGGTCATATTGTTCAAAGGAAAAACAGCGTAATATCGTCAAAAGCATGAAGAACAACACTGTTAATTTTCATAGATACAGTGGTATTCTTGAAGTTTTCCCTGACTAATAACGAATATTCTTCTTGTTGACCAACAAGTTTAATGAAAAAATTGATGTTTTTGAAAGTATGGTAGCAGTTAAGATTCAAAGTTTATAAGGCCTTGGGCAACGATAGAATTTTTGAAAAATCGATTTTTAAAGTTTTTAAATGGTCGCCTAGAACATCAAAAATGATATCCCAAAATTATGTCACCAGAAAAACCTTCGAAAACCTTTGTAAAACAATCCTAAGATGATAAATTAATTTAGAATTGTTCATTAATGTAGTTAGACATTTTTTCAAAAATATTGTTCATACATTTTTCAAATATATTTCCTGAAGTTGAATCCAATTTCTTTATTCAATATGATTGACATCAACCCAAAAATGATCACTTGGAATGCAAAAAGCATTCAAAATAAAAAACATGAATTATTTAATTTCTTGATAGTTAATAAAATTGACATAGCGTTATTAACTGTAGCCTGGCTTGTTAATGAAAATAACTTCGTGATAAATAATCATGCATGCTATGGACTTGATAGGCAACGTTCAAAAATTAAACATTTTGCCATTCCCGCTGTTAAGTTTGAAATTATTGAAACTATCGGTATTGAAATAGTCTTACAGAATTCAACTAGACTTAGTAACTTTTCTATGTATTTCCCAGGTGGAAATGGTAGCAATGAGAAGAAATTTTTTTTTTTAAAGAGATATATTAAAATTATTAAGAAGAAATGATAATTTTTTAATTAGTGGTGGCTTAAACTGTATGCATCAATCGTGAGGTTGTTTGAGAGTGAACTGTTGGGATAATATACTTAATGATAATATTGCATTTAACAGATCGCTTACTTTGCTACACACTCTCGTACTGATATACTATCCAAGTGTTAGGCATCCCAAAATCCCTCAACTATTGACTTTTTTGTTTCAAATAATGCGTTTCGTTTTTCACAACCAGTTACCATGAATCGTTCGAATCACTTGCCAGTATGCATTTGCCTTGAGAACTATGTAAGCCAAAGTAATGTGGTCCCTGCCAGTTATAATTTTTTGCTACGAATTGTAAACGCTCTACTTCATATGTTTCACAAAATTTAAACCAAAGTAGTATATCTATCGATTGCATTACTTCACCTGAACAAGTTGATAGTCTCATGTCATAGAGTCTCTTATGGAGGTTGTAAATATGTAGAGCAGCTAAATTATCTATTCCCAGACCCAATCCTTTTATAAAGGGTGTCCCAAAATTAACGCAAGATTTGAATTTGCCGCCATTTGTGCAGTGAAGTGTTGGCAACCCTGAAAAAAAGCAATTTGACAGCTAACAGTATAGGGTTATTAAAAATGGAGCGTTACACGATAGAACAATAGAACAACGTGTCTTCATTATTAAAGAATATTTCAAAAATAGTGAAAGCTTGGCGGCTGCAGTTCGAACCAAATCATCCTAAGCGATGAAGCACATTTTCATCTTGATGGCTTTGTCAATCGCCAAAATTGCCGCATTTGGGGTTCGGAGAACCCACATGTGATTGTCGAAAAACAAATGCATCCACAACGCGTGACTGTATGGTGTGGATTTTGGGCTGGAGGCATAATTGGGCCATATTTTTTTGAAAATGATGCTGGTCAAGCAGTGACTGTTACTGGTGCTCGATATCGCGACATGATTACACAGTTCTTTCTGCCAAAATTGGATGATATTGATGTGTCCAATATGTGGTTTCAACAAGACGGTGCCACATGTCATACAGCCCGTGAAACAATTCAATTACTGCATGAGACATTTCCAGATCGTGTACTCTCTCGTTTCGGTGATCAAAATTGGCCTCCTAGATCGTGTGATTTAACACCATTAGACTTCTTTTTATGGAGTTATTTGAAATCACAAGTCTATGTCAACAAGCCCACAACCACCCGTGCATTAAAGGAGGAGATTCAACGCTGCATCAACGAAATTCAGCCACATTTATGCAGAATGGTCATGGAAAATTTCAACAAAAGAGTGCGCATGTGCATGCAAAGCCGTGCAGGCCATTTGTCCGATGTGTTATTCCATACACAACCCTATCCTATGTTCTTTACGGGTCAATAAAAATATAACTATCAAAAGAGTAAAAACGGCGTTTTCTATTTAATTCAAATCTTGCGTTAATTTTGGGACACCCTTACAAATCAAATTACATATATAGCCCGAATATGTACGAGTATATCTTACGATTGATTCGCATGCGTAACTCGGAAAGGAGAAAATAGAATCGGTTTAGAATCGATATTTTTAAGAATAATGTTAAAATTTTGAACACAAAAATAAAGAACGAGATATTTTCAAAAATAAAAAATTGAATAACCTCTTATCCAGTTTTGATTAGGTATTCAAACCTTTTTGGAAGGTAACACAAATTATTATTAAATGAAAATTCAATCATTCCGCCTCTTCGAGTCAATGCCTGTGTTCTTGTTACTCAATCTTTGCTTTTGTTGACTGTTTTTGCCAAAATCATTTAGTCTGTTCTTATCTCAGTGACAATGTGACTGAAAATATAGTTCAAGATAAACTTATTGAGCTCAATTTCTTACCGAGTTACGTAAATAGTAACAACTTTTTTAAAAATAATTCTGTGAAGGAGTTGATTAATCAATTAAAACCTAAAATATCAACTGATCTTGATGGTATGAGCAACAGATTGCTTAAAGCCTTACCATCAACGACCACCAAATATCATACAATGGTTTTCAATTGTTGTATGATTCTTTTGTTTTTTTTTTCCGAATGATTGGAAGAAAGCAAAAGTTTTTGTAAAACCTAGTAAAGCAAAGAATAATCCTAATAGTTATAGGCCTATTAGTTTTTTAAGTACGGTTGGTAAGTCGTTTGAAAAGCTAAATAATCGACGATTACTTAAATATATCAATATCGACTATGTCGATATCACATGGTCTGAAAACTGAAAATACTTAGTGGTAAAACTTGACAAGAAACTGACAAACAAATCGTTTTTGTTTTTGTTTGTTAAATATGTGGCTCCAAACATACATATATTGTGTACATTGTGACTGTTACTGGTGCTCGATATCGCGACATGATTACACAGTTCTTTCTGCCAAAATTGGATGATATTGATGTGTCCAATATGTGGTTTCAACAAGACGGTGCCACATGTCATACAGCCCGTGAAACAATTCAATTACTGCATGAGACATTTCCAGATCGTGTACTCTCTCGTTTCGGTGATCAAAATTGGCCTCCTAGATCGTGTGATTTAACACCATTAGACTTCTTTTTATGGAGTTATTTGAAATCACAAGTCTATGTCAACAAGCCCACAACCACCCGTGCATTAAAGGAGGAGATTCAACGCTGCATCAACGAAATTCAGCCACATTTATGCAGAATGGTCATGGAAAATTTCAACAAAAGAGTGCGCATGTGCATGCAAAGCCGTGCAGGCCATTTGTCCGATGTGTTATTCCATACACAACCCTATCCTATGTTCTTTACGGGTCAATAAAAATATAACTATCAAAAGAGTAAAAACGGCGTTTTCTATTTAATTCAAATCTTGCGTTAATTTTGGGACACCCTTACAAATCAAATTACATATATAGCCCGAATATGTACGAGTATATCTTACGATTGATTCGCATGCGTAACTCGGAAAGGAGAAAATGGAATCGGTTTAGAATCGATATTTTTAAGAATAATGTTAAAATTTTGAACACAAAAATAAAGAACGAGATATTTTCAAAAATAAAAAATTGAATAACCTCTTATCCAGTTTTGATTAGGTATTCAAACCTTTTTGGAAGGTAACACAAATTATTATTAAATGAAAATTCAATCATTCCGCCTCTTCGAGTCAATGCCTGTGTTCTTGTTACTCAATCTTTGCTTTTGTTGACTGTTTTTGCCAAAATCATTTAGTCTGTTCTTATCTCAGTGACAATGTGACTGAAAATATAGTTCAAGATAAACTTATTGAGCTCAATTTCTTACCGAGTTACGTAAATAGTAACAACTTTTTTAAAAATAATTCTGTGAAGGAGTTGATTAATCAATTAAAACCTAAAATATCAACTGATCTTGATGGTATGAGCAACAGATTGCTTAAAGCCTTACCATCAACGACCACCAAATATCATACAATGGTTTTCAATTGTTGTATGATTCTTTTGTTTTTTTTTTCCGAATGATTGGAAGAAAGCAAAAGTTTTTGTAAAACCTAGTAAAGCAAAGAATAATCCTAATAGTTATAGGCCTATTAGTTTTTTAAGTACGGTTGGTAAGTCGTTTGAAAAGCTAAATAATCGACGATTACTTAAATATATCAATATCGACTATGTCGATATCACATGGTCTGAAAACTGAAAATACTTAGTGGTAAAACTTGACAAGAAACTGACAAACAAATCGTTTTTGTTTTTGTTTGTTAAATATGTGGCTCCAAACATACATATATTGTGTACATTTGTTAATAAAATTAAGCGATTTATTTAAGCAAAAATTAGTATGGAAAAGTGGTCAAATTATGACTTATCTCAAACTTGGATAATCCATTTTGTAAGTTCGTTGTCACTTTAAAAACGATTTGGGTTGGACAGGGTTGAAAGTATAATTATTTTGCTACAAAATTTTTTAACATTTTGTAATGCTTTAACCCTCTACTGCACAAGAAGCCATATATGGCTTTTGATTTTTAAACGCCGACTGCTTGGATTGCGCAACTGATATTGGAAAAGTACCGTTTTGATATCTTAGAACAGTTCATTATAATGGGTGATTTTTTTGAGGTTAGGATTTTCATGCATTAGTATTTGACAGATCACGCGGGATTTCAGACATCGTGTCAAAGAGAAAGATGCTCAGTATGCTTTGACATTTCATCATGAATAGACTTACTAACGAGCAACGCTTGCAAATCATTGAATTTTATTACCAAAATCAGTGTTCGGTTCGAAATGTGTTTCGCGCTTTACGTCCGATTTATGGTCTACATAATCGACCAAGTGAGCAAACAATTAATGCGATTGTGACCAAGTTTCGCACTCAGTTTACTTTATTGGACATTAAACCAACCACACGAATGCGTACAGTGCGTACAGAAGAGAATATTGCGTCTGTTTCTGAGAGTGTTGCTAAAGACCGTGAAATGTCGATTCGTCGCCGTTCGCATCAATTGGGTTTGTGTTATTCGACCACATGGAAGATTTTACGCAAAGATCTTGGTGTAAAACCGTATAAAATACAGCTCGTGCAAGAACTGAAGCCGAACGATCTGCCACAACGTCGAATTTTCAGTGAATGGGCCCTAGAAAAGTTGGCAGAAAATCCGCTTTTTTATCGACAAATTTTGTTCAGCGATGAAGCTCATTTCTGGTTGAATGGCTACGTAAATAAGCAAAATTGCCGCATTTGGAGTGAAGAGCAACCAGAAGCCGTTCAAGAACTGCCCATGCATCCCGAAAAATGCACTGTTTGGTGTGGTTTGTACGCTGGTGGAATCATTGGACCGTATTTTTTCAAAGATGCTGTTGGACGCAACGTTACTGTGAATGGCGATCGCTATCGTTCAATGCTAACAAACTTTTTGTTGCCAAAAATGGAAGAACTGAACTTGGTTGACATGTGGTTTCAACAAGATGGCGCTACATGCCACACAGCTCGCGATTCTATGGCCATTTTGAGGGAAAACTTCGGAGAACAATTCATCTCAAGGAATGGACCGGTAAGTTGGCCACCAAGATCATGCGATTTGACGCCTTTAGACTATTTTTTGTGGGGCTACGTCAAGTCTAAAGTCTACACAAATAAGCCAGCAACTATTCCAGCTTTGGAAGACAACATTTCCGAAGAAATTCGGGCTATTCCGGCCGAAATGCTCGAAAAAGTTACCCAAAATTGGACTTTCCGAATGGACCACCTAAGACGCAGCCGCGGTCAACATTTAAATGAAATTATCTTCAAAAAGTAAATGTCATGGACCAATCTAACGTTTCAAATAAAGAATCGATGAGATTTTGCAAATTTTATGCGTTTTTTTTTTTAAAAAAAGTTCTCAAGCTCTTAAAAAATCACCCGATAGATATAAAAGCTTAGTTTGCATTGGTTTGTGCATAATTTACTGGCATTACATTTTTTTTTAGATAGATTCAATATTGGTAAGTAATATTAAAGTGTTAAATGTTCAATTATGTCCGTGGAATTCAAGACACGGCGTGTTTTTGACAACATCCATATATGGCTCCTTATCCATTCACAACAATATTTATGGTGTCATATATTTATGGCTGCTTGTGCTTTTTTTTGCAGTGAAAAACAATGATCTCGTCAATTTCATTCTACGGAAAAGGATTTTGTGCTGTTCCTGGTGATGGTTTTCAGAGTGAGGATGAAATCCTTGAATCGGAGGAGGAGCAGAATATGGATATGGACTGTAAAGAACACATAGAGGTGCCTGAAACCGATGCAAGCGAGTACGATTCGGATGATGAAAAACCATTGTCAACTTTGAGATCGAAAGATAAGAAAAAAAAGCAAAAAGTAACATGGAGGAGCGAATCCTGTGCAACATACATGGAAAGCGATTGCGTTGGTTTCAACGGTGCCAAGACATATAAACCACAAAATTTACTTTGACAACCGGTTCAACAGTCCAAAACTTCAAGTGCATCTAACCAAAGCGGGTCTTCTTTCATTGGGGACCGTGAGGCAAAATAGAGTTCCCAACATTGAATTTCCAAAAGAAAAGGAAAGAAAGAAAAGAGGACGAGGAAATATGATAGAAAAGATGGCTACCATTGAAGGCGTCAATGTTTCTTTTGTGTCCTGGTTTGATAATAAAATTGTGAATATGCTTTCCACGTTTGTAGGGGCTAATCCCACAACAAAAAAAAAGAAGGTACTCAAGGAAGGAAAAAAAGTACGTAGATGTTGACTGCCCAAAGATAATAGATGAATTTAACAAGTATCGGGTGATTTTTTAAGAGCTTGAGAACTTTAAAAAAAAAAACGCATAAAATTTGCAAAATCTCATCAATTCTTTATTTGAAACGTTAGATTGGTCCATGACATTTACTTTTTGAAGATAATTTCATTTAAATGTTGACCGCGGCTGCGTCTTAGGTGGTCCATTCGGAAAGTCCAATTTTGGGTAACTTTTTCGAGCATTACGGCCGGAATAGGCCGAATTTCTTCGGAAATGTTGTCTTCCAAAGCTGGAATAGTTGCTGGCTTATTTGTGTAGACTTTAGACTTGACGTAGCCCCACAAAAAATAGTCTAAAGGCGTCAAATCGCATGATCTTGGTTGCCAACTTACCGGCCCATTCCTTGAGATGGATTGTTCTCCGAAGTTTTCCCTCAAAATGGCCATAGAATCGCGAGCTGTGTGGCATGTAGCGCCATCTTGTTGAAACCACATGTCAACCAAGTTCAGTTCTTCCATTTTTGGCAACAAAAAGTTTGTTAGCATTGAACGATAGCGATCGCCATTCACCGTAACGTTGCGTCCAACAGCATCTTTGAAAAAATACGGTCCAATGATTCCACCAGCGTACAAACCACACCAAACAGTGCATTTTTCGGGATGCATGGGCAGTTCTTGAACGGCTTCTGGTTGCTCTTCACTCCAAATGCGGCAATTTTGCTTATTTACGTAGCCATTCAACTAGAAATGAGCCTCATCGCTGAACAAAATTTGTCGATAAAAAAGCGGAAACACATTTCGAACCGAACACTGATTTTGGTAATAAAATTCAATGATTTGCAAGCGTTGCTCGTTAGTAAGTCTATTCTATACTGAGCATCTTTCTCTTTGACACCATGTCTGAAATCCCGCGTGATCTGTCAAATACTAATGCATGAAAATCCTAACCTCAAAAAAATCACCCATTATATGGGTGGTGTTGACCTTTTAGACTCTATGCTTGGTCTTTGTCGAATCGACATACGATCCAAAAAGTGGTACATCAAAATTTGTTTCCACTTTTTAGATTTGTGTGTTGTCAATGCATGGATTTTGTGACGGCAGAAGAGCGACACGTATTTGCCTCTCTTCGATTTTAAGCTGGCTATAGCAGAACACCTATGCAAGAATAAAAAGTGTCTGAAAAGGGGATGCCCGGCTTCAATTTCGAACACTTTAAAGCGTCAAAGAACTACCATTGATTCAAGTCCTTTGACCCCCGCTTCCTCAACTCAACATTTGAAGAAAAAAGGAAGGCGCATGACTTTCCATTGAATTCGGTTCGTTTGGACGCAATGGATCACATTCCGGAGTGGCAGAAATCAAGGCAGCTATGCCAACACGACTGCAAATACAGGTCATTTATTATGTGTAAAAAATGCAAAGTAAGTCTGTGCCTGAAAAAAGATCGAAATTGTTTCACATCATTTGATTCCTAGTTTTTTTTGTTTCTTTTATTAAATTTTGACTTTTGATACGAATATTTATGAAAATGTTTTTTTTTTAAACTGTTGAAGTAAGTTCTAGGTATACATGTTTGATTTTTTTGTAAGCTTGAAAAATGCGTAACATGCACAAGCAGCCATATATGGCAAAAGTTAAGTTTATTGAAATATGTGTAACTGCACAAGAAGCCATATATGGCAAAAGTTAATAACTTTTAATAAAATTTATTTAAACAATTTTTTTTGTTTAATTCTTTTAATTTTACAAAATGAAAAACAAAAACGAACAAAAAATTTTTTTTTTTTCATTGGATCATAGTGCGTGCAGTAGAGGGTTAAAAATCTTCCTTTTTTTAAATTTTATTATACTAATTCCTTAATTGGTAGGTACATAACAATTTAAATTTCTTAAATTATACGACTAAGACGTTAAGAATATTTCTCTGTTGAATTTTCTATACTTGATTTTTTCTGAGCCTATTCAAATTTTAGATTTTCAAAATGAAGACAAATTGTAAGTTATTAACACACAGGTAATTCTTTGGTTTAGTAATTTATAACAAAAAATAAGTAATTATTTTGTATTCGACTATATAATTTTTTTTTTTTGAAGAAATAGACTAAATATAGTTTCTATAGAGTTTATCATTATTTTTCAATTTTATTGGGATTTGTTTAGAACTAAAATTGATTTAGCAACATTCTCTTTTAAAAGTTTTTCCCACATTTAAATCAAAAAGTGCAGCAAAAACATATAAGAAAAGAAAACTCTATATTTAACATTTTAATTTGATTGATCTTAAAACATTTTTTTAGAATTAAGAACAGCCCTTCATTAAAAATGGTTTACTGTCCTATATTCCCGTAATCTATCAATTAGTTGAACAGTTATTGATAAAATACAAATTAATTAATACTATAAATTAGATTTTTCTATGCACATTGCAAAATAGTATTGATAAACGAGTTGATTTGAACTTAGGTGATTTATTATAGTATTTATTATAATTGTGAAATGCTATACTCACGTGAAGAAAAGCTCAGCATTTTTAAAAATAAATGTAATTTGCAGTGGAAGCTTGTTATTTATTTTTTGCTGCTTTGTTTCACTGACATCAATTTCTTTTATTTATATTTTAGTATGTAAATAAAATTAAAAAATAAAAATTAATACATTAAAAAACATAAGACATTATTTACAATAATAAACAACAATGTCATTATTAAATTGCACTTGATCTTTGAGTACGTTCAGAAAATTTTATAATTCAAGAAACATCCCACACGAGAAAATGTTCAGAATTTTTGTTTTTATAATCATGTTCAAGAAAACTAACACAAATTTAAAAACAGACTAAATTTAAATTATAATTTATTTTAGGGATCGCTCCTGTATTCTCAATAAATAGTCATGGTTAATTTGACGTTGTCTTTGGATTGCTTTTGAGTCAAAATCGCTTGATAAAAATAAAATCAATTGTTTAATAAATAAATTACCTAAGTTATCTGATTTTCATGTGAATTAATTAAATAAGCACGGTTAGTCATTTTTCGGCCCTTAAGTGTTATCCTAAAAGAGTATAACGAAATAATTACACATTTGTTCTAAATTACTTTTAACTTATACATTTTTTAAACTTTTTGTTGATGAAAAGGCACACTTTTTTTAAGGATGAATAATGAACAATAGATTTGTATTTTGTTTTAACTGAAATATGACTTATAAATTAAACATACACTTTTTACATGAAAAAAAGGTTAAGCGGATTTAAACAAATGACTCGCAGTGTATTTTATAAGATGATAAGATCACTTTTGATTCGAAAACAAAACTGATTAAACAAGGGACATTTGTGGTGAAATATCTGTTCGGCAGCTGCCGGCCGGCTCGGCACGTTAATTATACTAATCGTAAATCAATCACAAAAAAGGCAAATTATTATCAAATTAAAAACATGCAAAAAACTATGCTGTTATATTTTCATTTTTTGTCGAATGAGCAAAAAAAAATATAAAATACAAATCATAGTGCGCACCTTGCAGTGGTGAAATTTCAAATACCTCTCTTTATTTTACTAGCTCTACAGGGACAGTATTGTTTTCGTACAAAATTAAGAAACATATAAATAAAATATATTATGTATAAAATATATGTTTTAAAGTTTGTTAAAATGTCTAAAAATCGCTGTGAAAAAAGAGTATTTTTCCAAAATTTGGCTGAAAGGCGATGATAAAATCGGTTAAAGTCATTTAAACATTATTCATAATCCAATGTGATCAACATGACTTTTTATGTGTTAACGATGATGATTAAAATCTAATGAAACTTTTGCCATGGTGCCGTTTTTAATAGATTCCAATAAAATACAGAAATCGAAGGATCAATTTGATTTCTTTGTGACACATACAATACTAAGGAATACATCTGATGCTATGAGAAATAAAACGCACGATTGGGTCGCACGAACTTACTCATGTATCAAAAGAGTCTTTTTAAAATTATGAAATGCAGACAGTCAAACAGACGGACGTAATGGGGGACCCACTTTTTTCGACTTCTCTACCACCGTTATGTCATGTTTAATTAAAATCTCGAGTTCGAATTTTTTTACGAATGCCATATAGTTCCTAAATGTCGCCCAGTAAAAAGAGGCTGGGATGCGACCCTGTCTGTTGATATGCCATAAACTTTAATAAAATGTTAATAACAATGTTTTGCTTGAGATGAAAATTTTTTCCTCCTAATAGTTAAGTCGAAAATCATTTCTTATAAGATTTTTGTTGTTTTTGTATGTTTTCGAGTTTTGTAAAAATGTTGTCAATTGATTTTCTTTTTAAATTAACTTAAAGGAACAACATTTTGCAATTTTTATTTCATTATCTGCTTTTGTTCCCGAGATTTTTAGTTGAAAACCAATTTTTAATAATTTTAGTAGCATTTTATAAAATTGTTTATTTCTTAAAAAAAACGCGCGCCGATTCAATTTTTCATAGACTATTATCTTACCTGACAAATTCTCCAAGAGTAATTCTTGTCATGAAAAGTGCTTTCTCAAATTTGCCGTTCGGATTTGGCTTAAAACTGTAGGTCCCCTCCATCCCTGACAACAGTACTCGCACACAGGAATGGTTGAGAGTTGTAAGTCACTAGGCCCTAGTTCTCAATGGACTGTTGCGCCACCCAATTTATTTATTTTATTATTTTGGAGTCAATATCTTCATTGATTCACGAGATATCAAGAATCAAAGATCCAAATATCGATTTTAACATTTGTGTGTAGTATTTTTTGTAGATTTGTATTTTTATTAAAAAAAAACTGACTTTTGGATTTTTATTAAAATTTCACTGAATGTTGAAAACAATATTTTTTGCAACATGATATTTATTTGAAGCCAATATTCGAATCGAAAATCACTTTTTATCAACTTTTAATAACTTGTTTGTATTTTTTATTGGCACGAGTACTATGGCTTGAGCTAACGAAAAATGTAAACCACTGAAATACTTCCTAAAATCTTTATGTTTAAAGATTTAAAATAATTATTAATTCTATAGAATTTTTTTAAAATCATATCGTGAGTCATTTTTTTTTTTTTCAAAACCAAAACATGATCTTTGGTGTAATAAATTGACCAAAAACATGTTGTTTGAACATTAGTCAAGAATAAAATAAAAAAAATTGCATCACATACTTTTTATGTGTTTACTCTTTCTTCTATAAAAATACGTCATTTCACTAAAAAAACAAAAACCTAAGTCTTCAATGCTAAGATATTAGGTGTCAACAATAAAAGCAAAACTGGCGTTTAGTTTATTGAAATGTCTTTTGTCTTTTGAAATGCGTTCTAATCACTTCGAAGGCGACTTTATGAAATTTTTTTATTGCAAGTATGTTATGTCCGTATTACTATTTGGTCTTCTTCTTTAATTTAATAATTTACTTTCTTTTTTTGCATAAAGAGATATTTTTCAAATTGTTACAAAGCTAAACTTAATAAATAAATAAACTAGCACAAATTGTTTAACTTTACTCGTATACAATTTCTTAAGTGTAGAAATAGTAGTGGACGTTTGATTTTAACTCATATTAACTTTTCCAATTGCGTATAAATCGAAAAGAAATGGATCCGAAGATTCATTCCGTCAGCCTACATTGGGCCCATTGAGTTTAAATTTGGAAATTAAGGTCTTAAGCTGATTCGCGTTAGGGTTTTTTTAAATGTTTTTTTTTTTTTTTAAGACCAAAAATATTAGCAGTCCCCTTACAAATTTTTTGGAAAAAGATTGAAAATTCTAATTTTGTAAAAACTGATACTAATAGCTAGGTCCGTTCGCGTACCCTCCTTAAACAGTCAAATTTTACTAAAAAATACGAAATTTAACCAAATCCTGTTCGCGTACTCAAAAATTTCGTAGTTTTTCGTAAAAGAGAGCGCTCACGAGAGAGTAAAATATTTCCCCAACCTACGAATTTTAGCCCAAGAAATTTCTTTGGGCTGATTTGTGAAAATTGTCAAATTTGATAGAAATTCAAATAAATTAAATAAATTGCTCGCTTTTGCTGTCAGTTATAAAATTTAAAAATAAATCTTCAAAGAACAGCAACAAGACAGTAATGTTGTGTGAAAAATTTGTTGTTTTCCCGTTCGCTTACTTTTTTGTAGTTTTTTTTTGGTGAGAGAATTTTACCCCCACTCTTTAAAATATTTCTTTTTTACGAATTTTAGTGCAGAAAGTACGCGAACGGACCTTATGTATGTTCCCAGTGAACTCTTCACCAAGTCAACCGATTTCGATGAAAGTTGGCATTTTATGTGTAATTTGGTCGAACTTGAAATATAGGATAGTTTATATTTCGATTAATGGTCTTAATAATTTATAATTAACAATAAACTGATTGTCAATATTGATATTTGTTATTAATCATAAGTTTCATAAGTCTCGAACAGATGGCGCCTTAAATCAGATTTTTTACAGAAAATGTCGGACCATCTATCGTGAACTTCTAATAGATGGCGCCACGTTGGAATTCGAAATTTATTTTTCAACAACACATGGTGCAATGTGATATTTTGATCGATCTATAACGTAACATCGCTTTTTCTGGATTATTTCTCATTTAATTTCATGTGCTCTATATAATTCTGAATATTTCTTTTCAACTACTAAATTACAGTTTCATTAATTCAATAAAATATATAAACAAAAAAATTAAAGTACAAAAAAATTTGCATTCTTTTTTTAAAAATTGTAAGTATAGGTTAGTTTTCCCTGATTAAAAATATTGATTGAAAAAAATTGAAAAAATTCGCTATATGTAAATTGTATATCTATATATACATAGAAAGAAATAGAATATAAAATTAAAAATAGGTACGACTGTTATGCTTTTAAGAAATTTAAGCCCTCAAAATATGTGTTATGGTACAAGACTATTGATCAAAGAATAAAGAGATAATGTGATTGTAGCAACTATCATTACGGGTCCCGCGGCCGGTCAGCTCGCACATGTTCCGCGGATCCCGATGATACCAACTGATTTGCCCATATCTTTTTAAGGGTTTCAGTTCCCTTTAAAAATATCCTTTGCCGTAACAATAAATAAATAAAAATTGTAACGTGATACAAAACAATTATATTTTTGGAAAAAAATCCAATTAACGGTTTTTTTTTTTATAAATCTCCAAAACAATTTTGTGCAACGAAGAATGATGTTTTTGTCATCTGATAAAAATTTGTGAAAAATCTAAGTAAAATTTGTTTTTATAAAAAATAAAAACTTAAAAAAAACACTACGCAAAGTTGGTAAAAATTGAATTTCGACTCAAATATCTTTTCAAAAACTAGAGTTTATGGCTTCAAACTTATTTTATCTTATAAGAAATATTATTTTCAACATTAGGACAAATTTTGAGAAAAATCAAATTGACAGTTTTTTTTACAAAAAATAAAAACCTAAAACAAATTTAATAAAACTTGGTAAAAATTGACTTTCGACACAAATATCTTTTCAAAAATTTGAGATATTGGCTTTAAACTACTTTTATCTTTCAAAAAATATTGTTGTCAACATTCAGTAACGTTTTGAAAAAAATCGAATTGACAGTTTTTTTTTACAAAAATTAAAAACCGAAAAAAAATTTAACAAAAGTTGGTAAAAATTGATTTTCGACTAAAATATCTTTTCAAAAATTTGAGATATGGCTTCTAACGCATTTTAACTAATAAGAAATATTGTTTTCAACATTAGGAACAACTTTGAGAAAAATCGAATTGACAGTTTTCTTACAAAAAATAAAAACCTAAAAAAAAAATTATAAAAGTTGGTAGTAACAATTTATTTTCTACTCAAATATCATTTCAAAACTTTGAGATATTGGCTTTAAACTACTTTTATCTTTCAAAATATATTGTTTTCAACATTCTGTAAAATTTTTAAAAAAATTGAATTGACAGTTGTTTTTACAAAAAATTAAAAACCTAAACAAACTTGGTAAAAATTTACTTTTGACTCAAATAGCTTTTCAAAAATGAAAAATATTAGCTTCAAACTTATTTTATTTCACAGAAAATATTATTTTCGATATTCAATAAAATAAAATCTACAAAAAATAGTACGCAAATTTGGTAAAAATTGATACATATAGATAGACAAACTTTTAAGCAAGACAAATCGACAGACGGTATGGGAATTTATCAGTGTGGGTCGCATCCCAGCCTCTTTTTTATTTTTATGTAGGTAATTGAACGAAAACACAAAACGGACATTTTTTATAACATAAATGGTTAAAGAGTTGTAGCGTATAAAATATTTTTGGTCATGATATTTCTTTTTTATTATATTATACTAATACTACATCATTTAAATGGCCACCATGCGAATTTTTGCAAGCATCGATTCTTTTGAGGTAATTTTCGACCACTTTTTGACACATATTGAGCAGTGTCTCAGCCATAACTTGACGAATGTTGGTTTTTTGGTTTTTAAGTGCTCAAGAGTTAAAGGTTTATCTGCATAAACACGGTCCTTTGCGTAGCCGTACAAAAAAAAGTCCAGCAGTGTCAAATCGCATGATCTTGGTGGCCAGTTGATATCACCACGACGAGAAATTACGACAGGAAATGTCTCTTGCAATAAAGGCATATTCGCTCGAGTTGAATGGTGTGTGGTATCATCTTGTTGAAACGTTGACAGTCGTTCCATCATCATTTTCGAAGAAGTAAGGTCTAATCACATCTCCGGACCAAAGAGCGCACCAAACAGTAACTTTTTGTGGATGTAATGGCCTCTCTTCAATTATTTGAGTATTCTTAGAACCCCAAATACGACAATTTTGTTTATTAACATACCCACTGAGTGAGACACAATCGCAACATCATTGTTGACTTACGATGGCTGCAAACATAATTTCTTGCACAGTTATAATGCAACCGTATTACCCGCACTTTTAGGAATAGTCATCAGTTTACCCTTTGGGGAAATTTCAGACGAAAAGTTATTCTTTTTTGAACCGAACAACACGAATGTGAAAAGCTTTACCAGGCTCAATATCTCCCACTTATCGTAGATATTCAAAGCCAATGGTCTTTCTAATAATATACCCCTTATTTACCTAGGTATAATTTAAGAGTTCTGTATCTACCCTTTTTAATGGAGCTACTTAAAACCTAAAAATATTGTACAGTCATAAAATTGCATAGATGGATTTAGAAAAACATAAAATTTTAACTATTCCTGGGTACTATTTAAAAACATATAGAAAAACCGTGAACCACCCCCGCCTTTGGTTAGGTCTTAAGGGTAAGTACACATGTGTGAACTGTTCCGAGCTAGTTTTAAAAAAAATTAAATAATTTAAATAAAATCGTTTTTTCTTCGCTCGATGCTTTACGGGATATTTTTCAACATTAAATAATTTTTGTTTTTAACTTTTCAAATCTATTAAAATAATTTAAAAATTGAGACTTTGGATATTTGTTTGGAATGAACATCTCAAAAACTGAACCAGAAAAGAATGGTACGTGTTTTTAAACATATTTTTTAACTTTCAATCATCAATTTTTGTTGCTTTTTAATCATGTTTAGATGTTAAATCAAAATCAAAAATTCCTCCAATGCCTAAAACATCATCTTCGCGTTTCAGTGGATGTGTAAGTACTTTTTTAAAAACTTTCGAATCTTAGCATTTTAAATAATTTTTCTGTGTCTTCTAAGAATCTAGAGAGTCTGCTCGATCAAAAATTCCAAAAAGAGATGTACGTAGTTTAGTAGTTTTGTTTTCATTTAGAAGTATTTAACATGTTGAAAGTATTTTTGTATTCTCCAGGCTTGTCCGGCCAAAGATTCTTCTGTAAATAGTTTCAGAATGAAAACTACAAGACCATCAAGTACTTCCAAAGCAGGTGAGAATAAATCTTCAGCATCAATGATGTACTTGAATTTACCTGAAACAAATACTCATTTGGCGGCAAGTAGAAGTTGCTTTAATTCCCATCGAAGTGCTAAGATGACAAAATTGAAAATTTCCAACTTAATTGTTAAAAATTCTTTTAATTTTTGCATTAAGATAAAGGCAAAGAGCAAACCCCAAGACTAGAAAATACAATCAAAATAAAAACTGAAAGAGCAGCATCTAAACGAAATTTACAATCCTATGAGTTAGCTAAAGAAAAACTTAAGGACTGTCAGGTACAATGAAAAAAGCAACTTAAAGGTTTTTTAAACATTTTGAAATAATTTTATTAAAAAATCTTTTTCTTTTTTGTCTAGGAGCAATTTATGAATAAATTTAATTTAGTTAAAGATCAACTTCCTAAAGACGAAAGGGACTTAAGATCAGTTTGCTTATTCAAAAATATTGGAGACAACTTAGTTGCAAAAAATCAAAAGTCAAAGTTCATAACAATGGGCGGTAAGCCTTAAACATAAATATAACACATTTTTTAATATATACAAAAATATCAAGGCTCAGCTAAACATAGAGACACAAATCAAAATCCAAATTTTCTATAAAAACCACAACCTATCAGTTGATAATTGAGAAATATCAAACAATTCAACTGATGAAAGTTTTGATAATTTTTAATGATACAGGCGTAATTGAAAGTAAGCAAATTTTTCAATAACACTTGGTTGATTTTTCAATCATTGACCAAAATGGATACTCGCAGTTGAAACATTTCTCCGAAATCATTTGTTTTACATTTTTGGACTATTTATAAATATTAAGCAGATCAAATATAAAATTTTAACAACGGTTTTGTTTTCCCTATTTTAGAAGAGCAGACTTTAGAAGATTTAAAAAGTTCTTTGAAGAATTTTGTTCATAAGAAATTAGAAGCAATTGATAACATTGATCAATTGGCAAAGTCTCCTAGAGAAGTAAGTACACTTATTGAATTTTAAGAATAAACACGAATGTTTCAAATGAGTTAGGTTAGGTTAGGTTATAGTGGCTGTCCAAGATGGAAACGGACAAACCTTACGAAACGTGAGAGACTGATTATGCCGACATGATTTAGATCGTTTAGATCGTTAAAGAACAATTCTCCTGGGTAATTCTTGCGTTTTCGAGCCAGAACAGGGCATGTGCAGAGAAGACGAAGAATTGTTTCTTCCTCTTCCTCGTCCATACAGCTTCTGCAGAAATCATTTGAGAATACGCCTAATCTCGTGGCGTGCTTTCCTATCAGACAGTGTCCGGTTATGACACCTATTATCGAGCTTATATGCGATCTGCTTAGAGAGAGCAAGCACCTTGAACGTTTTAAATCCAGTGTTGGCCAGATGTTTTTTGTGACTTGACACGTGGTGATGTTGTTCCACCTGGTGCCTGCCCTCCTCACAGCGTCTTGCATTAGCAAAAGTTTACAAGTAGCGATTGGTATGCCAGTACGTGCCAAACGTGGTAGAATGGGCTGTACTGTACCGTTCCTGGCGAGTTCATCTGCCTTACAGTTACCTGGAATGTCTCTATGGCCCGCCACCCAGCAAAGGTGAATATTAAACTGTTGTGCCATCTCCATTAGAGATGATCGACAGTTATGGACTGTTATAGAGTTTGTAGAGACAGAATCAAGAGATTTGATAGCGGCCTGACTATCTGAGAAAATACGGATATCAGATGTTGATATCACGTTTTCTTTAAGCCAGGACAAGACTTCTTTTATCGCCAAAAGTTCCGCCTGGAACACGCTACAATGATTGGGAAGGCGGAATGAGAGACTTAATTTCAGTAGTTCAGAGTACACACCTCCAACAACCCCTTCTTTTGTTTTTGACCCATCTGTATAGAAATGGATTGACTCATCTTCCAGGAATGTCCTATCCTCCCAAAAAGATCTGGGAGGTATAGAAATCTGGAAATTTCTGTCGAATTGCAGTTGGGGGATGGTGTAGTCTGTGTGCTTTGGAATTGATTCTAAATACCTAAGAATTACGGAGTGGCCAATGTTGTTGTTAGTCCACTGCGACGAAGCTTTGAGGCGAATAGCAGAGCTTGCAGCTATTTGTTTGCTAAAAATGTCAAGAGGTGTTAGGTAGAATAAGGTGTCCAGTGCGGCAGATGGGGTCGTGCGAAGTCATCCGCTTATACATAGGCAAGCTGAACGTTGGACTTTATTTAATTTATCCCGGTTTATACCTTTCTTTAAAGCAGTCCACCATACTGCCACACCGTATATTAAAATCGGTCTGATTACCGCTGTGTATAGCCAATGCGTGATTCTGGGTTGTAAGCCCCATTTATTACCGATGGCTTTTTTGCAAGAAAAGAGAGCTACAGTAGCTTTTTTGACTCTTTCCTCTACGTTGCGTTTCCAATTTAGTTTTTTATCTAAGACAAGACCCAGGTATTTAGCCTCGTCTGAGAATTTTAATTGGATTCCTTTAATATGGGGAGGGTTGACAAATGGAATTTTGTATCTCCTCGAAAATAAGACCAAATGTGTTTTGTGTGGGTTAACACCCAGTCCAAACCGATTAGCCCAAAGTATTAGTCTGTCTAAGGCATTTTGTAAGAGTTCTTTTAACGTGTTAAGATGCTTTCCTGAAACTGCTATAGCAACGTCGTCCACATAGGCTATCACTCTGAAACCCTCCGCATCCAGACTAGTTAGGATTTCATTCAACACTAGGTTCCAGAGGAGAGGGGATAGAACACCACCTTGCGGTGTCCCTCTACTAACGAATCGTCTGCCAGAAAGTTGCCCAGTTTTGAGTTAATTATCCTGCTAGTAAGCATTATAAATGAATTAACTCCCGAAGCGAACTCTCTACATTTAGAGATGTTAGTACAGATGTGATTGCAGATGTGTCCACGTTGTTAAAGGCACCTTCGATGTCAAGGAAAGCAACCATAGTCAACTCTTTATGATGGAGGGAATATTCGACGGTGCGTACTAAGGTGTGTAACGCTGTTTCCACCGATTTACCTTTACAGTAGGCATGTTGAGACGAAGACAGAAGTCTTGTATCAATATTTGCCCTTAAATGGATATCAATCAATCTTTAAATGAGTTGGTTTTAAGCAATATCAAGCTAATTTAAAAGTCTTATTCACTGTCTGTTATTTCATATTCATGAGATAAAATGTCAAAATTGTAACATTTAAAGACAGTTTGATGATTTTGGTTGGTTTACTATATATATAAATATATATAAAAAAAATCTAAAATATATAAAATCTAAAACTGAAACTAGACTGTTGAAAAATATTAATTTGCAATTCATACTTTTTATATTATCATTTCGTGTATTAATAAAAGAGTGAAATTTATTATAGATTTCAATTAATTGATTTAAGGAGCTATGTACATCATAGTTTGATCTACTAAAATTACTATTCAATGGTTTCTGGAATCTTATACTTAAACGACTAAAACTAAAGTTTAAACTACCAAGACCTGATGGTGATGAAATTTATCCGTTTATTATTCCAACAATAAAACAAAACTGCAAGTACATCCTATGATTTGTCAAAGAAGGAAGATTTATGAGAGAAAGTCTTTGAGAATAAGGAGGTAATGTATGAAAATCATGAGGCCACGGAAGGGATCGTAGACAAAAACGCAAAAATCTTTTCTGGATGGCTTCGAGACTTGTGACGTGTACGGCGTAGTAAGGTGCCCATACTGTACAAGCACACAAATGAAACAAAAAGTAATTTTAAAACATATGGATCTCGGAAATCGCACGGTCAAATCTCTTAATGAAACCCAGAACTCTATTTGCTTTTTTAACTATGAAGTTAATATGTTTATTAAATGTTAGTTTCGAATCTAAGACAACACCCAAGTCAGAAAATTCAATGGCAGAACATATACACAAATGTCACTCACCAGGAAAGACCTTTGTTGAATTTATCATCGGGGCCAAAACGGAGTATTTAGATAGGAGCGGGAACAGACACTTGTGTATTAGCGCTAGAAGAGCATTTGAGCAAGTGTTATGTACTAGATTAATTTGTAACTCAAATTTGTAATTAAATATCGCGTTTTAATACTAAACTAATTATTCAGTATAGTAAAAACTATAATTATTTTATAAAAACAGAGTTTAGTTAAAATTATATTAGCGAAACTTCACAAAAATAACAAACAAAATAGGAGCGATACTAAAACCACCAAAACAAAGCGCAACGTTGACGTCGAACGATAGGTTTTGATTCTCAATTAGTTCGCCGAAATTGTTGGATGGAAATTGTTGTATTACTGTTCATTAAAATTAAAATGTAATCATACGATAAAGTCGGAGACACAGCTTTAAAAGATGATGAACTTTTCAAGCAAATCCAAGGTACGAGTACAAAAAGGAATTACCAAATTGAGAAGGTATTCTTCTAAAGCTTTCATGTATAATTTTTCATTTAATAAGTATATTGTTATTAATTGGCCTTTTTTTCTGTTTCTTTAATATAAGATAACATTTTTGAATGATTTCTTAACTGAAATTGAAAGTCTTCAGGTAGGAAACGATAAATGCATAAAATCAAATACGAATAATAATATTAATGAATTTGAGACAATGTTCAAAACACTTTTAGATGAATTCAATGTGAGTAGTAAAATTTCTTGAAAAATACTCGTAATTTATGTATATCATTTAATATGCCTTTAAATTTTGCTTTCTATTAATCAAAGGAACTACAAATTCACTTAAAAGAAAGCCTAGCTGAGGTCACTAAAATTAAAAAGATTTCAGAACAAAAATTAAGTACATTTAAAAATGAACTTGAAGAAAGGCATAAGATTGAAAGCAAAATCAAATTAGAAATTGATGAGGTATGTTTGTATGTTAATAGAAGTTTAAAAATATATACATATCAGATCAGGACATCTGCAACTTTTGCTTTCATTTGAGAAAAATAAAAACAGAAGTAAATGCAGAAAAAAAATTGCGCTTTCAATAAGTTACCATATTTTGGAAGAGTTAGATTTTATCTGTGGTATAGTCAAATACCTTTGGTTTTTTTTTGGGTAATACTCGTTTGTTTAAAGTACTTTAAGAAACCTTCAAAATTGGTCCAGTATCATGAATATCCGAAACAGTTTTTCTATAGTCTTAAAAACCTTTGGTAAGATTAGATTGGTTGGAAGATTATAATTATTTTATCCAAAAAAATCAAAGGAGGTACCACAGCAATTCAAACTCTTTTAAATTCTCAAAAGGTTAATATTGATAATTATTCGAAAAATCTTATATTTTGAAAAATTAAATTTGTCCTATTCTTAGACAAATCAAACATTAACATTAGTTTACATTAAAAATGGTGTCCAAATGGTTTAATTTTGTTTCAATTTCACATTCAGCTTTTACATATTTTTTCAATTTTATATAGCTCAAAAAGAAGTGCGAATGTTTGGAAAAGGAGCATCACAAAGCGAAGTTGGCAAACAAGGAAGCTAGTGAAAAACTTAGTAAAAAGACACATGACTGTGAAGATTTAACTCAAAAGTAAGTCTAGCTTTTAATTAAGCATTCAAAATAAGTTTTTAATTTTGCTTATTTGGTGTGTTATTTTCGAGACAGAAGATTTTTTTTTTTTAAATTAAAACATGACAAACTCCATTAAATAGGTACCAACAATTTTACTTAAATATCTTTCATATGTCATAGCATTCATTTTTAAATAATACATTCATGTCATATGGGATATGGTCTCCTCATCAAAGCTTTATTAACGCTATCTTGTTGGTCTTATTTTGTTTATCAAACTTACTTGCGTTTTATTTGTTAAAAACTATGTCAAATGTTGGCTTCTAAATGTTCAACAGTTGCTGGTTTATCAGAATTGACAAAAAGATTCAATATAAGCTTCAAAATGGACTAAATAGGTGTCAAATAACAGGTTTATTTCTTGAGAATATGTACTTCGATAGTCGAATGTTTAGTTCAACAAAAGTAATTTTATTTTTCATCCAAATAATTTGCAATTACAGAAGGAACAACAAATCAAAAGTCATTTTCCTGTTAGAGTTCGCCATGGTAATTCTAGCACCGGTTTCGTATTTAAGTACAAATAGGCCCAAAATGTGATTTTTTAGAAGTAAATCAACCCTTAAGAGTCTCATGAGAATTGTGCTCAGTCTATAACGACAGTTTTTCTGCATCGCTGAAGATAATTTAACGATAAAATATACGCAATACGTTTGAAAAATGAAATGTAAGTTTTGTATGGTTATTTCCGAAAAAAGTCAAACACACTTCATTAGTTTGGCAGCTAGTTCCACAGTTATCCCTATAGGTTATTTTTTTTTTTTTTTAGGTGGCGCAACAGTCCGTAGAGAACCAGGGCCTAGTGACTAACAACTCTCAACCATTCCTGTGTGCGAGTAATGTTGTCAGGGATGGAGGGGACCTACAATTTATATGCCGAATCCGAACGGCTAATTTGAGAAAGCACTTTTTCATGACAAGAATTACTCTTGGAGAATTTGTCAATTGCTCGCAAGAGGCAGTACCCGTGAAAACTCTTTTTTTTTTTAATTAAGGTGTCACAGGCAGGGATTGAACCCAAGACCTCTCGCATGACAGTCCAACGCACTTTCTTCCCAATTCATTTTTATTAATTCATTCTTAAGACTATCTTAAAGCTAGACAAAAATTCATAAAACTAGCCTAATTATCCATAACTTATTACTAATTTACTGGTCCCATACGGACACTCTAAGTTAAACTATAATACTTAATACTAATGCCTTTCGGCCCTAAGATCTATTTTACTTCAATTAAATTTTATTTATTTTTTATTTATTAGAAAATTTGAAAAAAACTAGTCCAACGCACTAACCATATTTTACTTCAATTAAATTTTATTTATTTTTTATTTATTAGAAAATTTGAAAAAAACTAGTCCAACGCACTAACCATCATGCCACGGGTACTACCCCTATAGGTTATATATCTTATATTTTTAGAGAGGTTATATATCTCTAAAAATAAATGCCCTTTTATTACCATCAGTGTTGGGACCTCGCAGAAGCAAAAGAGTGGTAGAAATGATGTCAAAAAGGTGGTAGAAAAGTGGTAGAAATTAAAACCCATTTTTATGTAGTAAATCTTATATTCAATAACTTATTAAAAAATGCAAAAAATTAAATAAACAATAATTCAGTTCTTTCAGTTTCAAATATCACAATTCACAATAATTAAATTAGTTAGAAAAACTTAAAATTATATTTTGCTATATAGACCGCCGGAAAATTTAAATTTTGAAGCATATTTCAGTAATGCTTCCGGAGGATTAAAATTCTGAAAATTTACTGAAATTTCCCTTGCAGCCAAAATGTTGTGAACGTTTGTAGTTTTTAATTTATTTCTTTTTTCATTTTTTATATTTTTTAAATCTGAAAATAGCGCTGCTATGCGGTAAGCAACTAAGCTCCAACATATTAGAAGATATGTTTTCAAAAATTAAATTGTCCATTCCGTCTTTTAAGTTTTTTATCAAAAGCCATTGTGAAACAATGTCATCAGTTTTAAAAAATTGGAGTAATTGATTTTTTCCAATTAATTTTCTCCACTCATTATTAATTAACTCTAGTTCTGAGCTATTTATAGTTGGTGAAAAATGTTTCGTGAGACCTAAAACTGATGGCATTGTTCCATCAATGACGTTTTTCGGGTTTTAATATTTGAAAAATATTAGTTCATCGTTTGAAAGGTAAAACCTTTCTCCATTTTAAACACATAATTCAATATAATAGCTGCACATAACTTTTCGTAGTTGCATTACATCTTGTTCAACAATATCATTTTTAAGTAAGTACCTTTCAAAGTAAAGGCCAAAATACATTTGAGAATATGGTAAATAGTTTTCACTGTTTTTATATTTGTGTTTACATTCATATTTTCTGGTTTTACAAAATTTTTCGTTAAATTTAATTTTAATGTAGTCATTCTTTCGAATATCAAGTGTATTTTTGTGTTCTCAGATTGAAATGTTTTATTTAACTCGTTTATAATTTTAAGATTTATTGACAAAAAAATTAAATATACTATAAATATTAAAAGGTAGAGTTTAATGATAGGTGAACGGTGAGTTGCAAAAAGTGGTAGAATTTGCTTTTTAGGTGATAGATTTTCATGAACACCAAAAAGTGGTAGAAATACCACTTAAGTGGTAGAAGTCCCAACACTGTACCATAAGTTGTACCTATGGCGTGATGGTTAGTGCGTAGGACTGTCAGTCAGAGTTGTAAGTCACTAGGCCTTAGTTCTGAACGGACTGTTGCGCTACTATTACCATAAAAGAGTTTTAATTATGGTTTAAAGAATTTTATTATTTTTTTTGTTAAATTAATTAAATTTTTAAATTCGAGCTAAGCACACTTTGTTTTAGACTAAAAGTCCGTGCTGATAACAATGTGAAACTTGAAGATAAAAACAAAGAAGTTGAAGCCAAAAATAAAGATTTAGAACATACAATTGAAAAATTGAAGTTGGAATTGAACGCTGCAAAAAATTCAGATAATGAAGTAACTAGAGGTAATTTCTCGGTTATGTAGCTGCTATTGTAGGAATTTAAAATCTCAATTAATAGTTGATAAATATTAAAATATGTTTCTCTATTCTTAAGAAACTAAAAACTTGTAATAGATAACTCCTCTGGTGACTGATAGTTGATAAATATTTATCAACTTAATTCATCTTTATACATTTGATATCTTTATACATTTTACTAACATTATAATTAATTTTCAGATCTGACTTTGAAATATACAGATGAAATAAATGCCTTTAAGTCTGACCTTTTAAATGTCCAAAAAAAAGGAATTCTTTGAAAATGAAGTGCAATCTTTAAAAAATGTACCAATGAAAATTTGTTTTGTTTTGTTTTGTTTTGTTTTTTTTTTTTTTTTGACGTGACAACGCAACGTCTTAAATTAGGTTGCGGCTGGGAGTCACTTATGAAAAAGTGTAACGCCCGGTAACGTTACGATGAGTCACCGAACGAGAGAGAGGCCCGCCGAATGCCTTGCGTCTCTCTCCCACTCAACTATGATCGGTCTGCCGCACGCGCAGCACTAGAGAATTAGGCGCATTGAATCGGCGCATGCTTGTGTCTCTGTCTTTGTCTTTCTCGAACGTTCTTGGCGTTGGAAAAACAAGAAAGCGTCATAATACAAGTTCACACGTGTGTCTGTAGTGAAAATGTGGAGTGCTTAGATTCGTCATTTACAACAACTACAACAATAAAGGTAAATAATTGTACACTGATATTTCATTATCGTAAACTATGATTGATTGATTAATTGTTAGATTGACACAAAAGTTAAGAAACTGAGTTTATAGGTTATGTCATACTATTGATAAATGTTGATAGTGTTAAGTAAATTATTAGTTTAAAAAATTTGTGCAATTCTTATTTTCATTCAATTCCTTGTTCCTATTGTGCAATTTAATTATATTCATATCAATAAATATTCTACCGAGAAAAAGACGTTGTCACGTAAAATCTTCGCCCGTAAAACCGACTTTACAGGCAACCATTTTTTTTTTTTTTTTGATAACATAGTATGTAAAATATTATAAAATATTCCTATATTAATTTTAGGAAATTGTTAAGTTAAACAAAATTCAATCTAAAGTTTCGGATCTTCAAGTTGAAATATTGAAAAATTAGATCTCAATGAAACGATAAGGTAAGTCTTGTAAAAACTTTTTTTCTGAAATATGTTTAGGTACTCGTAAACATGTTCATCTATTGTCTTCTTGCTGTTTAGAGACTTTGTAAATTTACTCAGTCTCTATTAAGCGTTTATACATATACGACTTGTGCTTAATGTATTTTTTGTACTTATTTTTAAGAAACTTGGAGGAAGAATTGGAGGAAAGTCAAAACCAGGCTTCTGTTTCCAGGGATGTTCAAGAGGAGCTTTGTGAAAATATATGTTCCTCTTTTATTGTTCATCTAAAATGTTTGAATTCATCATTTATTTTTTAAACAGCTGACAAAACTCCAAAGAACCAATAATTTCAATAATGAAAAAAAAAATCTTGAAAACGAAATAACAAAGTAACAATTCCAAGTGAAAAATATAAAAGAACAAATTATTTTAGATAACAAAATATTGAAAATTCGTACAGATTTGATTGATTCATTACAATCGAAAGAAAAATCACAAAAAGTTCGTTTGAAGGATCTATTTGTTGAAGTTGGTGAAAAGAACAATAATTTACAAATGGTAGATTTTTGAAAATTATTTCTATATAAAATAAAATAGAAAGCATTTAAAGTTGTAGAATTCTTCGTTTCAGATAAAAACTGAAATTCTAACAAAAACCGAAGAATTTCAGAATCTTTTTTCGACTTTGAGTACAAATCAAATGGAATTAACTCGACAAGAGCATGTTATAAGATTGTTGCAAGAGAATAATGAACGAGCTCAAAAATTGCGTTTGAGGCAAGAAGCTAAGATTCCAAAATTAGAAAAGGAGATCTTAGAACTAAGACAAACAATGTAAAATCTATTAAAAACATATTATTTGATTTTTTTTTATATTTTATTCTTGATAGTTCGATTTATCAAGATGACATTCTACCAATCAGTAACTTAAGGAGGAATCTTGCTTACCGAATAGTTTGGGATTTTACGTTGAAGAAAGACGCAAGAAACGACATATTGATATCAGTGAATTCTTGTGAACCTAGTTTGTGTATTAAAATAAATTAAAATTAAATGAGAATTTATTTGCTTATTAGATTTGTACGAGTTCTTACAATTTGCAAAATCATCTTCGCATTTGCTTGTGTTTTAAGCAACGCCAGCCTATGTCAGCTAGTTAACATACATAATAAGGAAGATTAGAATAAAATATTGTATAACAAAAATACTGTATTTCTTTTACAAACTATTAAGCAAACAAAACATTCATGTTACTCGTCGTCATCGTATAGTATAAAAATGTCATAACACTCATATACGATTTCCCGCTCTACGAAGCTTGAAGTCTGATGTTGGTTAATGATTAAAAATAAAAAATATAGAACTTGAACTTGAAATGTCAAATGGTCGAGATCACTAATTATTAATTATTACACATGTGTACATTTTTGTAATATTATCTATTTTTTCACATTTCAATGAAAAATGCCACTGCCATACCATACAACTCATTAACATTTGATTTCAACCAATTCCTTATAGGAGTTGATAAAAATTTAAACAGACGAAAACAAATATTGTATATTGGTCATCATAAGACCAAATTAACCCCATTTCTACACAAATTTTTTATTTTATCTGTGTAGTCCCAATCGGACAGAAAAATCCAGAATCACTGTTTGGAAGTGATTCCCATAAACGCCATAAACAGGTAATAGTCTGGGATGGTACGGTTATTAATTGAACAAGATACAAAACCACTTGGCTATAAAATAAGAACTTCGCTGACGAGCTTCAGACAAGACAAGTTTGAATTAAGACAGTTTAAGAGACATAATTAATTCAAATAATGGAATAAATTAATATAAATATCAAGTTTTGCTGAGAAATGTAAAAGCTTAACAACAAAGCACTATGATCTTAAGACACTTGGTAAACAACCATTAAATCAAATTGTGTTCCAATTTCCTCCCGCAGTGTGCTTAACATTATTAGGGTATTTATAACCCTTTTAGTTCATGCAGTCGAATAAGATAAAACAACTTCCAAATTGAAAAGCTCTACCACAGAATGGTATTAACGATAAAGTAAAGAATTAAAAAATCCAAAAAGTTAAGATTAAGGAGCAGAAAGCTATAAAACAAGCAATTATTTGATATGATGGAATAAGTACCATGCAATGTTGAGCTTAGTGGTAAAGGACCGTTTTAAACAGTTTTGCTCCTTTAGAAATGTCAAACTTTTGCTGATTAATGTCGAAAAGATTTGATTAATAGATAAAATTTAAGACAATTAGTAAGTTACGATAAAAGATCATTAATCTTTATTGAAACTATTATACATTAGAAAAAACCATGGTATAGAACGACCTATAGAAATAAATAAGCACGGATATTTTAAGAAAGAATAAGTCTTTCAAACAGTTCAGATAAAAGAGCAGGAGAGGTGCAAGACTTTAAAGTCAAAGTTCCATTGGATACCTTTTAATAGAAAACATATTCTGAAATAGTGAGAATCAACAAGAACGAACATTTACTTTTAATTTGCATCTTTGAATTCTGGGTAAAGAAGTTTCATAAAAAAGGGTCTTAGCATTTTATGGACCCTCATATTACCAAAAATAAGTCTTTTTTTAAGTATTTCAACATTAACTCTGAAACTACAATAGTTTTGTGTATCCTTATATACCAAAACAAAAAAAACATTAAACATCCCTCACAATGTAACGCACGGTGCGGCGGTGTGAAAATATAAACAATTCAAATTCATTTGTATATCAGCGACGTAATTGATCTCAATTAACGCCATCACGTCCATTAAAGATTCGCTACTCTATCTATCTACACACATATCAATTTGTGTACTCTGATGCGTCGTCGTCATCAATATTCAAGTGGCTGACAGCGACGACGACGACGACCGGACAAAAATGCTGGTGCTATATGAATGGCTGGGCTAATCGCTACAACTGGACGCGGCTACTTTTTAGTTCCGCTGTAACAACTGAACCGAACAGTTTATTGTCGTCACTTTTGAATATTGTTATCAATCGTCTTTTGGAATAAAGAATTTAACAAAAAATAAAAACAAATAAATCTAGTTACTAAGTGTAAGCACCACCCTACATGACAATATTTTTTTAATTTTATCAATTCATTCTCTTAAGGGTGAGTGAGCATTTAATTTTCTGCTGCAATCTCATTTCTGTGCGGTCAATCCGTCGTCGTCAGTTTCGTTTTAACGACATTTTTTCCCACCCACACTCACTGCACTGCTGCGGATAGGTAAATTATTTTCTTGAAGCCCTAAAAGTGATAGTGAAGGAAAAAGTGTTAATAAAGCAGTTTTGTGTGTTTTATTTTATTTATAATGTATTTAAGTTTGAATTAAAATTGTATTTATTGTATTTTTTTTCCATCATCAGTACTTGCCTAGAAAAACCATGTACCTTACCTACGTATGTGAATGCTTTATTTTAAATTTAAAAATAAAATAATAGAACAAAAATTGAAAGCTTGACCTTATAGAGTTTATTGTTTATTCTGCCTTCTTCCTCCTGATAAGCGTATAAGGTCTCCCTGTGTGTTCAGTGTCTATATAATGAGAGAAAAAAATATCTTATTTAAAAAATAATCATATTAAATCATCATCACTTTGGACTTGGACTTTTTAATAATATGTTATTGAAAGATTGTGTTTTAAAGTGTTTTTGTTTATATGAACTATTTGTGTTTTTTTTACTGAAAATTTAAGAAACTTGTGATGAAAAAACGCATTCCGTAGTTGAGAAAAAAAAATTAATTAAATATAAAAAAACTAAAAAAAATAACAATAAATTAATCATTTAAAACAAGAATTTTTAATTTTTACTACCGACCGAAAAAAATGTTTACTACCGACTTTCAAGTATGCACCTACCAAAGTTTTAAATTTCTTCTTTAAATCTTTAAAAAATTGTTAAAAGCAAACTTGGCTTAAATTAGCTATCAATTGAATTCAAATGCATTAAAAATATAAATAATGTGTTTTTCCAATTTTAAGTGTGTACATTTTTTTTTGGTAATACTGCCGTTAAACTTAATCCATAATTAACTTCTCAAACTATTGATTCAATTACAAGGAAATGTTGTTTTGAAATACCCACTAAACAACCCATTTAAAAACAAACACTTATAACATGAAGTCCTTTATGCAAATTTTATTTTTATAGAAATATAAAAGTTTATTTCAACAGAAATCAATGGATATTTAATTATTTATTCTTTATTGTAAAGAACAAGGTATGCCATTAACAATATTGAAAACACAATTTACACATTTACACAAAGAAAAATGTCGAAAGTTGTTAAATTACAAGATTATGGTGATCAATCCTGATCATCCCTCGAAAAATAATACCTTTAACAGAATTTTCTTGCAAAACGCCCAACACATCAATATCTTCCAATTAAGGCCTTAAAAAATCAATAATCGTGGCTAGGTAGGGTAACAGTTGCAATTTTTTTTTAAAAAATACGGTCACAGCACCAGCCCCAGAAAACTTACCAAACAGTAACAATGTTTAGGATAAAGAGGTTTTTAAACTATCATTTTTGTATTTTCCGAGTTCACTATTGTCGACAATTCTTAACTAAGCCTCCGAAGTGAAAATGGGCCTTTAACAAAATCGGACCTCACTGAGGCTCACCGTTGAGAGCGATTTTTCGAAGAAAATCTGTATAATTGAGATGTTTTGTTAACTAATCTTCTAAAAGCCTTGAGCCTTAAGTCTTTGTACGTTTCGAGAATTCTTGATTCTTAACATCAACTAGGATTCAAAAAAACAATATTACAGAAGCATTACAGTAATTCTTGAACGAAGTTTTCGTAGATCACTAACTTGTCCATCAGAGTAGTCAAAAGTATCAGCTGTCCCAAATAATGGGCTATTCAAAATTAAACCTCTGTAAAATAGATAATAATAAATCAATAATTCTAGTACAATATTACAACAGAATAACTTTGTTTATCAACATTAAGTATATCGTAACCCCTTGGCAATCGTGATATCAACATCTGATATCCTTTTTTTTTCTCAGATAGTCAGACTGCTATCAAATCTCTGAACTCTGTCTCTAGAAACTCTTTAACAGTTCATAACTGTCTATCATCTCTAAATGGAGATGGCACAACAGTTTAATATTATTAACCTTTGCTGGGTGCCTGGCCATAGAGACAATCCAGGAAACTGTTAGACAGATGAACTCGCCAGGAATGGTACAATACAACCCATTCTACCACGTTTGGCAAATTCTGGCATACCAATCACTACAAGTAAACTATTGCTAACGCAGGAAGCTATGAAGAAGGCAAACACCAGGTGGAATAACATCACCACGTCTCAGGTCACTAAAACACCTGGCCTTCATTATATTTAAAGCAAACACCTCGCTATCTCTAAGCAGATCGCATATAAGCTCAATAATCGGTCTCATAACCGGGTACGGTCGAATAGGAAAGCACGCCAGGCGGCTAGGCGTATTCTCAAATGACTTTTGCAAAAACTGTTTGGATGAGGAAGAGGAGGAAACAGTTCTTCACCTCCTCTGTATATGCCAAACATGTCGAACAGTGCTTAGCTGTGTGAACAATTTTTTTTTAAATTGCTATTTAGTGATCCCGTAGCCTTGTGGAAGCTAGCAGGAACAGCACGTTGACAAGTCCCGTTAAATAACAGCACCTAAATCCGTACGCACAAAGGCTCTCCTTGTGATTTTTGAACCAATATTAGAAAACTATGGTTTTATACACATTCATTATGTATGTACATATATTTATGCTTAAAAGGAATAAGATTTTAAATCTATTTTCATAGTTTTCCAACAGAAAGTGAATTTTTTTAAAGCTTTACAAATGTTTATGACTTTTTTATTTTTGAAAATATATTAACGATTTTATCGGACAGAATTGATATGAAAAGAAAGAAAATAGCTATATACTTAAGAGCTTATGTATTTTGAGAATTTTTTTAAGTCTACGGATCACTCTATTAGAAATTCAACTTTTATCGATTTTTCTTTACAAAATTGAATTCGTCTATTTAACGAATTTTCTTCTTGCAAAAATCGAAGAAAACAAATTATTCAAATCTTTAAACTATTGGATAACAGGAAAAGAATATAAAATTAACTTGTATTTAAACATTGTAAAACATAATTCATATTATATATATGTATAAGTCACTTGAGATCCGATAATATGAATATACCTGATCCTAGAACAAAACTTCTATCTCATTAATCCAGAAGTACATATGTAAAAGCTGTTTCCGCAATTCGAGTATTTTAAAAGTGTTCAGTAAAAAAGTAAAGTTTAGGATTATTTCATTTTTGTATTAATTATTATTAAATTTAAGGTTATTAATGTCTACCCCGTTAATGGAATCCCGCTTAAACAAAAAAAAAAAAAACAAAAACATTTTAATTTCTCGTGACATTGACATTTGATATTGTCCAATGTACATTGGATCAACTTCATTTACAAAATAATATAAATTATTTAATCAACTATGAAGAATATATAAAACATGATTCTATACAATATGAAGCCTTACAATGTTATTTCCTGTGTGTGTTTCGTCGTTTTAATTTTGTTTTATCTTTTCTTTTAAATTTTATGAAGATAAATCGATTTTTTCTTCTGCCTGTCATCATCACTTGAACACAATTCTGTTTTTCGTGCATCAAAATGAATTGGATTATAAAAATCATTTCTATATCAGCAACAATCAATTTGGCGTTAGCGTGTAACCGAATTCCAGTTGGAACAACAGCGGGAAAATCACCATCTGATGATCGTTATGTTGTGACAATTGGCGGAAGTCCACAAAATTTTGAACCAGGACAAAAATATAATAGTAAGAATCTATTACTCAAATGATTACTTAATAATATTTACCTTTTTGCTTGATAATGTGATGAGTAATTTGTTATTGATAAATGTTTCACCACTCATTAACGTCAAGTATCACTACAACAATGAGTAATTTCGTTATAAATTATTTGGTCTTCTAAATAAGTTATTGTTGATTTTTCCTCCGGAAACGCACCCATTCTGTAGAATTTTGTTTATTGATATTATTTCGTTAACTTCTCCTATTTTTCTTCAACAGTTTCCTTAGCAGCAGTACAAGGCTACACCTTTATTGGTTTCATGTTAGCGGTCGAAGTAGACAGTTCCAATGGCAACAATAATGCTGATCCTGCGGGATTGGGCTATTTTGAAATTGTCGATTTCTCGCATACGAAATTCAGTGATAAATGCAACAATCTAGTTATGCACACAAATATGTTGCCAAAATCTAGAATTGATGTTGTTTGGACTGCCCCACAACCTGGGAGTGGTTGTGTTCTTATTAGAGCCACTGTTATCGAACATCGGGAGGTCTGGTACATGGACGATGGATTTTTGACGAAACAATTCTGCGAGGAACAACAGGATGATATTGATAATCAGCCAGCGGTGATGGATCCATGTTGTGCTTGTGATGAAGCTAAATATGAGGTAAGAGGGTTTAAAACTTTCTTGACCATTCAGTTCTATTTAAGCACTATTTTTTTAGCTCACATTTGAAGGAAAATGGTCACGACATACACATCCAAAGGATTTCCCAGCAAATAACTGGAAAACACGTTTTAGCGACATCATTGGGGCTTCACATACCATAGATTATAGGTTTTGGCGGTATGGAGATAAAGCGAGTGACGGATTACGGGAAGTTGCAGAGCACGCTTCGACAAGGACACTGGAAAGTGAACTCAAAGAACAGGTACACTAAAACACCCTTTAAAACGAATCGACTTTCTTATATTCTTCTTTTTTAGAGCGATCAAATTCGAACAATCATCAAAGCTCGAGGAATTGCCTATCCCAATGTGACGGGGAAGACTTTTGCTGTCTTCAGGGTTGACTCGAAGAATCACTTGATTTCTCTTGTATCCATGATCGTTCCATCGCCTGATTGGATTGTTGGAGTTTCGGGGTTAGAACTTTGTCTGCCTAATTGCTCATGGGTGGAGCACAAGATTCACAACCTTTATCCATGGGATGCTGGGACGGATAGTGGCCCTTCATATATGTCAGCTGATCAACCTCAAGTTCCACCTGATGTAATTCGTAGAATCAAGTCGAATTTCCCAAATGATCCACGTTCACCTTTCTATGATCCATCAGGAGCTCCCATGAAACCATTGGCCCGTTTGCACATCTCTCGCCGGAGGCTTTATGAGAAGACTTGTGAACAAAATGAATGTAAGATGTTATTGACGGTAGAAGATTTGAAGATTTCTTTTCATTTTCCTTTCCTATATTTAGCTGAAAATGAACCAGCAGAATGCACAACTCATCCATGGGGACGATGGAGCGAATGCAGTACTAAGTGTGGACCTGGAGAACAATACAGAACTAGGGATTTCAAGAACCCTGGAGTGGCTCGGCGTTTTAAGTGTCGCAACTCCCTGCGAGAAGAGCAACCCTGCCAGGGAACCAAATGTGGTGGATTCGATGATGATGCCGGTGGAGATAATGGCGATAATGGGTACAGTGCAAGTCCGGAGAACCCTGAATGTGCTCTATCCGAATGGACGCCATGGTCAAGTTGTAGTGTAACGTGTGGAAAAGGAAAACGGACAAAGACTAGGACCTATTTGAATAGGAGGGCTAGGAAGAAGTGTCAGGTAAAGAGCGTTTGATTTTCCAACAATGAAGGTAATTGAATAATTTGTCTTTGTAGAGCGTAAGCCGGGTGATCTTAGAAAGGACCGAAGAGTGTGAGGGTGAAGTCTGTGGTGGCGAAATAGGCGGTGAACAGGAAGAAGGTCGGGAGGGTGGCGAACAGGAATCTGAGAATGAACAGGAAAATAACGAAAACCCTTCTGAAGATGGTGAAAACAACGAAGAGAATGTCCAAACAAGAAACAGATGGGGTGATCGACGAGGTTATAAGTCTCTAACCGAGGGTGAAGAAGAGGAGGAAGTCATTCCCCCAGAGTGCCATGTTACCCCATGGTCCAATTGGTCCCCATGTAACAGTCAGAACTGCGAGGAGGGTTTTCGAACACGTGTCCGTGAAGTTTGGAACAACGATGTCATCCATGGTCTTCGAAACTCCAACTATGGCAATGATCCTTGTCGAAATATAAAAAAGCACGAAATCGTCAATTGTACCATCAGCAACTGCGATGATGTCGTGCCGAGTATTTGCTTTGAGGAGCCAGAAATTTGTGAGTTCCGAAATAGTTCTGTGACGACGTTTTGGTATTACGACCACAAGAGCAACCAATGTGCGCTCTTCTTCACCAATTGCTACGACAACAATCGGAATAAATTTAATTCGTCAGAAAAATGCGAAGCAACTTGCAAAGATCGAATACCCTATGATTTGTCGGTTGAAGATTTACGCCTGGAGAAAGTCGATTGTAAGGTCTCGGAATGGGTGGCACATTCCTGCAATGCCACCTGTGGTGATGGAGTCGAAATCAAGACTCGTAAAGTTTTACGGAGGCCCAAATATGGCGGAAAGCCATGTCCCAAGAAAATGGTTCGTTTCGACAAGTGCTATAAACGTTGCCCTGAAGAATTGATCAATAGACAGAGATTACAATACACACGACCTCCGGAGAATGAGTGTCGGTACTCGGAATGGTCACCTTGGTCACCGTGCACAGCGACATGTGGAAGTCATTCGGTGAAGCAGCAGACAAGGGTTCTATTGAACACGGAATTAAGTTATAAGTGTAGGGAGAGGGTGAGAATAGAAAAATGCTTTGTGATGCCCTGTTTGATAAATGAGAATTGTAGGGGGCCATATTGTTAGAGCTTAAGTTTTGGATTAAATAAGTTTCAAAAATGTTTACATTATCTCTGTTTTTACTTGTATTCAAAAAGAAGAAGTCCTTTAGAAATGTTCGGGGGTTGAGACACATTGAATTTTAATACAAAATATCGATTTTGGTGTTGTGGGGAATGCTTTAGTCAGTTAAAAATATAAAGTCAAAAAATTAAAATTAATTTTGGGACAACCCAGTTACATAATAAATAGTGTTCCAAAAAGGAAGCAAGATCTAAAATAACCACCATTTCTGAAAAAAAGTTTCCCAAAATGTGAATTAAATGGAAACTTAAATCCCTACCTCAACTTTCAAAATATTCAAAATGAAGAGTGTCCCAAAATGGGAGAAGAATTAAAGCATTTTATACAAAATCATGTACAAATTTTGGACAATCTTTTGTGACAGCCAGTAACATTTAAAAGACTCTTTACATTTTTTAAGGAGTAAGTTAATAATAAAGAGTCACACAAAGTCCATGTTTGAAAATACTTTAATTTTCCGCCATTTGTATGAACAAATTTTGGGAAACCTTTAATTATTACCCTCTCCACCCACTTTTTCGTAGTTCTTTAATGTGAATGTCTAAATTTGTCGAAACAAAAATACTAAAATTTGAGGAAAAATTCTTAGCAACCTTAACAAAAAATGTTGCTTAGCAGATCTTCATTTACATCAGACTGATTTTGGGACATCCTGTACAATGCTTTACTTTTACTTACGTGTCAGCTGTCAAATTATTTTCTCTTTCAGCTTAAAAAGGTAACAAATTAAAATCTCTCTCAAATTAAAATCTCTCTCATTCAATATGGGATGATATTTAAAAAGTATAAATTAAACCAACATTTATTTTTATTCAGCGGAAACGTTTTGTTTTTATTAAATCGTTATTTGCGTTTGTTTTTAATTTCATATTTTTTTTTAATATTATTACAATTTTTTGTTCAAGAACTTATATTTGTATAATAAAATACCATAAATATTTATTTGCAAAGCAATAAGAAAATAAATTTTATTTTAAAATATTGAATTAAAGTGGTCAATAGAAAATTATTTTTGTTGGACAAATTTGTATTGCGGTGTTTTTCGTGTTTTAATTTTTTTTTTCTTAATTTCATTTAATTTTATTTTTAAATCATGCTCTTAAATAATTAAACATTTTATGTTTTCTTTTTTATATTTTGGATTTTGTTGTTGTTTTTGTTGTGAGTTTTATTTTAGATCTTTGATTTGATAAATTTTTAATTGAATTTTTGTTTTATTAATTTATCACAGCACTTTTATATAAATATTTATAATTTAATTATGATTTTGTCTTATTGTGCAAATATTATACAGAGTTTTTATTTATTTTTAAAATTTTTATTGTAAGCATATTAAAGCAAATTTCAAAGATTAAAATTATTTTAAGAAAATTTGTTTTTTTTTTTTTTTTAACAATGAAACTAAACTTAGAGAAATTAATTATTAGATATTATTTGTTTATAGTTTTTTTTTATTTTAAATATTGTTTTTACTAGCTAGGTATATAGTTTTAGATATAATTTACCTATGAAGAAGGCCGCTAATGATGTTCGTACGTATGTCCTTAAGAATTAGTGAGTTTTTAAAAGTAGATAATTGGCACGAGGGCACTAAAAATTGTTTTGTATTTTAAATGTTTCCTACTTACTTCCTAAGGTGTATTTGCAAATTACGAATTTTGTTATTTTTTTTAAATAATTATCTACTTTTTGTTGAAACTACTAAAAATAAAATAAATCAGGAAAGCTTTAGAGAAGTCTTTTATTCTTTTTTAAGACCATTTTCTTAATTTTTTTTTTGAATTATAATAATAATTTTCAACGATATTTTTACGTATATGATTTCTATTTCAATTTTGTTGTTTTTTTTTTTTTTTAATAAGTGAATAATACTTAAGTTATTTAAAAAAATTATTTTATTTATATATTTTATATTTCTTACAATTGTTCATGTTCTTTATAAAAATATGGTCCTATGAAGTTGCTATTTTATATGTTTTCTTATAATGATAGTTAAAAGATTTTTTGTTTTATATTCAAACAATCTACTTAATTTAATATATATTTATTTTGTTTGTTATATGTAAAGAATTTGAAAATTTGCCTAATTTTTGCGATATGATTTTCCTGGATCTATTGTCACTAATTAAATTTTTATATTTGTTTGTATTAACTAATGTAAATACTTATATTTTACGAAGTGAATTATATTTGTTAATTTTTTCACCGATTTTTCTGATAACATTTGGTAGAATTGTAAAAATATTTCTGGCAAAATTAAAATTAATTTTATATATTTAATTTTTAAATATTATTTTGCTACAGCTGCCAGAGATAATTTTAAACTCCAAGTTACAAGTTTTTGTTTGTGGGTTTTGTTAAAATAAAGATTTGAACTTAAATAACGAATTAAATTTTTAATTCTTTTAAGTTAAAACTATTTTTTGCATAAATGTTTAATCTATTAAATGCAGTTCTCAGCTTCTTTTAAAATTTATTTTGATTTTACTTTAAAACAAAAGCTATATATTAAAAAGTTTAAGCAAAATTATATTATGTCCATTTTTTTTTATTTCTTTATAATATAATATATATATATATATATAATAATTCAAACTCATGTCAATATTTAGATGCTTTAAATGTAGTTTGCAACATCATTTTTTTGTACTTGAAATTATGCGTTTCAGAAGGGAATAGAAACCTTATCTATTTTGTTCAAAAATTTTATAATTGAATTTTTGAAGTCATTGTTTCCTACGTTCCAATTAAAAAGTGGTTTAAGGATCAAGTGGGATTTTTGTTTGTGAATCTTTTAACTTCATCATTTAATGTGTCATAAACACAGTATGAGCATGTGAGTTGGAAAGGAAGTATCGGTGTACATTGGCTTTGAGTTCTTGAACATTGTAATGAACATTGGAAGGACAGATCGTGGTAAGTCGTTCCACATTCATGTTGTGCGGCTAAAAAACAAATATCTATACTCTACACTTTTACAGTACCTACGACTAAAGTTGTATTGAACGGCATACTGGCGAGCATTGACAGTAGAGCAAGTGTAATGGTTAAACTGTTTAAGGGGAGGAATGCAGCTCGTTATTTCACTAGAGAATAGTCCGTTAAAATCACTGTAAAAAAAGTATTGAGAAAGAAATATTACGATGATGACCGAATGACGTAATTGAATTAATGATATTCTCTTTTTTGAGCACTGTTCAAGAGGCTTAATTAATTTTCTGAAGACCAGCTCAGAGAAAGGAGTTATACTCCAGTCTTAGACGTACATATATAAAATATTTTTGTTTTCATTGTAGCCAGATAAGAAGGAGAGATACATTTCTTGCATCTTCTCAGAAGATCCAAACATTTTGCGGCATTTTTGGTGAAATAGTGAACCCCCGTTTGAATTTATTGGGCTTATCATATTTAGTCATTGCAGTTCCACATCCGAAGAGGGAGATATAAGCCTTAAAATGAATATGAAAAGCTAAGAATAATACATACATATCTTCAGCAAATAAATTTATTGAATTAGGAGTTACAAACAAAAGATCATTTATGAAAATGAGTAAGAGATTCGGGACAAAACGGAGCCTTGAGGCACACCAGTATTTATTTTCTGGTTTACGCACTTAAACCCCTCCAACGCTTCTTGTTTTGAACTGTCTGACTGAAAGGTAATTTTTAACTCAACGGAGGAGGCATTTATCTAAACGGAAAGTACGCATTTTTCAAAAAAAAGAGCCTAATAACAAAATGGTTTTGAAAGATTAAGCGCAATAATCTTACAAACATAAACGATGTTAACATTTTTTACTCTTAATTACTTTATCTTCATCTCATTAATTTAACTTCAAAATTGAATTAAAAAATACAATTCTGAAATCTTTAAAAAAGCAATGCAGAGTTGATAAACGACTCAAAAACAAAGATGAGGCTTTTATAGAACAAAAACTATGGAACTTTGTTGTTTTAAGAAGTGGGGCTAGGATCGGAAAAGTGAATTCATAGCATTTTATGATTAGAATCGACTCAGAGCCTCTACACACCGTACTAAAACTCCTACTTTTACGCAATAACAAAGGTCAAGAGTGATTAGTGTTGCACGCAAATACATCTTTTAGTAGATACAAAGTAACCACATTTTACAAGTCTTGAGGTAGTTTCGAATCCTACGTCAGATGACATAAAAATTATTCATAAGTCCTAAGAAAAATTGATTGCAGGGAGTTTCAAGGTTTATTTTCTTTATTTCTGAGTACGGTAAACAAAGCATCATTTTATGGGACGCATTCTAAATCTAAAAAGGATCACATACTAGACCGAGACGATAATCTATATTTTGAACCGAAATTTGCTCGTCGTCATTTAATTTTGAAAAGATTACACACATTTTTATTTTCCAAAAGTAAGATTGAATAGCTTCTGAGTGTCAGTTGAAACAAGCAATAATATAAACGCTAAAATATATATTTCCTGTACAAATTTAATTTACTTGACATATATAATCACGACAATAGGCTTTTGATTTGATTTGATTTTTGAAGTTAGTACACGAACATTAAATTTGTACGAGACTTCTTCTTGGATTGAAATTGTCAGTTTTATTATCATAGTCGGTATTGTATTGGATAAACCTTTGATCCTTTTAATGCTTAGTGAATTTCAATTTGAAATTTGAATATTCGACCATGAATTTTAATGTTTATGGTTTCTTAGCACGTTTTTAACCATAACGATTTTTTTAAATTTGTTTGGAAAGTTTTAAAGTAATTGAATGCAAATTTCATTAGTTTACGTGTATTAAATACGATCATAGTCCTTGCTTTTTATTTCCTTGCCACTGTTTGTGCCTATATTACTAATATTGTACTAATATACAATGATTTGAAAATCGATCAATTATCTGAAAAAAAAAAATATTAAAAAAATCCAATTTTTGACTACTCTTAAATTTGGAATAAGTAACTATTCTTGAAGTTAAATAATTTAAAGATAATGTCTTTAATAAATGTTTGTTGTTTAAGTGACTAAACAACAATTAGGTACACTGAGAACTTGTTTAAAATAAAGTATGATATTGTTTAAAATTATAATTTATTAAAATATTTATTTAAGTTTAGTGAACAATAAGATACATTAAATAATTTAAAAAAATATTCAGTATCTGTATATCCTTATGTACATATAAAGATACGATACGCAAACATAATTCTATAGGTATTTGTTTTTTTATTTTTATATGAACAACATTTTAACAAAATGGCAGCTTAAGTGTTGTTGTATCCATTTCTTTACACTTTTTACTTATTTTATATTAAAAAACAAACTATTTTTTAACACAAAAAAGAACAAACAACAAGTTATATAAATTACAAAAATGAATTGTAAACAAAAAGTGGTATAAATCTGCAACAATAAATTTATTAACAAGACAAAATAAGTGTATTTACATTGTTTTAACACTTATCCTACATATTACGTACATATCCACACATCCACTTTAAAGCTCAATATTGTGCAGATGATAATTACTATTATTATTAATTAAACAAATTATTATTGTTTTTTTTTGTTCGCAATTTAAAAAAAGAAAAAGTTAAATATGTATTTACACTCGCATATACAATAACTAAAACGCTTGAATCGGTCTATAAAGTCCAGTGTAGCCACAAAGACGTGCTCGCAATGCTGGAATTAAAACTGCAGCCGATGAAATGTCCTTCAGCAAATCTGCACACTCACATATCAGTAAATACATTTTATCACCCTTTTGTGAGGTGCTCTTGTGCAGAGCAATTCTTCTCAATCCAGCAGCACGTGGCAGATACCTTTTTAAAGAAGGATTCAAATAAAAACAGAAGTACATATAATTGAATTTAACATTCCAATACAGGATGTAGAATCTGGAGAAAGAGCATTAAGTAGAAGCACACGACTTACCTGTAGAGCATCCTTGCTCCGGTCCAATAGAGCCAATTCTTTTCAAAACGTTCACCATCGTCTCCTTCGAATACCTGGATGTAGGATACAAATAAATTTAAAACATTTTATCATGAACTTTATTATAATCAATTGATTATATATGTACATGTATAGTTGCAAAGTAAGTACTTAAGATAATTGTAAAAAAAAACTCCCTTACCTTGTAAACGCTTATTATGTATCCAGTTGAAGGAGTTTGAGATTTCTTAAAGCTACCACTCTCGTTGGGTGCCAAGACGAGAGGAGGACGACATATCGCTGCTACCTCACTGTATAAATCTAAAGTATGGGCGGCAGTGTATCTGGAAAATTAAATTAATAATTAAAATTATCAATAAATTCGCAAAAATGTTTCTGTAATTTTATAATGAACTCAATCATGAAATATAATGAATGTACGAATAAAAGTACAGTCAGCGACAAAGATGTATTAAAGAACATTCCTTCAACCTGAGGAATTTTATTCATTAATTTGGACAGATGATTGCATACCTACGAGTATATTGTATGTGAAAATATAATTGATAATTTATTTACATCAAAGAAGTCCTCATTGGCAGAGTTGCCAAGTTATCAAAAACGAAATTTGGGGATAAATTAAGGTAAACAAATAATTTGGTGGAGCTGGCATGTTTTTTCACTGAAAATTTTATGAACTAAAATTCTCTTCTAAGTAACAAGTCTGAACTTTAAACAGTTAACTTATGCGGAATGTCATACAATTTAAGTGTTACAGGTTTATATTTTTATAAAATGCTTAAAACATTATTTTGAGAGCTGAAGGTTAGAGGCATGACAAATGAATTTACCAATCCCGATTAGTCAGTTTGATTTTTTAAAGTTTCTACTAAATTAAACTTTAATATAGACACAGAGTTTCCCAATGATAATTCGTATTTTGACAGCTGTCACTTTTGGCATTTGACAAGTAAAAACTACTCTATTGCTAAAAATTGAACCATACCACGCTTCGACTTATTAAAATTATTAAAATTCACTAAAGAAACGGAAAATTTTGCTGTAACAGTTTGTAGTTTTACTAGAAAAATGTCCTGACCGCGTTATTTCTCAAAGAAGTGATCGTAATTTACAATTGAGATCATGTAATCACGTGACAGCTAATATACTCTAAAGTATGTGCCAATGTTCTTATTCTAGACCTTTGTTATCAAAACTAAACATCTTATTAAAAAACCATATATTTTTTACAGTGTATGATCTTCTTTCATCAAAAATTGGTAACAAATCTGGAAAGATACTATGTATTTTAAGAACAATTTTTGAAATAGTTTTTTGAATTAATAAATCCATATATCTGGCAATCGTTATATTTTTTTATGTTTTAAACGTATAATAATTAATTACAATTGATTTAATATCTATATGTCTTATGTGAATTTCAGTTTGTAGCACATTTTAATCTACAAAAAAAGATTTTACTGGATGTGTCCTCTGTGTAGTGCACCAATGTCAAACCATAAATTAATGTCAATGAATGCAGTCGTTTTAATCGGAAGGAGGCAATTTAATGTTGGAAATATCGATATAAACGATAATTACATCGTTTTCATATTACATGCATAATTAATTTTACAACTAGAAGTTGAAATTGCATTTATTCAAATTTATTTGATTGAAATTCGATGCATCGCACGGTTGCGGGTTCAATTGCTGTTGAGCCGAAACACGCATGGAAGTATTTATTCTAACTAGAAAATTTGTTTGTGGCCAGCTTAGGGGTGGGGGTGCTGTTTGTGTGTACACAATGATTTCATTGGTCAACAGTGTTTTGTAAATAGAAATCAAACTGTTTGTTGGTGTATTTATCACTTTATAAAGTCAGTATATCGAGATATCATCATTTGACATTCGAAAATAGCATTATTTTAGGCTTCTACTTCGATATTGAATTTAAGTATTTTTAATTAACCCTGATAAGTTGTTGGTCTAAAGAAATACTGAACCAATAATGCCAAAACTGTTTGAAACTATGTAATTATTTGTTCTGATAACAATAAAGAGTTTTTGAAATATAGGTATTGCAAAAATATAAAAAAAAACGGTAAATCAGATGGTTCAATGTTTTTCAAAACTCTATACAGTATAATAAAAGAAATGTATTTATAAATTAAAAATTTAAACATTACAAATCAACCATAGCATTTTTTTTAAGCATGTTTTGTTAAGCCTTAAAAATACGGTATTATCCATTTTTGAAGCGATATATTTATAAAAATGATCTCATAAAGAAATTTAAATTCAAGAAATATAAGCTTTTAAAAAAGTGATTTTGATTTCTGAAACAGAAAAAAAGTTTAATTTTGTTAAATTGTGTTATGGGTGATTATAACGGGTGATTTTTTAAGAGCTTGAGAACTTTTTAAAAAAAAAAACGCATAAAATTTGCAAAATCTCATCGATTCTTTATTTGAAACGTTAGATTGGTCCATGACATTTACTTTTTGAAGATAATTTCATTTAAATGTTGACCGCGGCTGCGTCTTAGGTGGTCCATTCGGAAAGTCCAATTTTGGGTAACTTTTTCGAGCATTTCGGCCGGAATAGCCTGAATTTCTTCGGAAATGTTGTCTTCCAAAGCTGGAATAGTTGCTGGCTTATTTGTGTAGACTTTAGACTTGACGTAGCCCCACAAAAAATAGTCTAAAGGCGTCAAATCGCATGATCTTGGTGGCCAACTTACCGGTCCATTCCTTGAGATGAATTGTTCTCCGAAGTTTTCCCTCAAAATGGCCATAGAATCGCGAGCTGTGTGGCATGTAGCGCCATCTTGTTGAAACCACATGTCAACCAAGTTCAGTTCTTCCATTTTTGGCAACAAAAAGTTTATTAGCATTGAACGATAGCGATCGCCATTCACCGTAACGTTGCGTCCAACAGCATCTTTGAAAAAATACGGTCCAATGATTCCACCAGCGTACAAACCACACCAAACAGTGCATTTTTCGGGATGCATGGGCAGTTCTTGAACGGCTTCTGGTTGCTCTTCACTCCTAATGCGGCAATTTTGCTTATTTACGTAGCCATTCAACTAGAAATGAGCCTCATCGCTGAACAAAATTTGTCGATAAAAAAGCGGAAACACATTTCGAACCGAACACTGATTTTGGTAATAAAATTCAATGATTTGCAAGCGTTGCTCGTTAGTAAGTCTATTCATGATGAAATGTCAAAGCATACTGAGCATCTTTCTCTTTGACACCATGTCTGAAATCCCGCGTGATCTGTCAAATACTAATGCATGAAAATCCTAACCTCAAAAAATCACCCATTACAAAAATTGGGTAACTCGATGTTATCAACCAATATATACAGTCTTATTTATTATATTTTATTGAGATTAAAATTTATTTTAAAACAATAGAAATACCTTTATTTCAGTTCTTCACTTTAATTACAAGTAATTTTTTAAAAACAATAGTTCTTAAAACGTCAGTCCTTTGGTATGTCACAACCCTGAAAACCAACAATTGAGTGACTGTCTATTAAACATTATCATTGATATGAGAAAACTTATCAATTTACTACACTCTGTGATGTATATAGTTAAATATATACTACCACTTTCATAGTGCAGTCCCGTGTCGAAATTTTGGCCCTATTCTGATCCTTAAAAGGATCTTTTCTCCTCATTTGCTCCTACATACAGAAAAAATTAACCTCATATCATCCTTAACGATTTTTCATCGTCATCATTTTATCTTACATGAATCTTTAGGATTTTTTCCGTTTTCTACGCGTATTTTGTGAACCTAATTTCGTCGTAAATGAATGTTTATCAACATAGAAAATAGATATCGTCCCTTTTTTATACTTAATAAGCCTATACCTGGTCGTGTACCTGCTGGCAAAAAAAAGAAGATGGCAATGGCGATAACAACAGTGACAACAACGAAGATGATGACAATGACGACAACGCCGACGACGACGACAACGACGACGAAGAAGACGATTTCGATGACGACAACGACGACGAAGAAGACAGTTTCGACGAAGAATTATTACTTTTAAATTATTCACTAATGTTAATAAAAACTTATTTGTGCAGTGAAGTGTTGGCAACACTGAAAAAAAAGCAATTTGACAGCTAACAGTATAGGGTTATTAAAAATGGAGCGTTACACGAGAGAACAACGTGTCTTCATTATTAAAGAATATTTGAAAAATAGTGAAAGCTTGGCGGCTGCAGTTCAAAAATTTCATACAAAATATGGTCGGAATAGTGTTTTAACTTCGTCAACTGTGAAGAGATTAATTGAAAAATTCATGGAGACTGGATCCGTTGGAGACGCCAAACACACTGGTCGTCCAAAAACAAGCCGTTCAAATGTGAATGTCGAAGCAGTGCGTGAGAGTGTTGCTGACAATCCAGGAACCTCAATTCGACGTCGTGGACAAGAATTGCAAATTTCAAGAACCTCTCTACAGCAGCGTATACTCACCAAAGATCTGTGTCTTCATGCTTACAAAATTCAATTAACACAACAATTGAAGCCTAATGACCATGGACAGAGAAGAGAGTTCGTTAAATGGATTATTGAACATCAACAAATGGACCCTGATTTTTCGAGCAAAATCATCCTAAGCGATGAAGCACATTTTCATCTTGATGGCTTTGTCAATCGCCAAAATTGCCGCATTTGGGGTTCGGAGAACCCACATGTGATTGTCGAAAAACAAATGCATCCACAACCACCCGTGCATTAAAGGAGGAGATTCAACGCTGCATCAACGAAATTCAGCCACATTTATGCAGAATGGTCATGGAAAATTTCAACAAAAGAGTGCGCATGTGCATGCAAAGCCGTGGAGGCCATTTGTCCGATGTGTTATTCCATACATAACCCTATCCTATTTACTTTACGAGTCAATAAAAATATAACTATCAAAAGACTAAAAACGGCGTTTTATTATTTAATTCAAATCTTGCGTTAATTTTGGGACACCCTTTAGAAAGAAAGAGAGAGAGTAAGTTAGGTTAGGTTATAGTGGCTGTCCAAGATGGAAACGGACACACTTAGGCCAGTTTAATGGCCCATTGTGATACAACATGAATCTTGAGGCTTCCTCCTAAGCTCAATGGGACAATACGCCAAATCTCGTGGCGTGCTTTCCTATTAGACAGTCTCCGGTTATGACACCTATTATCGAGCTTATATGCGATCTGCTTAGAGAGAGCAAGCACCTTGAACGTTTTAAATCCAGTGTTGGCCAGATGTTTTTTGTGACTTGACACGTGGTGATGTTGTTCCACCTGGTGCCTGCCCTCCTCACAGCGTCTTGCATTAGCAACAGTTTACAAGTAGCGATTGGTATGCCAGTACGTGCCAAACGTGGTAGGATGGGCTGTACTGTACCGTTCCTGGCGAGTTCATCTGCCTTACAATTACCTGGAATGTCTCTATGGCCCGGCACCCAGCAAAGGTGAATATTAAACTGTTGTGCCATCTCCATTAGAGATGATCGACAGTTATGGATATCAGATGTTGATATCACGTTTTCTTTAAGCCAGGACAAGACTTCCTTTATCGCCAAAAGTTCCGCCTGGCGATTGAGAGACTTAATTTCAGTCGTTCAGAGTACACACCTCCAACAACCCCTTCTTTTGTTTTTGACCCATCTGTATAGAAATGGATTGACTCATCTTCCAGGAATGTCCTATCCTCCTAAAAAGATCTGGGAGGTATAGAAATCTGGAAATTTCTGTCGAATTGCAGTTGGGGAATGGTGTAGTCTGTGTGCTTTGGAATTGATTCTAAATACCTAAGAATTACGGAGTGGCCAATGTTGTTGTTAGTCCACTGCGACGAAGCTTTGAGGCGAATAGCAGAACTTGCAGCTATTTGTGTGCTAAAAATGTCAAGAGGTTTTAGGTAGAATAAGGTGTCCAGTGCGGCAGATGGGGTCGTGCGAAGTGATCCGCTTATATGTACATAGGCAAGCTGAACGTTGGACTTTATTTAATTTATCCCGGTTTATACCATTCTCTAAAGCAGTCCACCATACTGCCACACCGTACATTAAAATCGGTCTGATTACCGCTGTGTATAGCCAATGCGTGATTCTGGGTTGTAAGCCCCATTTATTACCGATGGCTTTTTTGCAAGAAAAGAGAGCTACAGTAGCTTTTTTGACTCTTTCCTGTACGTTGCGTTTCCAATTTAGTTTTTTATTTAAGACAAGACCCAGGTATTTAGCCTCGTCTGAGAATTTTAATTGGATTCCTTTAATATGGGGAGGGTTGACAAATGGAATTTTGTATCTCCTCGAAAATAAGACTTAATCAGTTTTGTCTGGGTTAACGCCCAATCAACACCGATCAGTCCAAAGTATTAGTCTGTCTAAGGCATTTTGTAAGAGTTCTTTTAACGTGTTAAGATGCTTTCCTGAAACTGCTATAGCAACTTCGTCCGCATAGGCTATTACTCTGAAACCCTCTGCATCCAGACTAGTTAGGATTTCATTCACTACTAGGTTCCAGAGCAGAGGGGATAGAACACCACCCTGCGGTGTCCCTCTACTAACGAATCGTCTGCCAGAAGAGTTGCCCAGTTTTGAGTTAATTATTCTGCTATTAAGCATTAAATGAATTAACTCCCGAAGCGAACTCTCTACATTTAGAGATTCTAGTGCAGAGAGAGAGAGAGTAAATGAACAAAGAAAAAAGCTATGGTCAAGATGAAAACGGTTAATTTGAGGCTTTTTGCTATCGTCCTCATTTAACCCAAACATCGTATTTTTTCCGATAACTGCCACTATTAGGTTCAAATGAGGATCAAAATTTAAACAGAAAGTGATCTTCTTTTCAAACTCTTTGAACCTCAGAGAACCTGAATTTAGGGTATGAAAATAGGGGCAACATTTCGACTCGGGGTATTCTCCACTTTATTTCAAAAAATGAGAAATTTTGTGTTCAGTTTCAATTTTCAGTCCGTTGTGTGTTAATTAAATTTAAAATTCGTGCGAAATATCGCCGACTCAACGTCAAATCCCACTGTGAATTTTAATGTTGGTAATAAAGTAGTTAGTTGCGGGTCGCACAATTTGACGGCCATCATAACTGTACCAGAGTTTGGGTTATGTTTGTTGTCTATATACACGTGGTAAGCCATTCAACACGTCGCGTCAGTCCTATGGTGAGTCGTTATTTTGTTGTTAATCTAAAGCTTATTTTTATTTATTCATATTAGACTTTGATTTGTTAAAATGTAGTTTGTTGATATTCGAAATTACAAAAAAAACATTAGTCCTGATTATAATCTCAAATTTCGTCTTTTTGGTCAGTACTATGGCGTCAGTCCTGAGTAAGGTATATTGTTATTGTTCTTCATTTCATGATCATTAACTTTTAAGATGAATATTGTTAGATTTTGTTTATATTGTTTGTTGATTACTTAGAAATATTTAGTAAAACTATATGTGAAAGTAGTAAAAGAAAGTGCACAAAGTTACGTTAAACACCTCAAAGTTGGTAAAAATTGATTTTCGACTCAAATATCTTTTCAAAACTTTGATATATTGGCTTTGAACTACTTTTATCTTTCAAAAAGTAATGTTGTCAACATTCAGTAAAATTTTGAAAAAAATCGAATTGACAGTTTTTTTTACAAAAAAATTAGAAACCGAAAAAAGAATTTAACAAAAGTTGTTAAAAATTGATTTTTGACTCAAATATCTTTTCAAAAATTTGAGATAATGGCTTCTAACTAATTTTAACTTATAAGAAAAACAATAGGAAAAATTTTGAGAAAAATCGAATTGACAGTTTTTTTTACAAAAAATAAAAACCTAAAAAAAAAAACAATAAAATAAATAAAATAAAAATAAAATAAATTAGGTGGCGCAACAATCCATGAAGAACCAGGACCTAGTGACTTACAACTCTCAACCATTCCTGTGTGCGAGTAATGTTGTCAGAGAAGGAAGGGACCTACAGTTTATATGCCGAATCCGAACGGCTAATTTGAGAAAGCACTTTTCATGACAAGAATTACTCTTGGAGGATTTGTCAATTCCTCGCAAGAGGCAGTACCCGTGAAAAAAGTTAGGTGGCACAGGCAGGGATTGAACCCAAGACCCCTTGCATGACAGTCCAACGCACTAACCATCACGCTACGGGTAAAACAATACTAAAACTTGTAAAAATTTACTTTCGACTCAAAAAGCTTTTCAAAAATTACAAATATTGGCTTCAAACTTATTTTATTTCACAGAAAATATTGTTTTCGATATTCAGTAATTTTTTTATAAAAATCCAACAGTCCGTTTTTTGATAAAAAAAATAAAATCTACAAAAAATAGTACGCAAATTTGGTAAAAATTGATACATATAGACAAACTTTTAAGCAAGACAAATCAACAGACGGGATGGGAAGTTATCAGTGTTGGTCGCATCCCAGCTTCTTTTTTAAATGTTTCTCAGAGCATGTTTCTTTGATTTGTTTTAATGAATTAGGGTAGATAAATATTATTATTCGAACTGAGAATTAATGGATTGATAAATGGGCAAGACACAAAAAGTAGCTCTGTAAGAAAGAAGAAGCAGCTTAAAGTTATTCTGAGTCGGAAACTAATTTCCGTGATTAAGTCCGATTAACTAAAACTTATAGAGAACTTCAACATTGTTTTTTAGCACTTTTATCTAAATATAAAAGCCACTGAAAACACTTCGATAGTGAGCTACTTTAATATGCAAGATGGAAACGGATGGATAATTGAATTTTGAAAAACTCAGTTCAGTGTAGTTAAGAGAAGAAATTTTAAAACCGAATTCCGATATAATTTGTTGAATAATTCTGGATTAGTAAAAATATTTAATTTAGGTATTTCATAAGACTTTATTCTAAAACGATACATGAAGAACAAGAATAAAGTCTTAATTTGTGTTTATGTAAATTCGTTTACAGTCGAAATTGATGAAGCGATTTTCCGAAGTTTTCAGAAGTTAATATCAAAACTATACAAATCGCATTTAGAACTCTCAACGATATTTGAATGATGCATATAAACCTTGAAGTACTGTAAATTTTAAAAGTTCTAAGTTATGAGAAAACTTTATATGAAGTGTTTTCTGAAATTATTTCAGCTATCTGTAAAGAAAAATCGCTTTTTTCAACCTTTAATTTTCAAAATATTTGACAAAAATTGGTGTCATCAGCTATTTCAATGTTTCGTTCCATTGTAATTTTTTTTAAAACGTCTTCTTAATAACGTTTTATTAATAGCAAGTATTAAAAATCACCTGAACAGTTAGAAATCAAACATTATTTGCACAATTCTAGTTTTTACTTATAATAAAAAGTTGAGTACATTTCTGAAAATTCCTCAAAATCTACTATAACAATTTTAATAAAAGTAAGAGAGTTTAATTTAATGTATTTTTATGTTTAGGAATACACTTATACAGTCTATTCTGTTGTTAGTCAAATTTTGCTCTCGATTATAAACATTATGAAAAACAATGTGTAGTAAGGACAAAATTATGAACTTAAAAGTTAAATTCCAGCTGGAAAAAATGTTACTCAAAAATATATACAGGCACCATTCTATTTTAAACTTACTTTAAATTTTTCGGTTCGAATTTCGAAAGCGATGAAACTCGCATCCCAGTGTAAAAGTTCGAAGGATCCGTTTGTGTTGTATTTATTAAATAGTATGCTATAAAAGGAAATTCCGCTAAAATAAAACAATTAAAATAAAAACATAACCATCATTTATCAAAATTAAACAAATCCAACATTAAACTAACCACTTTTTTCCATATTTGCTAGCAACATCCCACCTACCGCTGTATTCGCTTGTTGCACCTCATTTAAAAGTTCCGCAGCAACAGACCTTTGTTTAAGTAATGGATGTGCCAGCGGTGATTCCATTACAGGATCTATTGGTTCCAAGGGACTCATTAAGTGCACAAGAATGCATAATTTTGGATCGGACACCTCTAGGACGCTTAAAGGACTTGTCGGCTTTGCCCCATCAGCTGAAGGAGGTGGTAGCTAAAAAATAAAACAAAATTTTAATTTAAAGAATTAAAGTGTAATTGAAATATATATTTACCGGTATACCTGCAGGTAGAAACCTATCTACACTCTGAACCGGAATTATAAAACAATCACGATCCAAAGTTGACAAAGAAATTGGTTCTGTTCTTGCTGAACCACCACCAAAGCTTACTGTAAGGACATTTTTAGGAAAATTGTTTTTTAAAAAGATTATCGTTTTATGTTGTGGATTTTTTAAACAATTGTTATTTTAGCAATATTAAATATTAAAGAAAAAATTAAATAAAAGTTTTTAGAGTACAAAGAGTATAACATGTGAATAATAATGGTAAATAAAGAAGTAACATTTAAATTATTGTTTGTCCTTTATCGTATAAGGATATTGTTTGTTTTTTTTATTGTATTCGTTGGTGTTTTTGACTAAAATGTGTATTAATAAACAGAATTCAAAATCTTTATAATAAAAATAAAATTAAATTTAAGCAATAAGCAATAAGCATTTTTATATCAAAATAAGGGTAAGCAAAATAGTGTCGTCCGTCGCGTCGGAAGGAATTCACATTTATGGTAAACAAATTTCTTTGTTAGAAATTCCACTAAAGGTTAATGGCATTTGCAGTAATAATAATTTTAATTTTAGGATTAATTCCAATGAAAACCAGTTGATTGACCTACCTTATTATATAAATTCATTAATAAATAGTTTCAAGAGTTTCTTCAGAGAAACTCTCAGGATTTGTATTTATTAATTGAATAAGTGAATATGTTAACATTAAAAACAAAGGATAATGTTTTAGGTTCCTGAAAAAAGAGTGAATAGGTTCTCAAAATATAAATTCACATAGGAACTTAATATTTCAAAACAAATTTATTCCGATTTCCAACTTTCGTAATGTAAATAGAAGCAATAAGTCTGTTTTCGCAACAAAAACTTAGATAGTTTATTATGCAGAAGGTGCTTTTTTCAGAAGTGTATAACTCTATGTTGGCAACACTTTTTTTTAACTGGAGGCCATTTTGTCAGCTGTCATTTGATTTAGTTTAGTTTCACATTTCAACATTAATGCACTGCTGCCTGATTAAAGCTTCTAAATTGTGTTGAATTTATTTTGACTATGATGGTTTTATTCGAAATACGAATTTCGTTTAACGATGAAGCTCACTTTAAATTGAATGGATACATCAGTAAACAAAACGCGTTATTGCTAATATACGTGCCCAAATTTAAGAAAAAGTCATCGTAAGTTTGACCTCCAGATTAGACTTATCCGATCCAGTCGTGGTGGTCAGATTTCAGAAATCATATTTAAATTATAATTCCAGAACATTATTTTTCGAGTGAAGTAAATATCATGGGCGTTTAAAAAAATGACTTTAAGCTATTCCTTTTTAAGTTCTATACCTTAAAAAAACACCCTTTTGTTTAATGGGAATCTTTGTTCCTGGATATTTATTGCTAATCCACAACTATTGGCTTGCGACTACGCCTAAATCGTCTACGTTTTCACGCTGTTCGTATAAAATAGAAACTGTGAAAAGCTGATTTTACAGATTCTAAAGAAGGCTGTACAATAATAATATAATCTTTTAAGACTTTTAGAACTTTTCAAAATTTGGTAGTCTTGCATAAAATAATCTAAGACTTAATCCTAAGGACATTTTTTTCATTATTTAATGAGGATTGACTACAAAAAGAGCTTAATTTGTATTTCCTAAATTTATAAGGACTCAACTCATCTTTTGGGCTTTGCTAAACATGGGGGCATTCATAAAGCTAGTGACTACGTCAAAGTCAAAATTTAACTAGCTTTGTGACACTACAAAGCTAGTCAATCAGGAACTGTCATTTGAATGACAAATGCAAATACATAATATAAAATAAGAAACATTCGTCTTTTGAGAACTTTAAAAAGCTTTTTTGTTTTTAAATTCAATACAATAAAATATAAGATGTTATTGTAGATTTTATATTTTTATGAAAAAACGGACTGTTGGATTTTTATAAAAAAATTACTGAATAACGAAAATAATATTTTCTGTGAAATAAAATAAATTTGAAGCCAATATTTTTAATTTTTGAAAAGCTACTTGAGTCGAAAGTAAATTTTTACCAACTTTGAGTAATGTTTTTTAAGGTTTTTATTTTTTATAAAAAAAACTGTCAATTAGATTTTTCTCAAAATTTTATCAGATGTCAAAAACATTATTCTTCGTTGCACAAAATTGTTTTGGAGATGAAATCATATTTTAGTCGTAAAATTTTCGAGGTGACAATTTTTTTTTTTCAGTTTTTTTGATTTATAAAAAAACCGTTAATTGGATTTTTTTCCAAAAATATAATTGTTTTGTATCACGTTACAATATATAATATAAAATTTAATTCAAGTCTCTAGCGTCATTGGTTCATGAGATATTTAGGGTTAACCAAAATTTTGACCTTTTTTCTAACTGCTATGGTAAAAAAACCACCCACGCAATTTTCTTGAGAGCCCTTTCTGCATCTTTCTGCCTTATTATTTATTTGAAGTCGATATCTCTTCTGGTTCTTGAGCTATGGACGACGAAAAAAACGTTGCGAACGTAGGGACGTACGTACACACGCACGCACAGACGTCTTTCTAAAAATCTTTTATTTCGACTCTAGGGACCTTGAAACGTCGAGAAATGTCAAAATTTTCAATTTGACAAATCGGACCCATTACAATTACTTCCTTTGGGAAGTTAAAAATACATACATTTGTGAGTTGTTTTTAAAATACGTTTTCTTTACTTTTTTACCAAAAACGATTATAAAGCTTCAAAAAACCAAAATAATGTATGTAATGTGGGTGACCAGGTCGAAAATAGCTCTCATAAGCGAAAATTAAAGGTCCTTTGTATTTAAGTACATTTTATGGGCGATAAAAACTTGAAAGAACATTTTTATGCTGCCGGAGAGATGGCTTAGATCATCACAGTCAATGAAGGCCTCCTATTCTTTATCTTTATTTGATAATTATTAAGACAAGGGATAGTCATAGTTACCACAGACTGTCAACATCGCTCATTTCCATTAAGAATATCTTTGTATAAGAAATACCTTTTCAAAGGACTCATAATTTGAATGTTTTGTTAAAAAAAAAACTGAAAATTTGACATTTTAAATTTGGGTTAACCAATTTATAACATTAAATTCCTCGTACATAAAGATTAAATCTACAGAGTGCGTCAGAGAAATGGAAAGGATTTTAAAATATCATAACACCATTTCGATTTGAGTCAGGGATCGTTGTCCATCGCGTTTATCCATGTGCTGCTTTTTTTATGAGGCTATTTGAAGACCAAGGTGTATGAAACTTAACCGCGGAGCCTGGATGAGCTGAAGGCTTAAATTCGACAACATTTCAATGGTCATGGTTAATGGGTTACGTTTGCCCAACGGATATAAGATCAGGGCCGCCTAAATATATGTATACATACAATAAAATGTACTATTTTTCTTTCTACCGGCGCCGCCGCCGCATTATTTCCAATTTTTTTTTTTAAATTGTAGCTTGTAAAATTTTAAATTCTCACACCACAAATTACAACTCATAAAGACAGCTAAACTGCTTAAAATTTTGCATTTTTCACAAAAATAGTTTTTACCCAATTTGAAAATTAAAAATATTTTCCTTCGATATGAATTCGATAATTGTATACGACAAATATAACGGGTTATTCATTTTGCGGTTTAAAAATCTGTCAAACTAAGTTGTTAAAACAATTTTTTTCAGTTGAAAGTCTGACATTTACGAAAATGGATCGCTTAACTATCGCACAACGCATAATGGTGATTCTGCAACAGCCTCATATCGTGCTTTAAGATGAGATTATGGTTTACAAAATCGTCCAACAACTCAACCAATTGGCAAATTTGTGAAGGCATTGCAAGAGACTGGATTGGATACAGATATTGTAAGGCCTGTGCATCATCGTTTCGCTCGTACCACTGAACATATGCTGCTATTAGTGAAAGTGTTGCCGAAGACCCGAAATAACGTCAAAAGAATGGATGCTTCCAACAATCGCGTGGTGGTCATTTAAATGATGCAGTGTTTCACACATAATTTCAACGTTCAAACTTTATAATAAAAAAGAAATATCATGAAAAAAAATATTTTATATGTGTTTTATTTATGTTTACTTTTGAAACCGCAAAATGGATAACCCTGTATGTTTAATTTTAATTTTTGTAAAAAATAAAGTCAAAAAAATTATAAGCGATTTGTTTATCTATGTGATATTTCGATGATTGCATTGATTGACTTCATAAATCGTTCGTTATGAACCAACACTTCATGTAAAGACGAATTTTTAATAAAAACACTAAGTGCCCACACGTATACGCACTTTTCTTATTAACATCCAATTCACTTATTCTTATTTTATTACTAAAACTATAAAACAAAGTCACCTTTAAGAATAGGCCAATATTTTCTTGGGCCATAATGATGATGTGAAATAGCAGAATACGTTTTGAAATCCGAGATTTTTTGATTTATCAATTGTAAAATTGTCTAGTAGTTTTTTGTTTCAACTTAAAATAAAAGTATTTACAATTAACAAAATGGACAATTTAGAACTTGGACGACACTATAAGCAAATCAAGAAAAATAAACCACAACAAAAAACAACCAATCAAACTTCACACCAGAAAAAATACTGAAAACTTTTTAAGCCTTCCAGTCAAAGCTATATTATGTAAATATTTATACAGAAATGTGATTTTTAAATTAGAATAAAATGTAATAATAACACGACTTTTTACAAAACAATTATAATTATTTTAGCGCAGTAAAAAAATGTATACATTTTTGTATGTGTAATATTTAAATATTGATATTTACAAAAATATCCTTCCCACAAACACAAATTCAAATTTTTGCAATTAAAAGATTATCAAAAATATGTCTAGCTTTCAGTATTTTGTTGCATGTGAAGGACGATGGAAAAATGTGAATTAAAAAAGAAAAATTTAAAACTAATTTTGTTTTTATTCAACGTGTGGATTAGTCAAACATCAAAAATACAACTTAATTATATTTTGCGTGAAAATATAAGAATTTAATTACAACAAAACAAAAATTAACAAAAATAAAAAAAAAAAATAAACATAAACTAATTTGCAACTCAAACCTTGCCTGGCAGCAGTAGGTGTGGGAGCGTCATTCCTCTTGCCAGAGTTCCATTTTAACAAAGATACAGATGGCTTACGATCTACTAAGGGTTGAGGTGCATCCACATCATAGGACAAAGGTGATATTGGAGGGGTGTTGTTAGCACCCGATAATAAAGGACCGCAACGTTCTGTAAATGTGTTTTTCATATTTTTATGATGGAGTTTTTTCTGTTTCAGATTTTTGTTACGATATTTTTGTTTAATTTTGATTGAATAAAGTTTTTTTTTTTTTAATTTTCTTTTTTAAATAATTATATAAGTTTTTGTGTGTGTGTTTTTATTTTTTGGAATTTTAATTTCATACGCATCACATACGGTTGGTTTTTTATTTTACAGAAAACTAGACACATTTTATATACGTTTTTTTATTTAATTTTTGTTTTTTTTTTAACATGTTTTAAGCTTGATTTATTGACATATTAATAAAAATAGCGACATTTTATTGTTAATAGATTTAAAAATTCAAGAGCAAAATTAAAACTCACATGCATTCAAAACTTTAAAATTGATTTTACAATTTTAAACTTTATAATAGCAAATATTAATTGAAATAAATAAAACACTCATAAATCTATATAAGTTTTGCTTTTATAAATACTTTAAGGTATCCTTTTGACATTTTGTGGTATTTTTTAATCGAAAACTACGATATGTATAGACTGTATGTATGGTCGATGCAGTTGACAACAAAAATATATATGATAAAATTATAACATGAAAAGTATTACGCATATACCCACTGCTGTACCTATGTATAAGAGGAAGCTTACATATGAATATCCTTTGGGGAGATAAGTTATGCGTTTTAATAAAATAGTGTTCACAATTTTAAATTGAACCATCATGCCTTTAGAACGGTTTGCCATAAGACCCGATGGGAAATTAATTTTCAATATTGTAAAAGGGCAGACAAGGCCAATGGCAACGACAATTGAATTGACAAACAAATTGGTTAATTTTTTTTCTTTTTTGGAACAAAAAGTCCCACAGGATACGTAGGCACAGTACTAAAGTCCCAGAGCTCGTGTTATAATTCCACGGAACACTGATGTTTGGTTTGGTATTAATTTTGAAAGATAGCCTTGATACTGGATTGTTCTTCTTAATTTCAAAAATGAAAACAAAAATAGACGCAACAAGAAAATAAACGAATTTCGTACTTTCACATGTAAAAAGATATAAAAAATATAAATTGCAAAACCAGTTATGATAAAACAGTAAACCCCCTTTAGGAAAAACTTCAAAATTTGACTGTATCTCTTTTGATTTATGGGGGTTTTCATTAAAACGAAAGCCACTTAGCTGACTAAGGATAAGTGAAAAAAAATCACGCAAACTATAATTTTTGAAAAATCATTTTTATTATTTTCTCTTACTCAAAAAATTCAAAAGCTTTTACCTCAATAATATACTTTTTTAGTTGGCTGAACTCATAACTCAAATACAATTTAACCAATGTATTTAAAATTTTGAAATACATTCTCTTTGAAAAAATGTAACATTTTTTGATATTGCATATGTATTTCATTTGTTATATAATAAAATAAAATAAAAACTTTTTTGTATGTATTGAGGTTATTATTGTTAAATATTGTTCACTTTTGTCCAGGGCTGTACACGAAAAAAATTGGTTTCAAATGAAAGGTGCTGTATAGAGCTTGTTATATATTTTTAAATCGCTATAAGTAAATCAAAATATTTGTAATAAAACTAAGCAGTTGTAATTATCTTACTTACAACTGCTTAGTTTTATTACAAATATTTTGATTTACTTATAGCGATTTAAAAATATATAACAAGCTCTATACAGCACCTTTCATTATCAAATATCTGTTTATACAAAAATTAAGTTTTTTTTTTTCAAAATTTGGATTTTGAGATATTCGGGTTTAAGTTTTTGAAGCTATCTTTAAAAAATTTAGTGATAACATATATTTTCTTGGCATCGATATAAAATTATTTGAGGTCCTTATATTTCTTTTCAAATAAATACTGTGTTTCAAAATACACCTAAATTTTTAAAAAGACCCGTAGCGTGATGGGTAGTGCGTTGGACTGTTCAATCCCTGCCCGTGCCACCTAACTTTTTTCATGGGTACTGCCTCTTGCGAGAAATTGACCAATCCTCCAAGAGTAATTCTTGTCATGAAAAGTGCTTTCTCAAATTAGCCGTTCGGATTCGGCATATAAACTGTAGGTCCCTTCCATCTCTGAAAACATTACTAGCACACATGAATGGTTGAGAGTTGTAAGTCACTAGGCCCTGGTTCTTCATGGACTGTTGCGCCACCTAATTTATTTATTTATTTTATTTAAAAAGACTTGGGAAGATGTAAGTCATACGCGCTAAAAATTTAAATGACGTATGAAGTTTTTAATTTGGTAAAGGCTACACACTCTTTCAGAGAAAGAATACAACACTGTTTATACAATGTAACTCTTTCTTTGTATAATTGCCATGTTCGTCCTCATCTTGAATATGCTTCGCAGGTGTGGACTCCCTATTACGAAATTCATAAGAAACGTATTGAATCAATTCAACATAATTTCATTCGCTTTGCCCTAAAGGGTCTTCCTTGGGATGATCCTTATGATCTGCCTCCCTATGAACATCGTATTCAGCTTCTTCAAATGCAATCTCTCCATCAAAGGCGTGTTAATAATGACTTAGTATTTTTTCATCAACTCATTAATGGTGAAATTGATGCACCTTATTTACTATCTTGTGTACATTTGAATTACCGAAGCGGAACTCATCACCTGCGTACATTTGATTTTATACATATTGACTTCCATAGAACTAACTATGGGAAGAATAAAGCATTAAGTCGAATGAGCATTTTATATAACTTAAACTGTTCATCGATAGATTTAAATTTAAATAAGGTGGGATTAAAATCATTGTTTAGAACCAGTGCTCCACTATCGTAAACGTCTTTATTTTATTTTTTGTACTGTAATAATTCCTGTTAAATGTCAATAAATTATTATGTTTTGTATTTTGTGCGTGTGTTAGGCTATAATTGTATTATTTTCCTACTAACAACTAACACATGCACTTATGATGAGCCTCTGATCGTAGTTTGACGCTTGCTATAAGCTTACTACTTTCTGAAAATTCTGAAGTGAAAAAAAAAAAAAAAAAAAAAAAAAAAGTTCAGTACTGATTATAGATAAATGAATTTGAAAACCTTTTAAATGTTAATAAAATGACACTACAAAAAGTTATAATTATTTTACGCAAACATTTTTATATTTTCGGTCTACGATAAACCTAAAATAACGTATAGACAAAAACATCTTTAAATAATGTAACTTGAATTTGGAAACGTTTTAAATTTTATGGACACACTAAAGTATTCTCTGTTTCTCTTTTTAAACGATCCATAACACTTTTTAATAAATACCAACTTATCCACTCCAGAGGCTATGAGAACATCCCACACTATTACCTTCACTATGTTTAAAAGTACGAATATAGCGACAAAGTTCTTCGGATTCAGTATACCGTATTCGTATTGCGCCATATTGGAGCGTGTAAGTTGGTATTTATTGAAGGTGTTATGGATCCTTATTAGTATAAATCTGTTTTGGGACTAAAATTGAAACCATCAGTCGATGCCTTGAATCATGGCCCAAGTTATATTCTTCAACGAAATAAAGTTCCAAAACAAAAGGGCTCATATTACCAAAGATTGGCTTCGATATCACGCCTCACGCTAAGTCTACACGTACCGCCACAAAGCTTGGACTTAAATGCTAAATGTCGGATGGGAGGATTCCCAATAGAAGATCTGAAGAAATCACACTTATTTCATAAGATTTCCACAAAAATTATATGCTACTAGCGGCCCGTCCCGGCTTCGCACGGGTAGACATAAATAGATATTTAAGTTAAAAGCATGCTAATTAAAACGACCATGAATTACTAAATTAGAAAACATTTTTTTGTTCTATCATTAATACTTTTCGCAACGTATGCGATGAAAGACATTTTATGGCTAATTTTTTTTCACCTTCGGTTGGTTTTAATAGGAATTTCTATAGAAATCTAGAACTAAATATAGCCTATGTTACTCAGTGATAATGTAGCTTTCTAATGAAAAAAGAATTATTAAAATCGGTCCAGTACTTTTTGAGTTTATTCGTTACATACAAAAATACAAATCTTTCCTCTTTATAATATTAGTGTAGATGAGTGAGGTCGAAAATTCTCAGCTATGTATCTCTTAGTTGGCTAAAGAGTAACCTAATAAACCTGCAGGAATTTCCGAAAACTAGAAAAGATATTTTAAAATTTTTAAAACAGATCTTGATAAAAATTTACATGGAAGTTAAATGAACGAACGCTTTTTGGCTGAACAGAGTGATTTTAAAATGTTTCGAATATTGTTCTGCGTATTTTAGTATAAGTAATATTTTGTTCTTCGACTTTTAACAATCCAGGTTACATATTTTAAGGTTTTATGTTCATTATCAAATTTAGTTTTTGGAAATTTTTTTTAAAATTGTAAATTTCTTTTTATTATTCCATTTGATTCAGACCTTGTATCAAGTAAAGTAGTTTTAATAAAGTTAGGATCTAAAACAACTTACAAAAAATCTAAATTATCGAATTTCCCACAAACTCTCCTACTTTTCGTATGACAATGTTATACAGGGTGTCTGGTGGCAGATTTATATTTTTAAATACGAGGATTTTAAAAAAGTAGCATCTGCTTCGGTTGTAAACACTCCACGGCCAGAACCCAGTCCATCTTCAAGGTCTGCCCAAAAAATTGAAGTGGTTGAAAAAAGTTTACTTGAAAATCCACGACTTTCAATACGGAAAAGGGCATCCTCACGGCGCACTTCCAAGAGCTATTATTCATGAAATTTCAAAAAAGGAATTTAAGTTTCATCTATTCAAAATTCAAGTTGTTTAAGAACTCAAAGAAAGTGATTTTGTTCCACGCAAACATTTTTGTGAGACTATGTTGCAGCGTTTTTGTACTGTGGATCCCATTTTTTGGAGCGCGTAACAAGTGACTCCGTTTTGAACAGTGCCTGCAACTCAACGGAAGACATTTTGGATGACATAATGTTCAAAAATTGAAATTAATAATTAAATTAATTAATATTCCAAATTAAATAATAACGGGTTATTCATTTTCGGTTTCAAAAGTATAGGGCTGAAATTCGACATCTGTCAAATTAACAATTTTTTTTTTTTCATTTGAAAGTCTAAAATTTACGAAAATGGATCGCTTAACTATCGCCCAAATCATACAAATTGTTAAAACCTATTACAAAAATGGTGATTCTGCCACAGCCACATATCGTGTTTTAAGAGAGATTTATGGTTTACATAATTGTCCAACTACGCAAGCAATTGGCGAAAATATGAAGAAATTCGAAGAGACTGGATTGGTTACAGATATGCAAGGCAGGTGAATTATCGTTTCGCTTGTACCACTGAAAATATCGCTGCTGTGAAAGTGTTGCCCAAGACCCGAATGTGTCGATTCCTCGTCTTAATTCTCAAGACTGTCTTACGGCACATTATGGCGTATTTTGCATTCGGATCTACACCTAGATCCATATTAAATCCAGCTTACACAATAACTGAAGCCATCTGACCAATCACAACGTCGTAGATACGTCGAATGGGTGGTTGAACAACAGGCGGTGGATGGCGATAGCGATTTTTTGAACAAAATGTTCTTCAGCGACGAAGCACAAAAATGTCGTATTTGGGTGACTTTTTTTTGCCTGCTATTTAATACGACTTTGGGAATATGTGGTTTCAACAAGACGGTGCCACATGCCACACATCTCGAGCGAATATGGCTTTATTGCAAGAGACATTTCCTGGCCGCGTAATTTCTCGTCATGGCGATATCAACTGGCCACCAAGATCATGCGATTAGACACCGCTATACTTTTTTTTGTGGGGCTACGCGAAAGACCGTGTTTATGCAGATAAACCTTTAACTCTTGAACACTCAAAACCAACATTCGTCAAGTTATGGCTGAGATACCGCTATGTACCAAATATGTGTCGAAAAGTTGTCGAAAATTACCTCAAAAGAATCGATGCTTGCAACAATTCGCGTGGTGGTCATTTAAATGATGTAGTGTTTCACACCTAATTTCAACGTTCAAACTTTATAATACCTAAAAAGATACATACATATATCATGAAAACAAATATTAAATATGTGTTTATATTTACGTTTACGAATAAACGCATATTGTACGTTTACTTTTGAAACCGCAAAATGAATAACCCTGTACATTTTAATATCGGAATTTACTTAATGTTTAAAGATTTAACCTTTGAGTTAAGCGAAAAAGAAATTTAGGTATATAAAATTAATAGGACTTTTAGTTTAATCAAAACAAAGATAAGATACATACATATTATTAAGTGTACATGGGGAATAACCCTGTATATTAATGCTGAAGTTCTGTCCAGCACAAAATATTTGCACGCTTGCAAATTTCTGTGACATGACATTGCAGTGAATTATCTGAATAATACATATTTTTCTATTTCCTGACACTTTTTAGAATCAATTTCACAAAGTTGAAAATTATTTGAGCAGGGAATTTCGAAAATGCAACTTACATCTATCAAGTTGTATTATATTTCCCTTTTGGAAAACAAAAGTTTTAACAAAATTCAAACCTTCAAAAAAGTTATTCCTGCTTATAATAAAACATTGTTGTACTAATTAGTCTTATTACACGTGTACATATATGGGCTTTAACAAAACAAATTATTAGTATAAACATTTATTTGTTTTTGTTAATCATTTTAAAAAAAACCAAAGCAACAAAAATATTATACAAATCAATTTACAAATTTTCATTACACATAAATTCATAAAGAAACATACAAATCTTAATAAAATTTACATCACTTTACACTTTTCTCTTCACTTCCGCGGTCATCCTGTGTAATATACGAGTAGTAGATTTTTAAAAATATACACGAATGCATTAGAGACATCGCATCAGGCACATATATATTTATACACATATTATACATTATGTATATACGAGTATAATGACAAGCAATTTATGTTCATATTTTAATTATTCACCACAAAATGCTTAGAACTTACACCATGCTCCTGCTAAGCCAACTGGAAACTAAGATTAAAATGCACCTAGTTTTCAAAAAAAATAAAAATTTTGTAAAATTACCTTTTTGTTTTTTTATTTATAAACTAATTTAACCAACAAAATGTTGTGGTTAAAAACAAAAATGTGTGTTACTAAAGACTTAATATTGTATGTCTACTTTTTTCTGTATATGTTTTGTACTTCTAATATATTTCTGTGTTTTTGTGTGTAAATTGTATTAATTTATATGAATGCATTGGAAGGTTAGTAAATTGTGCTAGAACCAAATCCTTTTTTTAATTTTTTGGAACCTTTGGGTCTTTTTTGTGTGTCCCTAAAATTTTGTTTTTGGATCTTGGATTTTTCATTTGCAAGATGACACAAACTGAGATATACCTTCATTGAAATCGACCCCCTGTCGATTTGGTTGAAAGAACAAATGTGTTCGATAGTGAATGTCCTCGGAGGCTGTGTTCGAGATACCCATGTCACGGGAGCGCTTGGTCCTGTTCACTTTACTCGTGAGCTTACCACCTCCTCCTCCAGCTTTCGAAGCGCCACCTTCGCGGAAATTCTTTCGGAACATTAAATTCATCTTGATTGAGACGGTTAGGGGTTTTCTTCTATTATTTGTTTTATTTGATTCCACTGTGTATTAACAAAGTTTTTTATGATTAAGGATTTGATTTTTTAATTAAACAGAAAAAAAACTTCTGTCAACATCGATTTTCCAAGTGAAATACGCAGTTTAAACTTTTCATTAAATTGTAACTACCTCGACCTTAGGACTGACTATCCACCTGCAAGTGATTGCAGTGAATGTCAAACAAATGCGAAGAGAATGTTATTAATTTTTATTTTACCCATTATATCCCATGGAAATCGATAAAATTCTTTTTAAATTATTAATTAACTTATACTACTATACACACGATAAAAATGTCCTTTTTTATCCTTCAAAGAGAACATTGTGTTATTTTTTTTTGTTTTGTATTTCTTTCACTTTTGAACTCCAAATAAAAATACAACAAGAACAACTATTAAAGGATAGATATAGGTATATTTATACATATATGTATGTATGTACATATATAATATATTTCAAATGTAGTATCTAGGAGAGTTATAGCGCGTGAGTGTCCTTCTGTCAGGCGATCACGATATGAACTGTTTAGGTTGACTCGACTTCGACTCTCTTCTAAAGTTTACTATCGCTTGCTAGATTATAAAACCAAGTACAACTAGAAGTTAGCCCAAAAACAAAAAGGAAACACAAAATCACGACTTGTGTTATGGAAGTCTATAGGTTATACATAGGTATACAAATATATGTATATGCCACATTACAAATTGTTGTGGTTATTTTCTACATCTAACTTATTTACGTGTAAGCATTAAGAATTGTGGGAAGGGCTATAAAACTAAAAAAAAAACAACAATAACAACAGTAACAAAAAGAAACACGAGCAAAACCGACAAGGAAGGTGTTAAAATTGCTCCCGGGAAATACCTCATATCCGTTTTGACGGTAATCAAAGTCTTATCAGATTTTTTAAGGAAATTTCTTTCAGGTTCATGCAATGCAAAGGCTGATTTACTTATTCACCACACAAAACGGAATTCAAAAAAAGAGGTGTTTTTTCAAGAAAGGACTTTAATTTTTAAAATAATTAATGGTAATTTTGAAGTTTAAAATTTTGAACGTATTTTTTGGTTAAAAAATAAATATAATAAAAACTCTCCTTAGTGGTCTTAAATGAACTAACCATTAAGAATGATTAATTAGTACTTATTATTTAAGTTTTTATCTAAAGGGAACTTACTGAAAAAAGATTACAAGGTTAAGCGAGAAATGTAAGAATTCATGTAGATATTAGTTCTTTTCCCAAATGTTTGAAAAATTGAGTTCCAAATTCCATGGAGTGTAATTGTTGTTACAAAAATTTTACCAAAGTATGGAAAGTTTTGCTTAATTGTATGCAACTTTTGCTGTTAACTGTAGTAAATAATGAGTAATCCATCATAAATGAATTCGGCTAACGACAATTGCAATTAATTTAAATCACACAACTTATTCCTTGTGTTAGGGTCTGAGCCCATAACATGTATTAAAAGATGAGTTCAAAGTTTTAAAACAGACTTCTTTATTGTTTTTTAAACATTGAGAGAATGAATTCAAAAATCTAAACAACAATATTTTATTAAAATATATCAATATAGCACATATTTATGTATTTATTAGCTAAACAATTACTAATTCAAGTAATAATAACTTTAAGAAACACAATATATGGCTAAGATAAATTATGGTTTTTTAACAAAATGATTCAAATATACAACATTAAATACTGAACTAATTAGTGTACACAAAATTGAAAATTGAAAAAGGAGCGATTTCAGTATAGTCGACAAGTTTTTCTTACTCGAAACAAAAGTGCACTTTTCCAATATGTTTTGGTGGCCTTAATTCAAATACGACTTCTAAATTAATGTATTACGTCGGTTTGTAATATCTTACTTTTTTCTTTTTAAGGCTATCTAAATTTATGAAGTAACTTTTTTCTTTTTTTGGAAACCTGCATTTTTAAAACTTGAGCAAATAGTTAAAATTAAAGTTTGGATTCAAAGTCAGCACTAAAAATCAACTCCAAAACGTGTTTTTCAAAACTATGAAGGTATTAAATCAAGAATTTGCTCAAAACTTTATTAAGAGGCAAGTAAAGACTCATAAGCTATGGGCCGGATTCTCATGCTCTAAAAAAACAATAAATATTCGCCTAAAATATGCCCTTTACATTACTAAATATGCCATAAAAAAAAAGAGGCTGGGATGCGACCCACACTGATAACTTCCCATCCCGTTTGTCGATTTGTCTTGCTTTGATTTTGTCTATATGTATCAATTTTTACCAAATTTGCGTACTATTTTTTGTAGATTTTATTTTTTTATGAAAAAACGCACTGTTGAATTTTTATATCGAATGATATATGAATATCGAAAACAATATTTTCTGTGAGATAAAATACTCGTAAGTTTGAAGCCAATATTTTTAATTTTTGAAAAGCTATTTGAGTCGAAAATAAATTTTTACCAAGTTTTAGTATTGTTTTTTTTAAGGTTTTTATTTTTTGTAAAAAAAACTGTGAATTCGATTTTTCTCAAAATTTTATCGAATGTTGAAAACAATATTTCTTATAAGATAAAATTAGTTTGAAGCCAATGTCTCAAATTTTTGAAAAAATATTTACGTGGAAAAACAATTTTTACCAACTTTTATAATTTTTTTTTAGGTTTTTATTTTTTGTAAAAAAACTGTCAATTCGATTTTTCTCAAAATTGTTCCTAATGTTGAAAACAATATTTCTTATAAGTTAAAATTAGTAAGAAGCCATTATCTCAAAATTTTGAAAAGATATTTGAGTCGAAAATCAATTTTTAACAACTTTTGTTGAACATTTTTTCCGGTTTTTAATTTTTTGTAAAAAAAAAAACTGTCAATTCGATTTTTCTGAAAATGTTTCCCATTGTTGAAAACAATATTTCTTATAAATTAAAAGTCGTTAGAAGCTATTATCTCAAATTTTTGAAAAGATATTTGAGTCGAAATTCAATTTTTACCAACTTTTTTTAATTTTTTTTTTCGGGTTTTAATTTTTGTAAAAAACTGTCAATTCGATTTTTCTCAACATTTTTCAGAATGTTGAAAACTATATTTATTATAAGATAAAATAAGTTTGAAGCCTTAATCTCAAGTGTTTGACAAGATATTTGAGTCGAAATTCAATTTTTACCAATTTTGAGTAATGTTTTTTTAGGTTTTTATTTTTTATAAAAAAAACTGTCAATTAAATTTTTCTCAAAATTTTATCAGATGTCAAAAACATTATTCTTCGTTGCACAAAATTGTTTTTAAGATGAAATCATATTTTATTCGTAAAATTTTCGAGGTGACAAATTTTTTTTTTCAGTTTTTTGATTTATAAAAAACCATTAATTGCATTTTCTTCCAAAAATATACCTGTTTTGTATCACGTTACAATATATAATATAAAATTTAATTGAAGTCTCTAGCGTCATTGGTTCACGAGTTATTTAGGGTTAACCAAAATTTTCACCTTTTTTTTAAACTGCTATGGTTAAAAAAACCACCCACGCAATTTTCTTGAGAGCCCTTTCTGCATCTTCTGCCTTATTATCTGTATAACAAAATTAATTTGAAGTCGACATCTCTTCTGGTTCTTGAGCAATGGACGACGAAAAAAACGTCGCGAACGTACGGACGTGCGAACGTACGTACACACGCACGCACAGACATCTTTCTAAAAATCTTTTATTTCGACTCTGGGGACCTTGAAACGTCGAGAAATGTCAAAATTTTCAATTTTACAAATCGGACCCATTACAATAACTTCCTATGGGAAGTTAAAAATGGTCACTAAGAATTTCAAAGACATTTAAAAACTATTTGTTTTTCAGTAGTTTGAAAAACTATTTAAAATAAATATTAAGAGTTCATTCAAAATGAAAAGTACATTTGTAGTGCTGAAACTATAAAACGCAAAAAGGCTTAGAATACCAACGAAACAAACAAAGCTTTCGGCAATTTTCGATCCAAAATTAAAGTCTTGTCTCGGATGACTCTTAGAGACTTGTTTCATCTCTTGGCCAGGTCTACAGAAAATTCATACTTTGTTCTTAATGTCAGCAATATTCTCTTCCAATACGTCAATTCAATACCCTTGGGCATATCTGCGTAGACAGCCGACCTTACATGACCAAACCAAAAACAGTCCATCGGTTTAAAAACGACTCGGACGACACGAGATAATGATATTTATCACTATAAATTAAGATATTTGCCCTTCTAAAAATTGCAATCCGCTTCGTTTTGCATTTTGGAACTTTAGGAAACCAAAAAACTGCGTTTTATTTCCGTTCAGTTATTTTAATTTTGAACAAATATAGTATAGTATAGTTGCATTCATCTATTTAAGTTCCAAAAGTAAGTAAGAAATTACGACGGAGTTGTGTACTTCAATTGCTACCAAATCCACCCCTAATTTGCTATAGGTAATTATTAGTACCCGTAGCGTGATGGTTAGTAAGTTGGACTGTTTCCCTAAAATCAATAAGATATTCAGGAAAAAGAACGACAATGACCTTCCGTGTCTGAAACTCCAAAGAACTGAAGAGAACAGAGACGTACTCATGACAGCGCAAATAGATCCAGAAGAAGCCATCTTTGACGATGACTTTTATATAATTGAAGATCCGAAGGAAAAAGTGGAGGCGGTGGGAGCTGCTTTCCAGCAAGTGTACAAGGTGAATGTTAGCATTCGCCCCAACCACGACCAGGAAAACAGAGCCCTACTTAATCACTTTTATCTTCGAAATGATATAACACATTGGCGATCTGAGAACCGCGGTTTTATGCGGTTCGATGACGATACCCTGGCAAATGCCATAATCGCCGAGCAAACGGGACCAAGTCCCTTGTTAGTGACGAAGGGTGAGCTTCAGCTCATCTTCAACTCAATAAAAAATAAAAAGTCAGCAGGTGTCGATGGTATATCCAACGTTGTACTAAGACATTTACCGATGGAGGCAATTGACATTTACACCACACTTTTCAATAATGCACGGAATAATGCATATTATCCAGTGCATTGGAAGACCGCTGTGGTTCATCCTCTCGCGAAAAAGGGAAAGGACAACTCCAACCCGTCAAATCTTCGGTCGATAAGTCTTCTTCCGAGCATCAGCAAAGTTTTCGAAAAAATCATTAATAGGGCTCTGACTAAGTGGGCTGCGGACAACAAAATAATTCCGGATAAACAGTTCGGGTTCAAGGTGGGTCATGACACAATTCATGCTGCGTCTAAACTCGTTTCTGATATCCAATGGAATAAAAAAAAACAACAATGCACAGGTGCTGTTCTGGTTGATTTGTAAAAGGCCTTTGACACCGTATGGTTAGAGGGTCTTTACCTAAAACTGAGCAGGCTTGGCATAAGCAAGCCATTGTTGTATATACTTTATGATATGCTTAACGGTAGAAAGTTTGTTGTCAAAAGTGGCAATGTAACTTCTACCACAACATTCTTAATTAAAAATGGTCTTCAACAGGGAGCGGTGAATTCGCCGATTCTCTTCAGCATTTACACCAGCGATCTGATAGGTAGTCTTACAAAGGCAATTGCGTACGCCGACGATCTTATTGCGTACAGAACGGCCCGAAAGGTTGAGGTTATTAGAATTCTCTTGCAGCGTGATTTCGACAAGATTCAGCGATATTGCGACGACTGGAAACTGAAAATAAATGTCCAGAAGTCGGAGACAATTCTGTTCCGGACTCCGTTGGCTAGGGCCACGAGGGATACGTGCAAGAATTGGCGCAAGATGGTTATCGTTGATCTTCACGGGCAGCCATTAGCGAGCAAAAGTGTAGCGAAGTACCTCGGTATCTGGTTAGATCAGTATTTATATTTCGATAGACATATAAATGCTGCTCTGACCAGGGCCAGAGGAGCCTTCGCTCTGACGAAACGGCTGTTTTTTAGCAGTCGGCTTGACCCCAGAGTGAAGGTAATTTGCTACATGGTCCTCATACGGCCGATGATCATTTATGGTTGTCCTGTGTGGTTCAACGTTGCCCCTTCCCAGGTGAAGAGGTTTCGGGTGTTCGAGCGGCAGTGTTTACTACGCTGTACCGGCTAATATCGAACAGCCGAATCTTCTTACGTGCACTACTATTCCAACGAGGTCTTATACAACGGGGCTCGAATCAACAGAAATGACAATTTCGTGATAAAACTCGTTCGAGGTCACATTGCAAGAGCTATGTCTTCGACCAACAATTTAATTTTCGGGGCGTTCTACCCGAACGACGAATATTTTGAAAGTGCACGCTTGAGCGGCTTCATTCCACCAGAAGCATTCCTCTTTTTAGATAGATGCGGTCTGATACAGGATAGATTGGCAGTTCCGTTAATCTACCACGTCAGACGACGAACCGTGGATAGGCGACTCCTGTACAATCGGGACGTCATGGCACAAGGCGGATCAGAGCTCCTTCGGTTCAGTAGGGCTGTGTCCGAACGGGACCGAACTGATAGGGTGAAGCAGGAGTACCAGTTTTGGTTTAGTTTTAAGTAGAATAGGCATGGTGGCACAAAAAAAAACATACAAAAAAGGAAAATACAAAAAAATACAAAAAAAAAAAACATGGAATAATAAAAAAAAGACAAAAAAAGACAAAATATAAAAAACAAAAAACATTAGATAGTTAGATTTGTTGCTGTGGTTGTTCTAGTTTTAAGTAGTTTATAGGTAGAATAGGTAGTTTTAGTTAGCTTTAAGTTTTATATTAAGGACCTTATTTTAAGTAGTTTTTAAGTAAAAATAAAAAAGGATATTGACATTAGTTTTTTCTAAATTTTCTAATGAAGACAAAAATAAATAAAATGAATTGAAGTTAAATAGATCTTAGGGCCGAAAGGCATTAGCATTAAGTATTATTGTTTAACCTAGAGTGTCCGTATGGGACCAGTAAGTTAGTTGTAAGTTATGGTTAATTAGGCTAGTTTTATGAATTTTTGTCTAGCTTTAAGATAGTCTTAAGAATGAATTAATAAAAATGAATTTGGAAAAAAAAAGTAAGTTGGACTGTCATGCAAGGGGTCTTGGGTTCAATCCCTGCCTGTGCCACCTATAAAAGTCTTATTTTAGTCTTCTAAGTTGTGATAAGTTAGGGGCCGTTCATAAAATACGTCACGCTAAAATCAACTTTTTCTGACCCCCTTCCCCCCCATTGTCACGCTATGTCACGCTTTCTGTGACCCCCTAGAAATATTTCGTCACAAAAACGAAGTCCTCCCCCCCTGAATATGATAAATTTCAAATGATACTACACAAATTTTGAGAATTGAAATAAAAAATAAAAAGAATTTTAATAAAAAGTATTAAATTGAGAAATATGAAAAAAGCGTCCGAATTAGTTCACTACTAAATGAAGAATGAAAGAATAATATAATAATAAATATATGAGAAACAGAATTTTCATTTGTTACTGAGTCGAGAGCGCAGGGTGCGAGGAAACGTTACTTTTTTAAGTATTGGAAAAACAAAGAAACCAATTGTGACGGATCGCAACGCCGCTAGAGCCAAGTCAAAAGACTAAACCCGCGCCACAGAGCCAGCGCTCATGTCGAAAAATAAACAAAAGTAAACATATCAAGTTACAATTTATTGTAATAAAACTATGTACTTTTGAAATTCTATATATTTACTAAATACGAAATAAATGTCTTTCTATCGTGATGAAAATTTAAAAAGAAAAATAGACAAAAGAAATACTAATTGAAAATGTTTTAATGAATGGCGAACGTCACGTTACCATAGACCCCCCGTCCCCCCTTGTCACACTCAGCAAGAGCCCTCCCCCCGCCTTGTGTGCGAACGTATTTTATGAACGGCCCCTTTTAGGCAATCCAAAAAACTATTCGCTTATAATGGGTGATTTTTTTGAGGTTAGGATTTTCATGCATTAGTATTTGACAGATCACGCGGGATTTCAGACATGGTGTCAAAGAGAAAGATGTTCAGTATGCTTTGACATTTCATCATGAATAGACTTACTAACGAGCAACGCTTGCAAATCATTGAATTTTATTACCAAAATCAGTGTTCGGTTCGAAATGTTTTTCACGCTTTACGTCCGATTTATGGTCTACATAATCGACCAAGTGAGCAAACAATTAATGCGATTGTGACCAAGTTTCGCACTCAGTTTACTTTATTGGACATTAAACCAACCATACGAATGCGTACAGTGCGTACAGAAGAGAATATTGCGTCTGTTTCTGAGAGTGTTGCTGAAGACCGTGAAATGTCGTTTCGTCGCCGTTCGCAGCAATTGGGTTTGTGTTATTCGACCACATGGAAGATTTTACGCAAAGATCTTGGTGTAAAACCGTATAAAATACAGCTCGTGCAAGAACTGAAGCCGAACGATCTGCCACAACGTCGAATTTTCAGTGAATGGGCCCTAGAAAAGTTGGCAGAAAATCCGCTTTTTTATCGACAAATTTTGTTCAGCGATGAGGCTCATTTCTGGTTGAATGGCTACGTAAATAAGCAAAATTGCCGCATTTGGAGTGAAGAGCAACCAGAAGCCGTTCAAGAACTGCCCATGCATCCTGAAAAATGCACTGTTAGGTGTGGTTTGTACGCTGGTGGAATCATTGGACCGTATTTTTTTCAAAGATGCTGTTGGACGCAACGTTACGGTGAATGGCGATCGCTATCGTTCAATGCTAACAAACTTTTTGTTGCCAAAAATGGAAGAACTGAACTTGGTTGACATGTGGTTTCAACAAGATGGCGCTACATGCCACACAGCTCGCGATTCTATGGCCATTTTGAGGGAAAACTTCGGAGAACAATTCATCTCAAGGAATGGACCGGTAAGTTGGCCACCAAGATCATGCGATTTGACGCCTTTAGACTATTTTTTGTGGGGCTACGTCAAGTCTAAAGTCTACACAAATAAGCCAGCAACTATTCCAGCTTTGGAAGACAACATTTCCGAAGAAATTCGGGCTATTCCGGCCGAAATGCTCGAAAAAGTTACCCAAAATTGGACTTTCCGAATGGACCACCCGGAGTACCTGTGGCATGATGGTTAGTGCGATGGACTGTCATGCGAGAGGTCTTGGGTTCGATCCCTGCCTGTACCACCTAAAGTTTTTTTCACGGATACTGCCTCTTGCGAGGAATTGACAAATTCTGCAAAAGAGTAATTCTTGTCATGAAAAAGTGCTTTTTCAAATTAGCCGTTCGGATTCGGCATATAAACTGTAGGTCCCCTCCATCCCTGCAATTACTCGCACCCAGGAATGGTTGAGAGTTGTAAGTCACTAGGCCCTGGTACTCTACGGACTGTTGCGCCACCTAATTTATTAACTTCCCATAGGAAGTTATTGTAATGGGTCCGATTTGACAAATTGAAAATTTTGACATTTCTCGACGTTTCAAGGTCCCTAGAGTCGAAATAAAAGATTTTTAGAAAGATGTCTGTGCGTGCGTGTGTACGTACGTCCGTACGTCCGTACGTCCGTACGTCCGTACGTCCGTACGTCCGTACGTTCGCGACGTTTTTTTCGTCGTCCATAGCTCAAGAACCAGAAGAGATATCGACTTCAAATAAATTTTGTTATACAGATAATAAGGCAGAAAGATGCAGAAAGGGCTCTCAAGAAAATTGCGTGCGTGGTTTTTTTACCATAGCAGTTTAAAAAAAAGGTGAAATTTTTGGTTAACCCTAAATATCTCATGAACCAATGACGCTAGAGACTTGAATTAAATTTTATGTTATATATTGTAACGTGATACAAAACAATTATATTTTTGGAAAAAAATTCAATTAACGGTTTTTTTTATAAATCAAAAAAACTGAAAAAAAAAATTTGTCACTTCGAAAATTTTACGACTAAAATATGATTTCATCTCCAAAACAATTTTGTGGAACGAATAATAATGTTTTTGACATCTGATAAAATTTTGAGAAAAATCGAATTGACAGTTTTTTTACAAAAAATAAAAACCTAAAAAAAAAATAAAAAAAAGTTGGTAAAAATTGAGTTTTGACTCAAATATCTTTTCAAAACTTTGAGATATTGGCTTTAAACTACTTTTATCTTTCAAAAAATATTGGTTTCAACATTCAGTAAAATTTTGAAAAAAATAGAATTGACAGTTTTCTTACAAAAAATTAAAAACCGAAAAAAAAAATTAACAAAAGTTGGTAAAAATTGATTTTCGACTTAAATATCTTTTCAAAAATTTGAGATTATGGCTTCTAACTAATTTTATCTTATAAGAAATATTGTTTTCAACAGTAGGAAAAATTTTGAGAAAAATCGAATTGACAGTTTTTTTACAAAAAATAATAACCTAAAAAAAAAATAAAAAAAAAGTTGGTAAAAATTGAGTTTTGACTCAAATATCTTTTCAAGACTTTGAGATATTGGCTTTAAACTACTTTTATCTTTCAAAATATATTGTTTTCAACATTCAGTAATATTTTGAAAAAAATAGAAGTGACAGTTTTTTTACAAAAAATTAAAAACCGAAAAAAAAAATTTACAAAAGTTGGTAAAAATTGATTTTCGACTTAAATATCTTTTCAAAAATTTGAGATTATGGCTTCTAACTAATTTTAACTTATAAGAAATATTGTTTTCAACATTAGGACAAATTTTGAGAAAAATCGAATTGACAGTTTTTTTACAAAAAATAAAAACCTAAACAAAAAAATTAATAAAAGTTGGTAAAAATTGATTTTCGGCTCAAATAGCTTTTCAAAAATTAAAAATATTGGCTTCAAACTTATTTTATTTCACAGAAAATATTGTTTTTTATATTCAGTAATTTTTTTATAAAAATCCAACAGTCCGTTTTTTCATACAAAAAAATAAAATCTACAAAAAATAGAACGCAAATTTGGTAAGAATTGATACATTTAGACAAACTTTTAAGCAAGACAAATCGATAGACGGGATGGGAAGTTATCAGTGTGGGTCGCATCCCAGCCTCTTTTTTATTTTAGAATGGACCACCTAAGACGCAGCCGCGGTCAACATTTAAATGAAATTATTTTCAAAAAGTAAATGTCATGGACCAATCTAACGTTTCAAATAAAGAATCGATGAGATTTTGCAAATTTTATGCGTTTTTTTTTTTAAAGTTCTCAAGCTCTTAAAAAATCACCCGATAGTATCAAATCCTATGTTTTTTAATATTAATCTGGTTAAAAATCAACACATAAATATCTAATCGTTTACGGACTAATAAGTAAGGTTATTTCTTACCTTATAAATCGATTGAATGAAACTTTTAACTTTATTTCAGTTAAGAAGAATTATACGTAGCAAACTTACGGGATCGAAGTTGCCTTTTCTTTTGATAAATGCTTAAATTTTAAATTTATAAAAGATTAATTCCCAACTTATGGTACCTGATTTAAGTGCACCATATTTTTTGCTAGCAATAAAACTAACAAATCCACAAAAAGTATTTCGTATCACGAAAAACATTATCTCGCTTTGTAAGATTAAAATCCTTAAATACTTTCTGTGACCTTTCCTCCAAAAGAGAAAAGTTTATTTAATATAGAAATGGAATTTGTAAGCAAATATTTTGCTTAAAAAACAAAAAATTCTTTTGTCATTGTGCTATCTAAATAAAAAGTGCAGAGATCAAAAGCAAAAGAATAAAGTTCTATATTTTAATGTTAACCTTTTCTTCCATAAAAAGGATTTGCATGCCAAAGGAATTTGGGATCTTGTGCTAAAAAAGAATAGATTTTCCTTGCCTTTCGGCAATAATTCGTATTTATAATTGAATATTTGTAAGGAATTTGGGATTTGTCAATTGGGTTTTGAATTCGATACAATAAATTTATCCTGTCAATCTTTTGAGAAATCTATTTTGACCACACAATTTATTCTAAATTTAGAGAAAAATTAATATTCCTAAGTGTTAAATAATTTGTCATACGTTGTTCGGTTAACTTTCTATAGATTGTAGTATGTACGGATACATTGGAATGATGGATGCAATATGTCTACATTGTAATGCGGCTAACTTTCCAGGTGAAACGCCCGGCATGTGTTGTGCTAATGGTAAAGTGAGATTGCCAACATTAGAAACTCCACCCGAATCATTGTTTTCATTTATTTTTGGGACATCTCAAACGTCGAAGCAGTTTTTGAGTAATATTCAGCAATACAATTCGGCATTTCAAATGACTTCTTTTGGTGCTACTAAAATTATTAACTTCCCATAGGAAGTTATTGTAATGGGTCCGATTTGACAAATTGAAAATTTTGACATTTCTCGACGTTTCAAGGTCCCTAGAGTCGAAATAAAAGATTTTTAGAAAGATGTCTGTGCGTGCGTGTGTACGTACGTCCGTACGTCCGTACGTTCGCGACGTTTTTTTCGTCGTCCATAGCTCAAGAACCAGAAGAGATATCGACTTCAAATAAATTTTGTTATACAGATAATAAGGCAGAAAGATGCAGAAAGGGCTCTCAAGAAAATTGCGTGGGTGGTTTTTTTACCATAGCAGTTTAAAAAAAAGGTGAACATTTTGGTTAACCCTAAATATCTCATGAACCAATGACGCTAGAGACTTGAATTAAATTTTGTATTATATATTGTAACGTGATACAAAACAATTATATTTTTGGAAAAAAATTCAATTAACGGTTTTTTTTATAAATCAAAAAAACTGAAAAAAAAAATTTGTCACTTCGAAAATTTTACGACTAAAATATGATTTCATCTCCAAAACAATTTTGTGCAACGAAGAATAATGTTTTTGACATCTGATAAAATTTTGAGAAAAATCGAATTCACAGTTTTTTTTACAAAAAATAATAACCTAAAAAAAAAATAAAAAAAAGTTGGTAAAAATTGAGTTTTGACTCAAATATCTTTTTAAAACTTTGAGATATTGGCTTTAAACTACTTTTATCTTTCAAAAAATATTGGTTTGAACATTCAGTAAAATTTTGAAAAAAATAGAATTGACAGTTTTTTTACAAAAAAATAAAAACCGAAAAAAAAAATTAACAAAAGTTGGTAAAAATTGATTTTCGACTTAAATATCTTTTCAAAATTTTGAGATTATGGCTTCTAACTACTTTTAGCTTATAAGAAATATTGTTTTCAACAGTAGGAAAAATTTTGAGAAAAATCGAATTGACAGTTTTTTTACAAAAAATAATAACCTAAAAAAAAAATAAAAAAAAAGTTGGTAAAAATTGAGTTTTGACTCAAATATCTTTTCAAGACTTTGAGATATTGGCTTTAAACTACTTTTATCTTTCAAAAAATATTGTTTTCAACATTCAGTAATATTTTGAAAAAAAATAGAATTGACAGTTTTTTTACAAAAAATTAAAAACCGGAAAAAAAAATTTAACAAAAGTTGGTAAAAATTGATTTTCGACTTAAATATCTTTTCAAAAATTTGAGATTATGGCTTCTAACTAATTTTAACTTATAAGAAATATTGTTTTCAACATTAGGACAAATTTTGAGAAAAATCGAATTGACAGTTTTTTTTACAAAAAATAAAAACCTAAACAAAAAAATTAATAAAATTTGGTAAAAATTGATTTTCGGCTCAAATAGCTTTTCAAAAATTAAAAATATTGGCTTCAAACTTATTTTATTTCACAGAAAATATTGTTTTTTATATTCAATAATTTTTTTATAAAAATCCAACAGTCCGTTTTTTCATAAAAAAAAATAAAATCTACAAAAAATAGAACGGAAATTTGGTAAGAATTGATACATTTAGACAAACTTTTAAGCAAGACAAATCGATAGACGGGATGGGAAGTTATCAGTGTGGGTCGCATCCCAGCCTCTTTTTAGATATAATTTTATGCCGACTTTTAAGGTAAAAACCTCAACAGGATTGTCCCATGTTTATATCAATCTGAATCATAAAGTCTTAAAAATTCTGATTCAACATCTACATAAAATTGCATACATGTTACAGATTCAGGGCCAGATTTATTATCAAGCTGGTTCGTTATTGCCATACCCCGACGCTGATCATCAATTTTTGTAAATTTATTTTATTGGTGATGAAAATCGTGAATTGGATCAACGTTGTGCAATTGTTTCAAATACACCAATTCGTGAGCTACAAAGGTTTTTCCATCAGCATAATGCATTAGTTCAATTGTTCAAAATTGCTCTTGATCGTATGCCATCTGATAATCACAAAATTGTAATAGCACCAAATTGAATATTCAACAAAAACATGTATATGACACAATAATGCAATGGATTATATTTCTTGGATGCACCTGGTGGTACAGGCAAAGCTTTCGTTGTATCATTGATTTTAGTGACTATTCGGAACAGAAAATTGCATTGGCACTTGCATCTTCGGGAATCGCTGCTACATTATTAGAAGTTGGTCGGACCGCACACTCATCGTTAAAATTGCCATTGAATGTACAGGTGATTGAAACTCCAACTTGCAATATTTCGAAAAATTGGATGAGAGCATGGCGAATAAAAAATCAATAGAAGCATTTAATCCAACAATGCAAGATTTACGCGGTAATCAACAGCTTTTTGGTGGTGCTCTGATATTGCTGTCAGGGGACTTTCGTCAAACATTGCCTGTCATTCCTCGATCAACTCCTGCTGATGAAATAAACGCCTGTTTGAAGTCATCAGTTCCTTGGAAATATGTACGAAAATTGACACTGAACATTAATATGCGTATTCAAGTACATAATGATGCAACTGCCATGAGTTTTTAAACCAATTGTTAGAAATCGGTGATTGCAAAATACCAATCGACAGTACCCACCGATTGATCACTTTACCGAACAATTTTTGTACAATTGCGCAATCTATAGATGAGTTGATTGAATGTGTTTTTCCGAATATTCTTCAGAATCTATTCTATTCTACAGAAATCATGATTGGTTGAAAGAACGCGCCATTTTAGCACCGAAGAACATTCATATCAATGCCATTAATTTTCAAATTCAAGCGAAACTGCCAGGTGTAGTCAAGACATATAAATCAATTGACAGTGTTATGAATCAAGATGAGTCAATGAATTATCCACGTCAATTTTTGGAACCGGCTGGTATACCACCCTATTGCTTGAATCTGAAAATTGGTTCTTTGATTATATTATTGAGAAGTGTGTTTGATACCGCTTATCCCTATGATTTCAACTGATATGCCATTTGAATGCAAAAGATTACAATATAATGCGTTTATCATTTGCGATGTCCATAAATAAGGCCCAAGGGCAAACACTTCACGTTTGTGGTGTCAATTTGGAGGAATCATGCTTTTCACATGGCCAACTTTATGTTGCCTGTTCCAGAGTCGGTACCCCCAACTGTTTATTTATTCATGCTCAAAATGGAAAAACAAAAAATATTGTTTAACCAACCGTTTTAGACTTACCCATATAAATTCACCATAGTAAGAGTACCCAATTCTTTTTTATTTTTTAGTTTTTACTCTTTGCTCATAAATATAATATAAACAATATTATTATTTGGGTCATTTGGACTTTTGAACAGCTAGCAATTTAAAATATTTGTTTCTTTGAATAAATGAACTTAATAATCTTTTTTTTTAATACTATGCCTTACGTAGCGAAGCACGTACCGGGCCGCTAGTATTTGTATAAATTTCAATTAAATAAAAAGTACGTGTACGCCTTAGTGAACCACTGATAATATAGGTTTTTTCTTTCAGTTAATCAATAGATGTATTACTGTCATTTTGGTGGAATTAGTTCAATCCTTAAGTTCGATGAAAATGCAGGTTGGAAAGTCAAAAAATAAAAAGGGCTAATTATATTTGTTAATACAAAAATAAGATCTAATTATATTTCAAGGACTGTTAAAAATGTCATAAGTGTGTGTGTGTGTCTTTCTTTGTGTTTACAATATATTTAATTTTTAATTTAATTTTTTGATTTTCATAACTCTTCCCTTTTTTCTTCTTGGTCTTACAAGCGGATTTTTAATCATAAATTATCAGACATAGATCGTACTTCGTGCATAATTAAACTTGTGTTTTATATTTATTGTTTTTCAGTCACTAAGCCGTGATTTGAAAAATCACGAATCATTTTCTTGTATAGCTTTTGAAATTCACGATTAGTATTTAGTATTTTAGTATTTATTTAATTGTTTTCTTCGGAGTCAAAATAGTCTCATAATGATTTTGACAACTCTAAAGGCGATAATTTCTATGATTTGTTTAAGTTATTCTGGCGTAAGTCTTTTGATATGATCGTGATTTTTAACACCGACATTAGAATTCTTAATAATTAGGTATTTGTATATGAATTAATATAATTTATACAGAATAGAGATTCTTTTTTAAACCGCACATCAAGAACAAGAATGTGGAATGCTTCATTTAACTCTGTTTTTCCATCGAATTTCTATATAACGAGTTATCCATTTTGTGGTATCAAAAGTATAGGACTGGAGTTCGACATTTGTCAAGCTAAGTTGTTAAAACAATTTTTTTTTCATTTGAAAATCTGACATTTAGAAAAATCGCTTAACTATCGCCCAACGCATAATGGTGATTCTGCCACAGCCACATATCGTTCTTTAAGAGGAGATTATGGTTTACATAATTGTCCAACTACGCTCGCAATTGGGCAAATTGTGAAGAAATTTGAAGAGACTGGATTGGTTACAGATATTGCAAGGCAGGTGCATCATCGTTTCGCTCGTACCACTCAACATATTGCTGCTATAAGTTAAAGTGTTGCCGAAGACCCGAATGTGTCATTTCCTCGTTGTTCTCAGGAATTAGAACTGTCTCACGGCACATTATGGCGTATTTTGCGTTTGGATCTAAACCTATATCCATATAAAGTCCAGCTCACACAACAACTGAAGCCAGCTGACTATTCCCAACTTCGTAGATATGTACGTCGAATGGGTGCTTGAACAACAGGCGGTGCACGACGATAGTGATTTTTCGAACAACATTTTTTTCAACGACAAAGCACATTTCTCACTCGGTGGGTATGCTAATAAACAAAATTGTCGTATTTGGGGTTCTGAGAATCCTCAAGTAATTGAAGAGAGGCAATTACATCCACAAAAAGTCACTGTTTGGTGCGCTCTTTGGTTGGGAGGTGTGATTGGACCTTACTTTTTCGAAAACGACGATGATACGACTGTCGCCGTCAATTCGGAGCGTTATGGTCATATAATAACCGATGTTTTTTGTCCGCTGTTGAATAATATGACTTGGAGAATATGTGGTTTCAACAAGACGGTGCCACATGCAACACAACTCGAGGGAATATGGCTTTATTGCAAGAGACATTCCCTGGCCGCGTTATTTCTTGTCTTGGCGATATCAACTGGCCACCAAGTTCAAGTGGACAACGCTATACTTTCTTTTGTGGGGCTACGCGAAAGACCAAAAACCAACATTCGTCAAAAGAATCGATGCTTGCAACAATTCGCGTGGTTGTCATTTAAATGATTAGTGTTTCACACTACAGCTGTTAAAGTTCAAACTTTATCTTTTGAAACCGCAAAATGGATAACACTGTATATACTTACCTATAACTCTTATATTTAATTATCTTGCTAGGCAGATGTTCTTCTGGTTTTTTAATATCATACAAATTTAATAAAGCGAGTATGCACTTTTAAATTTTAAAAACATATCACAAAATAAAGTTCATATTTTTTAAATGTAAAATTTAGCCCAACTGTGGTAAAATTTATTTTGTGAATTTTCTCTAGGTGTAAAAAAGAGGGTGTGAATAAATTTCAAGTACTCTATATAAGAAAGACTTCCGAAAGCACAGAGTGCTGAACTTTCTCATTTAATTTATTCATTCATATATTAAAATGTGATGAAAACTTAAGTTCAATTAAGTAACTGTGTATAGTTCATTGCTAATTAGATACGTCTTTGAAGTAGGTGAAAAGTGTTTGAACGACAACTTGACATTTTTGTTTACATTCATCTCAAAGATTTTTTTTTTTTCTTCACACCATATTGGAAATCTATTTATATCGTTTTGAAGGAGATCTTTATCGATGCAGTGGAGGCGGGAAGGATAGTTGAATCAAATCAACATAATAACGACTTAGATTGAAATTGAAGAGCCTCCAATAGCGAGATTAACGTCATTAATGAATAATGAATCACTCTATTTAAGAGATTCAGAAAAATGAATCAATATCCTGACTGTGAGTTCAAATAACTAACTACTTATCGTTATTTTAAGAGTACACAAGTCTGTGGGGGCAACTAGAGTATTTTGCCTATGGCAAATAACCCTTACTCCATTTCCGTTCGTTTCCACTGCAGTGTCAACCAAATCCAAAAGGATAATGTGTGAAGTGCTGATCTAAAGTGTGTAAATTAAGGCTCTTTAAAAAAGTAGGAGCTCCAAGGTACCCCCTCCTAATAATCAACCTAACCATAAAAAATTGCATTCTGTATAAATTAAAGTTTCAATGACAAGACTATAAAATTAAATTCACCTGCACGTGTAACAAAAAGATTGTTAGTAAATTATTTTAATTCTAGACCCCCCATTCCCACCATCATAACCAACCTGTTCAAGTCAATTATAAAAAAAAACAATCCCCATCACTGCAAAACTTTCACAGAAAAAATTCACTTGGAAATCAAACAACAAGGATGGGTTAGTTTTGTGTGGCATATCAAAGTAAATATGTGGGTATCCTATAAAACGGTTGTAGAATCCTTTCGACATCGAGCCAGAGCCCGCCATTTTCATATATGCCACATCATTATTTGCAATGGAAATGTTCCTTATTTGGTCGTTAAGCTATTTTATATATCTAGATGTGGTTTTCTATACGAATTCACTATCACATCAGTTACCATGTGTAAATATTCATAGAATATTCACAGATGTCCTTGAAAAGGACGACAAGAAAATTCAATTTGAATGTCTGCTGATTGCGCATAAAATTAATTTTAACGAAAAATTTACACAAAAGCACACAAATTGGAGGTAATTGACGATGACGACGGTAACAGAGTTGACTGAGGCGACGGAAATGACGGATGAGGAGAACAAGAACAACGTTAAAGGTACCAATGCCGACGACGACGACGACGCGACGATCAAATATAGATGCGGTTTGTACGAGCCTTGCGTGCTCCAAGAAAGTTAATAAAAACAATTGTACGTTTTCTAGAGGAGTAAAACAAACATTCCTTTCTAAGATAGTTTTGCACTATGTTAAGTTAAGGCTTGAGGGAAGGAGAATTCTAAGGAAGCACATTCTTACAAACTCTAAGGAATATGTGCATTATATAGAACGAAGAATAATGAACCGGAAGGAAGCACTAAACTGTGAAACTAAGTAACTAACAAATGCGTGTGAAAGGTATTAATCGATTCGAATATAATCGACAAATGAGTACCTAGAGGTTGTTGAAGTTGTTGCGCACGCATTGTGCATTTAAATTAGTTTAGGTATGTTATTGGAACTAAATAAATATATTTTATTTATTTAAGGTTATTTAATTTACTGTTTGAAATTTAATGGAAAATAATGCTTTTGAAATTCCTTTATAGGTGCTGTTCGATTAGCTAATGGTTTTATATTTGATAATTTTTAAATAACATCAATTTAGTTATTGACCTCGTAAATAAAATTGGCTTTTAAAAAATGAAACGTCTTATATCTGAAACGTTACCCGAAAATTAACTATTTCAATGAAATAAAGATAGACAAGAATAGCTAGAGTATTTTATCCTGTTTGGATTTTGTGTGTAAAATGTTTTAATTTTTTAATGTTGCTGTTCTGAACTTTTGAGATATTAGATTTCGAAAAATTCAAATTAATTTAAGCAAGAATTATAACTCTGAGGATCGAACCCATAAATGATTTTTTTGACAAATGGCAGTAAACAGAAAAATTAGCCCTTTGGCAATAAGGCACTGTTTGTAAGTTGTCGCGAACTCTCCAATCGATTTTTAACAAATTTTGACCCAAATTGAATTAGGTATTAGGTAATTAGGGCAGTGGGTAATTTTGTGGCATAAGCAAACACCGGAGTACATTCAGCATTAAAAATTTAAGCGTTCATAATTCGGTATATCTCGTGCAGGTGACGTGAATGGTCCCGATCTAAGTCAACAACTTATCAACATATCTCTAAAACTCAGATTGCAATCCAAACTCCAAAACCAGAAAATCAAATATTATACATATTTCCATTGTAATTTCCAAACATCAGTCTGGTAAAAATATTAACGATTATTTTAAATTACAGAAACATTTCACAACACTATTTCGGATTTTTTTAATTAAAAAAATAGAACACTTTTAGTGTTAACATTTTGAAACAAGAAATGTTGAACATTACATTCCTCATAAAAGAATAGCGAATCAAGCAATCAACATTCAACTCAAAGTAATAATTTTTGAAAAATCCAAGATGTAATACCCACAAGTTTAATAAGAGTAACTAAACTTTCTCTGTATGAAAATACGCGTCACTAAATGAATAATTGAAAAACTATTTGCTTTGAGTATGACACTATATATTCGCCATTCATAATGAGGGCCTCAGCATCGAAATCCGATCAAAATGAGTTTTATTTTCTAACTTCGCTCAGGAAATTAAAAAAAAAACAACAATACTAGCAAAAAGAATGTAAGGGTGGCAATGCCCTAAACCTTACTTTTTAACTTATAGTATCTAATTTTTTCATATTTTCAACGATCAACAGCAAGAATAATTTCTAATGCTGTAAGTCTTATATTCTTAATTTAAAAACACTGTTAATTTAGAATCATGTTCGTTGAATAAATGTTACTGTATGAATACGACACTGCATGTATGTCATAGTCACCTAAGAAGTTAAGAACTATTAAGGATCACAAAAAATTAATCCACAAAATATTTATTTAAATAAAATTGAAACATTTAATTGTCTTAAATGGTTTGCAAGACTATAGTTAATGAAAAATTAAACGCACTGTTTTTACATTATTAAAGCTATACTTTTATAAAATTTTGATCAACCAAAATTTTGAGGTGCAGATTTTTTCGCATTACACAATCAGATAACACCCGTAGCTTCAAGGAACACAAGATCGCCGAGATTATCGCCACTTTCCGTGAAAGTGTATACTATTCCCCATCGTGTACTAGAACTCGGCCTTTCGCAGACTTCAACTTGCCGAGTTTTGCGTCGGGACTTGGGCCTACACCCGTACAAGATCCAATTAACCCAGGACCTCAAAGTTCATGACTATAGACAACGCCGTTTGTTCGCTGTCTGGGCTTCGAATCTCTTGGGAGAGGGCCCCAATTTCGGCCGAAAAATCATCTTTAGTGACGAGGCGCATTTTTGGATGAATGGCTGAGTTAAAAAGCAAAATTACCGTGTATGGGACGACACCAACCCACGCAAGGTTCACCAGGTGATAATGCATCCTCAAAATGTTACCGTTACGTGTGGATTTTGGACCGGCGGCGGCGGGATAATTGGTCCGTTTTTTTTTTTGAAAAACGACGTTAGTGAGGCGGTCATCGTCAACAGCTAGCGCTACATAACGATGATAACTAATTTCTTATGGTCCAAATTAAACCATATGGACCTAGACGACATGTGATTCCAGCAGGTCGGCGCTACGAGCCACACAGCAAACGCCACGACATCTACACACAACATCTACCCGCTCTTTTTGAAAAACCCTATAGTACAAATATAATTCTCATTTGACAGATATTTTCAAATGGTGCAGTTTGATGAGAATGACAAAAGGACTCCACCAACTATAGAGGAGTAAGGCCTCGGCCACGCAGTAAGCGGCTGAGCGGCTAAGCGGCTGAGCGGCAAGCGGCTGAGCGGCAACTCTAAGCGACGTATGGCCAGGCACTGAGCGACTGCTCTTTTGAGCGATTAGTAGTTAAAGTCGAGATTGCACACACGAAATTAACAACTCAATGTTTACTTCGACAATCTTTACTTCTTGCCGCTCAGAAAAATAAAACAGGTTTGGTTGCTGAGCGACGCCGCTTAGCCACTCAGAATTTTGTTTCGCCGCTCGCTCATTGCGTGGCCGCTTCTATGTGATTTCATATGTTTTGTATTTTTTTTTTGCCGCTCAGCCGCTTAGCCGCTCAGCCGCTTGCCGCTCAGCCGCTTAGCCGCTCAGCCGCTTAGCCGCTCAGCCGCTTACTGTATTCAGTACGCAGTAAGCGGCTGAGCGGCTAAGCGGCTGAGCGGCAAGCGGCTGAGCGGCAACTCTAAGCGACGTATGGCCAGGCACTGAGCGACTGCTTTTGAGCGATTAGTAGTTAAAGTCGAGATTGCACACACGAAATTAATAACTCAATGTTTACTTTGGTCATTTTTACTTCTTGCCGCTCAGAAAATTAAAACAGGTTTGGTTGCTGAGCGGCGCCGCTTAGCCGCTCAGAATTTTGTTTCGCCGCTCGCTCATAGCGTGGCCGCTTCTATATGATTTCATATGTTTTATATTTAACTTCCCATAGGAAGTTATTGTAATGGGTCCGATTTGACAAATTGAAAATTTTGACATTTCTCGACGTTTCAAGGTCCCTAGAGTCGAAATAAAAGATTTTTAGAAAGATGTCTGTGCGTGCGTGTGTACGTACGTCCGTACGTCCGTACGTCCGTACGTTCGCGACGTTTTTTTCGTCGTCCATAGCTCAAGAACCAGAAAAGATATCGACTTCAAATAAATTTTGTTATACAGATAATAAGGCAGAAAGATGCAGAAAGGGCTCTCAAGAAAATTGCGTGGGTGGTTTTTTTTACCATAGCAGTTTAAAAAAAAGGTGAAAATTTTGGTTAACCCTAAATATCTCATGAACCAATGACGCTAGAGACTTGAATTAAATTTTGTATTATATATTGTAACGTGATACAAAACAATTATATTTTTGGAAAAAAATTCAATTAACGGTTTTTTTTATAAATCAAAAAAACTGAAAAAAAAAAATTTGTCACTTCGAAAATTTTACGACTAAAATATGATTTCATCTCCAAAACAACTTTGTGCAACGAAGAATAATGTTTTTGACATCTGATAAAATTTTGAGAAAAATCGAATTGACAGTTTTTTTACAAAAAATGAAAACCTAAAAAAAAATAAAAAAAAGTTGGTAAAAATTGAGTTTTGACTCAAATATCTTTTCAAAACTTTGAGATATTGGCTTTAAGCTACTTTTATCTTTCAAAAAATATTGTTTTCAACATTCAGTAAAATTTTGAAAAAAATAGAATTGACAGTTTTTTTTACAAAAAATTAAAAACCGAAAAAAAAAATTAACAAAAGTTGATAAAAATTGATTTTCGACTTAAATATCTTTTCAAAAATTTGAGATTATGGCTTCTAACTAATTTTATCTTATAAGAAATATTGTTTTCAACAGTAGAAAAAAATTTGAGAAAAATCGAATTGACAGTTTTTTTACAAAAAATAATAACCTAAAAAAAAAATAAAAAAAAAGTTGGTAAAAATTGAGTTTTGACTCAAATATCTTTTCAAGACTTTGAGATATTGGCTTTAAACTACTTTTATCTTTCAAAAAATATTGTTTTCAACATTCAGTAATATTTTGAAAAAATAGAATTGACAGTTTTTTACAAAAAATTAAAAACCGAAAAAAAAATTTAACAAAAGTTGGTAAAAATTGATTTTCGACTTAAATATCTTTTCAAAAATTTGAGATTATGGCTTCTAACTAATTTTAACTTATAAGAAATATTGTTTTCAACATTAGGACAAATTTTGAGAAAAATCGAATTGACAGTTTTTTTACAAAAAATAAAAACCTAAACAAAAAACTTAATAAAAGTTGGTAAAAATTGATTTTCGGCTCAAATAGCTTTTCAAAAATTAAAAATATTGGCTTCAAACTTATTTTATTTCACAGAAAATATTGTTTTTTATATTCAGTAATTTTTTTATAAAAATCCAACAGTCCGTTTTTTCATAAAAAAAATAAAATCTACAAAAAATAGAACGCAAATTTGGTAAGAATTGATACATTTAGACAAACTTTTAAGCAAGACAAATCGATAGACGGGATGGGAAGTTATCAGTGTGGGTCGCATCCCAGCCTCTTTTTTTTTTCCGCTCAGCCGCTCAGCCGCTTACTGCGTGGCCACGGCCTAAGTCTCTTTAACATCGCACGTCTAAAGCTCATCGTCAACAATATTCACATTATGACAGATCTTGGAAAAACCCCCAGAACATCAAATTGACACAAACCATCTTTTCATCGATTTCAAGGTCACATATGACATCATCTACAGCAATGAACTGTATAGAGCCATGCCTAGCTTTGGCATCCCTGCCACTACTCTATAAACGTTGGAAAAAACTTAATCGAACGTTTCGATGTCAAAAAAGGCTTAAAACAAGGTGATGCGATGTCATGCGATTTCTTTAAAATCGTTCTTGAAAGAATAGTACAGAGCTCCCACTTCAAAACTAGAGGCACTATCTTTTACAAGTCTGTCTAATTACTCGAATATGCTGATGACATTGAATCAAAGAAGCTTTTGTGAATATTGAAACAGAGACGGCCCTACAATACCGATATCTGAGTCAAAACGTCTCCATCGCCAGACGTAGCTTTGAGTTAGTTAAGGACTTTGTCTTCCCAGGATTCGCTTTGAATGCAAAAGACAACATCAACACTTAGATCAAACGAAGAATTACTCTTGCTAACCGCTGTTTCAAAGACCTTTATCATCTCCGTTCTGCATACCGTGGTGAAGCATGGATTGTGATAAAAGTGAGAAAAGTTCTTCGCGTGAGCTACAGTTCCATATGCATAGAAGGTAAGTGAAGGAGAAGGTGGAACGACAAGCTGTACGGGCTGTCCAGTGACGTAGATTTAGCGAGAAGGATAACAGTCCAACGACTTAGATGGCTGGGTCACGCCCACATAACCGATTAGGTGGAACGCTCAAGTGGGGAGTAACCTTACCTAACTTTAAAACCAGAAATATCTTATATGACCGAAATTGGATTGAAAAATCTTATAGGGAGCGTATTGGAATCTCGCTTTTTAAAATCCCGTTTTTAAAAAATCCTGAAAAAAAAGTTTTAAAATCCGTCTTCTAAAATACCGATTTTTTGAAATCCCGTCTTTTAAAATCCCGCTTTTTCAAAATCACGATCAATTAAAATACCGCTTTTTAAAATCCCGTCAAATCCCGACAATCCCGTTTTCTACAAAATACGTGCATTAACCTTAATAACAATTTATAGGAGTCAAAGGTTTTATGTTAAATTACTTGACTAAAATATAATAATATCGTAATTAGTTTTGTTTTACTATACATAAACATTCATTTTTGTTTACAATATTAACTTTTGCACAAACAATATGCATCCTACAGCAAATCTACCTCTCTATAACGGTTTTACCGCTATCGTAGACTTAGTTAATTGATTTGAGTTTGTTTTTAGAGAATACTGCTTTACTTTATATTCTTATTTTTTGATATGTTGTATTTGTTAAAGGTTACAATAAAATGAATCTAGAAAAATATCTCATTTTTTAATTTGTTTTAATTTTTTCTAATTTTGATTTTGCAATCAAAACTAGTTGTTTAATTTTTAAAAATCGCGCGATTTTTAAAAATTAAACAACTAGTTTTGATTGCAAAATCGGGATAATAAAAAACGGGGTTATAAAAAACGGGATAATAAGAAACGGGATTACAAAAAGCTGGATTTTTAAAAATCGGGATTATAAAAGCGGGATTATAAAAAACGGGATTTTAAGAAACGGAAATATAAAAACCGGGATATCGAACCCAACCCAATCTTATAAACATTGTTTTTTTGTTTACGTTTAATGACCTAAACAATCACACAAATAAGCTATGTACCAAATTTCAAGTAAATCGGTTCCGACGTTATGGCTCTAATTCGAATCTTAATAGCCACTGGTAACAATACATACTAGATGAAAGAACGGTAGGATTAGAAAATGTTTTTGTATATCTTCCCCTAAGAAATCATATGAAAGATAATTTTTGTGTACCAAATTTAAATCAATCCATGAACGAACCAATGCCCCTGTCATGATAAAGTAGTGAAAGTTTTTGCGCGTGATACAAAATAAAAACATTCCATAAAAACGTATTTTAATACATTTTCTAAGAGTTTTTTTTTCAAAATATCCAAAACATAAATAGATTAAAATTAAACCACATGTATTTAAAAGAAATTTATTCCAAAATAATGTCAGCTTAATTTCCAAAATAAGAAAAAAACGACAAGAACCGAGTTTTAATAGCTTTATATTCGTATACATGTATGTACATTTGCAGATACATAAACGTGCTTTGTTTATCCTTATTTGAAAATATAAATCACGATTCTCATTTAAAGGTGCATTAATTACACAAAAACTTAATTCAGTCACCCTTATAAACATCATCATACATATACCCCCATTACATACATATGCATACATATGTATGTATGAATGTTTGTAAGGATAAAAACGAAATTCTGTGGAAAATAGCAATAAACTCAGAAAAACAATGCTCTTAAATCTACAATCCTTCGTTCGTTCGTACGTTCATTTCGTTCGTTAGAAAACTGGAACTCTTCTTTTAATCGTTTGTTCGACCAAATAAAAATAAAGACAATAAATCCCAATCTAATATGGTTGAGCATGAACCACACACAATGGATAAACTGAATGGAAATGGAAACTGAACCGTGGAACAATAAAAAGAAATAAAGGACACCGAATGAGTACATATGGCAACAACGGCAGGACGAACGATATCTACCATACGGAGACAAAATCCAAAAATGAAATAAAATTGGGTCACTTGTGGTTATCCAACCACGCGGACATTATTAACGGATCCAAAAAGAGGACAACAACCACTATCGACCTTCATCCGAGAGATAGACCAACCAATCCACCGACCAAACGACCGCTCTATACGCCCAACGCCCAACACCCATAAGAAACTCAATCCTCTTAAAAGGACTCTCGGAAACGGTGTCTTCATGATTAATTTGTTTGCGTTTTCCGAAACGGACGTGGAAAATAATAATTTATTGGATTGGATATGTTTGTCCCACAAAAACAGAAATGTCATTCACTCACATGCGACATATACCAAAACCGTGTATTGCCTGCCCGTGCCCCAAATATCGCTAGACACCTCCTTCAAGAGATTTTGGGTATTTTTTAAAAATGATTGCATTTTTTCTCTGTTTCTCTCTCTCTGTCTCTTTTAAGACTATTTTAGAATTCAATGTGACAAAAAACACCAACTCATCGTCGTTTTGGGGATTAAAAATACCACCAAGGTGACGGTGAATTGTGACGGCTATAGTGACAGCGACACTCAGTGACGTCTGAATGTCTGTCAATATCGCGCAGACACTTTATGGTCCCATGAGCAACAACAAGATTTTAAAGAAGTCATTTTACTTAGAAAATCAATTTTAACAGTCAATTTTTTAGTTTGACACTTTGACATTTTGACAGTTGTATGTACCTTGACTTTTTGATTTGAAGTTTATTTTTATTTATTTTCTTTGTTTCTTCAAAAGAGAAAGACACTTAACGGTAGTTTTTGTATTTCTGTTTTATCGATCACAAACGCACGCTAAATCAACGATCAGCTGAAAAAATCGCGAAAGACTGAAATTTCGAAGCTAATTTTCTCGAGATCGAATTTGCAGATTTTGTGTGTTTCAAACAAAAAAAAAAGACTGAAAAGAAGCTTTTTTTTGTTGAGTAGCAAAATAAAATAATTTGTTGCTGTTTTTGTTTTATTTTTATATATTTTGTATTTATTTATATTTTTTTTATTTTTATTCATTTGATTCGTGAGATGAAAATAATTTTATTTCGAAATAAGTGCCTGCCGATCGTAAAACTGTCTCGCAGTTCACTAGAGATATTTTACTTTTTTAAATTATATTTTGCGTGTTTATTTGTGAGGCGGGAGTTCAACGGCGGTGGTGGATGTTAAGGATGTTGTTGATTGAGTTTTTATAAACATATAAAAGTTTATTAAGGTGCAAAATGTATTCAACTTTTGTGTCTTACTTTGGTCTTTGTTCTTTGTTTCTAAATAAGATGGGTGAATTTAGAAAATTTATTTTTAAATCAATACTTACTGACTTTTTTGAATTAAAAATAAAATGCCCATACATGATAATAATAAACAAATCAATGAATGGGCTTTTCTTTTTCAAACCATACTGAACTTAAAAATGAAAGTATACTTTATTCGAAAATCAATTTTAATCAGTTTGCAGTAGTATTTTTGAAGATTTGTGTTTTTGTTAAGAAAACTGTCAATTAGATTTTTTAACTTACGACTTGTAGGAACTACATACATATGCATATGGCAAGTTTTGCAATCGTAAAAAATGTTTAACTCGTGATTTTAATCAAACATGACTTTACGATGATAGAGAAGTCGAAAAAAGTGGGTCCTCAGATTCTATACGTCTGTTTGTCTTGGCCCCTACAGCACGAACTATTGGGTCGATTTACTTCAAATTTGGAAATTAAGGTTTGGAGTCGATTTGCATTAGGCTTTTTTTATTTTTTTTTTTACATAAAAATAACAGGTGTCCCCATACAATTTTTTGGTAAAAAATCAACAATTCAAATTTTCTCAAAAACGAACGGATTTCTTTTTTTAATTTTCTGTATTTTTTTTTTCTTAATTTGTCTTTTTTTAGTATTTAACATGGTTTCGAAATTCGATATCTCGGAAATAGGTCGTTATTTTTTTACTAAATTGAAATGATAACGTGTATTTATAAGTTCTAAATAACTGCATACTACAAATATTGTGAAAAATTAAGGTTTGTTTTAAAAATTAAAAAGGCATTTAAATTTTTGAAAACAAACTGTTTTTGCAGGTACATTTTTAAATCACGTCACATTATCCGTACGTTCGCGACGTTTTTTTCGTTGTCCATAGCTCAAGAACCAGAAGAGATATCGACTTCAAATACATTTTGTTATACTGATAACAAGGCAGAAAGATGCAGAAAGGGCTCTCAAGAAAATTGCTTGGGTGGTTTTTTTACCATAGCAGTTTAAAAAAAGGTGACATTTTTGGTTAAACCTTAAATATCTCATGAACCAATGACGCTAGAGACTTAAACTAAATTTTATATTATATATTGTAACGTGATACAAAACAATTATATTTTTGGAAAAAATCCAATTAACGGTTTTTTTATAAATCAAAAAAACTGAAAAAAAAATTTGTCACTTCGAAAATTTTACGACTTAAATATGATTTCATCTCCAAAACAATTTTGTGCAACGAAGAATAATGTTTTTGACATCTGATAAAATTTTGAGAAAAATCGCATTGACAGTTTTTTTACAAAAAATAAAAACCTATAAAAAAATTAATAAAAGTTGGTAAAAATTGATTTTTGACTCAAGTATCTTTTCAAGACTTTGAGATATTGGCTTTTAACTGCTTTTATCTTTCAAAAAATATTGTTTTTAACATTCAGTAAAATTTTGAAAAAAAAAATAAAATTGACAGTTTTTTTACAAAAAATTAAAAACCGAAAAAAAAATAACAAAAGTTGATAAAAATTGATTTTCGACTCAAATATATTTTCAAGACTTTGAGATATTGGCTTACAACTACTTTTATCTTTCAAAAAATATTGTTTTCAACATTCAATAAAATTTTGAGAAAAATCGAATTGACAGTTTTTTTTACAAAAAATTAAAAACTGAAAAAAAAATTAACAAAAAATTAACAAAAGTTGGTAAAAATTGGCTTTCGACTCAAATATCTTTTCAAAAATTTGAGATTATGGCTTCCAACTAATTTTAACTTATAAGAAATATTGTTTTCAACTTTAGGAAAAAATTTGAGAAAAATCGAATTGACAGTTTTTTTACAAAAAATAAAAACCTAAACAAAAAAATTAATAAAAGTTGATAAAAATGGATTTTCGGCTCAGATATCTTTTCAAAACTTTGAGATATTGGTTTCAAACTAAATTTATCTTATAAATAATATTGTTTTCAACATTCGGTAAAATTTTGAGAAAAGTTGGATTGACAGTTTTTTTACAAAAAATAAAAACCTAAAAAAAAACAATATTAAAACTTGGTAAAAATTTACTTTCGATTCAAATAGCTTTTCAAAAATTAAAAATATTGGCTTCAAACTTATTTTATTTCACAGAAAATATTGTTGTTGATATTCAGTAATTGTTTTATAAAAATCCAACAGTCCATTTTTTCATAAAAAATAAAATCTACAAAAAATAGAACGCAAATTTGGTAAGAATTGAATTATTCAGCAATACAAATCGATAGACGGGATGGGAAGTTATCAGTGTGGGTCGCATCCCAGCCTCTTTTGGTTTTTTAAGAAATCAAATGGTATTTAAATTTTTGAAAACAAACTTTTCTTGCAGGTACATTTTTAAATCTTAAAATGCAGAAAATATTTTTAAACAGACTCTTTGGATACACGGGGCAGTTCGTGTACCCCAGTCGTGCGTCAATTTTTTCTACAAGGACACTAAATGAAGTTAGAAAAAAAGGCACTATACCTATTTGTTTATTTACTGCCAACTACTTCCCCTCTTCGATAATCTACATTTTCCTTCTGGAACTTCCTTTGCATTTTCAATGTTTTCACTATCTTTTCTTTTCTCAATCGAAATTACTTCTCTAAACATTCCACATTAAACATTTGCCCGTTTCATCTAAGCTTTTCAAATTGGAATTCTTTGTATGCGACCCCTTTTCTAATTTTTATTACTATTCTACCGCCATATTCACTCTTCGGTCAAATAGTGATTCTTCTAAAGAAGTGTTCTTTAACGCTGCCAAAACCACTGCATATGCTTATTCATCAATCTTCTTTGATCCGAGTAGATGGAAAACGGCATTTGCGGATCACACTTACATACGTCTCTCCTTTCCAAGATCATGGAAACGCTGATTGAAAATCAGCTCAACAAAACTCTCCAAGACCGAAGGCTTCTTAATGACCGGCAGTACGGCTTTTGAAACAATAGATCCACTAGCGATCTGATGGTTTATCTAACCGTGGAACAAATCTTCACAACGTTTTGAAGAAACCCTTCTTTAACGATCTTATTGTTGAATTTATCCTTGAAACAAATATTATCAATCGAAATATTCATCGACTTTAAGGCTTATAACTTGAGTTTAAGTTGTTTCTGAAGTATGTGGATGTAAGGGTTTGTTTTTATCGGGTTGGGTTTGATATCCCGGTTTTTATGTTCCCGTTTCAAAATCCCGTTTTTTATAATCCCGATTTTTTATAATACCGCTTTTTGTAATCCCGTTTCTTATAATCCCGGTTTTTATAATCCCTTTTTTTATTATCCCGATTTTGTAATCAAAACTAGTTGTTTAATTTTAAAAAATCGCGCGATTTTTTTAAAATGAAACAACTAGTTTTGATTGCAAAATCGAAATTAGAAAACAAATTACAAAATAAGATATGTTTCTAGATTCATTTTATTGCAACCTTTAACAAATATAACATATCAAAAAATAAAAATATAAATTAAAACAAATCAAATCAAAGAAACAAACAGAAATCAATTAACAAAGTTAATTAGAGCGGTAAAACCGTAATTGAGAGGTAGATTAGGATGCATATTGTTTATAAAAGAGTTAATATTGTAAAAACAAATAATATTATATTTTAGTCAAGTAATTTAACATTCAAACCTTTGACTCCTATTGTTATTTAGTTTAATGCACGCATTTTGTAAAAAAAAAACGGTATTGTCGTAATTTTACGGGATATTTAAAAGCGGCATTTTAGTTGATCGGGATTTTAAAAGACGGGATTTCAAAAAATCGGTATTTAAGAAGATGAGATTTTAAAACTTTTTTTTCGGGATTTTTTAAAAACGGAATTTTAACACGTTGACTGCCACCATACAAAAAAAAAACTATTACAAAAATTTTAAACTGTAAATATCGTTTCATATTGGCTATTACTTGTGTGTTAAGTCTTCTGTTATTTTTTTTTCTCGTTTATGACGTTTTTTGCGTGTTTTAGGGCTGTGTCTACTGGTGGCTCACATGGCACTTTGTTAATATTGCAATTAATATGGTGCCACGTGTACCACCGGTTGCCACACATATTTGTCCGTTATTTTAGTTCAGATTTTTTTTAGTTTGCAGGTTATTCGTATAATAGTGTGACTCTAAATAATATTTTCAATGGCAAACAACGAAGCAATTCCAACTAGATTATTTGACGGGAATAGAAACAGGGATGCAGATTCTGATAGTGATGATAACTTGGATTTTTATGAGGGTCAAATTTCAGTGACTACGTACCAACTGATTCTGAATCTAGTGACTCGGACGCTTTAGAGGATTATGAATCCTCAGAGGATGAAGAGGCTGCCATTGCCGATGTTCCGTCAAACGTATGGACTCCTGTTAGCGGAAGGTCACTGAAGACCTTTACGTTTACTGATCATCCATCTACACCCTTAACCAATCAAGTAATTTAGCATAATGATCATTCAAACATTTATTTTTATGATGGTTACGGATGAAGTCTATGAACTGATAGTGTTCCAAACTAATTTGAATGCAAATCAATTCTTGGGAAAATCTACAGTAACTCGAAGATCTCGAGTAAAAAAATGGGATGATACAAATGTACCGGAGATAAAGAAGTTTTTGGGCCTAGTGATTTACATGGGAATAATAAAGTATCCAGCAATTTCATTGTACTGGAATACAAACAATTTCTATAAAAAAAATTTTGTTCCCCACGTAATGTCACGTAATAGGTTTCAATTGCTATTAAAATGTATTCACTTTGCTGACAACACGACAATTGAAGGTAACCGTTTGGGCAAAGTAAGTAATCTACTCGATATACTCGAAAAAAAATTCGTGAATGCTCAAACTCCTGGTGAGATCCTTGCAGTTGATGAGAGTATGATACCCTGGCGAGGGAGGCTATTGTTCCGCCAATATAACCCCGGAAAATCGCACAAATATGGGGTAAAAGTATACAAGCTTTGTGACACTAATGGATATACATATACGAGCTCGATTTACGCTGGAAAATGTGATAATTTTAATCAGAGAGGAAGACCAACTGAAAGCACTTCACACAGCACCCAAATTGTATTAGACCTAGCTGATAGGTATTTGGGAAAAGGCAGGACAATGACAACAGATAACTTTTTTTTTACGTCTGTATCACTGGACAAACTTCTTACAGATCGTAAAACACATTTAGTTGCAACTCTGAGAAAAAACAGATCAGGAAATCCAAAGGACGTTACGAGCAAAAAACTAAAAAAAAAATGAGATTATTGGACGGGAAAACTCAGGAATAGTTATTGCGAAGTGGAAAGACAAACGTGACGTGCTCATGCTTAGCACAAAACATAACTTAGATGTTGGTTCCACAGGAAAGAGGAATCGGAACAACGAAGAAATAAAAAGGTTGAAAATGATCTTGGAATATAATAAAGGTAAACAAGGAATAGACATTTCGGATCAAATGGCGTGCTATTTCACGCCATTACGAACAACGATAAAATGGTACCATAAAATCGCTTTTGAATTCCTTCTTAGTATATCCGTTGTAAATGCATTAGTAATATACAAACAGTTTCATAAAAATGCTCAAATTCTTGAGTTCAGGCAATCAATCTGCGAATCTCTGCGAACTGGAAGTAGAGCCATCAACTTCTTCTAAAATGAACGTCAAGCACGTTATAAAAGAATTCGACACACGAGACAAAAGAAATCGAAAAACTCGAAAACGTTGTTCCAGTTGCTACAACGATATTCAAGGAACCGAAGGCAGAGTTGCAGCTCAAAAAAAAAAACTAAAAGGGTGTCAACATATTGTGACAATTGTGACGGAAACCTGCATTATGCGTTGATTGTTTCCTAAAAAAGCATTAATTTTATATTATTATTTTATCTTTGTATTATAAAGAAAAAAAACTAAAACTAATTTTTTTTAAACATTATATGAAAAGAATAATCATTTACATACCTAGGTGCCACTGAAGGAAAAATTTACTTTTATCAGCAAACCGAAAAACAATCGTTCATACAAGCTAGGAAGTCATGTGAACCACCGGTGGTACACGCGGCCTCATGTTAAAAAGAAATGTGTACCACCGGGCGGTGGCTCACGTGGCAGCCAACGTGAAAGCGGGATTCCGATACGCTCCCGTTTTTATCATATTAATACATATTTTGTTTATAAAAACGGAGAGTTACTTACAATCAGCGGAAGTACAATAGTAAACTAAAATTTGCTGAGTTAGTTAAGGGTAAGATCACAAAGGTAGTAAAAATTGAAAAAATAGAGATTTTAAAGGTTTGTTGTTGTAACAACTTAAATTTAAAAATATCTCATTCCATTAAAATGAAGCAGTTATGGTAGACTTTTGTTTGGAACTGTATTGGTATATGAAACATAAAGTTTTCTACCCACAAAAAGTATTTAGCTTAGACATTTGTTGGTGGAATACTCTTTAATTATAAATTCAGTGGTCATATCATGTATGTCAAGTGAAAAAGCTAAAAGTCACAAAAAAGTTTGTGCTCTCAAAAATAATGAAGTATTTAAAAATATTTTTCTACTCAAACAAACAATACAAACTCATTTTAAAAATATAAATTATAACTTTCCATTTAGTAAACCAAAAAAAATGCCAACCTTTGAATGCCAAAAGTAGGTTATCTGTTCGTTTTTAATTTTTTATTAGTGACAAACAAATATTAATCTTTGTATATAGTTTTATCAGACTTTTTACCCAATGCAAATCGAATCGAAGAGCTTAGACAGATAAAAAAAAAAAACAAACAAATTTATCACAAAAACTAAAAGTTTAAATATTTAATTTTTGTGGTAGCTATGTATGTACCAAAAGTTTTTCTTCACAAACTCATAGAATTCTAGTGACCCAGTTCTTGTGATCAGGTGTATGAATATTTTAATTAAAAATGATTTTTTTTAAAAGACAAGAAATAAAAATAATATGTTGAATTTTTTTATACTTTTTGATAACAACGAAGTTCATGATTATTGACTTGTATATAGCGTTGAACATTTTTTTCAGGATGCGTGAGGTAAGAGAATTTCAATCTTGTACGCTGTTGAAAAATGCCTTGAAGAAATTGTTTTAAGACGACTAAACAAACTTATCGAATTCTGTAATGCAGTTAACACGATTCTCAATAAAAACTATCAGATATTAGTCATGTTCGTGGACTTCAGCAAGGCATTTCCCACGTTGAGTCAAGATAAACTTTTGGATGTCCTTTCAAGATTTAATATTAAGGAAACTCTTTTGAAATGGATGGAGACTTATCTCAAGGGAAGATCATTTAAAGTCAAAGTTAAAAGTTCATGCAGTAAGGAAAGAACCTGCACATATGGTGTACTACAAACTACAATGGTCAAAACTGTGAACGGTTCTTTTTATACATTTTATGGATGCACTTCTACGGGATTTTAAGAGAAGCTCAGCTTTTGCATACTCAGGCGATATAGCTATTGTTGTTAGACATATGTATCTTGAAACCTCGATTTCTACGATGCAATAGGAGTTTGATAAAGTCACTCGAGTGTGCCACGATTTTGGATTAGTTATCAACGCAACTAAAACGAAAATTATGCACATTCTTGCAACAAACAAACAAAAGGAGTCAACTAAAATTTTCTTTTAAAATCCTGAATGTTCAACTTCAAGAAAAAGTGATGCCATTAAATTAGTTAAATCAATCGAGTAACAATAGAATAACACTTTCTATGGCACGAGTATATTACTAAAGTAGGGCTAAGTATGAGTAGTGCTAAGTTTGCTTTATATCATTAGTGAAAGATATTCAACAAAAGATGTTCAAAAATGGGATACCGACATAATGCCCAAGTGCAAAATCTCCAAAAACAAAATCCCCACACTTTTAAAAATCCACAAAACCATTATCCCCAAGAAAAAAAATGTCCAAAAATAAAATCCACGGGATCTAAATCCCCATGCCCATAATCCACAAACGAAATCCCCAAATCTAATTTTTTCAAACTCCGTCAATGTATGTTGGTTTTCATCATTTGAGTGTACTTTTCGGAGCTAAGCAAAAGTTCAGAAGATTATACGACATTTCAAAACTTTACTTCTGGTTCAAAACCAATTTTCTGGATGCGTCAAAAAGAAAACATGAACCCAAGTCAAAGTCAGTTGCCGATTGTCTAAAAAATAATTTTCCTCGCACACAAAATGTAGTAGAAGCTTAACATCGCCACCGCCGCCTCAAGTGCATTGTAGGGATAAAAAAACTCAGGATTATATGCACTAATTAGAGATTTATCAAAGGAAATGATCGTAGGGGGTCAAGTTTCCCAAATAATTTTTCCCAATCCATTTTTCCCAAAATCCATGGCTCCAAACAAGATAATTTTCCCAATTTTTTCCCCAAAAAATTGGTGTCCCAATACAATTTTTGGCTCAACTGTAACGGTATCTGCTGTTCCCATCTGACGAAAGGCTTTAATATGCTTTCCCAAGACTCTCTCAAGACCACAGGATTCCCTGAGCAGAACCTGGAAACATCGGATGAGTTGTTCAACCAACAAAGTACGGTTCGGCATGCTTGCATCACCATTAGACCAGCTCGTCGGTGGGGTGGGTACTTGTACTCGTCGTTGAACCGCCGTTCATGTTTCATGCCGATTCAAAATTAATATTATTTATCAATCACAAGAACTATTTATAACGCGAAAAAAGTTGTAATTATTTCTTACACATTGTTGATGGGGAACCCTGGATGTTAAAAGGGCCCCTGAGTGTAACCCACCCTCGGTTTTCTTAATCTTCTAAGAAAACTCCATGGTCATTGATCCACTCGATTTTAATTCAATGACCCCTAATCTAAAGTCGAGTATAATTCTAAGAATTGACTTTCATGTCGTCGCGTCGCACCATTACCTTATTTGCTTCCCCTCAGCACTAAAATTTTATATTACTTCATTCCAAAAAAAAAACTATATAACTATGCAAATATAAAAAAAAATATAAAATAAAATAAAAATAAAAAAAATAATATTATACTTGTTCATTCAGATTCAAAAAAATTTTATTCATAAGTAAATTTAAATCAAAAATAATGGAAAGTAAATAAAATAAAATATGATGGAATTATAATCATGCATGTCATATATGCACCACTTAGTATAGCCTAAATCAAATTGCAACGAAAAGAAAAGTAAAAGAAGTCGAAAGATTAAATCTGCAATTGAGCTTGGTTTACAGTGAAGAGAAATTTATTGATCTGCTCATTAAAATATGTACATGCACATACATTATGTAGCTCATTAGAGTTTAAATATCACTCATCTCTTCTCTTACTTTATAAGACTAACTTTCACTCAACGAACTTTAACTGATAAGTGATAAGAGCTTTCAATTTCAAGGTTGCAAGAGATCTATTTTGATATCATCATTTATTTTAATTGTATCGATCTTCGTTCAAATTAGATTATGTTTTTTTTTTCTATTTTTGTATGTTTTGATATTAGCAAATATGGTACATATTATGTAATTTATCAAAACTTACCGACTTCCAGAAAGTTGATGTGCACAGCAGCTTTTGGTGGTCGTTCGATGTTTTGCTAGACTTTGATAGTGGGAAGATGGTATTAAATAAAATCAAAACAGAAATCTTGCACTTGAACTTGGATTGATGTAAACTTATTGCGGTGTATGACTGGCTGATTTTAAAATTAAAGTTATAATTCACTGAAGTTATTTACGGTAAAATTTAGGTTGGCATTAATGTTGATTTTGTAGTATAATTTAGGTTATGATACAATTGGGTTTATTTTGTTGGTCGGTTAGGTTTATGACTGAGCAGGTTGACGAGTCAAAGGTAGAGCTGGGTTTCTTTCGATGGCGGTTGAGGATCAATTTATATTGATTATGTAGACTTTACAGGGTGTGTTTACGAAGTTAAAGTTAGAGCTGGGTTTGTTTTGATTGCAGGAACAAATCAACCACACCTCATTGATCTCTCAAACTGTCTCGATTTCACTTGCTTTCTTGATGCACCGTGATGACGTGGTCAAGTATTGACTTGCGCAGGATTTTGTGAAGAGTACTGAGATGATCAGCTGGCTTTCTGTTGATCAGCGAAACAAGATCAATGATCTGTTTTCGAAGAAAAGTCTCTTTTTGGTGATCTGGCACTATCAACGAGCTGTTAGGTTGGTTTGGGAGCAAGGTGCAGTCCAAAATTGGCGTGAGCACAGAGTTTTTGTGTGTAGATCACTTTGCGACAAAGCGAGCTTGCTTGATTTAGATTTGGATGTGATTCGGACGTTGATTGAAGCGATGTGGTAGTTTTTTTTTTGCTAAATTCTTTTTGTGATAATTGGGTTGGTTGTTACCAATCAGTGAATGCGTTGTTTGGAGTGACCACGCGGCCTGGAAAAATATCGAATCTTCTCCAAGAAGTTCCTGATAAATCTGAATCTTGAACAGATCAAAAAAATGATTTTTGTGCGTGACCTACTTGGATATTTGGTTAGGACAGTGGTTATGGTTGTTACTAACCAACAATTCGGGGTTCGGGCCGCCCACGCGGTCTGAGAAATTTGGATTGTCTTCTAGGATTTCCTATGAACACACAGTATAGAGCTTTTATTGATTCTCGTAAGAAAAGGAGTATGATTTACCTGATTAAATTGGCTTTAATTGTGATACGATTATAGTGCTTTTGTAAGAATATACGTGATTCTTATTTTGGTGCACTAGTTAAATGGAATGATTTTCACTTTAATTTTATTATACTTTTTATTCCGTGTGACACGTTTGAGAGTTGGAATTGAAAAGAACAAATCTCGGAAAAGGAAATAGAATATTCATGAAAATGAAATGAAGTTTGGTAGATCAGCTGTATGCGAAATTTCGAACTTTGCTGCTGATACGGAATTCTGTGTTAAGGGCATGGTTACACTGCACCAAATGTTGATGTATGTTTAATGATCGATCAAGTTTGGCAAAAGATGGTAAAACAAAAAATCGCAATAATGTATGAATTGTTCCTCGGACTGCACACAACACTTCAATTTCTTGTCCACTTGGACATGAAAATGAAGTGGAAAACGAATAATTGAATTTTTTCCTTGTTTTTCGACAAACGACCCACGCAACAATGGACGTTTTACTTCGATCAGATCGTTTGTTGATGAATAGGTTGTTAAGGTTTACCGCCGCAGGTCTTTTGCGTGAATGACTCCCAACGAATTTCCATTCAAATCTTCCAGTTCAAACAAGTTATTACTAACAATTTTTGTAATTTTTGCTTGCACAAACTTGGGACATAATTTTGCGTTTCGTTTCTTGGCTTTATCGCTAAGTACGAAGTTTCGTTTTAGAACTACTTGACCAACACTAAACTTACAAGCTTTACTTCGAGTGTTATATGTTTTTTCATAAACTTTATGAGCTTGGGCTAAGGATTCTTTGATTCGGTTATGGATCATATTCATTTTGACGGGTTTTGGTAAAACATTAAATTCGGAATGGTTAAGACCATTCAACTTTTTCAGGAGTGCGTAATCTGACCCATGCTCTATTTTGCATTGCCCGAACAATGCCTCATGCGGTGACATGCCAATGGCTGAATGCACAGTGGACCTTAGAGCACTTAATATCTGATCTAAGTGTTTATCCCAATTGGATTGCTCTGAGCCTATATATGATCTGATTGCAGCCAAGATAGATCGATTGACACGTTCACTTGCGTTGGCCTGTGGTGCGTATGAGGCTGTCCTGATATGCTTAGTACCATAAGAATCTAAAAATTTAGAGAAATCCTTGCCAACGAATTGTTTTCCGTTATCGGACAAGAGCGATTCTGGGACTCCAAAGAGTGCAAAAACTTGCGTTTCTATAAATTTAATTGCTTCCTCGGAAGTGGCTTTTCTTAACGGTTTCGCAAGGACAAATTTTGTGAATTGGTCTAAACAAACTACTATATAGCAATTCCCTTGTTTCGATCTCGGATAGGGACCGAGGAAATCTACGTAAATATGTTGAAATGGCCTCTCTACTATAAAAGGTTGTCCCATGTGAGGTCGTAAAGTAAAATTAGGAGCCTTGGACATTCTACAAACAATGCATTCTCCGATGAACGATTTAACTCGAGCCGCCATATTAGGCCAGTAAAATCGCTCTCGAAGTCTATACAGAGTTTTTGTGACCCCACCATGCGAAGCTCGAGGGGGGTCATGAGCCAGTTTGATCAAGCTTTTGATTAGCGCTTCAGGTATCCATAGTTTCCACACACAATCGTCTTCCTTAGGATCCCCTGTACAATGTCTGACCTTCTTGTATACAAAACCTTCTGAAAATTGAAGGTCAGGTAGCTGGGTTTTATTTTTCTCAACAGTATCGATTAACCTCATGTACTCATCCGACTTGAATGCCGGATCAGCAAGATTGATCTGTAGAACATCGGAAGGGTTCACACTGCTTGTGATTGGTGCAACTTCATCTATGGCATACACTCGAGAGAGTGCATCTGGTGCCACATTTTGTGTACCCTTTCTATGCTCTATTACGAAAGAGAATCTTTGAAGTCTTAAGCTCCAACGTGCTAATCTTCCACTCAAATCTTTCTGACTCATAAGCCACCTGAGACTCGAATGGTCGGTCACGATTATAAAATGATGTCCCTCAACATATGGGCGAAATTTCTCGACGCCTAACACGGCCGCTAGACATTCTAGCTCCGTAACGCTATAGTTACGTTGTGCTTGGTTAAGTTTGTAAGAATAGTAATATATTGGTTTCTCTGAACCATTTTCAGCAAGCTGACTTAAAACACAACCGACACCAGTCGATGATGCGTCACACAAAATAATGAATGGCTTTTCAAAGTTAGGGTTGGTCAAAACTGGAGCTGTTGTTAGAGCTACTTTTAGCTCTTCGAAAGCCTTGAGGGCTTCGGGCGAAAATTTGCAATGTTTCTGTTTCTTTAAAGTGTCCGTTATAGGAGCAGCAAGTGAGGAATAATTAGGCACGAACCGCCTGTACCACCCGGTCAAGCCCAAAAACCTTCGTACTTGTCGCGGAGTTTTTGGTACAGGGAAGTCTACTATGGCGGATACCTTATCTGGATCGGTTTTGACAGCTCCTCCCCCCACAATGTATCCTAAGTAACGGAGTTCTTTAAAACAAAATCTTGATTTCTCCAGATTAATGGTTAATCCAGCTTTTCGTAAAAGAGAAGCAAGGGTACGTAAAATCTTAATGTGCTCTTCAAACGTTCCCGAAACAATCAGCAGATCATCTAAATATACGAAAACATTTTGTTTCAATTCGTTTGGAACCACTTTGTCCATTAATCTGCATAAGCGTTGAGCCGCGTTACAGAGGCCAAAGGGCATTACCTTGAATTGATACAGGGGTCTACCGGGCACACTAAACGCTGTCATTTCCCGTGACGATTCCTCTAGGGGAATCTGCCAAAAAGCGTCTTTCAAATCCACACTGCTTATGTAGTGTGTATCTGATTGGCGACTTAGTAGATTCTCTATATGAGGAAATGGATAGGCGTCATTTTTAGTAACTTTATTGAGTTTTCTGGAGTCGAGGCATAAACGATTTTTACCCGGTTTACGCACTAAAACAACCGGGGAAGTCCAGGCACTCACGCTCTCCTCGATTACGTCTAATTTCAACATTCTATCCACCTATTCATACATCAGCTTTTGAATCGCTGTGGACACGGGATAATGTCGTTGTTTAATGGGCTCAGTGTCACCCGTATTTATTATATGTTTTTCCAATGATGTCCGTCCAAGCCCTTCTTTGGCATAAGACGGAAACATTTGTATAACATCTTCAATTTCTCTAGTCTGATCGGCTGAAAGTTCGTGGGCGCTTGAATCACACTTCCGGAGTGGTGGAGGACAAATTTCAGAAATAATATGGGTAGCAATCCCAAAAAGTTTCCAAAAGTTGACCCCTAGATACAATTGTTGTTCTAAAGATGGAACAAGATAAATTTTTATTTGCTTTGTTATGTTCTTGTAAGTTATATTGGTAATTAATTCTCCAACGATTGGTTGTGGCTGTCCACTTGCAGTTCTCACATTGGAATTCAAACTTTTATATGAGATCCCTTGTTCTCTTAGAAGCTGCAAGCATCCTGCTCCTAGACAACTGACGCACGCTCCGCTGTCAAGTAGACCGAGCATTGTCTTTCCGAAGATGGACACGTTGGCATAGAATCTGGGATCTTCAGAATTACAAATTGCAGTAGCGCAAATTTCGCGATGGGTTTCACGTTTGTTTTTGAAACGTTTCCTCAGTTTTTGAATTTTAGGTGAGACTGCCGTAATAATTCTATCGCGAGCCTCGTAATACTTTTGTATTCGCTCATGCAGGGGAATGAGTTTTATATTAGACAATTGGAATTGATCAACTTGAGGAGTGTCGCGTTTCAGTATTCTAATCTGAGTTTGGTTTGCAGCGCTGGTTAAAGATTGAGAAGAGTCAGGTAATTTGGTCGCATCAGGTAATTTTGTATTTTCAGGTAAACGGTTAAAGTCAGGTAGTGAGGAGCTTGAATGAGAAGTGATTAAGCTTGAGCCGGTTTCGTTTTCGGATGGCAAACCTCTCCGGTAGTCGGATTGCCCCGTGTGCGGTTTCCCGAACATTTAATACATTTGGGAGTTGTTGTATTTTCTGCTCCACATTTGTAGCAAAACAAATTTCGCTGCTGGTCAGGACATTGTACGAAAGAGTGACCTTTGTTCTTACAGTTCCAGCAAGTGTAATTTGAAAAGTTTTGTTGGGCTTGTGATACATTCAAAGCATCAATCTCAAAGCACTCGTCTTCAAGTAAAACACCATCTAATTCACTTACTTGCTTTCTCATATTATTTTGCACCAAAGGTTTTGCCCGAAAATGTTCATTCTGGTTTTGGGCATGCTTCTCAATTGAACGACATACATAAACCATCTCAGCTAAGCTTGTAGTGTTAAATGTAATAAGAAGTTCACCAGTTCTTTTCTTTGCATTTTGTTTAATAAGCTCAATTAGTTCTCTGCGTGATTTTGGACAATGAAGACGGGCATTCATGGTAAGAATGGCATTGTAGAAATCATCGAAACTCTCATAAGGACCTTGACGACGGTCGAACATTTTTCGTGAAAGTTCCGAGTCAGTCTCAATGCTTCTGTATTGCTCAATTAGAGCCAATTCTAAATTTGTCCAGTTCGCATTTGGATTTGTTTTCAAAAATGTCCAAAACCAGCTCTCTACGGATCCAGTTACAAATAAATGGAAGTGCAAAAATAAATCTTCCCAAGAAACATTGTAGCTGGCTTTAAGTCTTTTAAGACGCAAAATAAAATCGTCTACTGTCATACGGATGTTATCAAACTTTAAACCCCATTTGTGGAATTCAAGAGCTCGATTAGTACTGCTGCGAGAAGCATTATTGCTCATACTAGGGGATTGCGTATTCAGATTGAGAGCGTCCATTTGACTCAAAAAGTTGCGAGCATTTTCGCTTATTTCAGGGTGTTCAGGATTTCCAGTTTGTGTGGTAGGTCGAACAGCGGTACTGTGCTCTTCAGGACGAGGTGTGCCATGAACAGATTGTTCCCCAACTGGTGGAGTTGGTGCTCTTAAAGTATCGCGGATAGTATTTACGACTTCTGCTCTAATCTTCACTCTCTCTTCTTCATACTCAACTTGCCTAGCCCTAAGATCTTCTGCTCTAGTTAAGCCAATTGTAGCATTAACAATGTTTGTTATGTATCTTTGTAAGGTTTCATTAAGTGCAATTTGTTCTGGCCGACCAGAATTCTGTTCTTCAACAGGATCTGTTTGAACCTGCTGATCTGATTCTTCCTCTGTAGCCAAATTTCTATCAGAATTTGGTGGTGGATTATTTGAACTACCTGCTTCTGTACTGCGAGTAACTTTTTGAGAACTCGATTTCTCTTTAGATTTGTCTCTTTTGGGTGGCATTGTGGAAAAGGAACTATTAGGTAAATATCAATTGTGAACAATTAAATTCGATTATACGGATATACATACATGGATTTTTAAAATAGAATAAAAGGTTTTTTTTTTTGTGATTTTTAAAGAAATTTCAATCAAAATTCAAAAATAATTCCAAGTTCTTACGAAATAAGTGTAAATGTGTTCATACGTGCTTGGGGAAGTTTTTGGTAATGTGAATTTGACGACGACGCTGTCGATCAACAAAGTTAAGAACGTTTTTGCTATAGAATTAAAATTTCAATCTTGTCCAAATAAATGATAAACCGCAACTAGAAAATGGATTCAAATGATCTTAATTTTCGTAGGTCGTTCACATTTAAACAACACGATCGAATTATTACTATTTTATGTTAATAAACATCTTTTAAATATAATACTTGTGTTTTAATTAAGTGAGGCATTAAATTATCAACTTGCAATAGTATCTACTCAAATGTTAAAAGCTTATGAATGCGACAGACGGAGAAAAGTTGCTAAGAACCGAACACTCCCGGTCATCCATGAAACAAATCAAACATCAGTTCGTACTTTAAGTATTGTATGTTATAATCAATGCATCAGTCGAAGAAGTTGTAGCTGGTACATAGATCTTCCGGTCACTGATCTACACACTAAACACTATGTCAATTTTATAAACAAAAATGATCGCTTCACAAAGTACGGTTCAAAGACCAAAACCTTGGGACGAGTTTTAATGTTGTTCATTATAAGAATATATTGAACAAATAAATCTTTAACATGTCAAGGTCAAGACGAAATAATAATAAATAACTATGCAAGTGACAAAGGAAACAGTTTTAAGGTGAACTAAAACGATAAAATTAAAACGGTTTTCAGGGCCCCACGTTGGGCGCCACCTGTGTAACGGTATCTGCTGTTCCCATCTGACGAAAGGCTTTAATATGCTTTCCCAAGACTCTCTCAAGACCACAGGATTCCCTGAGCAGAACCTGGAAACATCGGATGAGTTGTTCAACCAACAAAGTACGGTTCGGCATGCTTGCATCACCATTAGACCAGCTCGTCGGTGGGGTGGGTACTTGTACTCGTCGTTGAACCGCCGCGCCGTTCATGTTTCATGCCGATTCAAAATTAATATTATTTATCAATCACAAGAACTATTTATAACGCGAAAAAAGTTGTAATTATTTCTTACACATTGTTGATGGGGAACCCTGGATGTTAAAAGGGCCCCTGAGTGTAACCCACCCTCGGTTTTCTTAATCTTCTAAGAAAACTCCATGGTCATTGATCCACTCGATTTTAATTCAATGACCCCTAATCTAAAGTCGAGTATAATTCTAAGAATTGACTTTCATGTCGTCGCGTCGCACCATTACCTTATTTGCTTCCCCTCAGCACTAAAATTTTATATTACTTCATTCCAAAAAAAAAACTATATAACTATGCAAATATAAAAAAAAATATAAAATAAAATAAAAATAAAAAAAATAATATTATACTTGTTCATTCAGATTCAAAAAAATTTTATTCATAAGTAAATTTAAATCAAAAATAATGGAAAGTAAATAAAATAAAATATGATGGAATTATAATCATGCATGTCATATATGCACCACTTAGTATAGCCTAAATCAAATTGCAACGAAAAGAAAAGTAAAAGAAGTCGAAAGATTAAATCTGCAATTGAGCTTGGTTTACAGTGAAGAGAAATTTATTGATCTGCTCATTAAAATATGTACATGCACATACATTATGTAGCTCATTAGAGTTTAAATATCACTCATCTCTTCTCTTACTTTATAAGACTAACTTTCACTCAACGAACTTTAACTGATAAGTGATAAGAGCTTTCAATTTCAAGGTTGCAAGAGATCTATTTTGATATCATCATTTATTTTAATTGTATCGATCTTCGTTCAAATTAGATTATGTTTTTTTTTTCTATTTTTGTATGTTTTGATATTAGCAAATATGGTACATATTATGTAATTTATCAAAACTTACCGACTTCCAGAAAGTTGATGTGCACAGCAGCTTTTGGTGGTCGTTCGATGTTTTGCTAGACTTTGATAGTGGGAAGATGGTATTAAATAAAATCAAAACAGAAATCTTGCACTTGAACTTGGATTGATGTAAACTTATTGCGGTGTATGACTGGCTGATTTTAAAATTAAAGTTATAATTCACTGAAGTTATTTACGGTAAAATTTAGGTTGGCATTAATGTTGATTTTGTAGTATAATTTAGGTTATGATACAATTGGGTTTATTTTGTTGGTCGGTTAGGTTTATGACTGAGCAGGTTGACGAGTCAAAGGTAGAGCTGGGTTTCTTTCGATGGCGGTTGAGGATCAATTTATATTGATTATGTAGACTTTACAGGGTGTGTTTACGAAGTTAAAGTTAGAGCTGGGTTTGTTTTGATTGCAGGAACAAATCAACCACACCTCATTGATCTCTCAAACTGTCTCGATTTCACTTGCTTTCTTGATGCACCGTGATGACGTGGTCAAGTATTGACTTGCGCAGGATTTTGTGAAGAGTACTGAGATGATCAGCTGGCTTTCTGTTGATCAGCGAAACAAGATCAATGATCTGTTTTCGAAGAAAAGTCTCTTTTTGGTGATCTGGCACTATCAACGAGCTGTTAGGTTGGTTTGGGAGCAAGGTGCAGTCCAAAATTGGCGTGAGCACAGAGTTTTTGTGTGTAGATCACTTTGCGACAAAGCGAGCTTGCTTGATTTAGATTTGGATGTGATTCGGACGTTGATTGAAGCGATGTGGTAGTTTTTTTTTTGCTAAATTCTTTTTGTGATAATTGGGTTGGTTGTTACCAATCAGTGAATGCGTTGTTTGGAGTGACCACGCGGCCTGGAAAAATATCGAATCTTCTCCAAGAAGTTCCTGATAAATCTGAATCTTGAACAGATCAAAAAAATGATTTTTGTGCGTGACCTACTTGGATATTTGGTTAGGACAGTGGTTATGGTTGTTACTAACCAACAATTCGGGGTTCGGGCCGCCCACGCGGTCTGAGAAATTTGGATTGTCTTCTAGGATTTCCTATGAACACACAGTATAGAGCTTTTATTGATTCTCGTAAGAAAAGGAGTATGATTTACCTGATTAAATTGGCTTTAATTGTGATACGATTATAGTGCTTTTGTAAGAATATACGTGATTCTTATTTTGGTGCACTAGTTAAATGGAATGATTTTCACTTTAATTTTATTATACTTTTTATTCCGTGTGACACGTTTGAGAGTTGGAATTGAAAAGAACAAATCTCGGAAAAGGAAATAGAATATTCATGAAAATGAAATGAAGTTTGGTAGATCAGCTGTATGCGAAATTTCGAACTTTGCTGCTGATACGGAATTCTGTGTTAAGGGCATGGTTACACTGCACCAAATGTTGATGTATGTTTAATGATCGATCAAGTTTGGCAAAAGATGGTAAAACAAAAAATCGCAATAATGTATGAATTGTTCCTCGGACTGCACACAACTTTCCATTAGCTCAGCACGAATTTCGACACGCGTTTTTTTTTTATTTGATAGATATGTGATAAATAATAATTATAGCAATTTTAGACCGAGGAAACATTTATTTCTATTTTAAATTAATTTTTAAAGTTCACTTTTTCATATAATTATAACACACGCAAAAATGGTTGATTTTGACATTTCTTCCCTGTTTTTTGTTCACTGTTGCCATACTTGATTTTTTAACTTCCCATAGGAAGTAATTGTAATGGGTCCGATTTGTCAAATTGAAAATTTTGACATTTCTCGACGTTTCAAGGTTCCTAGAGTCGAAATCAAAGATTTTTAGAAAGATGCCTGTGCGTGCGTGTGTACGTACGTTTTTTCGTCGTCCATTGCTCAAGAAAAAGAAGAGATATCGACTTTAAATAAATTTTGTTATACAGATAATAAGGCAGAAAGATGCAGAAAGGGCTCTCAAGAAAATTGCGTGGGTGGTTTTTTTACCATAGCAGTTTAAAAAAAAGGTGAAAATTTTGGTTAACCCTAAATATCTCATGAACCAATGACGCTAGAGACTTGAATTCAATTGTATGTTATATATTGTAACGTGATACAAAACAATTATATTTTTGGAAAAAAATTCAATTAACGGTTTTTTTATAAATCAAAAAAACTGAAAAAAAAAATCGAATTGACAGTTTTTTTACAAAAAATAATAACCTAAAAAAAATAAAAAAAAAAAGTTGGTAAAAATTGAGTTTTGACTCAAATATCTTTTCAAGACTTTGAGATATTGGCTTTAAACTACTTTTATCTTTCAAAAAATATTGGTTTCAACATTCAGTAATATTTTGAAAAAAATAGAATTGACAGTTTTTTTACAAAAAATTAAAAACCGAAAAAAAAAATTAACAAAAGTTGGTAAAAATTGATTTTCGACTTAAATATCTTTTCAAAAATTTGAGGTTATGGCTTCTAACTAATTTTAACTTATAAGAAATATTCTTTTCAATATTAGGACAAATTTTGAGAAAAATCGAATTGACAGTTTTTTTTACAAAAAATAAAAACCTAAACAAAAAAATTAATAAAAGTTGGTAAAAATTGATTTTCGGCTCAAATAGCTTTTCAAAAATTAAAAATATTGGCTTCAAACTTATTTTATTTTACAGAAAATATTGTTTTTTATATTCAATAATTTTTTTATAAAAATCCAACAGTCCGTTTTTTCATAAAAAAAATAAAATCTACAAAAAATAGAACGCAAATTGGGTACGAATTGATACATTTAGACAAACTTTTAAGCAAGACAAATCGATAGACGGGATGGGAAGTTATCAGTGTGGGTCGCATCCCAGCCTCTTTTTTTTGTTGGGGATTTCTTTGATTTTAGTGCTCTAATGCAAAAAGTACTTTGCATACACCCAAACTCGCACCCACCCCAAATCCTATAGTGATTCCAAGCAGGGGGGGCATGCCCCCCTTACATACCTAGCTGTTAGTCCGCCGCCGTACTATCAATTCAAAACATTATTATTGGAAAAATTTGGGATTGGGATAAATAATGATTGGAAACCATTGCCTTGGGAATGACAAAAATTTGGACATTACATTTTTGGAAAAATGGACATTGGGACACACGGATTGGGAATTTTGTCCTACAATCGGAAATGATAGATGTTGTTACCACAATTGAGAAAATGACAAACGTAAATTGGAAAAATCGAACGTGAAAACATACAAGAAGTTAAAAATAAAAAACAAGGCAGTCAAAAGTTGAAAAAATTGAATTTTTAAAATTTATATCATATGTACTATGATAGATTATTTGTTTCATTTGTTTATTTAATACCATGAATTCAAAATGTATTTCTTATTTTTGAAAAACATAGATAGTATTAATTTCTTATGTTTTTGTTAAATAAAAAGATAAACACAACTTAACTTTGTTTCTGAATTATTCCCACAATCAAAATCCTTAAGCACAGATTCACCATATTTCGACTTTATCTAAGAAATTATGTTTGGCGCCAAACATAATTTCTTAGATATACTCAAAATATGGTCAATCTGTGCTTAAGGATTTTGATTTTGGGAATTCTGGATTTTGGGATTTTGGTCTTGGAGATTTTAGATTTGGGGATTATGTTTTGGGGATTTTTTTTGGGGATTTTGTTTTGGGGATTTTTGTTTTGGGGCTAGGGTACCTAACCCTTCAAAAATAGGTTTACTATCACTTGTTGAACCTCGATTAAAATATGGAGTATTAAAGCTTGAACAAATACTTTGAAAACCCATACAGATAAATTTTTTAATGTACAGAGGAGAATTGCAAAAATTATTAATAAAAAAGATCTACATTTGAAGTTCTTGAATATTGAAAATATATTAACTTCCAATAGGAAGTTATTGTAATGGGTCCGATTTGTCAAATTAAAAATTTTGACATTTATCGACGTTTCAAGGTCCCTAGAGTCGAAATAAAAGATTTTTCAGAAAGATGTCTGTGCGTGCATGTGTACGTACTTCCGTATGTCCGTGCGTCTGTATGTTCGCGACGTTTTTTTCGTCGTCCATAGCTCAAGAACCAGAAGAGATATCGGCTTCAAATAAATTTTGTTATACAGATAATATGGCAGAAAGATGCAGAAAGGGCTCTCAAGAAAATTGCGTGGGTGTTTTTTTTACAATAGCAGTTTAAAAAAAGGTAAAATTTTTGGTTAACCCTTAATATCTCATGAACCAATGACGCTAGAAACTTCAATTAAATTTTATATCGGGTGATTTTTTAAGAGCTTGAGAACTTTTTTAAAAAAAAAACGCATAAAATTTGCAAAATCTCATCGATTCTTTATTTGAAACGTTAGATTGGTCCATTACATTTACTTTTTGGAGATAATTTCATTTAAATGTTGACCGCGGCTGCGTCTTAGGTGGTCCATTCGGAAAACCCAATTTTGGGTAACTTTTTCGAGCATTTCGGCCGGAATAGCCCGAATTTCTTCGGAAATGTTGTCTTCCAAAGCTGGAATAGTTGCTGGCTTATTTGTGTAGACTTTAGACTTGACGTAGCCCCACAAAAAATAGTCTAAAGGCGTCAAATCGCATGATCTTGGTGGCCAACTTACCGGTCCATTCCTTGAGATGAATTGTTTTCCGAAGTTTTCCCTCAAAATGGCCATAGAATCGCGAGCTGTGTGGCATGTAGCGCCATCTTGTTGAAACCACATGTCAACCAAGTTCAGTTCTTCCATTTTTGGCAACAAAAAGTTTGTTAGCATTGAACGATAGCGATCGCCATTCACCGTAACGTTGCGTCCAACAGCATCTTTGAAAAAATACGGTCCAATGATTCCACCAGCGTACAAACTACACCAAACAGTGCATTTTTCGGGATGCATGGGCAGTTCTTGAACGGCTTCTGGTTGCTCTTCACTCCAAATGCGGCAATTTTGCTTATTTACGTAGCCATTCAACCAGAAATGAGCCTCATCGCTGAACAAAATTTGTCGATAAAAAAGCGGATTTTCTGCCAACTTTTCTAGGGCCCATTCACTGAAAATTCGACGTTGTGGCAGATCGTTCGGCTTCAGTTCTTGCACGAGCTGTATTTTATACGGTTTTACACCAAGATCTTTGCGTAAAATCTTCCATGTGGTCGAATAACACAAACCCAATTGCTGCGAACGGCGACGAATCGACATTTCACGGTCTTCAGCAACACTCTCAGAAACAGACGCAATATTCTCTTCTGTACGCACTGTACGCATTCGTGTGGTTGGTTTAATGTCCAATAAAGTAAACTGAGTGCGAAACTTGGTCACAATCGCATTAATTGTTTGCTCACTTGGTCGATTATGTAGACCATAAATCGGGCGTAAAGCGCGAAACACATTTCGAACCGAACACTGATTTTGGTAATAAATTCAATGATTTGCAAGCGTTGCTCGTTAGTAAGTCTATTCATGATGAAATGTCAAAGCATACTGAGCATCTTTCTCTTTGACACCATGTCTGAAATCCCGCGTGATCTGTCAAATACTAATGCATGAAAATCCTAACCTCAAAAAAATCACCCATTATTATATATTGTAACGTGATACAAAACAAGTACATTTTTGGATTAACGGTTTTTTTATAAATCAAGAAAACTAAACAAAAATTGTAACCTCGAAAATTTTACGATTAAAATATGATTTCATTTCCAAAACAATTTATTCAATAGCTCAAGAACCAGAAGAGATATCGACTTCAAATAAATGTTGTTATACAGATAATAAGGCAGAAAGATGCAGAAAGTGCTCTCAAGAAAATTGCGTGGGTTGTTTTTTTTTACCATAGCACTTTAAAAAAAAAGGTGAAAATTGGTTAACCCTAAATATCTCGTGAACCAATGACGTTAGAGACTTGAATTAAATTTTATATTATATATTGTAACGTGATACAAAACAGGTATATTTTTGGAAGAAAATGCAATTAAAAGTTTTTTTATAAATCAAAAAAACTGAAAAAAAAATGTGTCACCTCAAAAATTTTACGACTAAAATATGATTTCATCTCCAAAACAATATTGTGCAACGAAGAATAATGTTTTTGTCATCTAATAAAATTTTGAGAAAAATCTAATTGACAGTTTTTTTATAAAAAATAAAAACCTAAAAAAAACATTACTCAAAATTGGTAAAAATTGATTTGCGACTCAAATATCTTTCCAAAAATTTGAGATTATGGCTTCCAACTTATTTTGTCTTATATTAAAAACCTAAAAAAAAAATAGCAAAAGTTGGTAAAAATTGATTTTCGACTCAAATATCTTTCAAAACTTTGTGGTATTGGCTTTAAACTACTTTTATCTTTCAAAACATATTGTTTTCAACATTCAGTAAAATGTTGAAAAAATCGAATTGACAGTTTTTTTACAAAAAATTAAAAACCTAAAAAAAACAATACTAAAACTTGGTAAAAATTTACTTTCGACTCAAATAGCAGAAAATATTATTTTTGATATTCAATGAAATAAAATATACAAAAAATAGTACGCAAATTTGGTAAAAATTGATACATATAGACAAACTTTTAAGGAAGACAAATTGACAGACGGGATGGGAAGTTATCAGTGTGGGTCGCATCCCATCCTCTTTTTTAATATTAAAATCCAATCAATTTAAATGCTCACATCTTAATGTTATTTTCTTAAAAACGATATTTCAGGGATCTTTAAATATACAGAAATATTCAAATTTCCAATTTGATAAATCGGAACAGTTGTAATAACTTTCAATGGCAAGTTAAAATTATTATATTAAAATTATCAAAAACCACTTTTTTCTTTGTAGGTTCCTCAATATATTTATTTAGATTCAATTAACAGAAATTTTACAATAATAAATTGATTTGGGAATTATATACTTTTATTTGCAGACAACAAACTTCATAACCTCATTCGTATGTGTACCTCAAAAATTATTTTGATTTATGTTAGTTATGAAAAATTGTATTGTATTTATTTAATTTTTTTTCGATTTTCTCCCTCGAAAAGACAATAACGATAAAGTTTGAGGTTTTAATTAAAATCTAGGTCACTTCAAACGATACGTTGATAGCTGCATTGACGGGTTAAGGTTTTTTTTTGTATTTTTATTTATGGATCCAGTGCATATAAATAGCTAGATATCTGTAGGTATGTATGTCAGAAGATTTATTATGTTGGCAGAGAAAAACCAAAAATAAAAAATACCTGCTAGTGACTTCTATCTAAAAATTGATGGTTTGGTATATTGGCAAACAATACAAAAAAGTAGAGATGAGTGATTTCGTTGAGGACATAATTTATTGAGGTAATGTATTAAGATACTCACTTTTGTCTGTTTTTGTGTGTCCTTATATTATACTGTTTTAGTAGATATAAAGCTTAAGGACATAAATTGCTATAACTTTATGCAACACCTTTAAAAAAAACTGTGGAAATATAACTTTTAATGTGAACAAAAACAACACTCATTTTATTATGTTCCAATAATAGTACATAGGCAAACAATAATTATCCTTTTTTAACCCATGTCCTTAATCTATATATGGTGAGATATGACATCAAAGAGAAAATTGACAAACAGGATGTAATTCCACACACATTATTGCCTTTTAAAATAAAACGAATTAGTGTTCAGGAACTCCGAAAAGTAGGCAATTGAAACTTTCTTAAAGCTTAAGCTGTTTTTTTTTTTGTCGAGATAGCCGGTACGTCAAACCAATTAAGGGTGAATAAAATGATCATAGATTTCTTGTAATTTGCAGTCAATACGTTTATTTTTCTCAAGATATTCTAGTCGAGAACAAAATTTAACAATTTTTCGATTTTTCTAAAAAAATGTTCAAAATTATTGAACACAATGTTCTTTATAAGATTTTATAAAATAAAATCAGTTTAAAGTGAACGTCTTCATTTGTTTAAAGATCTTTGGTTCAAATATGTATCTATGTTTAACAATTTTTGTTGTTTGTATTTGAATGTAGTTTTTATAAGACGAAAAAAGTGGATCCACCGATTCCGCCCGTCTGCCTTCGCCCCTACATTTTAAACCACTGGTCAATTGAGTTCGAATTTGGAAATAAGGGCTTGAAGTTGACTAAGGTTAGACATTTTTTTTCTACTTTTTTAAAACCAAATTTTTTGTCAAAATGAAAAATTCAAAATTTCTTAAAAACGCATCGATAAATTTTGTCATCAAATTTTGTTTCTTATTTCGGCTGCTTTCAATATAGAAACTATATTTTTGTATTGCTACAGAAAGGTACTCCCAATGGACCCTTATTTTTTTAAGTTTACTCAGTGAAACGTTTTAAATACTTTTTGTTTTATGAAAAAGTAAATAATAGAGATATTGACTTCAAAGTACTCGTAATTTAGTTTTTCAGATGCAGACGATGCAAAAAGGACATTTAACCCACACTGATAACTTTCCATCTTGTCTGTCGATATGTCTTCCTTAAAACGTTTAACAAAATATTCATAACAATATCTTGTGTTCTCCTAATACTTGAATCGAAAACCATTTCTTATCGGTTTGTTGTTATTTTGTAGGTTTTCCTCTTTTTTGTTTAAAAAGTCGTCCGTTGAATTTTTCTAAAAGATCAACTCAAAAATTACCACCAATATTTTGCATATGATGAAATAGTTTGATTTCAAAGTCTATTTTTGTAAAGGAGATTTTTAGTCGAATAACAATTTTTTACCAATTTTAGTAGCATTTCTTATATAAACAAATACAGATTGGATTTTTCTAAGAACAATATCAACAATGAAAAAATCTCCTATTTTGTTAATATTCGATTTATAAAAAAAATATACATAAGTCTGGTATCACGTCAAAATATACAGGGCTATTCATTTTGCGGTTTCAAAAATAAACGTTAAAAAACAGTCTGGGATGCTACCCATACTGATACCATCCCGTCTGTCGATTTATCTTGCTTAAAAGTTTAATGAAATTTTGCATATGATGAAATACTCGTAGTTTGATTTCAAAACCTATTTTTGTTAAATAGATTTTTAGACGAAAACTAATTTTTACCAATTTTAATAGCATTTCTTAAAAGTTTTTGTCTCTTATATAATAAACAAATACAAATTGGATAAATGAAATTAATTTGAGAGATATCGAGAACCGAACATCAATTTTTACCAATTTTGCGTACTATTTTTTTGTAGACTTTAATTTTTTATGAAAAAACAAATGGTTAGATTTAAAAAAAAAATACTGAATGTTGAAAACAATGTTTTTTATAAAAAAAAATTATTTGAAGCCTATACATATCTTAAATTTTTGAAAAGATAATTGAGTCGAAAATCAAATTTTACCAACTTTTGTTAATTTTTTTTAGGTTTTTAATTTTTTGTAAAAAAAACTGTCAATTTATTTTTTTCAAAATGTAACTGAATATTGACAACAATATTGAAAAAAAAAATAAAATTAGTTTAAAGCCAATGTCTCAAAGTATTGGAAAGTTATTTGAGTCGAAAATCAATTTTTACCAACTTTGACTTATATTTTTTTTTTTAAGGTTTTTATTTGTTATAAAAAACTGTCAATTCGTTTTTTCTCAAAATTTGACCAGATGTCAAAAACGTTATTCTTCGTTACACAAAATTGTTTTGGAGATAACATCATTTTTTATTCGTAAAATGTTCGAGGTTTTAGTTTTTCTGATTTATAAAAAAAAACCGTTAATTGGAATTTTTTCCAAAAATATACGGACGACGAAAAACGTCGCGAACGTACGGACGTTCGAACGTACGTACACAGGCACGCATAGACATCTTTCTAAAAATCTTTTATTTTGACTCTAGGGACCTTGAAACGTCGATAAATGTTAACATTTTCAATTTGACAAATCGGACCGATTACAATAACTTCCTATGAGAAGTTAAAAAGATATTTAAGTCAAAAATCAATTTTTATCAACTTTTAGTAATGTTTTTTTTATGTTTTTATTTTTTAAGCTGTCAATTTGATTTTTATTAAAATTTTACCAGATGTCAAAAACCTTATTCTTCGTTACATAAAATTATTTTGGAGATAAAATCCTATTTTGGTAATACTCTGTGTATAAGATTTGATTTATAAAAAAGTATCGTCAAAATATACAGGGTTATTCATTTTGTGGTTTCGTAAATAAAACACATATAATATTTTTTTTCACTATATTTATTTTTTATTATAAAGATTGAACTTTGACATTATTTGTGCAACACTACATTATTTGAATGACCACCACGCGAATTCTTGCAAGCATCGATTCTTTTGAGGTAATTTTCCACCACTTTTTGACATACTTATACTGGACGGTATCTCAGCCATAACTTGACGAATGTTGGTTTTAAGAGCTCAAGAGTTAAAGATGTATCTGCTTTAACACTGTCTTTCGCGTAGCCCCACAACAAAAAGTCCAGCTTTGTCCAATCTTATGATCTTGGTGGTCAGTTGATATCGACACCACGAGAAATTAGGCGGCCAGGAAATGTCTCTTGTAATAAAGCCATATTCTTTCGAGTTGTGTGGCATTTGAAAAATTTGGTTGAGCACAAAAATATATCAAACAAAAGCTGATGACTTCAAATGAATTGTAAATTATAAATTGTGACGGGATAGAAAATTGGTATGATTTTGACAAAAAGCAACAAACGTTTTCTCTATACATAAATCAAAAAAACTGAAAAAATATTTATCACCTCGAATATTTTGCGAACAGAAAATGATATGTATACCTTACTTCTTCAGAAAATCCAATCGGCATTGTTTTAATAAAGGATAAAAAGCTTTTAAAAAACTTGTAGCAATTGGTTTTCGACTAGAACATCTCGGAAGGACACACAAGATATTGAAATAAAACTATTTTATCATATGGAAAAAAATATTCTTATTAACTTTTAGGTATGTTTTTATAAAAATCCAGTAGACACATTTTTTAGAAAACAAAAAGCAACTGAAAACTGATAAAAAATGGTTTTCGAATGAAGTATCTTAAGAATAAGGAAAAACTTCAAACATTTAATAGCCTGTACAAACTGTTGTTGTGGAACTTTTGCAAATATCAACAAACGACCACAAATGGGTACTTATCAGTGAGGGTCGCATCCCTCTTTTTTAAATTGCTATAGACGTATGTAAATATTTATTAGCATAGAAAACCGTTTCTGCATCTCTTTAAAACTTTTAATATAGAGTCTAGTGATTTTGAAAAATGTCAAATTTTTTAATTTGAAACATCGGACCGATTACAATAACTTTCGAGGAAAACTTAATTAAAACTTTTAATATTGTTGAAGACAAAATATTAAAAGGAATAATAATGATTAAGAACCAACAAAATTAAATCGTTTTTTTTAGTAAATCTAAAACGTTTCGGTGTTTCTTTCCAAAGGTTTTAAGATTTTCCCAAATTTTGAATTATTTATGTTTAAATAAATTATCAGTTGAACATAATTATCTTAAAAAAGGTACTCAAAACATACTCTATTCAAATCCTAATTCCCAAAAAGGTGCACCTTTACGTACCTTCATTTAAAACTTCAATCCCCAAAGACTACCTTTCACCTACAAACAAAACCTTATTTTTCGCTGAAGGTATGATGATAGTTCATTTCATTAAAAGTTATACGTAGGAATACATATTTTCAAAGGATCAACAATTAAATCCCTACATCACTAATCCTTCCTAATCTGCTCAACTTTATTCCATTTGAGTAGTTATTCTTTCAGCCAATCTTCAATCCTTAAACCAAACCAAAACCGCACACCACAACATACCTAATGCTCCCCCGCATGTCCTTGTGCCCCGTCCTGCCCCTAAACCTTACACTATCTCACTCCTACACTCTACCGCCACCAAATTAAAATCAACTTCTTGCTGCTGGATTGGATATGGCGCAAAAGAGTTTCGTTATCACACGATTTTGGAGCATAGCCAAAGTTTCAATTGCAGATCTCTGGAGAAGATTTTGAACACGCGCCGATTTCGATTTCATGTTTTTGTATGTGCAGTGCAAGAGCTGAACTCATCCCTTTTCTGTTGTCCACTTTATAATTTCCGTCCTTTTGCCAAAAAACATCAAAAAAAAACACTGCCAGTTACACAAAAACACAGCATGTGGTTTCTGTTTGAAATTCTTATGTACAAAGGATTCAAACAAAGGCAACTAACTGAATGTTTGAGAAATGGTGATGCCGTCGTTGGTGGTAGTTAAAAGGTGTAAGGTGGAAGGATACCCCTAGCAAGCTCTAGTTATCCTCCAGAATAAACAACCATAAAAAGTCTAGACACGAACTTTGTTCATCCGAGGGTATTTTACTAGCATTTTACTGGGAAATAATGTTTGTTTTTATTTCGAAAAAAGTGAATTTGTCTTTTGTGTGTGTTTTCTGTGGTTGTTTTGGTATGTCATTTTTATTTTCAGGAGTAGAAACTAAAAAACTTGCAGCAGCATCCTTGGTGTCAGAATATAAGGGGTGGCAAAATACTGTCATCCATACAAGGACCCAAGGGACATCATATGCTTGCCCGATTTCCATGTTAAATGAAACGTGACTTTCTCTCTGTGTTTTTGTGTTTTGATGGATTCATAACTTGCAGCAACAAAAAGGATGTACAGTAGGTCAGTTTTTGTAAAAGATTTTTTAAATTGTGTTTGTAAATAAATTAAATTTATTTTTTAACAAAATGTGAATTGAGAATGATTTAAACAAATAAAAGGTTAGTACTGACAACAATACCAAACTTAATTGTCATTTCATTTCAGGAAAATATTGATCTATAATTTCGATAGCTGCTGCTAGTTTGTTTTGTTTAGTTAGTTTTAATGACTTCTTTATATTTCTTAGTATAATAACATTTTGTAATAGTAATCATTTAAGCATAATTGGTATGGCTTATATGGCCGTCTACCAGACTGACATTTTGAAATATGATTAAATTGATAGAAAAACAGAGTTTGAATAACTAAAAATTTTCTTCAAGAATAGCTTTTTTATCCCTTGAGTATGCTGAGCATTTTCCATGCTGCGTTTGCTGAATTATTTCAACCGAAATTCGATCAGAACTGGGCATATCGCAATTAAATGAAATGTATCTGCACGTGTTTTCAAGTTACATAGACTACACGGTGAAGGCAGATCTGGTCGGTTTGGTACAAAATTAAGATTGAGCAATTCTCCTCTCGCTTTGAAAATAATGTTTATTAACTTCCCGTAGGAAGTTATTGTAATGGGTCCGATTTGTCAAATTGAAAATTTTGACATTTCTCGACGTTTCAAGGTCCCTAGAGTCGAAATAAAAGATTTTTAGAAAGATGTCTGTGCGTGCGTGTGTACGTACGTCCGTACGTCCGTACGTCCATATGTCCGTACGTCCGAACGTCCGTACGTCCGTACGTCCGTACGTCCGTACGTTCGCGACGTTTTTTTCGTCGTCCATAGCTCAAGAACCAGAAGAGATATCGACTTCAAATAAATTTTGTTATACAGATAATAAGGCAGAAAGATGCAGAAAGGGCTATCAAGAAAATTGCGTGGGTGGTTTTTTTACCATAGCAATTTAAATAAAAGGTGAAAATTTTGGTTAACCCTAAATAGCTCATGAACCAATGACGCTAGAGACTTGAATTAAATTTTATATTATATATTCTAACGTGATACAAAATAATTATATTTTTGGAAAAAAATTCAATTAACGGTTTTTTTTATAAATCAAAAAAACTGAAAAAAAAATTTGTCACTTCGAAAATTTTACGACTTAAATATGATTTCATTTCCAAAACAATTTTGTGCAATGAAGAATAATTTTTTTGACATCTGATAAAATTTTGAGAAACATCGAATTGACAGTTTTTTTACAAAAAATAATAACCTAAAAAAAAAATAAAAAAAAAGTTCGTAAAAATTGAGTTTTGACTCAAATACCTTTTCAAGATTTTGAGATATTGGCTTTAAACTACTTTTATCTTTCAAAAAATGTTGTTTTCAACATTCAGTCAAATTTTGAAAAAAATAGAATTTACAGTTTTTTTAGAAAAAATTAAAAACCGAAAAAAAAATTTAACAAAAGTTGGTAAAAATTGATTTTCGACTTAAATATCTTTTCAAAACTTTTGAGATTATGGCTTCTAACTAATTTTAACTTATAAGAAATATTGTTTTCAACATTAGGAAAAATTTTGAGAAAAATCGAATTGACAGTTTTTTTACAAAAAATAAAAACCTAAACAAAAAAATTAATAAAAGTTGGTAAAAATTGATTTTCGGCTCAAATAGCTTTTCAAAAATTACAAATATTGGCTTCAAACTTATTTTAATTCACAAAAAATATTGTTTTCGATATTCAGTAATTTTTTTTATAAAAATGCAACAGTCCGTTTTTTCATAAAAAAAAGAAAATCTACAAAAAATAGAACGCAAATTTGGCAAGAATTGATACATTTAGACAAACTTTTAAGCAAGACAAATCGATAGACGGGATGGGAAGTTATCAGTGTGGGTCGCATCCCAGCCTCTTTTTAATTTTTGAAAAGCTATTTCAGTCGAAAGTAAATTTTTACCAAGTTTTAGTATTGTTTTTTTGTTAGGTTTTTATTTTTTGTAAAAAAAACTGTCAATTAGATTTTTATCAAAATTTTACTGAATGTTGACAACAATTTTTTTTAAAGATAAAAGCCAATATCTCAAAGTTTTGAAAAGATATTTGAGTCGAAAATAAATTTTTACCAACTTTTGTTAAATTTTCTTTTAAGTTTTTATTTTTGTAAAAAAACTGTCAATTCGATTTTTCTCAAAATTTTACTGCATGTTGACAACATTGTTTTTCAAAAGATAAAAGTAGTTAAAACCCAATATCTCAAATTTTTAAAAAGATATTTGAGTCGAAAATCAATTTTTACCAACTTTTATTAATTTTTTTTGTTTAGGTTTTTATTTTTTGTAAAAAAACTGTCAATTCGATTTTTCTCAAAATTTTTCCGAATGTTGAAAACAATAATTCTTATAAGTTAAAATTAGTTGGAAGCCATAATCTCAAATTTTTGAAAAGATATTTGAGTCGAAATTCAATTTTACCAACTTTGAGTAATGTTTTTTTAGGTTTTTATTTTTTATAAAAAAACTATCAATTCGATTTTTCTCAAAATTTTACCAGATGTCAAAAACATTATTCTTCGTTGCACAAAATTGTTTTGGAGATAAAATCATTTTGTATTCGTAAAATTTTCGAGGTGACAAATTTTTTTTTTCAGTTTTTTTGATTTATAAAAAAAGCGTTAACTGGATTTTTTTCAAAAAATATACTTGTTTGGTATCACGTTACAATATATTATATAAAATTTAATTCAAGTCTCTAGCATTTTTGGTTCGTAAGATATTAAGGGTTAACCAAAATTTCACCTTTTTTTAAACTGCTATGGTAAAAACCACCCACGCAATTTTCTTGAGAGCCCTTTCTGCATCTTTCCGCCTTATTATCTGTATAACAAAATTTATTTGAAGTCGATACCTCTTCTGGTTCTTGAGCTATGGACAACGAAAAAAACGTCGCGAACGTACGGACGTATGGACGTACGTACACACGCACGCACAGACATCTTTCTAAAAATCTTTTATTTCGACTCTAGGGACCTTGAAACGTCGAGAAATGTCAAAATTTTCAATTTGACAAATCGGACCCATTACAGTAACTTCCTATGGGAAGTTAATAAAACAGAAATATGAATAACTAACTGAGTGGCAATACAATTTGCTTTCTGACAGAAACAAAAAAAAACAGAATCAAGAAAAAATAAAGATAATGGTGTTTCTATATTTGCAACATGCATACAAGTTTGCATCAACGCAGTAACTCATACATAGGCGATTTAAATATCCGTCGGATGAATGGCACTCAATTTTTCAAGATTTCAAGGTAAAGAGGTAAAGAGTTTTTGTTTTTGGCCATTCAATGAGATAGATGAAAGATTACACTTCTCACTATTTGTTTTATAGGTTAATAGTAAGCGTTGATAGTACACCCGATCTGTCTCATGTTGATCAACTAACATTTATTATTCGTTACGTAAAAGATCACGAGCCTGTTGAAAGGTTTTTGGACTTTATTCCAATTAACAAACATAGATCTGATTATTTAGCTGAAACCATACTGAAGGTTTTGGAGGATCATGAAATTTCGATAACAGATTGCAGAGGCCAAATCTACGACAACGCTGCAAATATGTCAGGAAGCTTTTCTGGTCTGCAGGCAAGAATAAAAGAAAAATGTAAATTTGCCACTTTTGTACCATGTGCAGGCACTCATTAAACTTGGTAGGAGTGCAACCAAATTCTTTGACATTATTCAAAAATTGTAATAACTTTTTTTTAGGTATCTTCTCATCGATGGAGTGTGTTGACTGCTCATTTAGGTCCAAAAAAAGTTTTAAAAAGTCTTTCTCATACAAGATGGTCGGCGCGAGCTGATGCACTTCAAGAAATTAAAGAAGCTTTGATGTCTATCGCGAACGATTTAGGACAGGCACGAGAGGCCAGAGAGGAAGCATTTAGTCTTTGCAAAAAAATGTCCAAGCTTGAATTTACCATACTTACAGAACTTTGGAACTCTGTATTGCAAAGAATTAATAAAACAAGTATACTTAACTTCAAAAACAAAATATTACCCTGGATGTTGCAATAAATTTGCTGAGTGCAATAGATGAATTTATAATTGGGCTCAGGAACAGGATTCATCAGCCAGACAAAAAAAACCGGATTCCGAATATAAGGACCTTTCTGAAAAGATGAGGTGTAGAAGCTCACGCCAGACTTTTTTTTGACGGTTCTTGACCCTCAGTAATTCTGACTGGGAAAGAAAGATTTAAAATTGAAACCTTTCTTCTTCCCATTGTCTACACACTAAGCATTCATTTGAAACAGCGACTAGATTCGTATACGAAGATTGGCCAACGTTTTGACTTTTTTTTCGATTAAAAAAACTGAATTCAGAAGACTTAAAAGAGAACTGCAAATCTTTTGCTAAATTCTACACCGAAGATGTGAACGGAGATCAACTACATGCTGAATGCCTGAATTTCAAAGACTACTTGAAAATTAGTCGACACGAAAATGAAAAAACTGACAACATTCTAGAGCTTTATAATTTTTTAAAAACTAATAAAATTGAAGATGAATTTCCAAATGTTGAAATTGCACTAAGAATTTTTCTAAGTATGATGGTGACCAATTGCAGAGGGGAAAGTTTCTTCTCTAAGTTAAAAAGAATCAAAAATGAACTCAGATTTACAATGATTCAAGAAAGACTGACATGTTTGTCGCTGATGTCAATCGAAAGCGACATCCTCAGAGGCATCGATTTTGAAGATGTGATCAATGATTTTACTAATCTCAAATCAAGAAAAAGACCCCTTCAATAAATATTCCTTTCTTTTACCTGAAAAAATATAGTCCGTGTCACTATATTGTTCTTTAAATTACATTCTCAATAACTTATTTAAATGTCTGTTATTTAATTTTTTTTTTTTTTTTCAATTTTATATGACATATTTATTTTTTGTTTTTAGTTTTACATTGTTTATATGCATGTTTTAAATGCTGCAATAACTATTTATTTTTTTAATGAAATAAAAAAATGTATTTATTTAAAAAATTAAAAGAATAAATATCAATTCAAAGTTATGTGATTTTTTCTGTATACCTTTATTACACAACATAACATTTTCATATAATCAAACAGGGCCCCATTTTCGAAAAGTACCCAGGGCCCCCAAAAGGGTAAAGACGCTCTGCAAACAGGATGTTTTCAAGCTTCTCCAGGATCTCATTAAACTTTCTCCTTAGCATTGATGGTAGCTCTCTTGAAGTTAAGTTGCCATGTTGTGGCAAAGCTAGTCCATTTTTCCAACATTGTTCCATTTCTTTGAATAGCTGCTTTTACAACTTCCATTTCAGTTATATTTAAAGTGTATGGCAAGGGTGTCCATTATTTAGGGTCGTGTACCTGTTTCTAATTAAATTAGAAAATTTGGCGTAGTTTTTGGTAATCGAAATATTCTTTTAACAAAATATCTTAGGAATTTTTCCACAGATTCAAAGGAGGAATGTCCCCAAAATTGGACCCCGTAAAACAAAATTGACAGCGGTGTAGAGCGGAACAACTTTTATTTAGCAACTCAACGTACCAACGTTACCAAAACTCCTAGGTATTTGTACTAGCGCACAATATCTACTGTCTGGCCATTATATTTCCATTTTTCTTTTCTTGAATATCTGCTACCTCCACCTCTGAAAATCGTCATCTTTGATTTTTGCAGATTAACTTCAAGGTTCCGTCGATTGCAATATACCCCAAGTCTATATTTATCATGAGCTGCATGCCATCTACTGTTTCGGAGAACAGCACGATGTCATCTGCATACATAAAGGCTGGAACAGTCAATCCTTCCAAAACGATTCCACCTCTCACTTCATCAGTAATATTATTTATGAAAATTATAAATAGCAGGGCGCTAAGAATCCAGTCTTGCTTAAGACCAGTTACTGTTGCAAACTTCTCGGATATAGACGTGCCATCCCCAACGTAGGCTAAGTTGTTGTCTTAGCACGCTTATAACTTTACTTGAGACTCCAGTCACACTTGTATAAAAAAAAACTTTTCGATCGACAGAGTCAAACGCTGCATGAAAGTCTATTAAGGAAGCACATAATTTCTTCTGCCACCATTTATAAAGATTAGCAATGTTCAACAGTGAAAAAATATATAGTCTATCATCGAATAACTTTTCCTGAAACAAGCCTGAAATTTTGATAGAATTTTTCTGTCTGTTGACAGTCTGTTGTGAATTAGTCTAACAAATAGCTTAGCTCAGGTGTTAAGAAAAAAATTCCCTCTGAACTTTGCTGGGTCCTCATAACGGGAAGATTTTTGGAAAGCTTCAGGGACTGATGCACTTTCGAACATTCAGTTAACAGATAGAAAAATTTTTCTGTGGCATGTTTAAAGAATTCGAAGGGATTACGGTCATCCCCCCCGGCTTTGTTTAATTTTGCGTTTGCTACAACTTCTTTCACTTCTAGGATTGAAAAAGGGGCATCTAAGAAATCATCGAAGATTGAAGGAGCTGTATATTGTACCAAAGTACTACTTGTTAAGTTATTAAGAAGGCTGATGAAGTAGTCTCTAAGATTAGATGCCTGTAATCCCCGAGCGATTACATTAGTTTTTCTACTAATGTGCTTAACAACTTAACTCTGAAGATGAGTGCGTGTTATATATAATGGCTATATTTAAGTTTTAAAAGTTTTTGACGTGATGGTTACACAAGATTAATCTGGTTTTAAAGACCCCTACCGGTAAGATTTATTGAGTTTACTAATCTTCAAAAACTTTACGGTCTACTTCTTTATGAAAAAAGAACCATCTATTGTCATTTTTGAATTGAATAATTTGAAAGATCGATGAAAAATCAAATATTACCATCAGTAATATTTTCAGTTATTCTTGACCGATGCAAACTGTTGCCTTTCTTCATATAATTCACTTATAGCCTACAGCTCTAATTTTTAAACTAGTTTTAGTATTGCTGCCACACAAAATGTGTCACGACGACTCCAAAATGCTTCAGGTTCTTTATGAATTGAGAATTTTAACTGTTTCAATGCGTAGTTGAAGCATTTTTTTAATGGTGTAGTTTTCAGTTGTCAAACGTCAAAAGTGAAAGCAGACTATTCCTGTCAGCTGTCAAAAGTTTTACTTATAGTTGTTTGAAACTCATTTCCACTTTTCATAGTAGTTTATGCATATCACTTCGAACCATTTGTTTAATTCTTCAGAAACTTAACAGTTTGTGACTTACCATGAAGTTTTCAGAAAATAAAATGACAGCTTCTTTATTTCGATCGGAATCTATTAATTTTTGGTAAATCATTTCAAGACCTTATCATTTTATTTCATTCTTACTCATTTCTTGCTAAGACGTCAAAATGGTTTAAGTGTGAGATTTCAAGGTACCCATCGACTATAGCATCCACGAGACCACATCACCGTGTAAATGCATCTTTTATTGGACTACCACCACCCACTTAGCTATAAGAGAGTTAAAATTGAGTCTAAACTTAATTATGTTTGGTAAGATCATGCGATTTGTCACCAACTTCAAAGGAACAGTTTGTGTAACTAAATGTAAAATCGTATTCTAGAATCTATAGGAATGATAAGTTTGTTTGCTTTGTTTCAATTCAATTAGGCAATTAAAATAGACCCAAGTTTTTCTTTAACTTACTTCTTATGCTGTCAGTTGTAAATTTTTATGGGTTGACAACACTTAACAGAATCTTGTCCTTTATTAAAAATTAATATCATATTACTATAGGTGTCTATTTTAATGGTTAATTTGTTTTCTATTTTAAAATACACATTTCCCACTGTACTTCGAATTCTATTAGATGTATTCCCAGAAGCGGGATGAAGATGACAACACAAAAGTCACAAAAGTGAATGAAAGTTGTGAGTTTGTTTGTTTGTAAAATTTCATTGTGAATTTTATTCAATTTGATTTTAAATTAAAAACTGACCCAAATCATATTGAAGAACATCTAGAACCCACTGGCAGGCCCTATGAAGATGCCATGATGATGATAAGATGAAGAAAATGTAGTTATGTAGGTTCGTTTTCTTTCTTTTATGTTGTAAAAATTGTGGCAAAACTGATGAGTTTCCAATCTGTTACAAGAAGTGAGAGCTGTAGAAGTTTATTGTATAGGTATACCTTTTTTGAATACCCTTCAGAACTAGGTTGACCTCAAAAACGTTACTTAATTTATCAAAATAAAAATCAGGTAGGCACCTGAAGCAGACGAAAGATGAGACTTAAACCCCCAATGAGTCCCCAATTGAGTTATGTTCTTAAAAAGGTACCAACAAAATTATTATTAATAATTAATAATTATTGTTTACTTAGCAGAAAAGATATAAATTTCCTTAAGGGTTGCAAAGAAGGAATATTTTGAATGACTCAAAAGCGTTATGAACGCAGGCAATTGATAAAATTTTATCATTGAATCATAATTTTTTAAGAGATGTGTCATTTACCCTTGGTTTAATTTGTGGAAATAAAAAACTGCCGTAAACACGAATGTTTTGTCTTTATTGTTTATGATTTATTAATAAAACAAACACACAAACAAGGTAATGAAAAAAAGGACATTTCCTTGTGTTCTTTTCGGATTTCATTTTGTGAATTTCATGATAATATTTTCCTTTATCCATACCCACTTTTTCAAGTTCCCAGGGATCCAATAAATGAAATGTTAGATTTCGGGCACAAAACTTTCTTAAGAAAATATCATGAAATATTTTCAATTTTGTTTCTTTCAGTTCCTTTTTTTTTGCAAACCAATTCCCAAAGCAGAGAAGATAGTTTTGGAAAATACCTATCTCTCTTGTTATATTGGTGTGTTTTGGAAGATAAATGCAATCGTTCGCCTTCATATCGCACTCCACTTCATTATCAGCTCCCCCACTGACGACGACGACCGCAGGGGGTTTTCAAAAAAAGTTAAATTAGAAAAGTTCTGCGCATTGCATTGGAGTTATTATGCAATTATAAGTGGTTTTTCCTGTGTGATATGGTGATATGGCTAGATTGTGAGTAGGTGTGATAAATAAATAATAATAAAATTCCAATAACCAGAAGCACAATAATTTCATTTTTTATTGTGGGAAGAGATTCTTCTGATTGTGGGATGGAGAATGAGGTGAAGCATTTGAAAAGAATTGATATACCTACGAGGCAATGATAAAGTGAAACTTCATATTTTTTGAGTTGTTAAAGAAACTTAGAAAGATAATGTCAGTTTCTTTTTTTAATGTCAATTTGTAGAAGAATTAGGTTGGACTTTCGATTGTTATCTTCGTATATTGCTCAGGGATGAATTTACAGTAACGGACAAAACAATGTAACCATTTTTTATAAACTAAAATATTAAAAGTCTTAGCTGTAATTATTTTACGACTTAACGACCACTTTTTGACACATATTGGGCCATAACTTGACGAATTTTTATTTTTAAGTGCTCAAGAGTTAAAGTTTTATTTGCATAAACACGGTTTTTCACGTAGCCCCACAAACAGAAGTCCAGCGATGTCAAATCGCATGATCTTGGTGGCCAGTTGATATCACTACGACGAGAAATTACACGGCCAGGGAATGTCTCTTGCGATAAAGGCATATTCGCTCGAGTTGTGTCGCATATGGCACCACCGTCTTGTTGAAATCACACATTCTCCAAGTCGTATTCTTCAATAGCAAGCAAAAAAGTCGGTTATCATATGACCACAACGCTCCGAATTGACGGTTACAGTCGTTCCATTGTCAATTTCGAAGAAGTAAAGTGCAATCACACCTCCGTATCAAAGAGCGCACCAAACAGTGACTTTTTGTCGATCTAATAGCTTCTCTTCAATTACTTGAGGATTTTCGGAACCCCAAATACAACAATTTTGTTTATTAACATACCAACAAGAAAGAGTCAAAAAAGCTACTGTAGCTCTCTTTTCTTGCAAAAAAGCTATTGGTAATAAATGGGGCTTACAACCCCGAATTACGCATTGGCTATACTCATCGTTAGTCAGACTGATTTTAACGTACGGTGTGGCAGTATGGGGGACTGCTTTAGAGAAAGCTATTAACCACGGATCGCTTCGCACGACCCCATCTGTGCAACTGGACACCTTACACTACCAAACACCTCTTCATATATTTAGCAAACAAATAGCTGCAAGCTCATTCGCCTCAAAGCTTTGGCGCAGTAGATTAACAACTACATTGCGTATTCCGTAATTTAGAATCCGCTATTTAGCATCAATTCCAAAGCACACAGACTACACCATCCCCCAACTGCAATTTGACAGAAACTTCAAGATTTCTATACCTTCCAGATCTTTTTGGGAGGATAGGGCATTAATAGAAGACTATTCAGTCCCCCTTTCCATAACTGTCGATCATCTCTAGTGGAGATGGCACAACAGTTTAATATAAGCCGTATTTTATTGGTAAATTGTTAGCTAGTGCAGTAATGGAAAGTGTGAATAAAACATATGTTCACTATTATATGCACTCTTATTTTAAATCTCCAAGTTGGTATCTGTGCAATCATACTTATGTCAAAATCAGCTGTCAACCAGTTTTGAAAATACGTACTCCCCTTGAGTACGTATTTTCAAAACTTGTTGAAAAAGTATTGTTGTTTTTATGTAAAGTTGAATAAGAGTTCAAGTTAATGTGTACATGCAGGTCGAGTCAGAATAGAGTTGAGAATGAATTGAAAGATTGAAATGACATAAATGACATACATTTTTAATGTTAGGTGCAAGCAGTGAGACAGGTAGATTATATGTGAGTGAAAAAGAGATAGATGGGTAAATTACAGCCCAAATGCAAACAATATTCTTGGATTCAACATGAAAGATTTTGTATTGTATGAGTGAAAGATAGATAGATTTCAAGGGTGTGAGATAGGGATGTGCAGATTGATTTTCTCTTCATCGTATAGACACAACGAACATAATAAAACCCAGCATTAAAAATCTAATGTAGACAGGCACTAAAAGCCAAAAGAAGGGTGTGAGGGGAGATTTTGTCCTTCCCCGTAAGCCCGTCTTGCCTACAAGCTCCCAGTTGCTGACAACTCAGTTTTCCTGGGTGAAAGGGGGCAAATCAACGCGAAACATTCAGCGCCACAATTAAACTTTCTCTTCTCAAAATAAACTTACACTGCGATAACTGACGCGAAGCGAATCAGGGCGAATCATTCACAATGATAACAAAAATGACAAATAAACAATGCCGCGCCGGCGAATGTGCCACTTTCGCGTTGGTTTGGGAGAGCCTTTAAACCCGACCAATGACGAAAGTTTTGTTTTCGCATCAAATGTTTCGCTTTGGTTTTGGGCGAGTCCTAACACACATCACACGTCAATAAATTTAGAGATAGCACTGTGATTATTGATGATTTTTGGGTGATGTCAAGTAGTCAACGCATTGAATATTTACGTTGATAGTGTAATCGTAGATTAATATTTCAAACCAATTTATTTTTATCCTAGTGAAAACAGAGCACAAGAAAAATACGAACGCAACCCCAAATAATAAAATCTTGCCAACCTTTAAGTAAAAAATATTTCTGGAACTGGATGAATTGTCATTCTATTCCAAGCATTCCAAAACTTTATCTGAACTATTTATATGCACTATTTTTGCTGCCTTATTTATCCGCACTATTTCTTTGTTGTTGTTTAGTGTGTAAGATTTTGCTGCGCTGCGTATAAATTTACCAATAAAAAACGCCTATAATATTCACTTTTGCTGGGTGCCGGGCCATAGAGACATTCCAGGAAATTGTAAGGTAGATGAACTCGCCAGGAATGGTACAGTACAACCCATTCTACCACGTTTGGCAAATGCTGGCATACCAATCACTACAAGTAAACTATTGCTAACGCAGGAAGCTATGAAGAAGGCAAACACCAGGTGGAACAACATCACCACGTGTCAGGTCACAAAAAACATCTAGCCAACACTAGATTTAAAGCGATCGAGGTGCTTGCTATCTCTAAGCAGATCACATATAAGCTCGATAACAGGGCACTGACTAATAGGAAAGCACGCCACGCGGCTAGGCGTATTCTCCTATGAATTTTGCAGAAGCTGTATGGACGAGGAAGAGAAGGAAACAGTTGTTCACCTTCTCTGTACATGCCCTGCTAGCTCAAAAACGCAAGAATTACCTAGAAGAATTCTTCTTTAACGATCTAAACGAATCTAAATCATAATGGCCTAATCAGCCTCTCACGTTTCGTAAGGGACTCAAACTGGTTTTATTAAGCTTAGAAGAAAGTCTCAAGATTCATGTGGTATAACAATATGCCATTAAACTGTCCTAAGTGTGTCGTACTCCATCACGGACAGCCACTTTAACTTAACCTAACATACCCAACGAGTCAGAAATGTGATTCGTCGCTGAAGAAAATTGTGTTCGAAAAATCGCTATCGCTGTCCACCGCCTCCTGTTGTTCAAGTAGCTGCGCCAAATGCAAAATACCCCATAATGTGCAGTAAGACAGTCCTAATTCCTGAGAACGACGAGGAACCGACACGTTGGACGATTATGTAAACCATAATCTCCCCATAAAGCACGATATGTGGCTGTGGCAGAATCACCATTTTTGTAGTAGGTTTTAACAATTTGTATGCGTTGTGCGATAGTTAGGCGACCCATTTTCGTAAATGTTAGACTTTCAACTGAAAAATTGGTTAAACAACTCAGTTTGACAGGTGTCGAATTTCAGCGAAATGTAAAACCCCTCTATAATCTCTTTCTTCAATATTCAGTTGAAATATTTGTATTATTTCATATAATATTCGAAAAATCTTCATAAGTTGTTAAATTTCACTTGTCTTATAAAAATGTAAAAGACACACTTAACCACTTACTAAAAGTAAGTTTTGTTTTTGTAACAAATTTGTTGTCTAAATAATTGTATTATATATCAAGTTTTTGAAACTTGAGCTAATAGTTGAAATTAAAGTTTGGATTCGAAATCAGCACTTAAAATTTATTCCAAAAATTATTCTTCTAAACTATAAAAGTATTAAACTCAAGATTTGATCAAAACTTCATACAGAGTCATATAAAACTAAATTAGATATTAAAATGATTTTAATTGTATCTAAAAGAGTAAGGTTTATACTTGTAACCACATACAATCGATTGTTAAAAAAGAGGCTGGGATACGACCCACACTGATAGCTTCAAATTCCGTCTGTCGATTTGTCTTGCTTAAAAGTTTGTAGGTTTTCGTGTTGTGTTAAAAAATTTATCAGTTGAATTATTCTTAAAAATTTCAAAATAACTAACAATATTTTTTCATATAATGAAATAGTTTTATTTCAAAATCTAGATTTTTAGTCGAAAACAAATTTTTACCAATTTCAGTAGCATTTTTTTAAAAATTTTATTTCTTATATAAACAAATACAAATTGGATGAATGAAATTAATTTGAAGTTAATGTTTTCTATTATTCACGAGATATCGAGAACCGAACTTCAATTTTTACCAAATTTGCATATACTATTTTTTTGTAGATTTTATTTTTTTTTATGAAAAAACGGACTGTTGCATTTTTTATAAAAAAATGACTGAATATCGAAAACAATATTTTCTGTGAAGTAAAATAATTTTGAAGCCAATATATTTAATTTTTGAAAAGCTAGTATAAATTTTTACCAAGTTTTAGTATTGTTTTTTTTTAGGTTTTTATTTTTTGTAAAAAAAAACTTTCAATTCGATTTTTCTCAAAATTTGATCGAATGTTGAAAATAATATTTCTTATACCATTAAATTAGTTGGAATTTTTAAAATTATATTTGAGTGGAAAATCAATTTTTACCAACTTTTATTAATTTTTTTAGGTTTTTATTTGGTGTAAACAAATTGTCAATTCCATTTTTCTTCAAATTTTACCAAATGTTAAAAAACATTATTCTTCGTTGCACAAAATTGTTTGGGAGATAAAATCATTTTTTATTCGTAAGATTTTCAGTTTTTTTTATTTATAAAAAAACCGTTGATTGGTATCACGTTACAATATATAATATAAAATTTAATTCAAGTCTCTAGCGTTATTGGTTCGTTAGATATTTAGGGTTAACCAAAATTTTCACCTTTTTTTTAAGCTGCTATGGTAAACAAAAACACCCACGCAATTTTCTTGATAGCCCTTTCTGCATCTTTCTGCATTATTATCTGTATAACAAAATGTCTGGTTCTTGAGCTATGGTTGACGAAAAAAACGTCGCAAACGTACGGACGTATACGGACGTAGGAACGTAGGTACGCATGCACGCACAGAAATCTTTCTAAAAATCTTGTATTTCGACTCTAGGAAACGTCGAGAAATGTCAAAATTTTCAATTCGACAAATCGGACCCATTACAATAACTTCCTATGGGAAGTTAAAAATATTGGTATTGTTACATTTTTAAAGGTGAGATTCGAATTTAGGACTTCTTAATCTTTTAAAAAAGTATTTTTCTGTTTGTACTTCTAAAAAAACCTAATTATGTCGTCGAGTGTAATTAATGCATTTAAAACATTCAAACACTTTTGATAAGTTGAAACTTTTAACAGAAAAGGATTTTCATATGACCGCTTTAGCACCTGCAAATTATATAAATAACATAATATTAACATATTTTTCATTTTTAATCAAACGAAAGAGAAGATCAAACTTCCCTTGATTTAAAAAAAAGTCTAAAAGTACCGCATCTTTCCCATTGAATGTTTTTATTTATAGTTTTGTTTGTCTTCATTTCAATGTTAAGTTAAATCTTTTTACCAAATTTCATAAGAATTTTATATTTTCTATCATTGAATTTAGTGCATTCTTAGGTATTTCAAGGACATGTTCTTTAAAATAAAACGGTTTAATTTCTATGAAACATTTAAGACTTATCTAGTTAGTAAATAAAAATTGGTCTACTAGCAGCAAGAACCCCAAGATGTTATATTTTAACTCATAATTAATTAAACCCATCTATCAAAATGATGTTCCAACGAAAAGTCAGTTAAAATCACCTCGGGAAACATTTTTCACCTTCCTTGTCAACGTAACATCGTCATATTTAGTTTGAATTTATTTTTTAAACTTCAAAATTATTTCAGTATCATTGTTTCAATGTTTTATATTTTTAACATTTGTATGCCTTATATTCTACCCTAAAAGTAAATAAAAAAAATAAATTTCTCTAGAGAGCCACCTTGAAAATAGTTAACCTTTTCACATTTAAAGTCCATATTGCACCCCTACCAAGAGCAACCGAACAACCCCTATAGTATAATGACGACCATGAATTATGTGGCAATCATGTGACTGTCATTGCAGAATAAACTATACCTACATTTCTTGCTCGTTCCTCGATACAAATTGCAACACGATGCACAAAAGGACTATACCTACATTTTATCACATGGATAGGCTTTGGGGGTTGTGTTGGGTTGGTATAAGGAACGATAAATGTAGCAGTATAGCAGAAATAGTGTGCCTTGTAAACATACATAAATTGCTTATTGCTAAATTGTGTCATTATTTTGTTATTTTAGTCAGGATTTTGTTTCAGGTGGTGTTGGTGATGGTGATGGTGATGGTTGTGAAAGCGGAAGTTATTCCATTTTTATTTGCAGTGCGATTGTGTGGATAAAATTTGCACGCGATCTATGGTTGGGGGCGATTTTATTATTGAATAATTGGAAGACTGATGGGAGAGAAATTTATTTAAAAAAAAACCTATGTATTTTGAAACAGATGGCTTTAAATAAATTATTTACTTATAAATGTGGACTCATATTTGTTTTTTAATGTAAATTATTTAATTTATAGTTCTTCCCTATAGCCCTCGCGTGGTATCATAGGCAAAATTTACTATAATAAGAGTATATAATTTATTAAGTTATTGGTTTTTGTTTAAATATTAATAAAGTATAGATTAAAATATTCAACATTATTGTCATAATAACAAAATTGCATTGCATATTATGTAGTACATGTAGTTGTCTGCAAACATTAAAAAAAAACATACATATTTATAAAACATTTTGATCTCCATTAAAAGGAATAATTTAGCAATTAGTCAAAATTACAAATTTTAATTAAATTATTCAATTCACAATAATAATACTCTCCGAATAGAAAGTACTTTTTCCAGCGTATGTCCGCCGCTCGATTAGTTCAATGTTTCACTATTTTGCAAAAAAAAAAAAAACTGGCAGTATGGCTTGCATTTAGGTTTCCAAAAATTTTAAAGTTGCATAGCCCTGGGTGTCCCAAAATTAACGCAAGATTTGAATTAAATATAAAACGCCGTTTTTAGGGTTTTGATAGTTATATTTTTATTGACTCGTAAAGTACATAGGATAGGGTTATGTATGAAATAACACATCGGACAAATGGCCTCCACGGCTTTGCATGCACATGCGCACTCTTTTGTTGAAATTTTCCATGACCATTCTGCATAAATGTGGCTGAATTTCGTTGATGCAGCGTTGAATCTCCTCCTTTAATGCACGGGTGGTTGTGGGCTTGTTCACATAGACTTGTGATTTCAAATAACCCCATAAAAAGAAGTCTAATGGTGTTAAATCACACGATCTAGGAGGCCAATTTTGATCACCGAAACGAGAGAGTACACGACCTGGAAATGTCTCATGCAGTAATTGAATTGTTTCACGGGCTGTATGACATGTGGCACCGTCTTGTTGAAACCACATATTGGACACATCAATATCATCCAATTTTGGCAGAAAGAACTGTGTAATCATGTCGCGATATCGAGCACCAGTAACAGTAACTGCTTGACCAGCATCATTTTCAAAAAAATATGGCCCAATTATGCCTCCAGCCCAAAATCCACACCATACAGTCACGCGTTGTGGATGCATTTGTTTTTCGACAATCACATGTGGGTTCTCCGAACCTAAATGCGGCAATTTTGACGATTGACAAAGCCATCAAGATGAAAATGTGCTCCATCGCTTAGGATGATTTTGCTCGAAAAATCAGGGTCCATTTGTTGATGTTCAATAATCCATTCAACGAACTCTCTTCTCTGTCCATGGTCATTAGGCTTCAATTGTTGTGTTAATTGAATTTTGTAAGCATGAAGACACAGATCTTTGGTGAGTATACGCTGTAGAAAGGTTCTTGAAATTTGCAATTCTTGTCCACGACGTCGAATTGAGATTCCTGGATTGTCAGCAACTCTCACGCACTGCTTCGACATTCACATTTGAACGGCTTGTTTTTGGACGACCAGTGTGTTTGGCGTCTCCAACGGATCCAGTCTCCACGAATTTTTCAATTAATCTCTTCACAGTTGACGAAGTTAAAACACTATTCCGACCATATTTTGAATGAAATTTTCGAACTGCAGCCGCCAAGCTTTCACTATTTTTGGAATATCTTCAATAATGAAGACACGTTGTTCTATCGTGTAACGCTCCATTTTTAATAACCCTATACTGTTAGCTGTCAAATTGCTTTTTTTTCAGGGTTGCCAACACTTCACTGCACAAATGGCGGCAAATTCAAATCTTGCGTTCATTTTGGGACACCCTTTAGTACCCGTGGCATGATGGTTAGTGCCAGAGGTCTTGGGTTCGATCCCTGCCTAGCCTATGCCATCTAAAGTTTTTTTTCACGGGTACTGCCTCTTGCGAGGAATTGACAATTTCTCCAAGAGTAATTCTTGTGATGAAAAGTGCTTTGTCAAATAAGCCGTTCAGATTCGGCTTAAAACTGTAGGTCCCCTCTATCCCTGACTACAGTACTCGCACACAGGAATGGTTGAGAGTTGTAAGTCACTAGGCCTTAGTTCTCAACAGACTGTTGCGCCACCCAATTTATTTATTTATAGCTCTATAAAAAGTAGGCCAGAAAATAGGACCGTTGTTGTCACCAAATTGATTTTGAAATACATTGATGGTTAAGCTCGATGTATGACAAGTTCCGCTGTCTTTGGAACCAAATGTCCTCGATGTTTAGATGATTAATTTTCTTAAACATAAAATGAATTAGCGTGGCTCATCAGTGCTAGTCATTTACCGTAAAGGCAGCTCCTTCTTTATTTTGAAGTAAATTTTCACAATTTGAATTTGGAAGAACAATTCATGATGAAATATCAAACCTTTCTTAACAAAAATGTAAATAGTTTAACCTTTTTTCAACACACTCTAAGTGAACACTCTAAGGTTTTTTTTCCACAAAAAAAAACATATTTTTTGAAAATTAAGTTGCCCACAAGTTCGAATATCGCCTTAAAAATTGTTAATCACATCAGGTTTTTAAAATATGCCAATTTAAAAATTCTAAATACAACCAAAGACGGTATTTTCAATGCTAAGTTAAAACACAACATTTCCGGTAAAAATAAACTGTATGATGATTTTGCAAAGAACACATTTTAAAGATACACTTAAAATCATTTTATTGTATTTTTATTATGAGTCTTTGTTGGATAAATATGAAGTTTTCAGCTAAAGTTGAATATAATGCTTTAACAGTTTTAAAGTACCCGTGGGGTGATGGTTAGTGCGTACTACTGTCATCCCAGTAGTAGGTTCAATTGGCTCATTCTCCAATAGTTCAGAGGATTTAGTATAAAACTGTAGGTACCCTACATCCCTGACATAACTCGCACAAGGAATTGGGTTAGAGTTGTAAGTCACTGGGTCCTAGTTCTTAACGGACTGTTGCTCCACTTAATTTATTTTCTTTCTTATAGTTTAGGAAAACACTTTTTTGAGTGCTGATTTCGCATCCTATAACTTCGATTTTAACTACCTGCTCAAATTTTAAAAACACACTTTTTCAACGTTATTTTTATATTTTTTAATGTATGTGTTTTTCAAAAACTTGATATAGTAGAATAAATTACCTTCAAATTGTGTTGCTTTTTTCTGTTGAAAACCGGTTTTAGCATTAATGGTTCAGCGTATCTTAAACAGGTGCAATCTAATAACTTATGAAGAATTTTCGAAAACTCTATATCTTTAAATAAAAATTAAGGATTTAGAAAACTATCACGAATTTTATTATTTATCATTAAAAATAAAATTCATGAATTTAAATAGCCTCAAAAAAGCCTTTACATATATCTCTTTTTTTTAATGTTAACAAGTATTATCTCGGATTTGAATTAAGGCCATCAAAAGCCAATAAAAATTTGATTGCCAGGACCAGAACCTTGTTGACCAATATACAGAGAACAGTCACCAAAACTTCTCATGCAGCTAAATATACATCTTTTATAAAACTTAAAACTAAAAGAAGTCAGGAGCTTGAAAATTCAAAAGTATTAAAGTAGTTGATGGGTTTTGGGTTACGGATACCATCCTCATAAGTGGAACAGTGTTATCACCACAAGTGCCATAATTTCTGTTGCCATTTTTCAGTTTCAGTCTTTTTTGTATTTGGTTAGTTTTACTAACTACTTCACATTATTTCTATACGTATTATACTTCCCTGCAATCCTGCAGACTTGTCAGGACGATAGGACTGCGGAAATTATTTTGCAAAAAAAAAAACTTACACAAAAATTAAGTGACCCAGACTTGTTAGGAAAAAGGATTCCGTACAATTAAGCTCTTAAAGTATATCGTATATTTCCGGATACATGCTACCAACAATGTTGCGCCAACACATCCAACATGTTATAAGGAGGTGGTACTCAGAAAATTTCCTCACAAAATTGTTTTCTTTTTCGTTTTCATTTTATTTTTCTTTATTTTTTTCAATTAATTTATTTCACTCGGAATAAAAAGGAAACAGTAAATGCATTTTTATATCCACAAATGTGAGAAAGCATCAAAAGCAAGAAATAAACCATATCCGTATAAAGAACTACTTCAATTTGGATACAACAAGCTGAAAAAATAGAAAGTACGAAACTCTTTTAATTGGATAACCAATTTACGGTGTGGTGAATAAGTTTTCCTGGCTTGAATTTAAAAGAAAGAAATGCAGGCTGAATAGAATTCTAGAATTTCTAGAGTGTTGACATTTTTCTTTTTTAAGGAACTCATCACAAATAACTGTGTCGCAGATACTTATTCTTGAAAAGACATTGTTTTTTATCTTTGAATTAGTAGTAGTAGTAGTAGTGTAGAAGTACGAATACATTTATGAATTTACAAGGTTTTAATAAAAAATATGCACAACATAATAAAGTTAACTTTAAATGTTTATTAAAGCTCCTTTACCTTATCTTGAGAAAAATTGTAATAGAACTTTTCATTTTATAAAAGTTTTAACATTTTACAATTTTAAAAAAATCTATAACTTTTCACTTTAAAACAATACATTTAAAAACAAATCAAAAAATGGCCCTCACCAAAAGTTTCCCTCAATAAAGTATATGTTTCGTTAGCTGTATCGCATGACACACAACCCATTTTTTAGGTAATAAACTTGCACGATTTGCAAACATTGTTCAAAGATGAGTCTATTGATTATAAAAAGGCAACCCATTAAATCACAAATCAAGTAACAGCTGCCAAAAAGACCAACTCCGAAAAAAGTATTGCCAGATTGAAAACCAAACATCTGTTACTTGAAAATTTTAATTTCTAGTACTTGTGGCTTTCGAATTTTTAGATTAAGGGATTCCAAAACAATACGTGGCCTTTTTTATTTGATTCAAACGTTCTCCGTCTTCTAATAACCTTAAGTAAAATTAAGTATTTATTTAAAAACACATTATTAAACAATAAATTTCCCTGTTATTTGTGATTTGGAAATATTAAATACATTAAATGCTAACGTTAAGTTAACAATATTTACTTTAATCTACATAAACTTAAAACTATCATTATTTCAACTACATATAGCAACAAAAATAAATTGAAAGCTTGCATATTTAAGATTGTTATTCGTAGAGTCAATAGAGAATTTGTTGAATTTACTGATTAATTGATTTAGAGGACTTTTAGTTTCATAATTCGATCTTCTAATCTTCGATCTTCTAATTCTAATCTATTCAGAAAAGCTAGTCTAAATCTGATTGAAATACAATCGACAAAGAATAGATAAACATGAAATCGTTCCATTCAATACACCAGCTATAAAGAGATGGGAGATTTGTCATAGCCTTTGAGTGTATGGAGGTAATAAAAGTCTATCAAGCCATGGAACAAAGCTGACAGCAAAATTTTAAAAATTTACGTTGAATACTTTTTACAATCAATATGAACGGAATAGTATGACATATTAACATCCATACAATGCAAGCGTATTCAAGAATTGGCCTGAGAAAAGAAACGAACAGAATTTTAAAAACATATGGATTTTCCGATAGTTCCGTACTCTCGGAAAAATCCAAGCGTTTTGTAAACTTTTTATAATATAGTTATAGTGATCAGTAAACTTTAGTTTTGAATCTAGCACGAAACTGGGATCTTATTCAAATGTGACGAATTCAAAATATAGTCATTATTTATTATATTTCGGTTGTGTATAAAACACATTGTTTTAAATTTGTCAATACTTAAAATCAATCGGTTTTAATTGCACCATTCCCAAAGTTGATTAAGAATTTCTTGAAGCTCTATACAATCCTTATAAATAAATTGTGTGGCTCAACAGTCCGTTGAGAACTAGAGCCTAGTGACTTACAGCTCTCAACCATTCCTGTGTTCGAGTAATGCTTTACAATCCTTGATGGAGTTAATAATTCGACAAATTTTACCATCATCTGCATATATTAGCGATATAGAACTATTTAAAACAAAAGGCAAATCAATAATAAATAAAATAAACAGGAATGGACCAAGGTGACTCCCTTAATGTACACCAGAATTGACTTTAAATTGACATGAAAAAACAAAATGGTTGCCTGTAAAGTCGGTTTTACGGGCGAAGATTTTACGTGACAACGTCTTTTTCTCGGTAGAATATTTATTGATATGAATATAATTAAATTGCACAATAGGAACAAGGAATTGAATGAAAATAAGAATTGCACAAATTTTTTAAACTAATAATTTACTTAACACTATCAACATTTATCAATAGTATGACATAACCTATAAACTCAGTTTCTCAACTTTTGTGTCAATCTAACAATTAATCAATCAATCATAGTTTACGATAATGAAATATCAGTGTACAATTATTTACCTTTATTGTTGTAGTTGTTGTAAATGACGAATCTAAGCACTCCACATTTTCACTACAGACACAGCTGACGATACTTTAACCACACGTGTGAACTTGTATTATGACGCTTTCTTGTTTTTCCAACGCCAAGAACGTTCGAGAAAGACAAAGACAGAGACACAAGCATGCGCCGATTCAATGCGCCTAATTCTCTAGTGCTGCGCGCGCGGCAGACCGATCATAGTTGAGTGGGAGAGAGACGCAAGGCATTCGGCGGGCCTCTCTCTCGTTCGGTGACTCATCGTAACGTTACCGGGCGTTACACTTTTTCATAAGTGACTCCCAGCCGCAACCTAATTTAAGACGTTGTCACGTCAAAAACAGAACGGTTGTTAAATCCAATTTTATGTTATTTATTTAGAAAAATTTCCTGACTTAATTTGCCTTGTTAAAGTCTGTAAAGATTCAATCAAATTGAGAGTGTTTTTCGAATGCATCCAAACAAAAAGTAGCTATTACAATAAATTAGTAATTGTGGGTGGAACAATGGATAGAAAACATTTTTTCAGCATAAATTATTGTATTCCATCAGGACCAGGACTGAAACATTTATTTAGCTTTAGCATATTGGCACTTATAGAGGCTTCAGAAATTGAAAAATTTATTGATGTATTTTAGGAAAACAATAAAAATCCTGCAAAAGAAAAATATTCAAAGTCAAAAATATTCAAATAATCTGAAAACATATTCGAAATTAACTCTGGAAGATGGCTTGAAGGCTTTTTAAGGTCATACTAGCAGGATATCCGTCAAATTTACGTTTATTATTAACGTTGGTACCTCCAAAACATATGGGGGTTCAATTTTAGATAACACTGAGTATTAGAAATTAATTGAAAGTACAAAAAGTTTGAATAAGTCACAAATTCGTATTGCTTTCGTTTATTTTTTTTTTTAGTTTTAAATGTGAATCAAACCATGGTGGGCAAATATCAAGTATATATAAATATCAATCTAATAAATCAAGTATATCAAAAAAAGTTGTAGTTCTTACGGATTTTTCCAAAAAAGATTTGCTTGCAAGTGTAAAATTATCTGATAATATTTAATTGTTTGCCAATGTTTTGTCAGGAATAATATTATTTTGCAAAATACAAGAAAAGTTTCTATTTTTTCGATATTAAAAGTAACACATTATAAGTTCACTTTAAATTGTAAAGAATTCAAGACTAGCGTATTTGAATTAAAGTTTTCGTTTACAAATTTTTATCCTGCATTAAAATATAAAAAAAGTAAAATTAATTTAGTTGTATAAAATTTGTTCACATACAGTATTGGCCAAAACATTAGTAACTAAAACTACCTCCATCTTCATGTCATTCAAAAATTAATAGCTTAAACAAATCATGTTAATTTTTTTCCCAAAATTAAATACATTATGTATGTGTTTCTAAATAGACCACAAGAGAATATAGTTTTCATAACGGTTTATTTAAATAAACTTTGTAAAATGGACGGACACAAATACTCTAACGAAATAAAAGAATATAAAAGAGGAATGAGTCAATTTAAACTATCGGAAAAATATTCCATTCCAAAATCAGTGATTTGCCCATTAATAAAATTTTACAAATCCAAGAAAAACAACAAAACGAGAGGATTCTGCAATAATAAAATCAATAAAAAAATATTCTTTTATATTATCGAGAGAAAAACAAACCCAACTCGACCTGAACGTTAGCGCGACAACAATTCAGAGACGAGCTGTTGATGGTGGACTAAAATCTTTCAAAGCTGCTAAAAAACCTTTTATTTCAACCAAAAAGAAGCTGGCGAGATTAAAATTTGCTCATGACTGGACCTTTAGAAAATAGAGGAACGTACTCTTTTCGGACGAGTCCAAATTAAATTTCAAGGGTTCTGATGATTTCCTTTCGCAGACCAGCCCAGAGAGGCACTAAATCCACGTTACACCCAAAACTACTGTAAAATACGGGGGAGGTAGCTGTGGTAATTGTGTGGGGATGTTTTTCAAGGCATGTACTCGGACCAATTCAATAAATAGATGGTACAATGGATCGTTTTATGTATCGTGACATTTTGCAAAATATAATGCTGCCACACGCTGAGGATCAGTAGCCTCTGAAATGGATATATCAGCAGGACAACGATCCAAAGCACACGTCCAATACGGTTAAGACGTGGTTTTAAGAAAACCGGATTGACGTGTTACAATGTCCAGCACAGTCCCCAGATCTCAACCCCATAGAAAATCTATGGAAAATTGTAGATCGCCAAATTGTAAGGAGTAATTAATAAATTGGCTTTGAAAAGTATCACAAATAGCATAGGGGCCGTTCATAAAATACGTCACGCTAAAATCAGCTTTTTCTGACTCCCTCCCCCCATTTTTATCACGCTGTGTCACGCTTACTGTGACCCCTCTAGAAATATTTCGTCACAAAAACGAAGCCCCCCCCCTCAATATGATAAATTTCAAATGATACTACACAAATTTTGAGAATTTAAATATTTATTTAGTTTTTATAATAAAATTTAAATAAAGTAATAAATATCTTTTAAAACGAATAAAAAAATATTATTTAAACATGTTAAACATTTTTATTAATCAGAAGTCCAAGGATTCTGTAAATGTTCCGAAATATATATAATCGGTATTCTTCATTGATCTCAAAACTACCGTCCACTTCATCGTTATCTATCCATTCTGCATTTTCCGCGCCAAGTCAAAAGACTAAACCGCGCCACAGAGCCAACGTTCATGTCGAAAAATAAACAAAAGTAAACATATCAAGTTACAATTTATTGTAATACAACTATTTACGTTTGAAATTCTAGATATATATTTACTAAATACAAAATAAATGACTTTTTATCATGATGAAAATTTAAATAGAAAAATATTCAAAAAAATACTAATTGAAAATGTTTTAATGAATGGCGAAAGTCACGTTACCATAGACCCCCGTCCCCCCTTGTCCACCTTGTCACACTCAGCAAGAGCCCTCCCCCCGCCTTGTGTGCGAACTTATTTTATGAACGGCCCCATAATAGAAGATGTGCTAAAGTGATTAAAAACAATACTATTTTAGTGAGGCTAAAAAAATATGTGTATTTTTTAAAAGTTGCTTTTGTTGTGACCAGCCTAATAAAGAACTAATTGTACTAATTGTGCTATTTCAGAAACAATTTTATTTTATTTTTTATTAAAAACTGTAGGTAAATATTTTTAACTTCACATAGGAAGTTATTGTAATGGGTCCGATTTGTCAAATTGAAAATTTTGACATTTCTCGACGTTTCAAGGTCCCTAGAGTCGAAATGAAAGATTTTTAGAAAGATGTCTGTGCGTTGGTGTGTACGTACGTTCGCGACGTTTTTTTCGTCGTCCATAGCTCAAGAACCAGAAGAGATGTCGACTTCAAATACATTTTGTTATACAGATAATAAGGCAGAAAGATGCAGAAAGGGCTCTCACGAAAATTGCGTGGGTGGTTTTTTTACCATAGCAGTTTTAAAAAAGGTGAAAATTTTGGTTAACCCTAAATATCTCATGAACCAATGACGCTAGAGACTTGAATTAAATTTTATATTATATACTGTAACGTGATATAAAACAAGTATATTTTTGAAAAAAAATTCGAATTAACGGTTTTTTTATAAATCAAAAAAACTGAAAAAAAAAATTTGTTACCTCGAAAATTTTACGACTAAAATATGATTTCATCTCCAAAACAATTTTGTGCAACGCAAAATAATGTTTTTGACATCTGACACAATTTTGAGAAAAATCTAATTGACAGTTTCTTTTATAAAAAATAAAAACCTAAAAATAACATCACTCAAAGTTGGTAAAAATTGAATTTCGACTCAAACATCTTTTCAAAAACTTGAGATTATGGCTTCAAACTTATTTTATCTCATAAGAAATATTGTTTTTAACATTCTGAAAAATGTTGAGGAAAATCGAATAGACAGTTTTTTTACAAAAAAATAAAAACCAAAAAAAAATTAATAAAAGTTGGTAAAAATTGATTTTCGACTCAAATATCTTTTCTAAACTTTGAGATATTGGCTATTAACTACTTTTATATTTTAAAAAATATTGTTGTCAACATTTAGTAAAATTTTGAAAATAATCGAATAGACAGTTTATTTTACAAACAATAAAAACCTAAAAAAAAATACTAAAACTTGTAAAAATTTACTTTCGACTCAAATGGCTTTTCAAAAATTAAAAATATTGTCTTCAAACTTATTTTATTTCACAGAAAATATTGTTTTCTATATTCAGTAATTTTTTATCAAAATCGAACAGTCCGTTTTTCAAAAAAAAAATAAAATCTACAAAAAATAGTACGCAAATTTGGTAAAAATTGATACATATAGACAAACTTTTAAGCAAGACAAATCGACAGACGGTATGGTATGAAGTTATCAGTGTGGGTCGCATCCCAGTTTCTTTTTTAAATTTTAAAATCAAAAATATACAATAATTTAATTCTAAATTTGTTTTTTAATTATTAAATAATCGAGGCAGTTAAATTTGCTCTTGTTTTGTCTTACACTGTATTTGACTGATTTAAATTAAGTACTTTGGTAGTAAAATAAATATTAATTTAAATATTCATGTAACTAAACAATTTTTATTATACAATATATCAGAACCAACATTCGTTTTGTATTTTTCCTGTAAAAAAAGATATTATACAAATTGACAACGGAGCTGAAATTAATTTATTTCCTTTATCTTCACAATTCAGAAAATTCAAAATTTATCTCAAGAAAGAAATAAAATCTTGTTAATTCTTCGTGTCTTTATGTAAGAAAGAATATGAACAAAAATCAATAAATTCCTCAGAGAGATATTATTTATTCTTATGTCTGCTGCCATCACAATTCTTTATTCTCAACTAAAAACTTTTATTCATTTTAAGTGAATGTATTTTTGTATTTATTTTTGCCTGCCAGTATAATTTTTCCATATTATATCAAACTCAGAAAAAAAAGTCAACAAGTCTTAAGAAAACACTCAACAGAAAAAGAATAACTCAACGGTCCAACAAAAATTATAATAAATTTTCTTATAATTACCTGTTTTTGAATCAGCTGCCTCGCAAAATCCTGGCAACAAACTTTTGCAAAGAGAAAATAAATACAAAAAATTGTCAACGTCAAGTTCAAAAACGACCACTATACTTATATAACGAACGTACAACGGCAGCCAAAAGGACGAGGACGATAACAACAACGACAACGACAACGACGACGACGACAAAATACAAGAAGGATATTGAGTTTGGTTCAAGTGAAATAAGGTCAAACCCATTAAAATGAACTTAAAAAGCTAAGCGATTTAACCCCATGTTTTCAAGCTTGCCTCTTGTATGCTTTGTATAAGAGCAGAACTTGGATAACACTCACTTCCCGCAGCAATCCATCATCATTCTTCATTCAACTACAAAACCCCCATCCCTTCCCCCTATCAGATGATGAAATGAAATAAGAGAAAACTATATAGATGTGGCAAAGACGGAGGAAAAGGAAATTTAATGACACTTGAAATACACATCAGAAGTGGATAATTACAAGAAAGCTATCGAATTCCACCTGTCAACATTTTTTCTCCAACACAACACAACAAAACGAAATGAAACGAAAGGATTTTCCCGTCTATAAGCCGTCACTTTGGAAGGAAAGCTCTTATGAAGGAAAAGGTCCTTGCACTTGGCATATGACCATGGCCAATGCCATTCTTGTGTGAAGCCTCCCTCCCGGCATGTGTGATGCTTTGTTGTTTGTTGTTGCTAAAATACTACACGCAGTAGGGCATGTGAAACAGATGAAACCGCTACAAGTCGGAGGAAGGATGTTGAACTTAACAAGAAAGAGGAACCCAAAAGTCTTAACCTGCCACACCACTGCCGCAATGGAGACGTTGAGTTCCTTGCCTGTTCGATAATATTGTCGATAAAGGGATTTCTAAACATGAAAGAGGAAACAGTGGGAGTAATTGATTTATGACCGTATTTTGCCATTTTTGTATGCAAGTTTTCGTGTATCCTTTAAGGAACTGGCTTTAATATTATACACACATCTAACGCCTTTTACCGGTTAACATATCCTTCTTTACATATTCGTGCGAGAATTTAAGCTTTTCTGCATAAATACAAGGAGGTATGAATGTAGGTAAAGTACCTACAGAGAAGTTTTGTTATTTATTACGTGTCCTTAATGGATAGTGTTATGGTGATTTTTGTTTGTTGTAGTGTTGTTTGTTGTGAATGTAAAAAGGAAGAGAGTGTTGGTGTTCTGTAATTCCGGTTTCCGTTTGTGGCTTTGTTTGCAACTTAAAGTGTATATAACTACTTTTATTGTGCGGTAGTCATAAATTATGGGGTTTCTTAAATGTATATTTAAAAAGGTACAATAAAGGAGGAAAGTAAATCCACTCTAAAAATGTCGTTTAAGCCCGCCTTAACCCTTAAGAGATTATAAATAAATAAATATTAATTTTATTTTTCAATTTATGTTTAAATTATAGTTTATTCTCAGAAAACTGTGGGGTTTTGAGTTGGGTTCACAATTTACGTATTACAACTTTTTTTAAATTATTCTTAAAACATTAATCACTTTGAATTGTAACTTTATTTATATTTTCTTATTTTAGACAATTTTACGCTTTTGTGTTGTTAAATGAAAAATAAAGAATATAACTTGGTATAGAGTTTGATGCTATGAGAAATGGTCCCTTTTAATTTTTCGCATGACTTGTTAAAGTCAAAAAGATAGAATATATTTAAACACAAGACACAACATCATACGTTCTTGAAAACATACCTTACACAACTTTTATTCACATCAATTTTTATAAGGCACTAGCGGACCCGATAGACTTCGTCTTGTCATAAAGGTTTGTAATGTGGCAGTTTTTTGTTCCTACGTATTTTATAGTCGTGGCTGAAAATTCTCCTGAACCGTCACCCTGGTGATAGGGCGTTGTGAATAATAAATAATTAAATGAAACATATATAAGGATTTAAAAGTAAGTAATCGCTTTAATGTTAATCATGTGAATCATAATTATTAACAGAAATCAGTTTTCCAACACGGTAACAGGCAACATACAATTAACCATGTGAGAAACATGGGTTTTATAGATTAATACCATAGCCATAGCAAAAGCAGGCCGCTTTGGAAACTATAGTCGTTTAAACTCAAATGGCACATCAGTCGGAATCATTGGGATGCGCGGTATGTGAACATCTTCTCCTTCTATCACGTTGTTTAGTCATAATCTTGGTTTGTATCCAAATAAACTGATTTTTATATCCTCGATTCGCCTGTAATTTGTTCTTGAAATTTAATTCATTTACATCTATGTTTTTTTGCAGCCAATATATGATGCTCGTTCCCTCAACCAATCATGGTTTCTGTAATTTTGAGAAACAACTGGAAACACCTTCTGAATAAGCTCATCTTTTGATTGCGTTAACTGACAAAAACTTTGAGGAAAGTTAATGCAGCCAACATGTCTATAGGAAATTTTCCATTACCAATGTCAATGAGTTGTTTAGAGAATATGTTTTGCAACTCGACACGCATATTCTTCCTCAAATAAAGTTTTTTGACATGTTTCCACAAATTGCAGGACTTTAGACATGTATTGATTCAATCAGCTGGCGTTGATCGTTTTGCACTACCAAATCTGTTATTATTGCTTCGTAGATCTTTTAAGGTTCTGTCTAAAGCCTCCAAAGATTTTGTATGTGCCACCGTACATTCATCCCAAAGAATCAATTTACATTGCTGCAAAACCTTTGCCATTGCAGAGTTCTTCGAAATGGCAATTTTAGAGCTGAATGAGCTGTTCGACCACCTTCAAGCAAAGTTGCTGCGATTCCCGACGAAGCGAGTGCAAGTGCAATTTTATTTTGTGAGCGAGTTGTTGTTAATATTAATTAATTCAAAAAAGTTTTTCCTGTACCACCCACCAGGTGCGTCTAAGAAGTAAATCCCTCCAGTTTCATCATTTGTTACTTTCATAAGAGTATAAAATACATATTTCTGTTGTTCATTCAACAGTGGAAGATTTGTTTGAATTAATTCTTTCAAAGTGTTAAGATCATACGGTTTTTCCCGATGCAAATCCTGGTTAAAAGCATCATGCATTGGACGATTGGGCGCTGTCAGGCCTGATTGAGTTAATAGTTTGTTTGACATCATCAAGCACATGTCCTCAATTGAAACCAATGCTTCATTGTAAATTTCTTCACTGATTTGTATATTTGGATTTCCCATTCTATTCCGTATTTGATACAATATATCATCACACATAAGGAAAAAGAAAAGGGCTGTTTTTTATGGTTTTTCCGGCCATTATTCGAATTTTTCTCGCCGTAAAAACCATCCTTGAACTTCAATGAACATTTAAATAAAATGCACGACTGGGTCGCACGAACTTGCTCCTGTATGCAAAGAGTCTGTTTAAAAAAGCACCTATATAAGTTTTAAAATTATACCTTTAAAACAAGTTTGTCTTCAAAGATTTAAATACTATTCGATTTGTCAAAAAAACCGCGCGATTCATCCCAAGACACAACTCATCCTAGGACAACTCATCCCGGAAATGAATTGGTATTTACAATAGTTATAGTTATAAACAATACATACATATGTACCAAATGCATTATCTAATTTGGATAAAAGATAGTAATCAGCCCTATCATGAATTCCATCGTAGTCGGAATTTTTACGAATCCCGAAAAATTGTATCATGAAATCCGTTCGTAATGCAAAATTGTATGAGATTTTCCACTACGAACGGATTTCATGATACAGTTTTTCGGGATTCGTAAAAATTTCCGATTACAATGGAATTCATGATAGGGCTGAATATAATAAAAGTCTTGTCAATGTAATGCGCTCTTTCGGGCTCACGCACAGGATTTGATCTGATGAGATGGGAGGGGGTTACATTTAATACAGTTAAAATAATAAAAAAAAATATTTTAAGGTTCAAAATTTTACCTGAAAAGTAAGTTTGTCTTCAAAAATTTAGATGCCATTTTATAAATCAAAAAACCCTTGATTTTTCAAATTTTTTTTTTTGAAAATCGTTAGAGCGGTTTTTTTTAAATTAATTTTTTATATATAAAATTTTAAAATTTTGTTCTAAAAATATTTTTGATATGCATTTGTTTAGTGATTGTAAATATACGCTCTACATTTGAATTTCGTAAAAAAATGTTGACCCGTTTTTGAGATATAGAATTTTGAAAAAAAAAAAATTCAATATTTTTTTTTAAATCAAAACAATAAAAAATTTCACTTTTGATAATCAAATATTGTTAAGGCAATATAAGAGCTTATTCAGAAAAAAAATATTGAAATCGGTTGATAAGTTGCTGAGAAAATTAAGAAACAAAATAACGGTTCTATGAGCGGTACCTTTCCTGAGCAATGCAAAAATATGTTTTTCTTATGAAAAGAAGCCAAGTTTAAAAATAAAATTTAAGAGAAAATTTAAAAAACATCTATCGGTTTGTTTTTGAGAAAATTCAAATTTTCGTTTTTTGACCAAAAAAATTGTATGGGGGCCACTGTTAGTTTTGGTCTTAAACAAAAAAATGAAAAAAACGCCTAACGCGAATCTGCTGAAAACCTTAACTTCCAAGTTTGAACTCAATCGACCCAATGGTTTAGGCTGTAGGAGCGTGGACAGACAGACAAAACAGACCGGACGGAATCGCGGGACCTACTTTTTTCGACTTCTCTACCATCGTAATATCATGTTTGATTAAAATCTCGAGTTTGAAATTTTGCACGAATGCAAAACTTGCCATATATGTACATAGTTCCTATATGTCGCAAGTAAAAAAGAATGGGCCAAATTGGTCCAGGCATTGTTGAGTTATGCGCTTACCAGAACATTTTGCGATTCGTTTTTATACATAAGAAGAAGATTAGACTATAGACAATTTAGTGATATATTATTAAACTATCAGCTCAACGAAAATTAAATCAGTGCCGATCTGCATCCCACCCGCAGCGCACGCGTCGTGAGAGTCTTGTCCTCATTGTACCTAGTTGTCTACCTTTGTTCATATTTGTTGTCTGTTTAAATTAAAAAAAAAAAAAAAAAAAAAAATATAATACTTATAATAAAAACCCTTGTAATACGTAAAAACAAAAAAAATCAATTAACAGTCCAGCCCATATGTGTTTTCTTCAGTCATAATTAAAATCAATAATCAAATAATAAAATAAATCCCGCGCCGTGTCAACAATTTCTTTCCAAGTGCAGTGTCCAAAGCCAAACAACAACAAAAAACAATACCTAAAACTAGTGCTCCAACATAAATCAATAATCAATTACGAAACGGCAAAAGTATAATGATAATGATAACACAGTGCAATGGGTAATCCATTCTCTCCCTTCCCTCCATCCCTCACAGTCATATTATCTCAATCGATGTAGACATTGCATACGGTTCTTTTATAGCTATATACAGTGTATACATGGATTGAGTTGATGTGTTTTCGGATAGATTAGTATATGTGATATCTAGTTAACCAGGGGCGGATCAGTATGCAGATTTTCACTAAGGCATAACACTAGTGGAAACCTGTAACTGAAAAGTTCAAATTGGATTCTAGATAAAACATATATTATAGTTAATTGTCCGAATTGTGTTTAATTAGTTTTGAACATTAGAATGTTGGGTGAATTCAGGGTGGATTTTAGCAACATTCGTGGTTTAAGAAAGAACTCCTATGCCACATATGTCCACACTGCATCAAACAGGCCAGCTGTTTTGGCATTGAGTGAAACTCAAATAGGTGAAGATTCTGATCATTCGGAATTCAATCTAAATGGGTATAGCTTAGTGCCATTATTTTTTTCTCATCATGGATTAGCCGTGTATATAAGAAATGATGTTGCATACCAACTTCAGCCACAATATGGTTTGTGCTCTAACACAAACTTTAACTTTATGTGGTTAAAATTCACGGTAAATAAGCACATCATCCACACATGTTTTTTATATCGAAGTCCAAATCTGGACAGAAATTCAACTTTTAACGAATTTGATGCTCTGTCTGACTCCATTCAAAGAATTGTTGCCCATTATCCTCACACTGAAATCGTCATTGCGGGCGATTTCAATGTACACAATTCTTCTTGGCTTCTTTATTCTGGCCAGTCAACACCGGAAGGAAGGTATGTTGAGATCTTTGCTGAGTTAAATCAATTAACTCAGCTTGTCGATGAGCCAACTCGAATCCCTGACGTTGCAGGTCAATCCGCCAACACCCTAGACTTGTTTCTTACCTCTGACCCTAATAAATACACAATCAGTGTATTACCGCCTCTAGGCACATCAGACCATTGTATCGTATCTGCAAAATTCTCATGTCAAAAAAACCCAGTTAAAGAAAAAACTCCTACGAGAACCGTTTGGCAATATGAGAAAGCCAACTGGGACGGTCTCAATGAATTCTTCAGGAACTTTAACTGGTCACTATGCTTCCTCGATAGTGACGTGGATTCCAGCGCAGATATGGTAACAAATTTAATTCTTTGTGGAATGAGAAATTTTATCCCGAATAGGGTGAAATCTATCAAACCCAAAGAGAACTCATGGTTTGATTCGAGCTGTAAAGAGGTTATTAGGTTCAGAGATGTAAGTTTCCGTTGTTATAAAGCCAACCCGACTGAGGAAAACCGGAATAAGTTCAAACAAGCTAGAAAGACCTGTAATGGTCATATTCGACGAACCAAATTTTTGCATGATCAGAAATTAAGGCAAAAAATACTACAATGTCCCAAAGGTAGTAAAAATTTCTGGTCATTTGTAAAAAACGTACGAAACACCACGTCATCCTCGGTTCCAACGCTCGTCCACAATGACACTCTCTATGTAAGCTCGATTGATAAAGCCAATTTGCTTGCAGCACAGTTTGCTGTTAATTCGACGCTATCGGAAAGTGTCATGAGTCCTCCTGTTCTTGAGAGCGTAAACGATTCTATGGGACGAATCTTCTTTCGCACTCGTGCAGTCGCAAGAGTACTGAAAGACCTAGACATACACAAATCCGCTGGCCCGGATAGTATTCCCCCAATTGTTCTGAAGAGGTGTTCTTCAACGCTGGCAAAACCACTGCGTAAGCTTTTCCATCTGTCCTACTCTACAGGTCTCTTCCCGAGTGGATGGAAAACTGCATTTGTTCAGCCTGTCCCTAAAAAAGGCGAATCCTCCTCCCCCTCAAACTATCGTCCAATTGCACTTACGTCCCTTCTTTCCAAGGTCATGGAAACACTGATTAATTATCAGCTTAAGAAATATCTTGAAGAACGGAAGCTTCTTAATGACCGACAGTATGGCTTTCGTAGCAATAGGTCCACTGGTGATCTCATGGTTCATCTCACCGAACAGTGGAACAAGTCTTTACATCGTTTTGGAGAAAGTAAGATTATTGCACTTGATATTTCAAAAGCATTTGATAGAGTTTGGCACCAAGCTCTCTTATCGAAAATGCGTGCCTTTGGTATTGATGAATCTTTTCTTCGTTGGATTAGAAATTACCTTTCTTACCGTTCAATACAAGTTGTATTGGATGGTTTCAAGTCTGAAATTCATAAAATAAATGCTGGTGTCCCCCAGGGCTCCGTTTTGTCTCCGACTCTCTTCCTTTTATTCATAAATGATCTCTTGTCTGCCACTTCTAATCCATTAAACTGTTTCGCCGACGACAGTACCCTCAGCTTTTCATACTCGTTTTTAGATTCACATCCTTGTCCTTCGGATGTGGAACTTCAACGGCAGCGTATGATAAGCTCATTAAATTCTGATCTTGACAGCATTGTCCAATGGGGAATCAAAAACCGTGTAGAATTTAATGCTTCGAAAACTCAATGCTGTCTCCTGTCGTTAAAGCGTAACATACCCCCGATGCCGCTATCTATGAGTGGCACTTGCATCCAGGAAACTAATCAACTGTCAGTACTCGGTATGTGTATCACAGATCACCTTTTATGGAATGATCACATATTCGACATCGCCAAAAATGCTGCTAGGTGCTTAGGATTTCTCCGACGATGCAAGAAATTTTTCACCCCTTCTGATCTGGCTGTAATTTACAAAGCCTTCATCCGTCCAAAGCTTGAATATAATTCACATATCTGGGCAGGTGCCCCTAAAACAAGTTTAAATCTCTTGGATAGAATTCAAAAAAGGGCTTTAAAAATGATAGGCGACAGAACTATAATCGAAACATTTACATCACTAGAACACCGCCGCAATGTTTCATGCCTTTCGTTGTTTTATCGATATTTTTACAAACAATGTTCTGTCGAATTAGCCAGTAGTATTCCACCCCTTAAACTATTCAGCCGTAATACTCGCACTTCTAGGAATGCTCATCAGTTTACCCTTGAGCTCAATTTCGGGCGTACTGTCAAGTATAGAGATTCTTTCTTAAATCGCACATCGAGAATGTGGAATGCTTTGGCCAACTCTGTTTTTCCCTCCCATTTTGATGTTCAGAACTTTAAGACCAATGTGCACCGGTATCTCCTTTTAAATCCTTCCCTATTTTCCTAACGCACGCTCGCACTGTGTTTAAATATAAACATATAAAGGGTACTAATAACCCCTTGAGTGCTTGTGAATTATAAAAAAAAAAAAAAAAAAAAAAATGATTTTGTTTTGTATCTGAACAAACAATTTCAATCTCTATTTTCGAACAATATTTATGGTACAAATATACCAAAATTAGTGTCATAAAGGTATATCAGGAGTAAGCACCTATGTTACTGTAATCTAGAGATTTTTGGGCATACCGTGATTTTAGTTTTATCAATCCTCAGAAATAAGAAAAACAAACTGATATTTTTTCGTGCAATCGAAAATCATTGTTGCATAGCCCAAATTTGCAACATAAATTTGCTTGGGAAGAGGGAAATTTTTATTTTGTTGTTAAAAATAATTTCCGTTGAAGCACCCTGTTAAAGAGTGTTGCCGTCATCTTGAATAAAAGATGTCGAATTGTGTTGCCCGAGTAATTCTTTTGTTACAAAATGATTTATGAACAACTTTTATGATTTTGTTTAAATAACTTATGAACGGTAGGGTCTGTACTTAATTAATTCTTAAATTAAAGCGGCCCAAGTCAATTTGTTCGTCAAAATATGCATTGGAAGACTTATGCTCTGTGGTATATCGAATCTCTTCTTTCTTTTTAAATGATGATTATAACCATTTTTGTAGTACTCACCGTTTTTGTGGTGTAAGTATATCTAAAGACAGTACCCGTGGCGTGATGGTTCGTGCGTAGGATTGTCATGCCAGAGGTCGTAGTTTCAATCCCTGCCTTTGACATCTTAAGTCTTTTTCACGGGTGGTTTTTTTACCATAGCAGTTTAAAAAAAAGTGAAAATTTTGGTTAACCCTAAATATCTCATGAACCAATGATAATAGAGACTTAAATTAAATTTTATGTTATATATTGTAACGTGATACAAAACAATTTTATTTTTGGAAAAAAATCCAATTAACGATTTTTTTATAAATCAAAAAATTTGTCACTTCGAAAATTTTACGACTAAAATATGATTTCATCTCCAAAACAATTTTGTGCAACGACGAATAATGTTTTTGACATCTGATAAAATTTTGAGAAAAATCGAATTGACAGTTTTTTTTTACAAAAAATAAAAATCTAAAAAAAAATTAATAAAAGTTGGTAAAAATTGATTTTCGGCTAAAATAGCTTTTCAAAAATTAAAAATATTGGCTTCAAACTTATTTTATTTCACAGAAAATATTGTTTTTTATATTCAGTAATTTTTTTATAAAAATCCAACAGACCGTTTTTTCATAAAAAAATAAAATCTACAAAAAATAGAACGCAAATTTGGGAAGAATTGATACATTTAGACAAACTTTTAAGCAAGACAAATCGATAGACAGGATGGGAAGTTATCAGTGTGGGTCGCATCCCAGCCTCTTTTTTTATAAATAAAATTCCAACCTAAAACCCAATTAAACATCATATACGTTACCTTCCGTTTCTAATACTTGTACAAGTACATTAATAATAAAATGAAGAACTGCACGCGTTTTTCACACCTCAACATCAACGAAGGGACTTGGAGTTCTCCAGATCAATCTTTCGTCAACAAGATTAACCATACTGCGATCGACGCTAGATACGCTTCCAGCATTATGGACGTCCGAATTTTTTCGAGAAGCTAACATCGATTCGGACCACTACCTCTTTGTAGCCAAGGTAACACTTCCAGTTTCCAGAACCAAGGAAAAACAGGGAGATGCTGGGAAAAGATACATACAACGTCGAACGACTACAACCGCAAGAGATCACCAAATCCTTCTCCGACCGAGTCACAAGTAACCTCTTTTGAAGTTCTCTGCCTCCAACACAATGTATCGAGAACCAGTAGCAACATTGCCAAGGTGCCTCTGACGAACTGGGTTTCAAGCAGCCACCAACAATAAACCCCTGGTTTGATAAGGAATGTCGGCTGGAAAATGCAGCCAAACATCAGGCACGCAAATCGGCGCTGCATAGAAGGAAGAGAGCTGCTCACGAGCTCTATGAGCAGAAGAGGATAGAGGAACACCAACTTCTCAGGAGGAAAAAGAGAGAGCATGAGAAGCGCTTGGTCGAATATGTTGATAGGTTAAAAAGCAGGAATGAAATTCGAAAGTTTTATGAGCGGTTGAAATGAAATCCACAAGTTCATAAACCTCGAAGGCTGCAAAGACGAAAGTGGAAACATCATATAGTGCATCCACAGTCAATGCTTACGACTGTATAACGGCGACGACAAACCGAATTCCACTGTAAAGCAGGATGATCCATTCAACATAGACGACGAAAGCCAACAATCCCGTCTTCCCGACTTCGACGAAGTAATGATTGCCATAACTATGCTAAAGTCTAACAAAGCCGCTGGAGCATATGGCTTGAATGCCGAGCTCTTCAAAGCAGCTGGAGATAATTTGGTTAGGAGCATGCACCAACTTATCTGTAAGATATGGTCGAAAGAAAGAATGCCCGATGAATGGAACCTCAGTATTGTTTGCGTGATTCTGAAAAAAAGGAGACCCTCTTAACTGCACCAACTATAGAGGCATCAGTCTACTTAACATCGCTTACAAAATCTTCTCTGCCGTAATATGTGAACGTCTTAAGCCCATCGTCAATAACCTGATAGGTCCTTATTAGTGTGGTTATAGACCAGGAAAGTCCACAATCGATCAAATATTCATATTACGGCAGACCCTGTTAAACACCCAAGAACATCAAAACGACACTCACCAAATTTATTCGACTTCTCCAACTATTGTAATTTCATGTTTGGTGAATATGTCGAGTTTGAGCTTTTTTTGGCAAGTAAAACTATACATGTGTACGAGCTTATGGTGTTGTATAAAACCAAAACAAATTAATTTAATTTGCGTTGAGAACATCAAGAACCTTCACAAATAGTGAAATGCAAACCCCGAAATTAATTTCAGTGACTAATTTACAACTGAAATTAAATACTGTTGATTTAAATTTAGTGACATTTGCTAACTTATACTGAAACATACTCGTACTGTCGTCTGCTACCTCAGGTACAAACTGAAATTTTATGGTGGTATCGGTCTCATAAAGTGAAATTTATTGGAAAATAACTGTCTTACACTAAAATTTGTTGCGGTATGCGGACATACCTTAGTTCTTGGTTCAAGTTAATCATTTAAACTTTAAACTTCGAGGACCACAAGGTTTGGTCATAACCAAAACAAAATTAAAGCAGTTACTAGTATGTGTCACATTTATAAACTTAATTTTTATTAACTTCCCATAAGAAGTTATTGTAATGGGTCCGATTTGTCAAATTGAACATTTTGACATTTCTCGACGTTTCAAGGTCCCTCGCGACATTTTTTTCGTCGTCCATAGCTCAAAAACCAGAAGAGATATCGACTTCAAATAAATTTTGTTATACAGATAATAAGGCAGAAAGATGCAGAAAGGGCTCTCAAAAAATTGAGTGGGCGATTTTTTTACCATAGCAGTTTGAAAAAAAGGTGAAAATTTTGGTTAACCCTAAATATCTCACGAACTAATCACGCTAGCGAGTTTAATTAAATTGTATATTATATATTGTAATGTGATACCAAACAAATATATTTTTGGAAAAAATTCCAACTGTTTTTTTATAAATCAAAAAAATTGAAAAAAAAATTGTAAAATTTTAAGAAAAATCGAATTGACAGTTTTTTTTACAAAAATTGAAAACCTAAAAAAAAATTAACAAAAGTTGGTAAAAATTGATTTTCGACTCAAATATCTTTTCAAAAATTTGATATTATGGCTTCCAATTAATTTTAACTTATAAAAAAATATTGTTTTCAACATTTGGTAAATTTTAAGACAAATCGAATTGAAAGTTTTTTTTACAAAAAATAAAAACCTAAAAAAAACTTAATAAAAGTAAGTAAAAATTGATTTTCGACTCAAATTTCTTTTCAAAATTTTGAGAAATTGAGATTTAAACTAATTTTATCTTTTAAAAAATATTGTTGTGAACTTTCAGTAAAATTTTAAGAAAAATCAAATTGACACTATTTTTACAAAAAATAAAAACCTACAAAAAGACTTAATAAAAGTTGTAAGTAAAAAATTTACTTTCCACTCACATATCTTTTTAAGCATTTGAGATTATGGCTTCCAACTAATTTTAACTTACAAAAATATTGTTTTCAACATTTCGTAAAATTTTGAGAAAAATCGAATGGCCAGTTTTTTTACAAAAAATAAAAACCTAAACAAAAATTTACAAAAGTTGGTAAAAATTGATTTTCGACTTAAATATCTTTTCAAAACTTTGAGATATTGGCTTCAAACTAATTTTATCTCACAGAAAATATTGCTCAATAATTATTTTATAAAAATACAACAGTCCGTTTTTTTTCATAAAAAAATAAAATCTACAAAAAATAGTACGCAAATTTGGTAAAAATTGATGTTCGGTTCTCTATATCTCGTGAATAATAGAAGATAATTGACTTCAAATTAATTTCATTCATCCAATTTGGATTTGTTTATATAAGTAATAAAAGGTTTAAGGAAATGCTATAAAATTGGTATTGGTTTTCGACTAAAAATCTCGTTAACAAAAATGAAATTTTAATATGCAAAATATTGTTGGTAATAATTCAACTGACAACTTTAACAAAACACGTAAACCTACAAACCATTTAAGCAAGACAATTCGACAGACGGGATGGGAAGTTATCAGTGTGGGTCGCATCCCAGCCTTTTTTTGAAATTAAATTAATATTGAAAAAAAAATGAATCTAAACCGTGTCTATAATTAACAAAAACAATCATGGTATGGTATGGCAAGTGATTTAAAACCACAGTAATGGTTAAGTGGTTAAAGGTGTTAACACCATTGCACCAACGTAGATAATCATGAAATAGAGTTTTTCACAAATTTTGGCGGTCAATAACTTTTTACGCAATTCTAAGAATACCAAGAGAAAGTGTAAGCAAACTTCAAACTTTCTATCTCTCTTCCCGAGATTTAGCAGTTTAAAAAATATTTTTAAGACTGAAAAAATAATTCTAAAAACATCTTAGTTAAAAGCAATAAGTAAAGGAAATTTTAATGTCTACCATTACCATAATAAAACTATATTAGAATTTTGTATCGATTTTTCAAAATCAACATCCAAAATAGAGTGCGTCTAGACAAATTTTATTTTTCCCTCAAAAAAAAAACTGAAATAATTAATTTTACTGGTTAATTTTTTGTTTACTCATAATATTAATTCCATAAAAGAACGAAATTAGCATGCATAGCTTTTTTAAGAGAGTTTGCAATGTACCTTCTAACGTACTTACTCACAATAACATCACGTGTCACATTTCATTACCTTACTAACAAAATTAACCCACGAAATTTTCTCGCATATAATAAAAGAAAATTATTCAATTGCAATAAAAATTATGACGAAAAGGTTAAAGACAAAAAGCAAAGCAACAAAAATAATAATAAAAGAAAATACAAATTAAATGCGACATCACATAGTCGCACAATCTTGCTTTTTCATACAAAAATGCCTACATTAATTTCGTGGTTTCAAGTTGGCAGCAATGTCATTCGACATCTGTCAAACTTAACTGCCATTTAAAGTGATATAATTTATATATGTAAGTTGGTTTCCGATTTTATCGATTGAAGCAAGACCAATATAACTTTTTTGCTTAAAATGTTTCCTTAGTAAAATCAATTGGCGACCGGGACCATCCGTTTTGACACTATTAGATTTGTACTTGCAACGTTATTGTGTTGCATTCGTAAAAAAATTTAAGTCGGATTTTAATTAAACATTATGGTATAGAAGTCGAAAAAAGTGAGTCCGGCGTTTTATTCCGTCTGTCTGTCGCCTAAACCATTGAGTCGATGAAGTCCAAAATTGGAAATTAAGGTTTTGCTCACAATGATTTTTTATTTTGTATGCCTAAAATAGTAATACACTTCTCATAGGAAGTTATTGTTATCGTTCCGACTTGTCCCTAGAATCAAATCAAATATTTTAAGAGAGCTATCTGTGCGTGTACATATATAAGTATAGTACCAGCAGAGACATGAACTTCAAATAAATTTTGTTTCACAGATAATAACATCAAAACATGCAGTAAGAACTTTTAAACTAATTTTATGGGCCATTACAATTTTAAAATGAAATTAAAAACTAGTTTAACCCCAAATATTTCTCGAATTAATGAGAGATATCGTTTCATCTGATGTATCATGTTGTTGTTAATATTATGTTAAAAACAGTTTTTAATTTTTAATTTATCTGGACAGGAAAATAAAAACAAGTGTCTTCTTACAAAAATACCAGTTGAAAAATTATTGCCGAGATTCCTAATATACCTGCATATCAAAATGTTTAAAAATACGGTTAAAAATTAGCTCAAAAAACTCGCATGTTGCGAATTTTCCCGACGCTATCATTTAAATAATGTTGTTTCGACACTTAATGGCAAGCTCTAAACTTTATAATGAAATCAATTTTTTGTCAGAAATGTGTCGCTGCTTTACTTTTAAATCCAAAATTGGATGGCTTTGTACATCGGAAAAATATTTCCTATGCTTTGATCTTATATTTAATTGATTTGATTTAAAAGCTTTTTTCGCAAAAGTTTAAACGATTTAGTAAATTGTTAAGGTCATATTTAGCAATTAACTAAGCTTAAAAGATGATTTACCTTATTTTATACGATCTTAAAATCTTACTACGGAATGGCTTCTTTAACTTTTAGCAACTTTTGCTAGATCCATATGACATCTGTACAATTATTATTCTTATAAAGTGGATGGGATGGTCCAGTCAACAGTTCGGAATTCTAATTAATTGATCTGTTTAAGCGTATTTGCTTTGTTTATTTTCAAGAACTGTCAATTTTTAGATATTTTTTTTATAAAAGCCAACAAGCAATTTACTAGTTAGCAAAACGAAAGAAAGGTTTAAAATTTTCGACTCCCTTCGTAAATTGCTAAATAATTATCAAATTGCTAACAAGTAAATTTTTAAACAGTTAAGAATATGTTGTTTAAAATGTTGTGCCATTCAATTTAAATTTAATTCTAAATTGCAATTTATTTAGTTTTTAATTAAAAAAAAATTCAGTGTTTCATTTAAATTATTTTTCAGTATTTTGGACCGAGAGCCTTAAGCAAAAAGTTATTTTATATCTAAAGGATTTTTCAATTGGCGCCGTTAAATTTTGGAGCCCAGTGGCAGCCATTTTGTGTTGGTGACATCTGTCAAATCTTTTGTTTATTATTCAGTTGTTTATGCCAAATCATCATGGCAAGTTACACGGCTGAACAGCACGTTCAAATGATAAAACTTTATTATCAAAATGAGTGTTCGTTAGCGCAAACGTTGCGCGCATTGCGCCCATTTTACGGTAGACGTTTGGTGGTCAAATTTGAGACCACCGGTTCAGTAAACAATTGGCCAAACCCCGTACATTCAAGAAACGCAAGATCGTCCGAAAACATCGCCGAGGTCCATGAAAGTGTGCAGCAGAACCCGAGGCAGTCTATTCCTCGCCGTGTACAAGAACTCGGCCTTTCGCAGACTTCAACTTGGCGTCGTGACTTGGGCCTACACCCGTACAACATCCAACTGACCCAGGAGCTCAAAGTTCATGATAATAGACAACGCCGTTTGTTCGCTGACTGGGCTTCGAATCGTTTGGAAGAGGACCTTAATTTTGGCGGAAAAATCATATTTAGTGACGACGACGAGGAGCATTTTTGGATGAGTGGCTGTGTTAAGAAGCAAAATTGCAGTATATGGGACGACACCAACCCACACGAGGTTCAGGTTCACCAGGTGATAATACATCCTCAAAAAAGTTACCGTTTGGTGTGGATTTTTGGCGGGCGGCGTAATTGGTCAGTACTTTTTTGAAAACGACGTTAGTCACCGTCAACAGCGAGCGCTACATAACGGTGATAACTAATTTCTTATGGCCCAAATCGAACCATATGGCCCTAAACGACATGTGGTTCCAGTAGGATGGCGCTATGTGCCATACAGCAAACACCACGATTGACATTTTGCATGAACGATTTAAGGGTAAGGTTATCTCTCGCAGGGGTGATGTGAATTAGCCACCAAGGTTATGTGATTTGACTCCGCTACACTTTTTCCTGTGGGGTTTTTTGAAGTCGCAGGTCTATGCAAATAAACCACAATCGACCGATGCCCTAAAAGTGAACATAACACAGGCCATCGCTTTGCCGATCTATGCGGAAGAGTCATTGAAAATTGGACAACTCAGATCCGTGCCACCGTAAGAAGCCGAGGCGGGAATTTGAATGATGTCATATTTAAGCCTAGTACGGTGCTGATGCGAAACGAAAATTCCCATAGAAAAATGACATGACGAAATCATAAACGAAAAATTTCGCTGTGCTTTTCGTTTTTCAGTACGCTGCTGAACGACGAAATGTGTCATTTTAGTGGATAGCTGTACTAGATTTCGTAGTACAATTCTCCACTCTTTTCGTTCTCAATTTAATTGCCCGGTATATTAATTGCTTGCGAAATTTTGACGTTTTATTTATTTATTGAAAAATTTTTCGAATATTTTCGTTTATGATTTCGTCATGTCATTTTTGTATGGGAATTTTCGTTTCGCATCAGCAGCGTACTAGGCTTAAAATTGAACTTCAACTTCCAGAGAGAACTCTCCACAAATATTTTTCCGCTGTGGTTTTCGTTTTAATTTCGCTCTGCACTTGGAGACTGCCCAAAAATTTCGTTTCGCATCAGCAGCGTACTAGGCTTAACGGGTTTTTATAAATCAAAAAAACTGAAAAAAAAATTGTAAAATTTTAAGAAAAATCGAATTGACAGTTTTTTTTCAAAAATTGAAAACCTAAAAAAAAATTAACAAAAGTTGGTAAAAATTGATTTTCGACTCAAATATCTTTTCAAAAATTTGATATTATGGCTTCCAATTAATTTTAACTTATAAAAAAATATTGTTTTCAACATTTGGTAAATTTTAAGACAAATCGAATTGAAAGTTTTTTTTACAAAAAATAAAAACCTAAAAAAAACTTAATAAAAGTAAGTAAAAATTGATTTTCGACTCAAATTTCTTTTCAAAATTTTGAGAAATTGAGATTTAAACTAATTTTATCTTTTAAAAAATATTGTTGTGAACTTTCAGTAAAATTTTAAGAAAAATCAAATTGACACTATTTTTACAAAAAATAAAAACCTACAAAAAGACTTAATAAAAGTTGTAAGTAAAAAATTTACTTTCCACTCACATATCTTTTTAAGCATTTGAGATTATGGCTTCCAACTAATTTTAACTTACAAAAATATTGTTTTCAACATTTCGTAAAATTTTGAGAAAAATCGAATGGCCAGTTTTTTTACAAAAAATAAAAACCTAAACAAAAATTTACAAAAGTTGGTAAAAATTGATTTTCGACTTAAATATCTTTTCAAAACTTTGAGATATTGGCTTCAAACTAATTTTATCTCACAGAAAATATTGCTCAATAATTATTTTATAAAAATACAACAGTCCGTTTTTTTTCATAAAAAAATAAAATCTACAAAAAATAGTACGCAAATTTGGTAAAAATTGATGTTCGGTTCTCTATATCTCGTGAATAATAGAAGATAATTGACTTCAAATTAATTTCATTCATCCAATTTGTATTTGTTTATATAAGTAATAAAAGGTTTCAGGAAATGCTATAAAATTGGTATTGGTTTTCGACTAAAAATCTCGTTAACAAAAATGAAATCTTAATATGCAAAATATTGTTGGTAATAATTCAACTGACAACTTTAACAAAACACGTAAACCTACAAACCATTTAAGCAAGACAATTCGACAGACGGGATGGGAAGTTATCAGTGTGGGTCGCATCCCAGCCTTTTTTTGAAATTAAATTAATATTGAAAAAAAAATGAATCTAAACCGTGTCAATTAACAAAAACAATCATGGTATGGTATGGCAAGTGATTTAAAACCACAGTAATGGTTAAGTGGTTAAAGGTGTTAACACCATTGCACCAACGTAGATAATCATGAAATAGAGTTTTTCACGAATTTTGGCGGTCAATAACTTTTTACGCAATTCTAAGAATACCAAGAGAAAGTGTAAGCAAACTTCCAACTTTCTATCTCTCTTCCCGAGATTTAGCAGTTTAAAAAATATTTTTAAGACTGAAAAAATAATTCTAAAAACATCTTAGTTAAAAGCAATAAGTAAAGGAAATTTTAATGTCTAGCTATTACCATAAGAAAACTATATTAGAATTTTGTATCGATTTTTCAAAATCAACATCCAAAATAGAGTGCGTCTAGACAAATTTTATTTTTCCCTCAAAAAAAAACTGAAATAATTAATTTTACTGGTTAATTTTTTGTTTACTCATAATATTAATTCCATAAAAGAACGAAATTAGCATGCATAGCTTTTTTAAGAGAGTTTGCAATGTACCTTCTAACGTACTTACTCACAATAACATCACGTGTCACATTTCATTACCTTACTAACAAAATTAACCCACGAAATTTTCTCGCATATAATAAAAGAAAATTATTCAATTGCAATAAAAATTATGACGAAAAGGTTAAAGACAAAAAGCAAAGCAACAAAAATAATAATAAAAGAAAATACAAATTAAATGCGACATCACATAGTCGCACAATCTTGCTTTTTCATGCAAAAATTCCTACATGAATTTCGTGGTTTCAAGTTGGCAGCAATGTCATTTAACACCTGTCAAACTTAACTGTCATTTAAAGTGATATAATTTATATAAGTTGGTTATCCGATTGTAATGATTGAAGCAAGACCAATATAACTTTTTTGCTTAAAATGTTTCCTTAGTAAAATCAATTGGCGACCGGGACCATCCGTTTTGACACTAGCCGCGTTTTATTATCACCATGATCTGATCCGGATTAGATCATGACAATAAAACAGCATTGGATCATCATATTTTTTAATATTAAAAGTTTGGTAGCAGTGTCAAATTCGTTCTTTCAAAAGTGACATTTCGAAGCAAAAAAAAACAAACACATACCAAAAATGGAAGCTCCACAACTTTTGAAAATGTTTCTGCAAATAACCATTGCACTCTCAAACTCAAAGCATCCAGGAACGCTTTGGTCTCACATGTAGTCTAGATTCTTTTTGACCTTTTAATAAATGTGACACTTAAATAATTTAATTTAAAGATTACTTACTATTTATTTGAACATCTTTTCTCCCATTTGCGCTGCAGCTTTCTCGATTTTATTTATATTTTTTGACATTTAAAGCAGGGTTGCCCAAAGAACATTTTGCTCAATGATTTTTTTTGTTCCTTTTTTTTGGGGAAAATAATACCCATAAATAATGTAAAATATAAATTTTTTTTACTTAATTATTTTAATTTTACCAATTAGTATCTAGTTTTGTTAGAATATCTAATTATTTCATGGATTATATACCAAATAAATAAATATAAAGCTTCTCGCTTTCTATTTAAAAAATATTTTATTTCACTCAAATGGAAATGTTTATATGGCAATACAGGTTTTATTTAATTTGTTTGCAATGATACCAACATTTACACTTGTTGTGAAAAAAATAATTAAATTTTGGATCTCAAATTGAGATCCATACACAAAGCAGGATCTTGTGTTGTTGTTGTAATGCATGTAAGTTCAAGATCCGGATCAGATCATGGTGATAACAAAACGCGGCTACTATTAGATTTGTACTTGCAACGTTATTTTGTTGCATTTGCACAAAAATTGAAGTCGGATTTTAATCAAACATTATGGTAGAGAAGTCGAAGAAAGTGGGTCCGGCCGGCGTTTTATTCCGTCTGTCTGTCGGCTAAACCATTGGGGCGTTGAAGTCAAAAATTGGAAATTAATGTTTTGCTCACAATGATTTTTCATTTTGTATGCCTAAAATACTAATACAGCTTTTAACTATTTGTCCCTAGAATCAAATCAAATATTTTAAGAGAGCTATCTGTGCGTGTACACATACATAAGTATAGTATGTTCGGGAAACCTTTATTCGCCAGCCATATCTCAAGAACCAGCAGAGACATGAACTTCAAATAAATTTAGTTTCACAGATAATAACATCAAAATGCAGTAAAAATTATTATTCTTATAAAAGCAGTGGATGGGATGGTGCAGTCAACAGTTCGAAATTCTAATAAATTGATCCGTTTAAGCGTTTTTGCTTTGTTTATTTTCAAGAACTGTCAATTTTTAGACATGTTTTTAATAAAAGCCAACAAGCAATTTACTAGTTATGTAGCAAAACGAAAGAAAGGTTTAAAATTTTCGCCTCCCATCGTAAATTGCTAAATATTTATCAAATTGCTAACAAGTAAATTGCTAAACAAATCTAAACACTTAAGAATAGGTTGTTTAAAATGTTGCGCCATTCAATTTAAATTTAATTCTAAATTCCAATTTATTTAGTTTTTAATTAAAAAAGAATTCAGTGTTGCATTTAAATTATTTTTCAGTATTTTGGACCGAGAGCCTTAAGCAAAAAGTTATTTTATACTGTAAGCGAAATAGAAAAAAACAAAATAAAAACAAAAGCAAATGTATAAATATAAGATCTCTTTTCTTTATTTGAACTAAATACATGTACAGGAGGGCTGCCCTGCCACTAGAATAGAATTTAAGTAAAGAGAGAACAAAAAGCCCGCCTACCGAAGAAGAGTGCAGTTGAATTGTGTCGTTAGTATCGATTGGACGTGTTATTCTGGCCTCGCAAACAATATCAGTATTAATAAATAAAAATTATTTTAAACTAATTTAGAGTTTTATTCACTTTTAAAAAAAATCATATCAAGTCCTAAAATACACATTTTTATCTAAAGGGTTTTTCAATTGGCGCCCAGTGGCAGCCATTTTGTGTTGGTGACATCTGTCAAATCTTTTGTTTATTATTCAGTTGTTTATGCCAAATCATCATGGCAAGTTACACGACTGAACGGCACGTTCAAATGATAAAACTTTATTATCAAAAGGAGTGTTCGTTAGCGCAAACGTTGCACGCAATACGCCCATTTTACGGTAGACGATTGGTGGCCAAATTTGAGACGACCGGTTCAGTGAACAATTGGCCAAAACCCGTACGTTCAAGGAACGCAAGATCGTCCGAAAACAGGAGCTCAAAGTTCATGATAATAGACAACGCCGTTTGTTCGCTGACAGGGCTCGAATCGTTTGAAAGAGGACCATGATTTTGGCGGAAAAACCATATTTAGTGACGAGGAGCATTTTTGGATGAATGGCTGTGTTAAGAAGCAAAATTGCAGTATATGGAACGACACCAACCCACACGAGGTTCAGGTTCACCAGGTGATAATACATCCTCAAAAAAGTTACCGTTTGGTGTGGATTTTTGGCGGGCGGCGTACTTTTTTGAAAACGACGTTAGTGAGGCGGTCACGGTCAACAGCGAGCGCTACATAACGATGATAACTAATTTCTTATGGCCCAAATTGAACCATATGGCCCAAATTGAACCATATGGCCCTAAACTACATGTGGTTCCAGTAGGATGGCACAGCAAACGACGACGCCACGATTGACATTTTGCATGAACGATTTAAGGGTAAGGTTATCTCTCGCAGGGGTGATGTGAATTAGCCACCAAGGTTATGTGATTTGACTCCGCTACACTTTTTCCTGTGGGGCTTTTTGAAGTCGGAGGTCTATGCAAATAAACCACAATCGACAGATGCCCTAAAATTGAATATAACACAGGCCATCACTATGCCGATCTATGCGGAAGAGTCATTGAAAATTGGACCACTCGGATCCGTGCCACTGTAAGAAGCCGAGGCGGGAATTTGAATGATGTCATATTTAAGCATAGTACGCTGCTGATGCGAAACGGAAATTCCCATACAAAAATGACATGACGAAATCATAAACGAAAAATTTCGCTGTGCTTTTCGTTTTTCAGTACGCTGCTGAACGACGAAATGTGACATTTTGATGTGCAAGAAGTGATGAAGACAATCAGTGAAATTCAACTTCCAGACAGAACTCTCCACAAATATTTTTCCGCTGTGGTTTTCGTTTTAATTTCGCTCTGCACTTGAAGAACGCCGAAAAATTTCGTTTCGCATCAGCAGCGTACTAGGCTTTAACACTTAATGGCATACATGCGCCTTTCAAATAAAAAAATAATTTTGTTAATACCTCACACACAGCTTGTTTTATTCCATTTCAACATCTACCCGCCCTTATTGAAAACCCCTTTAAAAATCAAAGTTTTTCTTTTTCCACAAGACTCTAAATGATCCTTAAAATAGCCGTACCCTTTGGAAAAATTATATTTTGAACTCTCCACCGTCTCTAAAAATTAAATTTAAAACAACCGTTAAAAGAGACAAAATTAAACAGTTTCATCCCAAAAGTAAATAATAACATTAGAGCTTTTTTGGTCTTACACTCGTCTCGTCTGTATACAGCGTAATATGCCTCCAATAGAGTAGCAGTGAGAAAATTCAAATGTCGCACTGCGGATGTTGTTTCCAGCTCAAGCCCCACGTGCTAAACCTAACCTACCCAACATACCTAACCTACCTCCATACCTAACCTATTATCCTGAACTTCATATTCCACAACAATGGATGTGTGCCTTAGGTCTTTGAACAGCACACAGCAAGAGATATACCTCCCGCTTCCTGGGTTACAGAAGCAGCGCCAACGCCAGCGTTTGTGCTCGTAGGTCGGTCGGTTTGGTTGTGTGATGTGTTTGCGTTGTGAAGCAATTTGAATTTGTTTGTTTGTTTCCAGTTTCACAAACGGGCACCGGCACGGCTTAGCGCACAGGACGAGGCAAAAGGATACCGATGATAATTACAATAGTGCGGAACGCGCGTACCAAAAGCTTTGAAGAGTAAAAACTAACAAAAAAAATGTCTGGGCCATCATCCGAACTAAGGTGCTTCCTTGAAGGATGTTTTTGTTTACTTTTCTTGTCTATTTTGTTTGTTAGTTGTGCCATTGACAATTTAGAAAAATAATTATATTTGACACCCGTCAGGATGTTTGTCTTCTGCATACGAGTATTTTGTCTCTCCATTGCGCTTAGCTTTCTGTTGACGGTTGAGTAATTGCTAAGGACATTCGTTGTTTCGTCGTTGTTGTTGTTGACCTTGGAATCTGACAGTTTAATGAGTGCCAAAGTACCTAGCAAATTTTGTATTTACATTACTTGTAAAAAAAATTCCTAGTTAAAATCTCCTCGTTTTCAAGGTTTAACATAGACACACCACTATACGAGTAATATACATATGAACATTCAACTGCCATGCCAATTTGATTGATTAGTGTCAATAAAAAGGGTGTCAATTTCAAGAGCTTATTATTCAATCGATCCATATTAAAAGGGATCGATGTTGGGGGCGTATCAACATCCGTTGCTGTCTTGGTGGCAAAATAAATTAATTGACACAAGGACGAATGACAAAGGCAGTTATATATGTACATATAGGTTTGTAGGTAAGTTAATTAATCCATTGAGAGTTATTTAGAATAGGTACACACATAATAACGAGATGGGACTTTGTTTTTTTTTTAAACGGAGATATAAATCAAATGGGGTTTGTAATTTAGGGGAGTAATTAAGAGTTACAATTTTTTGTTTTGATGTTTTAAAAAAGATGAATAGGATTTTGGAGTAACTTAATTTTATCGTTTTACCGAAACGAGAAGAAAAAGAATAACATTTGGGTTCATTTTTGTAATTCAAAGAAAGGACGAACAACAAAGGAATGGGCAATAAATTAAGAAGATATAATTCTTAAATAATTGGATGCTATATAAAAACAGTAGCAATTTAAAACATGGTCAACAGAAGGAACAAAAAAGAGCAAAATTAACTTTTTTTTGAAACATATATTAAAAGACCTAGTTAAGATTTGAAATCCAAAGATTTTTGTAAGAGTAGTGATTGAATGTGTACTTTCTTAATGGGAAAATCATTAATAAGATATTCATATTTAAAAATTGCAGTCGTAATAAAATTCGGACTCGAGATTTATTTTTATAATTTGCACATACTAAAGGGGTTATTACTACCTTTAACATGTTTAAACACAGTCTAAGCTTAGAAAAATTGGGAAGAAGTTAAGGGGAGATACCTATTCGCATTGGTCTTGAAGTTTTGAATATTAAAATAAGAGAGAAAAACAGAGTTGGAATTGCACATTCTCGATGTGCGGTAAAAAAAAAAGAATCTCTATACTTGAAAGTACGTCTGAAATTGAGCTCAAGGGTAAACTGATGAGTATTCCTGGAAGTACCAGTATTGCGGCCGAATTGTTTAAAAGGAGAATTCAACTCGCTAATTCGACATAACATTGTTTGTAAAATATCTGTAAAATAACGAAAGACAAGAAAAATTGCGGCGGTATTTCAGTATTGTAAATGTTTCGGTTATAGTAATATCGCCTAACATTTTTAAAGCTCTTTTTTGGATTCTATCTAAAAGACTTAAAATTGTTTTAGGGCACCTGCCCAAATATGCGAATTATATACAAGTTTCAGACGAATGAAGGCTTTGTAAATTACAACAAAATCAGAAGGTGTGAAAAATGTCTTGTACCGCCGCCGCCGCCGCAGAAATTTTAAGCACCTAGCAGCATTTTCGGCAATGTCGAATATGTGATCATTCTATATAAGATTTTATATGTGATACATATACCTAATATACTGAAAGTTGATTAGTGTCCTGGATGCAAGTGCGACTCATGGATAGTGGCATAGGCGGTGGGTTAATCTTTGAAGAAGGAGAAACATTACATTTTACACGGTTAATAATACCCCATAATACTGTGGAGATCGGAATTCAATGAGCCTATCATACGCTGCCGTTCAAGTTCCACATCCAAAGGACAAGGACGTCAATCTAGAAACTAATATGAAAAGCTTATAGGGTACTGTTGTCAGCGAAACATTTTATTGAATAGCAGTGGGAGATAAAATATCGTATATGAATATCGGGAAGAGAATCGGAAACAAAACGGAGCCCTGAGGAACATCAGCATTTATTTTATGAATTTCTGACTTGAAACCATTTAAAAAAAAAAGAGGCTTGCATACGACCCACACTGATAACTTCCCATCGCGTTTGTCGATTTGTCTATAGCTTAAAACTTTAACAAAATATTTCTAACAATATTTTGTGTGAGATAAATACTTGAGTCGAAAACCTTTTTTTGTCAATTTTTTGTTGATTTTGTAGATTTCTGTGTTTTGTTAAAAAGTTGTCAGTTGAATTTTTCTTAAAAACAAACTAAAACTAAGCAACAATATTTTGTGCATTCTGAAATATGTAGTTTGATTTTAAAAATTATTTTTGTTTACGAAATTCTTAGTCAAAAATCCATTTTTTCCACTTTTAGTAGCAATTCTTGAAAGTTTGTATCTACATTATATATTACATTACATTACATTTCACACTACTCAGCACATAAATGTACAGAGTAGAGAACACAACACCTTGAGCGACTAGACTATATAAGGTGATAACATAACAAGACATTAATACAAGACAGAAGGACAGAGGAGAAAGAACAACATACAGAAAGAACACATGACAACAGCACGCGGTAGGTTTCGAGACGGTCCCCCATCTTTCTACTAACCACGCTCACTGATGTTTGATTTCGGTGATCGATGGGAACCCAAGCTTGACCAGTGACTAGGCCGTTGCCAAAATCTACATATACATATATATAAAACTGAAATCAAGCAAAAGAGGAAATCTTTGTTACGGTTTGGCTTCGAAACTTCTTATCCAATTGTCATGCAGTTTTTTTTAATGAAAGAGGATATCACGGAGCAGGTTTTTTCAATAATTAGTTATCTATACATGCAAGAGCGTCCGTTTTGTAGTATCTCGAAACAAAGCTCACTAGCTAAAGTGCTTAAAGAAACGACGTTTTAGTCCCGTCAATGAACGAAAGAAAAATTGCCTTCACCTCAAAAAAAATCCAACAGTTTTGAAACTTGGCACTCTTACTAAGGGAGGTCTGGTGATGACCTAAAAAAAGGACCCCAAGAATCCGACGTGAGCTCTAGCGGCAGTTAAGAGAAACATGGAGATTGTTTCAGTTTTTCACGTTTATCTCAAAAGCTATTTGTCGTATTAACAAAATTTGTTCCACAAAATTAAAACCCATTAAATTTTATAAAAAAAAGCGTTGATGATTTTTTTCGTATCTGTTATAGTTTATAAAATAACTCTAGTGGCAGTGAAGAGAAACATAAGTTTTTTTCGGTTTTTCGGGTTTATCTTGAAAACTATTTGTCGTATCAAAAAATAATCTTCTACAAAATTAAAGCTTATTTAATTTCCTAAAGAAATATGATATTAATTCGTTTGTACTTGTTTTAGTTTGTAAAATAACTCTATAGGCATGTAAGGAAAACATTTTATGATTATTTCAAACACGTTGATGACGATTGTGTACCTACAACCCTAAAAACGTTTCTGGAAACTCTTAAACTAAAGAAAACGAACATTGAAAATAGAAAAAGGAAGTACATCGCAATAGGGCATAGCATTATATCAGTTATGCATCCCAGATCATTCATGTCTCCAATACTAAGCAGCCTTGCCTTAATTATATACAGAAAGCTTGGTTTTAAGAAGTTGGTAAACCTTATATCAAGCTTAGGGGTTTGTTCTTCATACAATGAACCTCAGTTGTTGGAGATATCAGCTATTTGCCACAGATTCAAGCGGTTCATTTAACCAATTTGTGTTTGATAATGCGGAATTTAATGTCAGAACGTTAGATGGACTAAATACATTACATTCTTTGGGCAGAATAAGATGCATCGCTGCATCTACTTCCATAGGAAAATAAACCGACATACGAAGGCAAAAGCTGAAAAAACTACCTTGTGCTAAGTCAACTGGATAACTTGGAGTACTTCCTTTGAAAACATTTCAGAAAACAGATGGCGGATTAAAAAATTTAGTTTTTGATAATGTGAATGCGTGTTCCGAAGAAATGTTACAGCCAAAACCATATGACACTCTTTGGTTAGCATCAAAGTTTATTGGCATTTACGATGTTCCAGGATGGAAAAGGTGCATGCACTCAATAACAACAGGCTTCTTTAGTGCAAAAACTAAAATCATTCCTCTTCCGTTCATAAACCCTCCACCGTCCGACCAATACACTTTACACTGCATTGCACTATGCTGGCAGTTTGTGAGACAAATTTGACCAAAAAATCCTGGGCGAAATATTTGACCAGCCTCTTTATATAAAAAGTAAAGAAATCGTTGCCGCAGCTTCATCTGAGTCCCGTCTATCAAAATGCGTACTCAGATTGGGTGGATTTCAACTGTTAAGGTCCTATATTGGTTTAATAGGTTTTCTGATGAGTGGAAGTGGCCTGCAAGAGTTCATGAGTACTATATACGCCCCGGTCTCTGTTGAAAAGATGCTGCAAGGAAAAGCTTTCTAGAGCAGTTCGAGTTTTAATACTAATACAGACATCTTTAGCTAATGTAATAATGGAACAAGTCTACAGTTACAGACACAAACAAGTGCATACCATATATTTTTAGGAAATTCAATAAGCTTCCTTTTCGTGTAAAAAAACACATGTTTTCCTTAAATGCCTATAGAGTTATTTTACAAACTAGGACAAGTACAAACAAATTAATATAATCTTTCTTTAGGAAATTTAATAATTTTTAAATTAAATTTTGTAGAAGATTATTTTTTGATACGACAAATAGTTTTTAAGATAAACCCGAAAAAACCTTATGTTTCTCTTCATTGCCGCTAGAGTTATTTTATAAACTATAGCAGATACGAAAAAAATCATCAACGCTTTTTTGTATAAAATTTAATGAGGTTTGATTTTGTGGAACAAAATTTTTTGATACGACAAATAATATTAACTAAAACAATCTCCATGTTTCTCTTAACTGCCGCTAGAGCTCACGTCGGATTCTTGGGGACTTTTTTTTTGGGTCATCACCAGACATCCCTTAGTAAATGTGCCAAGTTTCAAAACTCTTGGTTTTTTTTAGGTGAAAACCTTTATAAACTGGACTATTATTGTGTGGGACGAATCGACTATGGTAAATAAATGTGGGCCTGAAGCTCTGGATCGTACACTAAAAGATTTTAAAGCTGATGAACGTGTGATGGGAGGTGTTGCGATACTGTTCGCTGGTGATTTTTAGCAAATATTGCCAGCACTGTTTTCAAGAACTCTTTTGGATGTAAGAAATGGAAATATTTTAAATAATGATGGTGAAGAACTAATAGAACCAACATTTGCAACTAGCGCCACTGGACAAGAAGAATTAATAGCTAATGTTTACCCGCAAGTCGCCCAAATTTCAGAGAAAACGGATGATTGGTTACTCGAACGAGCGATTTTAGCATCTTAAAACGATTCTGTTACAAGTATAAATATTAAAATTCTTTCAATGTTTCAGACCCATCAACAAACTTATCTTTCTATTTATAATCTCGAACGTGCTTGAAGCTAAAATACTTTCCGGCTCAGCCCAAGCAAGGTCAAGTTGTTTTCATTCCCCGGATACCGATGATCACTAATGAATACCCGTTCGAATTTAAACGAGTACAATTTCCTATAAAGCTTTGTTTTGCTCTGTCTATCAATAAGGCACAGGGACAGACACTGAAGGTTGCAGGCCTTGACATCACAAATCCCTGTTTTACCCGTTTCAGCGCGGCAAAAAATCTATATGTGTATGCGCCTCACCAAAGAACAAAAAATATTGTTTACAAAGAAGTATTATAACCTTAATAGAAAAAAGAATAAATATAAAAGGTACAATATATAGGAAAATAGTAGTTTTTTCATCCTCATTTTTTTTATATAAAACTAGCTGACCCGGCGAACTTCATACCGCCTAACAGTCAATGAATGTCGTGTTACTTTTTAGCTGAACTAATTTAGGCTTTGATGAACGTAAAACAAAATAATCTATATATATAAAAATCAATGCCACTTTTCGTTGTAATGTTATAACTTAACAATGCCTTTACCGATTTGGCTAATTTTGGTCTTGAATTATTCGTGGAAGTCCAGAGAAGGTTTGTACGTAGAGAAAATTAAAAAAAAAAAATCTTGAAAAAGAGTAAAATCAACATCTTTCTATACTCCCATATACAAACAATTTTTACTAATACTTAAAAGCCAATTTGAACCTTTGGCAAAACAATGGAAGACAAAAAAAGTGACGTTAGTTCTGTTAAACAAATCTAATGTCATCATATGTCATTTCATTTTATCAGCGATAATTATTGCTTTGTTGTGTTTATATTTTCCAAAATATTGTTGAGTTATTGTTTTGTGTTTATATTTTCCAAAATATTGTTGAGTTGTTCAGTGAAGGTAAAATGCCACGAACAAGACGACCAAACATAGGCCGGCGAACGTGAAATGCAAATCAAGTGGCATTATTAAGACGATCTCAGACTACAGATGAACGCGCACAAGCTAATGCATCGCAGCGTGAACGTACTGCACAGGATAGATCTGTTGACCCTGTACCTGTACTTAATCTTGCACGGCGATCCCGAATACGTCGTGCTGTTTTGGATGAAATGCTGCGTGCTGCTTTTAATTACAATAGTCACATTGATTATAGTGTGTACGGATACATTGGAATGATGGACGCATATGTCCACATTGTGATGCGGCTAACTTTCCAGGTGAAACGCCTGGAATGTGTTGTGCTAATTTGCTAATTGTAAAGTGAGTTTGCCAACATTAGAAATTCTACCCGAAAAATCGTATTCATTTATTTTTGGGACATCTCAAACGTCGAAGCAGTTTTTGAGTAATATTCAACAATACAATTCGGCATTTCAAATGACTTGTTTTGGTGCTAATAAAATTATTAGAGATAATTTTATGCCGACTTTTAAGGTTAATACCTCAACAAGATTGACCCATGTTTATATCAATCTGAATCATATAAAGTCTTAAAAATTCTGATTCAACATCTACCTAAAATTGCATACATGTTACAGATTCAGGGCCAGATTTATTATCAAGCTGGTTCGTTATTGCCATACCCCGACGCTGATCATCAATTTTTGTAAATTTATTTTATTGGTGATGAAAATCGTGAATTGGATCAACGTTGTGCAATTGTTTCAAATACACCAATTCGTGAGCTACAAAGGTTTTTCCATCAGCATAATGCATTAGTTCAATTGTTCAAAATTGCTCTTGATCGTATGCCATCTGATAATCACAAAATTGTAATAGCACCAAATTGAATATTCAACAAAAACATGTATATGACACAATAATGCAAGCCGTTTTCAATAATGCAGGTGGATTATATTTCTTGGATGCACCTGGTGGTACAGGCAAAACTTTCGTTGTATCATTGATTTTAGTGACTATTCGATCGGAACAGAAAATTGCATTGGCACTTGCATCTTCGGGAATCGCTGCTACATTATTAGAAGGTGGTCGGACCGCACACTCTGCATTAAAATTGCCTTTGAATGTACAGGTGATTGAAACTCCAACTTGCAATATTTCGAGAAATTCTGCTATGACAAAAGTTCTGCGATTAACGTCAATTATTTTATGGGATGAGTGCACAATGGCGAATAAAAAATCAATAAATGCATTTAATCGAACAATGCAAGATTTACCCAGTAATCAACAGCTTTTTGGTGGTGCACTGATATTGCTGTCAGCGAAATTTCGTCAAACATTGTCTGTCATTTCTCGATCAACTCCTGCCGATGAAATAAAAGCCTGTTTGGAGTCATCAGTTCTTTGGAAATATGTACGAAAATCGACACTGAACATTAATATGCGTATTCACCTACATAATGATGCAACTGCCATGAGTTTTTAAACCAATTGTTAGAAATTGGTGATTGTAAAATACCAATCGACAGTACCCACCGATTGATCACTTTACCGAACAATTTTTGTACAATTGCGCAATCTATAGATGAGTTGATTGAATGTGTTTTTCCGAATATTCTTCAGAATCTATTCTATTCTACAGAAATCATGATTGGTTGAAAGAACGCGCCATTTTGGCACCGAAGAACATTCATATCAATGCCATTAATTTTCAAATTCAAGCGAAACTGCCAGGTGTAGTCAAGACATATAAATCAATTGACAGTGTTATGAATCAAGATGAGGCAATGAATTATCCACGTCAATTTTTAAATTCATTGGAACCGGCTGGTATACCACCCTATTGCTTGAATCTGAAAATTGGTTCTTTGATTATAGTATTGAGAAGTGTGTTTGATACCGCTTATCCCTATGATTTCAACTGATATGCCATTTGAATGCAAAAGATTACAATATAATGCGTTTATCATTTGCGATGTCCATAAATAAGGCCCAAGGGCAAACACTTCACGTTTGTGGTGTCAATTTGGAGGAATCATGTTTTTCCCATGGCTAACTTTATGTTCCCTGTTCCAGAGTCGGTACCCCCAACTGTTTATTTATTCATGCTCAAAATGGAAAAACAAAAAATATTGTTTATCCAACTGTTTTAGACTAACCCATATAGACCCACCATAGTAAGAGTACCCAATTCTTTTTTATTTTTTAGTTTTTACTCTTTGCGGATAAATATAATATAAACAATATATCATTTGGGTCATTTGGACTTTTAAATAGCTAGCAATTTAAAATATTTTTTTGTTTGAATAAATGAATTAAAAAATTCTTTTTTTTTTTTTTTTCATTACTATGCCTAATACGTAGCGAAGCACGTTCCGGGCCGCTAGTATATTTATATAGATAGAAACAAAAAAGTATTTTATTATGATGAATGATGATGAAAACATACTTACAGAATGAGAATAAAAATAAAAAATAATAATTAAGTACTTCAAACTCATGTCAGAAAAAAATGATTGAAAACTATGTTCTGCAGATTGGGAAAAAAAATAAAACTCGGATTAATTCATTAATAGGATTTTCATTCAAGCACTTTGTGGTAAACGACATTCTTTGTTTTTTGGTCAGGCGCAAGAACAAATAAAGCGGATGGTTTGCCGACACGTGAGCATGCCACGTACAATTGACCATGAGAAAAACATGCATTTTCTAGATTGAGGCCACAAATAGTCAAGGATTGGCCCTGTGATTTGTTGATCGTCATGGCGAAGGCAAGACGAATCGGGAATTGAACTCGTTTAAACTCAAAGGACATATCCGTTGGGATCATCGGAATCCTTGGAATAAGAACTTCCTCATTTTTAAAGTTTTCCTTTAAGTATCGACGCGTGAATCACATTGCTCATCAGTTTTCTTATCACCAAACGCGTTCCATAACACAGTTTTGGTTGGTTTAAATTTCTAAGCATGATGACTACCGAGCCAACTTTAAGTTTTAAATTGTGCGGTGGTAAACCAGGCACATCCAAGGAGTTGAAAAATTCAGTTGGATAATTAGTGGCTTCTTCTTCGTTTGTTAGACAGTCGATAGATTTGAATAAATACAGAGTACCTACGATTTGATTTTGAATTATAAAATTGAGGTCATCTACATCTTTATTTTTAGCGGCCAAAATTGCTCGCTCACTTAACCATTAAGTATTTTTATGGTTAGCAATGATATCCGGGAATACTTTGTTGATAAGCTCGTCTTTTGATGATACGAAATTGCAAAAATTTGGAGGAAATGAAATCAAACCGCTCGATTTGTCAACAGGAACACGGCCATTACCGATAGTCAGCAATTGCTTCGAGAAATCATCAGCAGATAGATCGTTCAACAATGCAACTCTCATATTTACAGACAGTTGAAGTTTCTTTACATATCGCCACAGATTTGATGCTTTGAGGCAAGCGTTTATTTCGTCGGCAGCAGTAGATCTTGGAATGACTGGTAGTGTTTGTCGGAAATCGCCAGATAATAAAATCATTGCACCACCAAAACATCTCGAGTCATTGCGCAGATGTTCGGTCTAGTGCTTCCAATGCGCGTTTGTGCGCCATTGTGCATTCTACCAAAACTTTGTCAATTGCGGAGTGTTTCGAAATGTTACATATCGGTTGTTCAGTAGTTTGAAGGTTTAATATCAATTTTAACGCTGAGTGAGCCGTACGGCATCCGTCTAACAATGCGGCCGCTATTCTAGAAGAAGAAATTGCTACAATGACATGAGGAATGTCTTCTCAGTTCCATCGGGGGCATCCAAAAAAAAATAAGCCGCCATTTCCATCATCAATTATTGCATTAATCAGTGTATCATAGACTTCCCTCTGCTTAGGATTCAACAGAGGTACATTCGTTTGAACTGATTGGATTAGTTCATGTGGATCATACTCACGTTCACATTCCAATTCTCTTTTAATTGCGTCATTCATTCCGCGATCTGGCGCTGGCATTCCTAATCTAACTAACAAACTGCCGCACATGAGGTAACACATATCTTCGATCAAGAGCAAAGTCTAGTTATGGATCTCCTCATTCACCTCAAGATCGGAATTTCTTGAGCTGACATTTTATCTTTGTATTTGTTCCACAGGTCAGGTGGGTTCGATGGGAAGCATGTTGAAATGATGATAGCAAATAATGTGACTTGCAGATGCAGAAATAATTGCTTCAGCGATTGTCGTGTCCCAATGAGTATCGTTTTCAAGCAAATTTAGCTCTTGACATGCATGCTACACGAAATGTGGGGCACACGATACCATTAACAGTTCGTATAGTGATTCAAATAATGTTGGCCCTCGAACATGTACCAGCAACAACCGCAAATAGAAACATTCATCATTCTTCGGATGAACTGTGTAAATACGACCAAGAGCATCAGTAGAACGCATATCTGGATGACCAGGAACTGCATCGCCTTGCTTCCGACGTTGAAATTTCTTCGATGTAGCGTTCCAAGTGTAATAACGTGGCATTTCTAAGTAAAGCAAAGTTCGTGCGAACGGATCGCTTTGACAAATCGTAAAGAAACTGGTCAGTGTTGTCGCTGGAGGTGTTTCGGCACGTTTAGCAGCATTCGACGCTGTGAAATATACTCTCTGGCCGTTCTCTAGATGCACGCCCAAATGTAAAACAGTGGGATGACGTTCGTGAATAGGGAATGAAAATATACGCCAAATTGCTTCATTGCAGTTCACATATCTACCAACTTGATAGCGCGTGATTTCATCGTTGGTATTGGATGTTTGGAAACCAAAAACCGCCATGTCGCTCCCTTTCGTGAAATATTTGCAAATGTATTTAATTGACTTGACCGAATTGCAATACTCAACATTACAATGTGCTTTGAATGTTTTGGAAAGAAGTGGCGAATATGGAACAATCCAACTGTTGTCAACTACGAAATCGTTTCCTTTCACTTTAGTTGTGATAGTTCTACCATTATCATCGGGCGATCGACGCCGATACAATGGATAACCATCGTTGCCTGTAATGGTCTCTGCCGTCAATATTCGTGGATACCGTTTGGAATACTTCCCGTCGACCATGCACGGTGATTGTCGGTTGATAGTGCCACACGGTCTATGAATCATATTCGTGACTACAACATCATGTAGGTATGGATCAATTTCAGAAGCAGGAATCTCCGCACATATGATGTCATCTATTTGATCTGGCCGAATTCTTTCGACTAACCAAATCAGAATGTGAGCATGCGGTAGGCCTCGTTTTTTCTATTCGATTGAATACATCCAGCATCGAGTATTCCCTAACAATGTAATTCATTAGTGACCGAATTTTTTGCCTGAAAACACGTATGGTGATGTCGTGTCGATTACTTGATGTTTGTCCGGGAAGCAGCAATTGAATAATTTCTATCCATTTCGGATTACATGTAAATGTAATGAATAGATCTGGCCGACCATAAGGACGAACATATGTCATTGCATCTTGCGCATATTCATGCAAATGACGCGGGCTACCTATATATGTCACCGGTAAAATAGTCAATCGACCAACATTTTCTGAATCTCCTTCTGTGCTAATTGCATCGCGTAAATGGATATACTCTTCCGAACGCAGTTTAGCTTGATTCAACCGAATGAAAGTGAGGCGCTCCGTTTCGATTTTAACGTACATGTCAACGCAATATTGTTGAAGCAGTCGACGAAATCGCAACAAATAATATTGTCAGAGTTTTCACGAATCATCAAACGATATGCGTAATAATTCATCGAACTAACCTTCTTGGTAGTTTCCTCACCTGAAACAAATGCAGTCAAAATTGTATTTTAGAACCCTTAATAGGTTAACGACTCTTGCAGCTACTCTCTACTAAATTAGAAATTACAACTTTTTTTGAGTGCTAAAAGCAAACAGAATAAAACGTATATCAAGTTAAAATGAAAACAACAATATTGATCTTAAATTCAATGGATTAATCATTTTGATATTAAAGTGATATCCATCGTCTCCTTGCCAAAACATCAGCGGGTATTGTAACGCGTCATATGAACGGTGTGTTTCATATATTCTTTGTGGTTGTCCAGTATTGCGTCGTGTAAGTACAATATCACGTGTTTCCAAGTTTTCACCAACAATCAGGATTACCACTTCATCGATTGTTGGAGCATTAAATGTGCGTTCATGTGTTCCAGCTTTTCTTTTATCTGCTCTGATCAGAACTTTATAGTCATCACTTAGCATGCGCTCTAAAGCAGTCTAATAATTAATAAATAATCTTCGAAAATTAATGTCTAAAACAAAGAAATATAACAGTACCTGAACTTTTTAGACATTTTACAAAAAATAAATTTCTGAACGCACACATGATGTCTTCAGAAAAAAATAAAGTTGTGGCTTAAAGGTCTCAGCAACCAGGCCATAAGCTCCAAAAAAAAATAGTTGTTACACTATTTGACAGGATTGGAAAACAAATGTTTGACATGTAATAAACAAATCAGCATCTATTGAAATGGTTAAGTATTCATTACACATATCAAGTTTTCATTGTTTTTAAGATGTATTCTGCTATTTGGGACGGAAACAAATCCAACAAATCAAAAACCATGGCAATCGGTCCAGCCGTTCTCGAGTTATAAGTGTTGTAACAAACACGACTTTCTTTTATATATATAGATAGTTGAATACCTCCCGGATGAAGCCAGGTAAACCAGCTAGTTTCTTTTATAAACAAATACAGACTCAATTTTTCTAAGAAAGTTTAGCACAGAATGAAATCATTTTAAAGTCAATACCTTCATTTATTCAATAGGTATCGAGAATCGAATATCGAATATCAATTTTTACCAATTTTGCAAACTAAAAAAACTGACAGTTGTATTCCTATAAAAATTTTACTGAATGTCGAAAATAATATTTTCTATAAGATAAAATAAGTTTGAAGAAAATATTTTTAGTTTTTGAAAAGATATTTGAGCCGAAAATCAATTTTTACCAATTTTTGTTAGCTTTTTTATTTTTTGTAAAAAAACTGTCAATTCAATTTTTCTCAAAATTTTACCGAATGTTAAAAACAGTATTTTTTATAAGACTAAATTAATAATCTCAAATTTTTGAAAAGATATTTCAGTCGAAAATCAATTTTTACCAATTTTTAGTAATTTTTGTGTAGGCTTTAATTTTTTATAAGAAAACTGTAAATTAGATTTTTTTTAAATTTTATCAGATGTCAAAAACGTTTTTTCTCGTTCCATATAATTGTTTTGGAGAAAAAAACATTTTTGTTCGTAAAATATTCAAAGTGACAAATATTTTTTTAATTGGATTTTTTTTCAAAAATATATTTGTTTTGTATCACGTTACAATATATAATATTTAATTAATTTCAAGTCTCTAGCGTTATTGGTTCGTGAGATATTTAAGGTTAACCAAAATGTTCACCTCTTTTTTAAATTGCTATGGTTAAAAAAAACCCACCCACTCAATTTTTTTGAGAGTCCTTTCTGCATCTTTCTGCATTATTGTCTTTATAAAAACATTTATTTGAAGTCGATATCTCTACTGGTTCTTGAACTTCCCGAACGTACGTACACACGCACGCACAGACATCTCTCTAAAAAAAATTTCGACTCTAGGAACCTTGGGCCGTCGAAAAATGTCAAAATGTTCTATTCGAAAAATCGGGCCGATTACAAGAACTTGATATGGAAAGTTAACAACTTGTATTGCATTGTATCGACATTTTCTTTAAAAGCGCTTGGTACCAAACTCTATTCAATGCTTTTGAAATAGCATAATAATATGTAATAATATTACTTTTTCTAAAACGATTTGAAGACTTGTTTCACTGTTTGGTTAGATAAACTATGAAATCACAGAAATTCAAACGTAAAACTTAAATTTATAACCACTAAATAACTGCATACCAAAAATATTTCTAATTAAATTAAAATTATTCAATACGAACAAAAACGGTTTAAGGTGAAAATACTGTGATTTAAATACTGTATGTCAAAATTCTGTATTACAAAATTCCTTGTGAACCATTTTTTGTATTGTCAAAAGTATGTTGAGCAAAATTAGGTTGGACAAAATTCTATAGTTAAAATTGCTGTAAATAGTATGCAAAAGAAAAATCGTATAAGTACTATAAAAAAGTGGGGACTTTTCTTGTTCCTGAAAACCTGTTAATTTTCAAATTTAAGTTTTTTCGTATCAATATTTTGACCTTTTGATTTGGTTTTAAACGTGTTTTCGTGTATAGAGTTAGTTACATGCATTTAATGTTTTATGGTATTTCTTATCTTTTGTAAGCTTTCTTATAGAATTCTGATACAACGTTTCTTATGGTTTCCAAAAAACAGATCTATTGTAATAGACATTTTTAGACGATAAAGTATTTTGTAATGAAAAATTTGAATACAGCTAAAGTGCGCCGATAACAATGCACAACAATATCAACTAAATGGTTGAATGGCTTTGAATCGGTTGTAAAATATGAAGAATTGGCTAAGGCCTTATTTTTCAAGTTGTCAATTGTGATCACTTCTCCAAGAAATAACACAGTCAGGAAGCTTTTCTTGCTTAATTGTGATTAGATTATTTCGTTACTAGAAAGAATTTCGAGTGATAACTAATGATATCCCTCTTTCAATAAAGATAACAGGAACTTAACTTTCGTTATTTTTAAAACTATGTATATTCCACATTTTTAAATCATCATTACTTTGAATACAAATTTTTCTCTATTTTGCTTGAACAAAAATAGTAGGTCACAATTTTATCTTTCAATTTCCTAGATGAATTTTCATTTTAATTTTCACAACACGAATGGAAAAAAGACGTTAACCTAGAAACAAGCAAACTTGTATATTTATGTATGTATATTCATATGTTTGTAATATTTTAATACAACACACTTTAATAAATTTTTGTCAGAATGCATATATTTATCCATCATCTCACATCTCTTATATAAACATAATGTGTTGTGTACATTTGTTACAAATACGTCAAAATGATGCCTGATGAATGATGATGAAGGGCTTTGAAGTTGTTTGCTCATTCAGGATTATAAAAATGCGTTATATCGCCTGAAAAAATAGCAAACGCACATATGTATGTACATACTCGTAAATAGAGTAGATTTTATACATACATACATATGTATGCATGTACAATTGTACATAGGTACATAAATGATTAAGACTTAAAAAATGAAATGAAAATAAATATAAGAATAATGCTGGGGTGTTGAAAAATAAACAGTTCTTTGATATATTAGTTCAGGATGTGTATATGGGTGATTATACAAAAGTTGGGTAACTCGATGTCATCAACCAATATATACAAAGTCTGATTATATTTTATTGAGATTGCAATTTATTTTAAAACAATGGATAGACCTTTATTTAGTCACCCAATTTCAGTTCTTCATTTTGAATACAAGTTATTAAAAAAACACAATTAGTTCTTAAAACGTCAGTTCTCTGGCATGTCACAACCCTGAAAACCAACCATTAAGTGACTGTCTATTAAACATTATCATTGATTTGAGAAAACTTATTAAATTAATACAATCTGCGATGTATATAGTTTAATATATATATTCTAAACCTTTCATAATGCAGTGTTCTCCACTTTATTTAAAAAAATAAGAAATTTTGTGTTCAGTTTTATTCGTCAGTTTCTTGTGTGTTATTTAAATTTAAAATTCGTGCGAAATATCGCCGACTCAACGTCAAATCCCACTTTGAATTTTAATGTTGGTAATAAAGTTAGTTGCGGGTCGCACAATTTGACGGCCACCATAACTGTACCAGAGTTTGGGTTATGTTTGTTGTCTATACACGTGCTTAGCCAGTCAACACGTCAGTTTTATGGTGAGTCGTTATTTTTTTGTTAATCTAAAGTTTATTTTTATTTATTCGTATTAGTCTTTGATTTGTTAAAATGTAGTTTTTTGATATTTGAAATTACAAAAAAAAAAACATTAGTCTAGATTATAATCTCAAATTTCGTCTTTTTCGTCAGCAGTGTGGCGTCAGTTCTGTGTCAGGTAAATTGTTATTGTTCTTCATTTCTTGATCATTAGTACTTTTAAGATGAATATTGTTAGATTTTGTTTGTTGATTACTTTGAAATATTTAGTAAAACTATTAGAAAGTAGTAAAAGATAAGTTAATAACGTTACGTTAAATGTCAAAAGTCTGTTTTGAAAACTGATGTAGTATTTTCTCCTAGTATTACATATTGATAATTATTTTCAATTTTTACTAAGTGATTTTAAGTGATCATTAATAAATCCTAAGAGATTTTTACTAATTTGTATTAAATTTCATTATAATACTTTCAAAACTGTGTATACTCATCAGTCCTCTGGCAGTCAAATTCTGAAATTTTTAAATATCTTACAATGTACTCAAAAAAGTGACTGGCCCGATTGGGAACAATATATTAATTAGATTAGCTATCATATACACCCGAATTTATAGAAGCTTGATTTAAAAACTATCGTAAACAAAATATCCTCAAAAGTTACCCAAATTTTGTATAATCACCCATATGTAGATATAAATTGTATTCTACTTTTAAAATTTTCATAAAGGAAGATGCACGAAAAATGCGATTTTTTCATTTTCACTATTATTAGGAGTAACGGTAGTAGAAAATCAGTCATGAAGGCCGCCATGTTTTTTTACAAATGGCATCTATGTACATATGTAAAAAGTCATGGTGGTGCCCACGTCTGATGATCTCCTACCGTTCCCCTTAAATATTTTACAACAATGTAATATGACAAAAAAAGTTAGCCACAGCAACGCATGGCCGGGTCGGCTAGCTATTTTAAATATTTTTATTTTTTTCAACCAATGAATTAACTTTTATCTCAGAAATCGTTACAAAATCAACTAGGAAAACAGTGTTGCAACACCCGACCTCTTGTGTGACAAACTGGTGGTTCACACGTCAGAACATATTTCGGTCCATAAATTAAAACACTTATTTATAACTTTTAAAGTCGACATATTGTACAATGTATATACATATACAGTTATAAAAATTAAATACGACTGTTAACATCCTAGAACAAATAATAACTTTTATAAACTACTCAGACTACAATAATAAAGCATACTTAAATAAACTACTGCAATTAAAATTCTGAACAATTTAAAGAAGTTCACCAAGGCGTATACATGTTTTTTTAAATTTCAAATTTTAGAATATAAGGATGTTACAATGTATTAAATTACATATTTGCATTTGAAATTGTTTAGGCATTGTTTAAGTTTATTTTTGTTTGTATGAATGTAAAAATATGTAGATATAGACACAGCGGATAAAATTAAATATGTTTTCTTAATTTTATTTATGAGAGCTGTCAACTAAAATATAAATGAACCGCATTGTGTATAGTTTTTTTAGAAATGCCGCAGTCCCAGCAGAACAATGAGTTCCTTTGAGTTGAAATTCAATAGAGCAATAAAATCAAATAAAATTTATTTTCAAACCTAAATTAAATGCATACAATTTATTTTATAGTCTACAAAATAAAACAATGCAGAAAAACAGAATATGCTTTGGCATCAATTTTATTTTTGGCAATCAGTGACAATTTTATAATACATACAATTTAGTACCCAGTGAAATTAAAACAAGTTGAATTAAAATACAAACAATTTATAACAATTTGTCAAGAAATGTTATTCTTTTTCAATGAATAAACAAAACGTAAAAAGAAACACACAAAGAACATATGAGAAATCATTAGACAAAAACAGTTGGTTATCAATTTTCTGTGTTGTTATGTTGAGATTGAGAATCTTCGTTTTACATTCAGGTATTTTCTAAAACTCTTTTCGTTTTTATTTTTACGATTGTTTTATTTTATTTTTATATGATTTTAAATGAAATTGTTTGTTATGCAGCAGCTGCGTTGATGTTTGTCCTTCTTTTATTATGTTTTTGCACAAGCGATTCATAAATATATTTAAATTTCATTACCTTGATGTTGAATGATATACACACATTTACATATATTTATACGAGTACATGAATACTTCTGTCGTTGTGATGTTCATAAAAACAAAGATCCAATTAAAATTTAAACGAAAATAATAAAAAAGTAATTTAAAATCACTCATTAAGTCGTCGTCGTTTTAAGGATTACATTGTCAAAGAAGAAGGAAGTTAAATTGAATAAAAAAAAAGGATTTTAGAATGACATACTATAGACAGCTATTTAAAGGATACAAACTACATAGCTAATGCCTCGCTGTAGAGCCTGCTCGAGACTTTAACAAAATAATCTATTATTTATAGAATATAAAAACATGCTCTTCATATATTTTAGATGCAATTAAGGAAGCACTTTTCTTGTTAAGTTTTAGCAGCATGGAAATAATAAGTAAGATCCTTATAAAGTCTGATAGTAGTACCTAGATAAGCAGGTACCTACCTACTTATGGAATACACTGCCTTATAATAATCTTACTCATGAATGAAAACAACATAAAGCAACCACAACAAAAAGATTCTTCGCTTCTTCATTTTCTTTTTCTGATGGCATATTTTAGATTCTGTTTTTTGTTTTTGTCTTAGCTTCTTTTGCCCCACTTAATAAGATTACCTAGAAGTAGATGTTGTGAAGTCCTTATTATGCGTATCTTGAGTTGTTGAACTGTTCAAGACACTCCTCGATAAAAATAGATTTAGAGATGTATTATCTCGCTCACTCTCTCATAAATTCAGAGGTAGTATAAATATAGCTTACTGCATTTTTAAATTGTTTAACACATTAAACAGTCTCAGTGGAGAAATAATAAATGAGATTTATCTTTATTTTGCGAGTTTCAGGTTTTTAGGTTACTTTCAAGGATTACGAGCACATGTTTAAATTCTACAGGAAAAGGCAACGCGATTTACGTTTCGTTCAAAATGAACGTACAAGGAAGTAGAATCGATACTTTTATACTTTGTATGCAAATGACTGCGATAAGCATAACTACAACAAGACAAATTGAGACATTTGTAAGTTGGAATCGTAAATGAATTTTTAACTATTCATAGTCTTGAAAAATTAATGTACTATCTACGAATAAACTTTTTCAATCAATACAACCCATCCCAGAGTGCTATTACCCTTTTGTCGACCTTGTATTTATCGAACATCTTTTTAGAATTTTCGAAAGAAAAATAAATTATTGAATTTGTTCTTACTATGTATTTGAAACCGTCAAAGCTGTTGCAGCAAAGGTACAACTGACAATAATATACATATTATTAACTTAAGGCAAAAGAAAACTCATGGACTTTTTGTTTTCGCGAGTTGGATATACAGAAATAAACAGTACAAGGTTAATATGGCAAGTAAAAACTAAATCTTTTAGAGTGTAAGTTTTGAATAAATAATTTTAGCACTAAAAATTTTCGATACTGTATATTTTTCATATATGGGTCATTCATTTTTTTGTTTAAAAGTAAATCTAAATAAAACACACACAGTGATAAATTTTTGATGAAAATTTTTTTTCATTTTTAAGTTTAAGCCATTAAGTGTGAAAGCCTAAATCATTGAAACGATCGCCCGGGAAGATTCACATTATCTTACCACATTTTTGCTCGATAAGGGCGGTATTTCGGCCATAATTTCAGTAAAGTTGGTTTCTAGTGCATCTTAAGTTCGAGGATTGAAACCACATATTGCCCAAGTCATGATCTTTAATACCCTGCCAAAACACCTGTCCTTACAGCAGAAATATTTTTGGCTGAGCATGTAATAAGATGATGCAAAGACCTTGCAACTTCAGTAACGTCTCCACTCTATTTAAATTTCTTCACAATTTACGTAGTTCATCGATAAGATAAGTATGCCGATGTGACTAAAGAACCAGTTAAGTAAAAACTTTACTGCGTAATTCGATTGTTGATTGTTAAATGGTCGATTGTGGTAAATAAGAAACTAATGAAATGACAATTCAAGTGACAGATGAGCTTGAAAGATAACAAATTCATATGTGTTACCAACTTGAAACCACGAAATGAATGACTTTACATATGGAAAATTTTACATATTTTATACATTTGAGTTTGTTGAGTAGCAGTGGTTAGAAACACTTCATAGGTTCGGGATATCTCCTTCCTAGGACTCTATTTCAAAAAGGAGCAGATGTATATATCGACTTTAAAAAAAGAGGCTGGGATGCGACCCACACTGATAACTTCCCATCCCGTCTGTCTATTTGTCTTTCTTAAAAGTTTGTAGGTTTTCGTGTTTTGTTAAAAAAGTTGTCAGTTAAATTATTTCTAAAAATTTTAAAATAACAAACATTGATGAAATAGTTAGATTTTAAAATCTATTTTAGTTAACGAGATTCTTAGTCGAAAAACAATTTTTACCAATTTTAGCGGCATTTCTTAAAGGTTTTTATTTCTTACATATATAAACATATACGAATTGATTGAATGGAAATAATTTGAAGTCACTATCTTCTATTGTTCACTAGATATCGAGGATCGCACATCAATGTTTACCAAATTTGAGTACTATTTTTTGTAGATTTTATTTTTTTTTATGAAAAAACGGATTGTTGTTGATTGAAAAAACTGTCAATTCGATTTTTCTCAAAATTTTACGGAATACTGAAAACAATATTTCTTATAAGACTCCCCAATCACTGCAACTAATGATAAACCAATTGCATTAGTACTGTGTAACGTGGATTCTAAATGTCAATTTAAGTAAGTTTAAAATAATGATATTTAAGAATGGAGGTTGGAAAAAATTGCTCAAATGAAACATGGAACTACGATTCGAACTTGATTGAGATAGTGAGAGAATTCAATTATCTAGGAGTGTGCTTTACAAAGAATCTTAGTATGGAAAGACATCTTAGTGAAATACTTATGAAAGCAAAAAGTGCAATTGGAACTTCATAGGCAAAGTGTTTCTTAAACAAGAACATAGCACATAGTAGAAAATTTCGTGTGTTTGAAGCAGGGTCTAGGTTTATTATGCTTTATGCAGCACAGATTTGGGAGTACAAACAGTACGAAAGTGTGGAAAAACTGCTAAGATTCTTTATTAAAAGAATATTTCATCTCCCCTACAACACACCAAATTACATGGTTTTCCTATAAACTGGACTATCACCGCTTTTTATTCAAACCTTAAAACTAAATATAGACTACATTATCAAAGTTCTGCAAATGCACAATGAAAGATTACCAAAGAGCCCTCTATGCAATTAATAAAAGAAATAGTTGGTACGCAGAATGGGACCAGCTGGCTTTGTGGTGTGAAATGTCACTAGATCTGAATTTCGGTAACGTTTATGATATTTTAGAGATGAGAACAGTGTAGAGGTTATTTCTATGATGATGAGACTTCGAGGGTAGCTCCAGCATCTCAACTATATTCCGCATAGAGAGGATCGACCCAGGCAATAGGCGAATCTTAAGGAATCATTGGGATCCGTGGTAAAAGTACAACTTCACCTTGAAATGTTCCACTCAAAATAGTGGCTTCAAGAATGTTGCCCATGATTATTTTTACAACTAACCGCGTGCCATTACACAATTTTGGGGCATTTAAATTTCGAAGCAAAATTATAGGTGAGCCAATTTTCAGTCGCTTCCTGCTTTATTATCTGTATAGCAAAATTTATTTGAAGTCGATATCTCTACTGGTTCTTGAGCTACGGACGACGAAAAAAAATTCGCGAACGTACGGACGTACGAAGGTACGTACACACGCACGCACAGACATCTCTCTAAAAATCTTTAATTTCGACTCTAGGGACCTTAAAACGTCGAGAAATGTCAAAATTTTCAATTCGACAAATCGGACCGATTAAAATAACTTCCTATGGGAAGTTAATAAAATAAACTACAACAATTCTACTAATTTCGTTAAATGTTAAATATCAGATGTTAATTTTTGATTTTAACAATTGTAAAAAATTAGTGTGGGTCGTATCACACTGTTTTTTTGGATTACTCAATTGGCGTAGAAGAATTACAATTAAAAGTATTGTTTTTTCCTTTTCGTTTTCTTACATTTTTTTCTAAAATAAATTTAATGTCAAAGAATGCAATAAAAACTCTGGAGCTACAAGAAATTTTAACAAAACATCTAATTCTTACAATTTACTTTTGTTGATTTTGTTTTTGAGAATGATGTCTAAGTGTCTAACACGGGCTATTTTAAGTTGTTTTATTCTCAAAATAGAAAAAAATTCTAAAAATAATTCGAACACTATTCGAAGGTCTTAGAGAATAGAAGAATTGTATGTTGAAATTGAAAGCAAAAATTATTTTTAAAACCTTGTAATATTTTTAACATTCTTATCTCACTTGTTTATTTTTTTATGTTAAAAAACCTAAGTATCATGTTAAATTTCATACCTTTTTTAAAAATTAAATGGGCTTCTTTTTGAAGCCTAATAGTTTATTGCTTAAGAAAGAGAATTTAATTACGAACAAGAGCGGATCCAGACTTTTAATCAGGGGTCTCACACTTAACATAAAGATGAGTTTTTAAGTACCGCTTAAAAATGTTGTTTAATGTTCTCTAAAGGAGACTAACAAAATTTATCTTAACCTTAAAACTACACATTTCAAGGACTAAAGTGACAACTTTAGTTATTTTATTAGAACACTGTTGTCCAGCAAGATATGGTTTAACTATTTAATTTGAACGACTCCCTATATATGTATGAAAGCATTCCAAATTTCTAACAATTTGTTTTAATATGCCATGTTTAAGAGCTAAAATGCAATAGTTTAGAGAGTTTTTGGTGCACGCAGAAATGTTAGAAATTGTGTTGAAATGTAGCTTTTTTCCAAAAATATTTGGCATTTTTATAGATGCGAAGAACTCTACAAAAATGGGTTGGGTAACTTAGCCCCAAAACAAAAATCCCCAAAACAAAATCCCCAAATCTAAAATCTCCGAGACCAAAATCCCCAAAACCAAAATCCCTAAATCCAGAGTTCCCAAAATCAAAATCCTTAAGCACAGATTAACCATATTTTGAGTATATCTAAGAAATTATGTTTGGCGCCAAACATAATTTCTTAGATAAAGGATTTTGATTGTGGGAATAATTCAGAACAAAGTTAAGTTGTGTTTATCTTTTTATTCAACAAAAACATAAAAAATTAATACTATCTATGTTTTTCAAAAATAAGAAATACATTTTGAATTCATGGTATTAAATAAACAAATGAAACAAATAATCTATCATAGTACATAATGTGATATAAATTTTAAAAATTAAATTTTTTCAACCTTTGACCGCCTTGTTTTTTTATTTTTAACTTCTTGTATGTTTTCACGCTCGATTTTTCCAATTGATGTTTTTCACCGCTGCTTATTTTCTCAATTGTGGTACCAACATCATTTCCGATTGTAGGACAAAATTCCCAATCCGTGTGTCCCAATGTCCATTTTTTCAAAAAATGTAATGTCCCAAATTTTTTTCATTCCCAAGGCAATGGTTTCCAATCATTATTTATCCCAATTCCAAGTTTGTCCAATAATAATGTTTTGAATTGATAGTACGGCCGGCCGGCGGCGGCGGACTAACAGCTAGGTATGTAAGGGGGCATGCTCCCCCCCCCCCCCTGCTTGGAATCACTATAGGATTTGGGGTGGGTGCGAGTTTGGGTGTATGCAAAGTACTTTTTGCATTAGAGCACTAAAATCAAAGAAATCCCCAACAAAAAAAATCAAGTATGGCAACACTGAACAAAAAACAGGGAAGAAATGTCAAAATCAACCATTTTTGCGTGTGTTATATGTATGTAAAAAAGTGAACTTTCAAAATTAATTTTAAATAGAAATACATAAATGTTTCTCCGCTCTAAAATTGCTATAATTATTATTTATTTGCACATATGTATCTATCAAATAAAAAAAATCGCATGTCGAAATTCGTGCTGCGCTAATGGAAAGTTGAGCCAAAAATTGTATTGGGTTGGGACACCAATTTTTTGGGAAAAAAATTGTGAAAATTACTTGACCCCCTACGATCATTTCCTTTGATAAATCTCTTATTAGTGCATATAATCCTGAGTTTTTTATCCCTATAATGCACTTGAGGTGGCGATGCCAAGCTTCTACTACATTTTGTGTGCGAGAAAAATTATTTTTTTATTTTTTAGACATTCGGCAACTGACTTTGACTCGGGTTCATGTTTTCTTTTTTACGCATCCAGAAAATTGGTTTTGAACCAGAAGTAAAGTTTTGAAACATCGTAATCTTCTAAACTTTTGCTTGGCTCCGAAAAGTACACTCAAATGATGAAAACCAACATGCATTGACGGAGTTTGAAAAAATTAGATTTGGGGATTTCGTTTGTGGATTATGGGCATGGGGATTTAGATTCTGGAGGTTTTATTTTTGAAGATTTTATACTCGGGTATAATGATTTTGTAAATTTTTAAAAGTGTAGGAATTTTGTTTTTGGAGATTTTGCATTTAGAAATTATGTCGGTATCCCTACAAAAATATAGATTTAAAAAACCAGCAAAAGGGAAAAGTTTGCCAGAAAAAAAATGATATTTTTTCGCTTTTTACGTATTTTTTTCAGGAGAGTATTATTACTCTCGTAATCGTCTACTTACCAAGCGGTTTCAATTTTCGAATAAAGAACATCAAAGTTTGTGTCATTGTTTAGTGCAACAGTTCATTTAACGTCTGATCAAAGAAGTTCAACTGTTGTAAGGTTCGTACCTATAACCATTACAAAATTTTATATATACGCCCTAAATGTTTGTTGTGTGAGGCCAGCGGTGTCAAGCGCGTTTGTTTTTTCTGGTACTACGTTCATACAGTGCTTCAAATTAATGAGATGCTGACCAGAAAATAATTTAAAGCATTACTAAAGTTTTTCCAAGTTCTAAATTATTTGAAAACAAAGATTTAAGATGTTTTTGAGAGCAACTCGCTTTTTGGTTAGTATTATTAAATCACTAAAAAATCTTTAGATGAAATCCATACCTAAACAACTCAACTGTATGAGCTTTATGGCTCATATGCCCTCACCTGGATCGTCCATTAGTCAAAAGTTGATGATTTTGTATTGCGCGATTGGAGTATGGTGGATTTCCGATTCATATTATGTGCTTGGTCCAGTCCTCAGTTAAAAGTAGTTCTTTTAGCAACAAAGTTTTACGCAAAATACAAATTCTTTTTTAATATAATCGTACGTATACAAAATAAATAATTAACGCAATACGATTTTTAAATCTAACGGAATTTCTACGAAAATTTAAAAAATAATCTCCCAGCGGGGGGGGGGTCATGATTCTTTCAATCACCCCCCGACCATTGATTACGAATCATCTGCGACTAAAAAGAATTGAAAAAATTCGTTTTTTTTCTCAGACCTTACAAACCACACAAACAATGTTCGATTTAAATTTGTTTATCTGTAACATCTTAACTAGTCAAAAATAATCTTTTAAATTATAATTAATTTATCTCAATACGATCACTTTTCACTAAGGCATAGAACTATGAGAAATAAAAATTTAACACTTATTTTTAAATCCTTATTTCAGGAAATATTTTGCCTACCAAATCAGAAATTGAAATTCGCAAAAGAAAATGCATAAGAAATAATATAACATTTTACGGGTTGGCATTTTCATGGATAATATTTCATTAAATGGTTAAAATTACCTACTTAATTCGATAACTTGTTTGCTCAGCTCATAATCGATTCATTTTTATTGTCTCATCAATTTAATGTTTGAGGTATCTGGTATCTAATGATATAAAGATTCCTTCGACTATCGCCTTTGAATGACCAATATTTCACGATGATATCACATAAAATATGATTTACAATACTTTAATGTTGTTTATTTCATATTTTCTGGTAGTCATATAATTTGTTTGCATAGCCCATTTGCGTACTTAATGTTGCAAAAATAAAAAATTACTGTGTTTTTGCTATAAGTCAACAAAAAAAAAAACAATTATAACAAAGAAATTTTATTAATGTTTATATTATTTTTATTCATAAAATTCAGAGCCAATTTTTTAAATGCAAGTACTTAAATAAAACAAGAAGAAAAACTTCTTATAATGGGTTATTGTCAAATTGCAAATTTTGAAATTTGTCGTAGTTTTATTCTAAAACAATGTTTTTTTTACTGAAGAACGAGCAATGATATCGACTTCAAATAATTGGTTTGTATTAGAAAATCAAATCAATTGATTTGTTTGTGAAATATTTTATTAGACGCCAAATTGTTCGTGAACATTAAATGCTATCGACTTAAATTTAATTTTGACTCACTGCTTTTGGCAGGTAGTACAGAATTTGTTTAAAATCAACTTAAAGTTTTTTTTTCATAAATTAAAAGAAATAAAGATATATCTGTCAGCTGGTATATGTTACGGAAAAAAAATTATTTCCTTAAGAATAATTTTATACTACGGCAAATATGACTACCTTGATATTTGTACGCCTTTGAGAAAAATACAATCTTTTTACAAAAAAAAAAAAAAGAGGCTGGGGTGCGACCCACACTGAAAACTTCCCATCGCGTCTGACGATTTGTCTTGCTTAAAAGTTTGTCTATATGAATCAATTTTTACCAAATTTGCGTACTATTTTTTTGTAGGTTTTATTTTTTTATAAAAAAACGGGCTGTTGGATTTTTATAAAAAAAATTGTTGAATATGGAAAACAATATTTTCTGTGAAATAAAATAAGTTTGAAGCCTATATTTTTAATTTTTGAAAAGCTATTTGAGTCGAAAGTAAATTTTTACCAAGTTTTAGTATTGTTTTTTTTTTTGTAGGTTTTTATTTTTTGTAAAAAAAACTGTCAATTCGATTTTTCTCAAAATTTTATGGAATGTTGAATTCTATCTTACAAGATAAAATTAGTTTGAAGCCATTATCTCAAATTTTTAAAAAGATATTTGAGTCGAAAATCAATTTTTACCAACTTTTGTTAAATTTTCTTTAAGTTTTTATTTTTTGTAAAAAAACTGTCAATTCAATAATGTTAAAAACAACATTTTTTAAAAGATAAAAGTAGTTTAAAGCCATAATCTCAAATTTTTGAAAAGATATTTGAGTCGAAATTCAATTTTTACCAACTTTGAGTAATGTTTTTTTGGTTTTTATTTTTTATAAAAAAAACTGTCAATTCGATTTTTCTCAAAATTTTATCAGATATCAAAAACATTATTCTTCATTGCACAAAATTATTTTGGAGATGAAATCATATTTTAGTCGTAAGATTTTCGAGGTGACAAATTTTTTTTTTCAGTTTTTTTGATTTATAAAAAAAACGGTTAATTGGATTTTTTTCCAAAAATATAATTGTTTTGTATCACGTTACAATATATAATATATAATTTAATTCAAGTCTCTAGCGTCTTTGGTTCATGAGATATTTAGGGTTTACCAAAATTTTCACCTTTTTCTTAAACTGCTATGGTAAAAAAACCACCCACGCAATTTTCTTGAGAGCCCTTTCTGCATCTTTCTGCCTTATTATCTGTATAACAAAATTTATTTGAAGTCGATATCTCTTCTGGTTCTTGAGCTATGGACGACGAAAAAAACGTCGCGAACGTACGGAGGACGTACGTACACACGCACGCACAGACATCTTTCTAAAAATCTTTTATTTCGACTCTAGGGGCCTTGAAACGTCGAGAAATGTCAACATTTTCAACTTGCCAAATCGGACCAATTACAATAACTTCCTATAGGAAGTTGAAATACAATAAGAACAGAGAAAAACTATAAACAAGATCTTGCCAAAACAGTGTTCCTCTGTGAACCAGAAACCATACGGGAGGCGTTTCCCAAGTTTTGAAATCAATATTTCCTTGTATAGGTGGCGCTGAAATCGAGTTGTTATACAGGCTTATCTATTTTGCGGTTTCAAAATAAATATAAAAGATTTATTTTTTTATTAGGTATAAAGTTTACACGTTGGCATTATGTGTGAACACTACATTATTTAAGTGACCACCAAGCGAATTGTTGCAAGCATCGATTCTTTTGAGTTAATTTTCGACCACTTTTTGACACATATTGGGCAGGATGTCAGCCATAACTTGACGAATGTTGGTTTTTAAGTGTTCAAGAGTTAAAAGTTTATCTGCATCAACATGGTGTTTCGCGTAGCCCCACAAAAAACAGTGCAGCGGTGTCAAATCGCATGATCTTGGTGGCAGGTTGATATCGCCACGACGAGAAATTACGCGGCCAGGAAACGTCTCTTGTCAAATGTCAAAAAACCCATATTCGCTTGATTTGTGTAGCACGTGACACCGTCTTGTTGAAACAGCATTTTCTCCAAGTCGTATTCTTCAATAGCAGGAACAAAAAATCGGTTATCATTATGACCATAAAGCTCCGAATTGACGATGACAGTCGTTCCATCGTCGTTTTCGAATAAGTAAGGTCCAATCACACCTCCGCGTGCGTCGGACCAATGAGCGCATCAAACAGTAAGTTTTTGTGGATGTAATAGCCTCTCTTCAATTACTTGAGGATTCTCAGAACCCCAACAATTTTGTTTATTAACATACAGACCAAGTGAGAAATGTGCTTCGTTGCTGAAATTTTGTTCGAAAAATCGCCGTCCACCGCCAGTTGTTCAAGCATCCATTCGATGTTTCTACGACGTTCCGAATTTTCAGCTGTTCTGTGGCAGACACACCATTTAACTTCCCATATAAATTTATTGTAATTGGTCCAATTTGTCGAATCGAAATTTTTGACATTTCTCGACGTTTCAAGGTCCCTATAGTCGAAATAAAAGATTTTTAGAGAGATGTCTGGTCGTGCGTGTGTACGTACTATACGTCCGACGCTCGCGACGTTTTTTTCATCGTCCATAGCTCAAGAACCAGGAGAGATATCGACTTTAAATAAATTTTGTTATACAGATAATAATGCACAAAGATGCAGAAAGGACGCTCAAATAATTGAGCGGGTGGTTTTTTACCATAGAAATTTAAAAAAAAGTGAAAATTTTGGTTAACCCAAAAAATCTCAAGAAACAATAACATAATAAAGAAACAATAAATTATATATAGTAACGTGATACCAAACAAATATATTTTTGAAAAAACAAACAACAAACTTTTTTTTTATAAATCGGAAAAACTGAAAAAAATAATATTTGTCACCTCTATAATTTTACGAACAAAAAATGATTTTATCTCCAAAATAATTTTGTACAACGAAGAATAACGTTTTTAACATCTGCTAAAATTTTGAGAAAAATCGAATTAACAGTTTTTTTACAAAAAATAAGAACTTAAGAAAAAACAATTCTAAAAGTTGGTACAAATTTTTTTTCGCCTCAAATATCTTTTCAAAAATTAAAAATAGTGGCTTCAAACTTATTTTATCTCGCAGAAAATATTGTTTTCGACATTCAGTAATTTTTTAATAAAAATCCAACAATCTGTTTTTTTCATAAAAAAATTAAATTTACAAAAAATTGGTAAAAATTGATGTTCGGTTCTCGATATCTCGTGAATAATGGAAGATATTAACTTTTAATAAGTTTCATTTATCCAATTTGTATTTGTTTGTATTAGAAATAAAAACTTTTAAGAAATGCTACTGAAATTGGTAAAAATTGGTTTTCGACAAAAAAATCTCGTTAACTAAAATAGATTTGGAAATCAAACTATTTTATTATATGCAAAATATTGTTCGTAATTTTTAATTGTTTAAGAGTAATTCAAATGACAACTTTTTTAACAAAAAAAAACCTACAAAATTTTAAGCAAGACAAATCGACAGACGGGATGGGAAGTTATCAGTGTGGGTCACATCCCAGCCTCTTTTTGTAATAGGTTTTAACTTTATGCGTTGTGCGATAGTTTAGCGATCTATTTCTGTAAATGTCAGACTTTTAGCTGCAAATTGGTTTAACAACTTAGTTTGACAGATGTCGAATTCAAGACCTATACTTTTGAAACCGATAAATGGATAACACGTTATTATTGCCTTTCCACTAGTTTTGATAGGAATATTTTCTTGTATAGGTGGTGCTGGAGCCTTGTTGTTATACATTTCTTCATTTTTAACTAAAGTACCGCGATTTTCGCAGATTTACCTAACATTTATTTATCAACGTGCACTTAGGCGTATACGTACTTTTTTTATTTGATGACATTTTTGTGTGAACACAGATAACTTATAATATTTGTATGAAATTTTATGAATTCCTCTAGGGAATATTTTAATGCAGAATAAATATAAATAATGCTTAACTTCTAAAACACTTCCATTAAGGAAATTATCTTCTAAATAAAATAAAAACAAAATTACAGATCTTTGTAGCAGAACAAAAAAAAAATATTGATATCATTAAGAGGCTCGCAATGGTCCCAATAGGGCTTTATCACATCAAACTGTTTCCAATTTCCGTTCACATATGCATTACACATATGTATACATACAAAAGTAATTTTATCGATTACTCTATATAAAGCAAACGCTAAACCATAAATAAATCTCCAATAGGTATACGAGTATGTACAGAATATAATGAAAAATGATGTTGGCACGTTTAAGTATACAATTTCTCAACACAAAACATGATACACATTTATATGTACCATATAGGTTATGTAAAAAATCCATACGTGTCAGTCGCCTTTAAGTTTGATTTGTGACACTGACTGCGGGATGAAAATAAAAATAAAACCTGAGAAAAAATGTAATCCTTGACTTTTATTGCTTCTCAAAGCAAAAACGAGAAGAACACGTTTCCCTGTTGAACTTGAGCTTGAGATTAGATGTGCCAGTGCCAACCTCAACATCATACTCGTAAAAAACTAACCTGCATTATTGTGCAAAATAATTCATTATTCTAGAATTCATCCCGCCTATTTTTATTTCCTTTGCTGCTACAGGACGACGAAGAAATAAAAAACAACCCATTGGAGTCAATACGCAGTCTAGCTACGTCATAACGACATAAAAAAAGAATACGAAAAAAGACTACTTTGAGCTATTTTTTTGTATATACCTACCTAACTCTGCAGCAATAAATATTTCAAAAAACTTAAACAACAACTAAAAAGAAAATAAATAAACTAGAAAAGTGTATATTTTTCTGGAGAATCATTGAGTGCTATGGTAGAGGCTCTGTGCTGGCTTCTCTGGTGGTCTCTAACTATATACTTTCTCTTGGATTGTGGATAGAGAACGTTTGTGACTATATACAGCCTTGACTTTGTTAGCTGTTGCATAAAAAAGGATTTAGAAAAAGGAAGTATATATCCTGATGCTGGGGTTGGTATAACCCCGATACCGTGAACTCGAATTATCAACCCCCCCCATCTTTATTCGCTGGCATGAGGAATTTATAATTTACATGCGAAATTCTTTGACATTTTTCTTCTCCCTATGTAAAAGCTGTGAAAAACTTTGACTTTTAAAAACAAATGTTGCACTAGAAATTATGATGATACAGCGATGTCGTGTGTTCAAAGCAAGATCTTTGAGGGGGGGGGGGGTTCTATGAAATTCATCAGCCCCGTTCTTTCGTGTCGTAATGATTTTGTTGAATTAAATTATTCTGACAACCAAAAGCCTCCCTGATGATAAAGATGATAAATCCACATAGGCCTCAAACTAATGAATAATGAGTCCTCGTTGATGATTTATGTTTCCAATATTGTGAAATTAAATTTCGTACATAAAACACATCTGCACTATACAACAGCTTTTACGTCCACATACCTACAACACCAAGATTCTCCATCACTTCAATCATTAGATATCAAAAATAAGGAAAGAGCAATCTTTCTTCCAAATCATCAAATTTGTGCTTTGGTAACTTCTGTTTCTCTTGAAACAGAGAGATATACGTATATCAATCCACATCCTGAATCCTTCTAAAAGGAAAAAAACATCATCATCATCAGACACCTTTATTCCCATACTGACTTTAATTTTGAAAAAATTCCTAGAGTATCAAATTGATATGGGAATACATTTCCTTTCCTTTGTTTTAAATTCAGTCAGTCAGAGTTCAATTTAAATATAAGGCTTTTATCATAAAGTTTCTGAAAAAGAACATTTTGGTCTTATTTTTCAATATTTTATATATGTATGTACGTATAGCTTAAGTGTATATATGTATGTACTTTTATATAAACATCTGGTGGACGAAAAACATACAATCAAAGAGGTAAACTTTTCCTCTATGGAAGTACTTGCTTTTCCTTCATTTTTATAGCTTTAAGGTAATAATATGGAAGAAGTGCCTCCTATATATTCGTAAAAAGCTGAAAGAGCCAATTTCATTTCATTTCATTACTAAATAAGTTTTTGTTGATATTTTTGTTTGTTTGTCTTTTAGTTGTTGTTGTTTTTGTTGATCAATTTGTGTTTTTATTTATAGAAACTGCAAACAAACTTGATGTACGAAAAAAGGACTCCAATGAAACTACCAACGACGACGACAGTACTTGTATTTTATTTTTATAGTATACTAATAGGAGAAGGTATAGTTTTTAACTACATTTTCAAGAAATAAAGATTTCATAGAGGACGAAACTATAAAAAGAAATATTGTACATATATGTATGTACCTTTGGTAAGTGTGCATGCAAGTAACGAAGAGTCATTTTTGCATTATTTATTAAGACTTAAGTATTGGTGGCTTGAAAATATTCCACTTATCCTGCTTTATTTTTTGAGTTGCATTAGAATTTTTTCGATAAGTCGTGCGAGCTTTGATGCGCATTCTCAATTAAAAAGGAAATCACAAAGGATATAAATAGATATGTTTTTTCTATAATTGAAAACTTCATGTATAAGTCAACATCAAAAATTACTTTCGGAAACTCACAGGTAATAAGCTCAATTAACCTCAATTTATGAGCTCTATTAACTTCATTTACAGCTAACTTATATGTATAAAGCACATCAGCATTTATTAAATCGCATCAAAAACACTTAAATTGAGCTTAGTAATGGAATAATGTCATTATCAATCATTAATTGAATTTAACTTATTGATTGCATTGACTGGGATTTTTTGGGAACACCAATCATTTGACCTCTATAAGATTGCAATCCCCATAATAATATTTGACTGCTTTCAATTGATTGCAATCTTTTGCAGACACAACAAAGAATTTGTAAAAGCTGCAAAAGGATTCAAAAAATGCAATTGAACGTGAATACTTTAAAAATAAATGCATATAATTTCAAAAATGATTCCCATCAACTGATTGCAGTCGAATTTATTTATAAAACATTATTGCAATCCTTAAAAAATCAAAACATTGATGATTTGATTACAATTGTCAAAGTCCCAGAATTTAAGAATTCAATTAATGTAATCTTTGAATTATTATTAACGTCCTCAAAGATTGCATTCACAAAAGATTGTCCTCTTTTATTGGAGTTTAAATTTGGTAGATTAGAAAACACATATATACACTTCGTGTCACATGAAGCTTTTTTGGTTTTTTATTTGCCGATATTTCTTAAGGTCATAAAAAGTACCTATTTTTTTGTGTCACATGAATAGGGACAAGATCTAAATTTACCTATTAGGCTGTACTAAATCAGATAAAAGGATACTCTGATTGTTTGAAAGCTTAGTACGAGTACTAATTTGATAGAATCAAGAAGTATGGGTAGAGGTAAGGGTCTTACCAAGGAGGAAAAATGAAAAATTCGAGCTTACAGGGATCTCGACAAAACCATCCGTTTTATAGCCAGCAAAATTAGAAGAAGTTCAAATGTTGTATTTTCATTAGTAAAATCAAGGCACCAGCATATACCCATGGAATGCTGCACGCAAAAGCCAACGCCTTTATTTTGCAACAAATCAAAAAAGGTGGAATTCAGCTTGGCATACCGTCGCGTCGTCTTTTTTGATGAAAAAAAAATTAATTTGGACGGACCTGACGGATATAGCTGGTATTTTTATGATTTAAGAAATGTATCTTGAAAAACGGCACAGCAAAGGAGACGGTGAATGGTATGGGGAGCAATCACCTATGACGGAACCATGGAGCTGGGTTTTCAAAGCTCTTAAATGACGGCAATTACTTAAAAGTCGATTCTGGAACTAGTTTTTTTTCGCAGTTTTCTGAATTATTTGGTGGACAACGATGAACTTTCCAACAAGATAATGGACCAATACATACCGCACGGACAACAAACGCCTGGATTCAGGGGCAAAATGTGAACCTATTACCATGGCCCTCATATTCTCCTGACGTGAACATCATGGAAAACGTGTGGGGATGGCTTTCAAGAAAAATCTACAAAGGAGGACGGCAATACCGAAAAACCGAAGATATCATTGAACCCGTAAAACGATTCTGGGCCCAAATTTCGCTCAATTATCTGACAACACTCTATGAATCAATACACCAGAGGTAATCTAAAGTAATTCAGAAATCAGGAGGCAGTACACATTACTAAAACTTATTTTAATCCATTCAATAAAAACAGTATTTACCTAAACCATAAGATTTGTTGTTATTTTCTTTACTTTAAAGGGTCTTGCAGGTTAATTTAGATCTTGTCCCTATTGATGTGATATAAAAAAACCGGTTCTTTTTATGACCTTCGTCGGAAAAACCGTCATAAAACTTGTGTTTATCAACTAAATTAAAAAATGTTTGCTTGCAATATAAACTTAATACCTACCTTCTTCATTCCACATTTGAGTTTTTCCAATGTTTAAGATGTTTAAGAAACATCGGAAAACGAAAAGAGCTTGTCCCTATTCATGTGACACGAAGTGTATTTTGTTAAAGAGGACTTAATAACGAGTTTATTCATATGAAGTGGCTTGTCATCATTTCTAAAAGATTGCTTCCCTATTTCTCCGAAAACAACAAGAAACAAAAATACACTACTAACTTCCGATTGCCTTGCCTTAACATTTTTCAAATGATATTTGTTTTGGAATTGTCATTTGAAAGCTTCCTTTAAAAAATAAATTCAGAACTGTTTTCTGAATTTTGGTATTTTGTATTGTATTGTATTTTTCTAGAACCAAAAAATGCCAAATGATAACAACAATTTTTAATAAAATGATTTAAATCATGAAAATCATGAAAAATAAATGTAAACCAGCAAGTGTTCATTTATGCGTTTCGCCCCGGTGTGATGGTTGGGCTCATCAGAAGATGACCATCACACCTTGTCTCGACGCATATTTCCCGAATTAATCGAGATACCATATAATCCGAGCTACATAAAGCAACTGCGAATTATATGGTTGCTACAAGTCTTCTGAGAAGATAAATAGTAGCTATGCTTATTGCCGTGCTATAAAAAACAATATTTTGTAGAAGATGAAATTATATTGAGGTCAATCAGTTTCCTTTTTCTCAAGAAAATGGAAACGAAAATTAATTATTAATATTTTTCAGTAGTATCTTTTGTAGGTTTTTAATTTGCATACAAAAAAAATAATAATTGTATTTTTTTAACAATTTTAATTTAAATCAGAAATAAATTTGTTCGTAGTATAAATTTAGAAATAAATTTGTTCGTAGTATAAAATTATTCGGAAGGCAATATAAAATGTGGTTTATTAAAAATAGGAGCTGACAAAAAATTCATCTAAGTTTTAGAATTCGAAATTTAATTATTAAACTAGAACTTTTCCTAAAAAATGCTCGAATTGTTTGTAAATGAACGATAGCAAAATTTCTCAAGATAGTTTCTGACCTATTTCCCAAAAAACTTAAACTTAAACTTAATTCTGTTACTGTGTTTTCAAAGATATTAAATAAAAACCCTGATAAAATTGTTAATCGAAAAAGGGAGACATTTATTTTATATCCTTCGATTATTTTTCAAAAATTGCGTTGGCAAATTATTTAAAAAATGTTAGTCTCAAATATGCTTTGTGTGCTTATTTCTGTCTGGAATAATTTCTAACGTTTTTTAACTTGTTTTTTTTTAGTTTAGTTTCACATTGTTCTAAAAATTGTAAGGATAATATAACAATTTTGGAAAATTTCAAGAAAATAAGAGAAGAAAAGATCCATGAATAGAATATTTAATTGAAGAACTTTCATCAAAATTGTAAATTGTTTAATACCATACCATTTCAATGTATTTTTTCAAATAATACATTTTTCAAAGAGTTTTATTTTTATTTCGACAAAAAGACCCTTTTGATGCAGGGTCTTCAATTTGTTAGGAAATTCTTTCTACAAAAGGCATCTCTCGCCAATCTGTTATATTATCCGATTGTTTCAGATTATACATATACTATAAATCCATCCGGTTCAGTTTTTAAATTTGAACGTTGAGACAGTTAAACTTTTTTTAAATAATTTAAAACAGAAATATACACAATTAAACGGAATTCAGAAGACAATTGAAAGAGGATATGTTAAGATAATAGAATGAATCATTTATATTTAATTTATTTTTATTTTTTCTTTCCTGTTTTCTTATTTTGCAAATACAGATAATGTTAATTTAAAAACTTAGTAGAGTCAGGTTACAAAAATAAACCCAATTTTTTATTTTAGTTTATAATCAATAATAAAAAAATGATACAAGGTAACAACAACATATATTGTTTCAAATGTTGGATACTACTCTACGATCACAGCCATCCAGTTTCAAGCGAACCAACAACGTCTAGGAATGAAAACCTCTAAAATTGCTTTCGATATTTGAATATATGTACATAAGTCAAATTTCTCTACAAACCGGGCCTATTTCATAAACATTTACAATTGCAATATGTGACAATTTGTTAAATTACAACTTTACAATTATTGTCAAAATTTGTTCCATAAACAATTTGATACTTTTGTAGAATTGTAGAAAAATACCAGACAATTGTAATCTTTTCGTTTCATAAAGAAATTATCATGACAATGAGTTGTCAGGTATTTTTCCACAATTATCGATAATTTTCCGACAAAATTGTACTGCCAATTCTTTTATACAATAAAAACAAAAATTACAATTTATACATTTGTCAGAAATTAATTGACAATTTCGACATTAAACTCAGTTGCTTTCAAGTGTTGACAATAAAAAGACCTTTAATGATAAACGATATATTATTTTCAAGTGAAAGTGAAAGCGAAAGCGATGACGATTCTCAGTTGGGTCTCCTTGTGATAAGTAGAAATGATTTCAAATCGTTAAATGACCTAGAATTTAAGGAAAAGTTTCGTATCGGAACAGCCGCGAAATATATTTTATTGAGATTTGGTGCACGTTTACAGATCCCACAAAGAGAAATTACTCTCTGGATACTAAAGCCCAATTCCTATGTGCATTACATTGGCTTAAAAGTGGAACTCATTACCATGTAAGTTAATTCATCGGTGTGTCATACGTGTTTGTAATTTAATGGTAGAACAACTTTTGGGCGAAGACATTCGCTGTCCATTAAAAAATAATTTCTGTACCACAACGTTACAAGAGTTTTGCAAATTTTGCATGTGTTGCTGGAATTGAAGATGGTTCTTTAATAAAAAATGATTCACCAACCGTAGGCCAGGATCCGTTCATGTTACTAAGGTTCTCAGGAACAGTTTATTAGCTAGAAGATTGGAAAATGAATGGAGGCCACTTCCTAGTGCTTTAATATTAGGGCACAGGGGTTATGGACGAACAAATTGGCTAATTACACCAGTAATCCAATACCAAATTGAACAAAATGAAGCACTCTTGTAACATTTTAAAATTTAAAGAGTGCTAGCGTTCTGTTTTTTTCTAATATCAAAGAAATCGGTCGAGAAACGAAGAGTGTGAAACAAAATGTAAAGGTTTTGTTCCATATTTCATCGTTTTTTTTTCGATCATAACACATTTTAAGATTATACAACGAAATTATCACGACAAATTTGTCAGTAAGTACTCGTTTAAATGACAAAATTGTCAAGGCAAATGTGACAATTATAAAACTGTCATTGTATTTTTTTGACAAATTTATCAGACAAGTGTGACAAATTTGTAGAAATGGCATCTCTCAATTTTTATTAAATAGGGACCATTATAACACTTTACCTTTTATCGGTTGTGATTTTACTACGTGTGCTGTATTGGTTAGTCAAATTTATGATTTTATTTTTCAACAAAGGGAAATAAGGGTGTTTAAAGCTTTGAAAACAAAGTATTTTTAACAATTTCAAGCTTTGACATTGACAAGAGCAAACACCAAGTAATATTTCCGAAAAAATTATATTTACTCTAGAAAAGATAATATAGGAGCCACGTAAATGCACTACTTAAAATGTTTAAATGTAAAAAATTTAAAATTTAAAAAAATTTACTATTTTATTCTTTAGGTTTTAAAAGCATGTGGCTTATAGAAATATTTAAATGACAGTTTTAACCAATAACGTACGAAATTTGGTTAGTTAGCACTGAATTATAAAAATTATACATATTTAAAAACTTTAACCTACGATTTCCAAAAAAATACTCTACGCAAAATTGAAAGTTTAATTTCCCTGTCCACTACTTTACGTACAGAGTAAAATTTATTTCAACACATAACTAAAAACTAGGAACTCAATAAAAGTAGGAATTAATGTGTACACCCATTTTTAACACCTACTTTTTTTTATAATTTTAATTTTATGTTTTAAACCTTTTTATTGACCATGAATTTTATTTTGTAAATATCAACAACATATGCATGCGACCTATACGAGAGCAATTCTTAATAGTGTTTTCCTTTTTAAATTTCAAATAGAAAAGAAAACCAAGTTTCCTTCACTATATTTCCTTCAGCGCTCCTTGAGATGCGCTTTCACCTCCTTCATTGTTATGTTGCACTTTCAAAAGCACCATAAGGTGCATATATAAGAAAAAATATTTTATGCTCTTAAAATCTGGAGAAAACTCTCGACAGGATGCATAGAGTATGCATGCATAGTGCCTACATACAGTTCCTAGAAAAGAATCCTCAACACACCAAAGGCATTCAGGTAGTGAAGCAGAAAGTGCATTTTCTACAAATAAAAAGTAAGAAATAGCAAAACAAACGATGTTGTTGCACATAAACTTTTGCATTATGAAGGAAAAGTACCTTCCTAGCTTCGAAAATATAAGATTTTGTTGCGAATAAGATTTTAAGTGAACTGGGACTAAAATGTACACAGATTCAGGGCCGAACTAAGCTGTGTGAAATAATTTAAGGTAACAGCAGCGTAAGTCTGTGATTTTCTCGGGGGAATAAAGATTCTCTTGAAGTTATGTAATTCTTTCAAAATTGCTAACTATCCGAAAAAGTTGACAACAGTCATTTAGATAAAGATTTTTTATTTGTTTATTTTGTTTTGGAAAATGTAATGACACAGAAGCATCCAGTCATTGTCGATTCTAGCACCTGTATTGTTAAGATTACCAGAAAGAAAAAGAAGACCCAAGGGCATAAATGGTTTAAAAAGTCCTGCCCAGTAGTTTATCCCAAACTCAACTCATGTACAACATAAGTATCCATTACTTTATAGGAAAATGGAAAACGTGTGACATTTTTGACATTCAAATGTATATAAATCCTACATTAAACTGAAAACTGGAGATTTGTGTCCTTTGGGTTTTACAGCAGGACTTAGAGTTTAAGTCCCAAGATGTGAATATATGAAAGATTAATTCATTGCCATATCCTTTTTATGTTCATGGTTGTATTTTATATCAAGTTCTGTTCTCACAAGTGCTACAACATACGAGTACATATCTCGATCTCTAAATCAAATGACTTGGGAATGGGTTGCAAATGAGATTCATTGATAAGTTACTTTGTGTGTACAATTGCATTACGACATTACTTATAACTATGTATTTTGTTTTTGTAATGGATTTTAAAATTTTCAAATCGTTTTCATTTTGGAAAATAACTTATCTCGAAGACTTGTATGTTTTTTTTTTGTCATTTTCATATTCGAAATGTTTGAAAAGGAAATCAAGTGCAGTTAGTGAGTAACAGATAAATGAAAGAGATAGAAGATCATGCCCCAGAGGCATACAATTCTTGAGATTCTGTTTTTCAGAGAAAAAATCGATACTCGTTGATTAATTGATATTTTAACTAAGATTTCATGAATCTTCTTAAAAAGATAAAAGAGGTTAGGGTGCAAGTGCAAGGCACTGGGTTTTTGTAAGTTTTCGAATTTTGTTAAAAAAAGTTGTCAATTGGTTTATTCTTAAAAAAAATAACTAAAAGTTAACAACAAAATTTTACATAAGATAACAAAAAAAGTTTCAATTCAATATCTTTTCTTGTTCGCGAGATTTTTAGTTGAAAACCAATTTTCCGAACTTTTTTAAAGTTTTCATTTCTTATACAAAAATACCGATTTGATTTTTCTTAAAACATTATCTTCTATGAATAACAATATTTTGCAGAGAATGAAATAATTCTGAAGTAAATATTATCACTTGTGTTTGAGAGTTTTCGAGTCGAAAATCAGTTTTTACTAATTTTGTGTAGATTTATTTATTTATTTATATATTTATGTTTTACCGATAAAGTAAAGCATTGGAAACTAGTTTTTATTGAATTTTAACATAACCTTTCTGTGATATAATTATAAACAAAATTCGAATAAAGGGTTTTTTCTTTGCAATGTTTTTATTTAAACTCATAAACTGCTGTACAAAAACAAATTATTATTTTTCAGTGCTGTGCAACGATTTAAAAATTTTGTTAACACTGTAAATTTCTCTTTGCCAATTAAGTGATAAGATAAATACATTTTTTTATAAAATTCCTTTTTTTTTAAATTTATAAAAACTCATTATCACGTGACAATGTATAACATAAAATATAATTGAAATCCCTAGAGTTATTGGCTCGAGATATATGTATTTGGAGTGATCCCAACTGTTCACTTTTTTTTTATTGCTAAAGGAAAAAAACAACCTACTTAATTTGTTTGAAAGTCTTTTCTGCATCTTTAAATGCTGATTTCTGTAAAAAAAAAAAGCTGGGATGCGACCCACACTGATAACTTCCCATCCCGCCTGTCGATTTGTCTTGCTTAAAAGTTTGTCTATATGAATCAATTTTTACCAAATTAAAAAAAAAACTCAATTCGATTTTTCTCAAAGTTTTATCGAAGGTTGAAAACAATATTTCTTATAAGTTAAAATTAGTTTGAAGCCAATGTCTCAAATTTTTGAAAAGGTATTTTCGTCAAAAATCGGGTCCCATGATTAGTGGTATCACAACGGACCCTTGAGGTCTAGGTGAGTCAATGACATCTGGACAGCCACTCCAACCTAACCTAACCTAACCTACGTCGAAAATCAATTTTTACCAACTTTTATGAATTTTTTTTTTTTGGGTTTTTATTTTTTGTACAAAAACTGTCAATTTGATTTTTCTCAACATTTTTCAGAATGTTAACAATAATATTTCTTATAAGATAAAATAAATCTGTAGCCTTAATCTCAAGTTTTTGAAAAGATGTTTGAGTCGAAATTCAATTTTTCCCAACTTTGAGTAATGTTTTTTTAGGTTTTTATTTTTTATAAAAAAAACTGTCAATAAGATTTTTCTCAAAATTTTATCATATGTCAAAAACATTATTCTTCGTTGCACAAAATTGTTTTGGAGATGAAATCATATTTTAGTCGTAAAATTTTCGAAGTGACAAATTTTTTTTTCAGTTTTTTTGATTTAAAAAAAAAAAAAAAAATGGTTGCCTGTAAAGTCGGTTTTACGGGCGAAGATCTTACGTGACAACGTCTTTTTCTCGGTAGAATATTTATTGATATGAATATAATTAAATTGCACAATAGGAACAAGGAATTGAATGAAAATAAGAATTGCACAAATTTTTTAAACTAATAATTTACTTAACACTTACAACACACACAACATTTATCAATAGTATGACATAACCTATAAACTCAGTTTCTCAACTTTTGTGTCAATCTAACAATTAATCAATCAATCATAGTTAACGATAATGAAATATCAGTGTACAATTATTTACCTTTATTGTTGTAGTTGTTGTAAATGACGAATCTAAGTATTCCACATTTTCACTACAGACACAGCTGACGATACTTTAACCACACGTGTGAACTTGTATTATGACGCTTTCTTGTTTTTCCAACGCCAAGAACGTTCGAGAAAGACAAAGACAGAGACACAAGCATGCGCCGATTCAATGCGCCTAATTCTCTAGTGCTGCGCGCGCGGCAGACCGATCATAGTTGAGTGGGAGAGAGACGCAAGGCATTCGGCGGGCCTCTCTCTCGTTCGGTGACTCATCGTAACGTTACCGGGCGTTACACTTTTTCATAAGTGACTCCCAGCCGCAACCTAATTTAAGACGTTGTCACGTCAAAAACGTTAATTGGATTTTTTTCCAAAAATATACATACTTCTTTTGTATCACGTTACAATATATAATATAAAATTTAATTCAAGTCTCTAGCGTAATTGGTTCGTGAGATATTTAGGGTTAACCAAAATGTTCACCTTTTTTTTAAACTGCTATGGTAAAAAAACCACCCACGCAATTTTCTTGAGAGTCTTTTCTGCATCTATCTGCCTTATTATCTGTATAACAACATTTATTTGAAGTCGATATCTTTCTGGTTCTTGAGCTATGGACGACGAAAAAAAAACGTCGCGAACGTACGGACGTACGGACATACGGACGTACGGACGTACGAACGTACGTACACACATCTTTCTAAAAATCTTTTATTTTAACTCTAGGGACCTTGAAACGTCGAGAAATGTCAAAATTTTCAATTTGACAAATCGGACCCATTACAATAACTTCCTAAGGGAAGTTAAAAATTATTTGAAGTTGATGCATTGGTTCTTGAGATATATGTAAGTAACAACATTGGGTATCCAGAACATATGGACACACCAACGTACTTCAAAGGCGGATCTATGGGGGGGGATAGTAGGGGTCTTTGTTTTCACACCATTTAAAATTGGAACAAATCCTTAATACTCGTAATGCTTAAAATTATATTCATAAGATTTTTTCTGAGGGAAAGAGCAAATATTCCGATTTTTTTAGAAGTAACCTTGAATAAAAGATCCCCAATTTGATAATAAGCTGCCTTTAATTTCTTGAAACACGTCTTTAATTCCTTCTTATTTTATTTTGACGCACATAAATTATTAAAGTGTTTTTTTTTTCTTTCCAAATTGATTTTCTATAAAAAACAAAAACTTTTAAGATTTTATAAAATTAAGGAAATCTACTTTTTGAAGTGAATTTGCTTTGTAATGATCTAGAACTGAGATTTAAACACCAATTTCAAGAATATAAACGTTCCAAACACAGACAAAATTGAGACTTTCGTTAAACTAATGGCTAATTGAAGAATAATAAATAAATTGGGTGGCGCAACAGTCCGTTGAGAACTAGGGCCTAGTGACTTACAACTCTCAACCATTTCTGTGTGCGAGTACTATTGTCAGGGATGGAGGGACCTACATTGTATATGCCGAATTCGAACGGCTAATTTGAGGAAGCACTTTTTCATGACAACAATTACTCTTGGAGAATTTGTCAATTCCTCGCAAGAGGCAGTACCCGTGAAAGAAACTTTAGATGGCTTAGGCAGGGATCGAACCCAAGACCTCTGGCATGACAGTCCAACGCACTAACCATCATGCCACGGGTACTACAATTGAAAAAAAAATTGAAAAATAATGAATTAATTAATTATTAATTAAATATGAAAGCTTTGAATCTCTCCAGAACTGAAGTGAAAAAAGATTCTACCACGAGTAATTTTGTGAATGCCACACTATAGTTTCTTTTAAACTTTTTTGTTTACCTTAGTTTTTGACTCCTTTAAGACCAAAATATTATCAAAAGGTTCATGCAAAATAGTAATTTGTTTAGAATTTGTCATATAGCATCAGCTCCAATCTACGAGTAAGCAGACTGATAATTATTATAGTTATCAGTCTGCTTACTCGTAGTTTGGAGCTGATTAGTCTCCCAAAAATTGAGTCCGAAAAAAATACGTCAAAAAAAAGCCAACAATTTCATCCTACGAAAAAAATTTAAATTTTCTTGCGAAAATTGTCTGAGTTTCTGCATTTATATTTTTGTAGCGTTCTTCGCAATTATAAAAATGCCGACAAGAAAAGAATATATTATTTTTGGAAATAAGCTACTACGTTTCAACACAATTTCTAACATTTTTGCGTAAAATGCACCAAAAACACTCTTAACTATTGTAGTTTAGGTCTTTTATATGGTATACTTAGAATCCTGTTGGAAACTTGGAATACTTTCATATGTAGGGAGTCGTCCAAATTAAATAGTTAGACAATATCTTGCTGGACAATTGTGTTCTGAAATAATCTAATAACTAAAGTTGAAATATGTAAATGTAAGGTACACATTTTGTTATTAAAAGAAAATTAAAGAATATTTTTAAACGGTGCTCAAAAAATCTTCTTTATTTTAAGTGTGTGAAGTGTGCAACATTATAAAAACCAATCTATTGCAACACATCCTTCTGATTTAATACCTAAACACTACATCCTAATCTACGAAATTGACCATGTTCTTTAAAACAATGATAAATCTGGGAGTGTTCTCAAGAGTTAACCACCCTTATTTTCCCAGAGAAGATAAAAAAAACACTATAAAATATAATGTGATGAGGCTCAAAACACTTACCAAGGTCTTTTTTACACAAAATCTAATCTGTTTTGAAAACAAGGGAAGATTATTATTTTTTATAGACGTATTTTGAATATAAGAATAGTATTTTATAGTAACTAAAGGTTTTCTAAATTTAAATTCGATATTGAGAAAATTGAGAAATGTATTTATTTAATTTTTCATTACTACATTAATGTTTATACATTTCTACTTCTTAAATGGCTATTTCAAATTTAATGAAGAGTTGACAAATTGGGCTCTAATACCTATTAATTATACTTATCAATAACAATAAAACCAAAACCACACAAATGTATAACATTTAAGATGCTCAATGTTTTAATAAGAAATTCTCAGCTTGAGGGTAAATTCACAACCGTCAAATTTTTTGGTTTTTTTGCGATGCTGACCGTTGCTCAGCTTTTGCTTTATGATGGATGTGATACTAATAAAAACCCTCATTGTAATTAAAATCTGGAGTCACACATTTTATCATCTCTAAAACTTTTCTCCACAATACTGACTGATTTTCTGTCGGCAATAAATTCACCTTCTTATTTTAATCTGGTTTCTATTAATAGTTTAATTTGTGTGCTGGTAAAATAGTCTCTGAAATTCATCAAATTAATTAATTTATAAACAATTTAGAATTTGATTAAATATTTTTCATTGTCTTTTTCCGCCATTTTTGCTCCCAATCGCGTCCGCATCAACAACTTATCAAGAAAATTATTGATCCTTTTTTCTTTATATTTGCGCATCAGTTCATCGAACTTTGCAATAATGAACAATTGACATTTAAAGTGATGCCAATTACACTGGTCAACAAAATTTTACCTTTTTTGTGCCACACGGACTTTTTTGATATTTTTTGCTTTAGTTGGTGATCATAAGAAAAAAAAAGAGGCTGGGATGCGACCCACACTGATAACTTCCCATCCCGTCTATCGATTTGTCTTGCTTAAAAGTTTGTCTAAATGTATCAATTCTTACCCAATTTGCGTTCTATTTTTTGTATATTTTATTTTTTTTATGAAAAACTGGACTGTTGGATTTTTAAAAAAAAATTATTGAATATAAAAAACAATATTTTCTGTGAAATAAAATAAGTTTGAAGCCAATATTTTTAATTTTTGAAAAGCTATTTGAGCCGAAAATCAATTTTTACCAACTTTTATTAATTTTTTTGTTTAGGTTTTTATTTTTTGTAAAAAAACTGTCAATTCGATTTTTCCCAAAATTTTTCCTAATGTTGAAAACAATATTTCTTATAAGTTAAAATTAGTTAGAAGCCATAATCTCAAATTTTTGAAAAGATATTTAAGTCGAAAATCAATTTTTACCAACTTTTGTTAAATTTTTTTTTCGGTTTTTAATTTTTTGTAAAAAAACTGTCAATTCTATTTTTTTCAAAATTTTACTGAATGTTGAAAACAATATTTTTTGAAAGATAAAAGTTTAAAGCCAATATCTCAAAGTCTTGAAAATATATTTAAATCAAAACTCCATTTTTACCAACTTTTTTTTTTATTTTTAACTTCCCATAGGAAGTTATTGTAATGGGTCCGATTTGACAAATTGAAAATTTTGACATTTCTCGACGTTTCAAGGTTCCTAGAGTCGAAATAAAAGATTTTTAGAAAGATGTATGTGCGTGCGTGTGTACGTACGTCCGTACGTTCGCGACGTTTTTTTCGTCGTCCATAGCTCAAGAACCAGAAGAGATATCGACTTCAAATAAATTTTGTTGTACAGATAATAAGGCAGAAAGGGCTCTCAAGAAAATTGCGTGGGTGTTTTTTTTACCATAGCAGTTTAAAAAAAAGGTGAAAATTTTGGTTAACCCTAAATATCTCATGAACCAATGACGCTAGAGACTTGAATTAAATTTTGTATTATATATTGTAACGTGATACAAAACAATTATATTTTTGAAAAAAATTCAATTAACGGTTTTTTTTATAAATCAAAAAAATTGAAAAAAAAAATTTGTCACTTCGAAAATTTTACGACTAAAATACGATTTCATCTCCAAAACAATTTTGTGCAACGAAGAATAATGTTTTTGACATCTGATAAAATTTTGAGAAAAATCGAATTGACAGTTTTTTTACAAAAAATAATAACCTAAAAAAAAATAAAAAAAAAGTTGGTAAAAATTGAGTTTTGACTCAAATATCTTTTCAAAACTTTGAGATATTGGCTTTAAACTACTTTTATCTTTCAAAAAATATTGGTTTCAACATTCAGTAATATTTTGAAAAAAATAGAATTGACAGTTTTTTTACAAAAAATTAAAAACCAAAAAAAAAATTTAACAAAAGTTGGTAAAAATTGATTTTTGACTTAAATATCTTTTCAAAACAACAGTACGTTTTTTCATAAAAAAAATAAAATCTACAAAAAATAAAACGCAAATTTGGCAAGAATTGATACATTTAGACAAACTTTTAAGTAAGACAAATCGATAGACGAGATGGGAAGTTATCAGTGTTTATCGCATCCCAGCCTCTTTTTTTTTAGGTTATTATTTTTTGTAAAAAAACTGTCAATTCGATTTTTCTCAAAATTTTATCAGATGTCAAAAACATTATTCTTCGTTGCACAAAATTGTTTTGGAGATGAAATCGTATTTTAGTCGTAAAATTTTCGAAGTGACAAATTTTTTTTTTCAGTTTTTTTGATTTATAAAAAAAACCGTTAATTGAATTTTTTTCAAAAATATAATTGTTTTGTATCACGTTACAATATATAATACAAAATTTAATTCAAGTCTCTAGCGTCATTGGTTCATGAGATATTTAGGGTTAACCAAAATTTTCACCTTTTTTTTAAACTGCTATGGTAAAAAAACCACCCACGCAATTTTCTTGAGAGCCCTTTCTGCATCTTTCTGCCTTATTATCTATATAACAAAATTTATTTGAAGTCGATATCTCATCTGGTTGTTGAGCTATGGACGACGAAAAAAACGTCGCGAACGTACGGACGTACAGACGTACGGACGTACAGACGTACGGACGTACAGACGTACGGACGTACGTACACACGCACGCACAGACATCTTTCTAAAAATCTTTCATTTCGACTCTAGGGACCTTGAAACGTCGAGAAATGTCAAAATTTTCAATTTGACAAATCGGACCCATTACAATAGCTTCCTATGGGAAGTTAATAAATAGTTTAAAAAAATTTGTTGGCCAAAGATTTTATTTTATTGAGTAATTTAAAATATTGCGAAATAACACAGATCTTGTTAATCAAAACTGTTTTTTTTTTATAAATTATTTTATAAATCTAGGATTTTCTTGCATATTTCGCTTCTGGTTGGTCCCTTTTAATTGTCCAGCAGTAATCCGCTAACATATTTGGGTTCCATTTGTCCTGGTACCGCTTTTCCATATTCAAAAAGTCCTGATGGAACCTCTCACCGTGCTCGTGTCTGACAGCCCCTAAATTGTCAGGAAAAAAATCCAGGTGCGAGTCTAAAAAGTGAATCTTAAGTGACATGTTGCAACCCAAAGCCTTATATGTCATTAACAGCTCGCTAACCAACTCCCTGTTCTGAAGTGCTGATCACGGTTTCGAAAGTAGCTAACTTTTGTGTTACTGTGTAGCAAATTCCATTCTTTTAGACGAGATCCTAATAGCTCTTATTGTTTTTTGGACAAATTTAGATCCCGAACTAAATCATTTAAGTCTCCTTGAGTTATGAAATGTGGCTCGTTTGCAATTCCTTCAAACTGAAAGTCATCGTCCTCGTCAACACATTTACCTGAAGTGGACGGTTGTGAATGGTCATTCTCAACAGACGTAGTTGCAACTGGTAATAGTTCTGGCAATTTTTTACAATCAGAGACTGGTCTTATAGCCGTTTATGTCAGTGAGACAAAAATAGCAATCCGAAACGTGATCTCGCTGTTCAGTCCATATCATGGGTACTGAAAACGGCATAGGTTGTGCGCCTTTCTTCCAGTCGGTTAAATTTTTCACACACGTTATGCAACAGACATGAGGAGCCCAGGATTTGTCTTGATGGCCGACAGAAAAACCAAAACATTGGTGACAACACTCCAACACAAGATTTGTAAAGTTTCGTCTTTGTTTTTTAAATGTCATTTCTCCTCAAACATAACAAAAACAGTTAGGATCATTGTTAAACTTCCTCGACATGTTCACAGGGTTAATAACAAAAAAATGCTAAAACAAAAAAGTGTTAAAATGCAACCACAAATATTTTTAAAACGGTTTACTTGGAAGCGCTTCTGTTAATTGGCTGCGTAGTACAAGTTTTGGGTTATACCGTATCACAACAAAACTGAGGCTAATTGACACGTGACAATTGTGATTTAATAATGAGACTAGATTGACAAAACAAAATTAGCTATCAAAGTTCGTGTGGCAAAACCAGTGTTGACCAGTGTTATTTGCGTTTATGAACGTGCTAAAGGGATGATCGGAAATCATCTCTGCAGTGATGCGTTTGTGAATTTACACTGAAATGATATCTTTTTTATCTCAGTAAATTTGATTTTTAAGAAATTTTTCGCAAACATGCAATTTTGTCAACATTTTTTGAGAAATACGGATTTGTTAGAATTCCGATTTCACTTTTTTTCTGTATTTAATTTCTAGATTGCTGGTCACTATCCGACTATCGTGTAAGAGAAAGAAGTTGAAAACATCGCTCTAGTCCGAGATATTGAGGTTGCTCCTTCGTTATCTCTGTAAGTGCTATAGGTTATTAAAGATAACTTTAAAAATTGTCTAGGGTTCTTACAAAAATTGAGATGAAAATTATCTATGAACTTTTTACTTTTTTCTTCACCAAAAAGTGCTATCTCCTACTTGATAATTGGAAATCCCTTACCAATAATTTGTTTTCCATTGTCTTAACCTGAATTTCACATGTTTTTGCTTCAAGACTTTTATTTGTGTTTAATTGTATGTCCTTATAATAAATAAAAATCAGTTATCAATTTCACTAAATACCACAAAATGTCAGATTCAAATAAAAAATTACTCCTAGATATCCTTAAAAATATTATTAACACTAATAATTTGTTTTAGTAAAAATTTAAAGCTTCATCATGCGCGATTTATAGGCATAAAAGCAATTTTCTTCATTTATATAACTTACCTTTAGAATTACCATTGGTCTGTATAGCTGACATCGGTATTGCTAAGCAATTGCCGGCCATTTCGATTTCTTGAGGATCGGATCGAGGACACGGTGAATAAGCGATCTTACTTCCACGTCCTGGTGATGGACTGACACGTGAGTGTCGCCCATTAACACCTCGTTCGCTCATGATCCGAACAAACCGACAAATAACAAAAACTAAAAACGAAATCCGCAACAACTAATTATACTCAGCATTTAGCAAGCTAGACCATATTGGAAGATGTTTTCTGAAGACAGCAACATTCTTTTTTCCTTATGTTGTTACGTTATGTAGGTTGTGTATCGCCTTTTTTTGCACCTTGGACTTTACTTCTTTTATTTCCTTCCTTTATTTCCACATTTGTGAACTTTTCACTTGCCTATTTTTTTTCCACTCAATCACACATTATTTTCTATTCACTTTGGCTTCTCAAAAGGAAACAGGAAGGACCTTTCACTATACACCAGCTCCTTCGAGAAACAACACACAACAAAACACAGCACAACTTTGCTGAGGAGGAATTATTAAATATTTCCTTGGCATTCATAGGATTGCATTTTTTATGTGTAAATCATTGCAGCAACTTTTTTCTTTTATAGCATCTTCTAAGTTCCGCATTACGAACGTTCATTAAAAAAAAAGAAGAAGGATATCACATACGACTACGAATACAACTTGGAGCTCGCACTAACAAAAAGTCGAGAGACAAGACAAAAGGTTGGCTAAAAAAAAAAGATACGAATGAAGATCTCAAAAAGAGACTTCTTCTTTCAAATTGTAGCCACTTAACATTGCACCTCGAGTCGACAGAAGAACAGTGTGACAACGACAGCGACAGTGACAGTGACAGCGACTACGACAACGCTGACAACCACGGGCTAAAACAGCAACATTCGAATAAATGCATTACACGAAAACGAAAAAATGAATACAAAACAACAAGTATACGCCATACGACCCAGTTAAAATCGCAATAACCCACAGAAAGGATTATGCTGAGCGAACACAAACAAAACAGTGAAAAAAGGATAAAGGACACTAAAACCCGGATTCAAATTTTTGTAATTTTATATCACTTCGTTTTTGGATTTTGTTAAAAGAAGAAAACTCGATGAAAAAGACTTCCAGCGCCTTCACTCTTTAAACAGAAAAACAATAACAGTTAGACGATTTTTGCCGCGCAGTGAAAAGCGATTTCTTCCACGAAAATCCTCAGTCGATGTCCTGTTTGCGACTAAACTGCCAAAATGCATACAACGGGACATTATAGGCAATCTGTCTCAGTCTCAGTCTCAGGCAGCAGCAGGCAGCCAGAACCCAGCACACAGCAAAACACAGCGACAGCCACAGCAGCAGCAGAGCAGTATAAACCTAACCGCATCGAACTTAGCGAAAATATAAGATGATAAAGTCGAATCTGCGCAGGCTTTTCGCTCAGTTTTTGCTGTAGTTTAGCTGTAATGTTTTGTGGTAAAAGATTCTTTTGTTGACATTTTGAGAAGATGCGGCACGTGATGGTACGAGGCAGTGCGCATTTCCTTTCCTTACGTTAGGTTGTTGATTTGTTATGCATGTGATTTGTTTTTCCATTTTTTAAGTTGCTAAACCTTACCAAAAGCTTTCATTCTAGTAAATCCATTAAAGCATATGGATGTTATACAGGGATGTTTAAAAACAAACTTTTTAAAAAGTTTTGTTGAAAAAAAAGCTTGAAGTACAGTTAAACCAAAATAAATAGAACCGAATGTCCGAATCCTTAAGGCCGGTTTCAAAATAACAAGTAATAGTCCGGGAGCTAGCAACGTTTAGAAAACAAGAATTTTAGGTCAGTCAATTTTTTGATATGTTGTCTTACTTGCTTTTTCGGTCAGAGTCTGGGCAGTCTGGCTGGCGGTAGCAGTTGCGTTTAGGGGGAGGGACAATTTAAAAAAATTATTACTTAAAATGGGAAAAAAATAGTTAAAAAATAACGGTAATATTTACAATTAAGTATTATACCTTTTTTTAAAGCCAACACTTTTGTCTATTAGCTTGTTTTTAAATCAAGTCAAAACTATGCATGGTTAGGTTAGGTTAAAGTGGCTGTTGGTTGGGACGTCCAACACACTTAGACCAAAGTATGGTCCGTTGTGATACCACATGGATCAGTTAATCAGCTTAACTCGTTGAACCAGTTGGAGCTTCGAATGAAGCGTAGGAGACAAGTGATGTCTGAATTCTTTAGATCACTGGTATCGTTAAAGTAGTAGTCTCCAAGGTGGATTCTACGTCTTTGTGATAAGGCAGGGCATGTGCACAGAAGATGAGAGATTGTCTCTTCTTCTTCTTCGTCCATGCAACTCCTACAAAAATCATTTGCAGGGGCTCCGAGTCGAATAGCATGCCTTCCTATTAAGCAGTGCCCAGTCAGGACCAGGGCTGTCGTTTTACTTTTTGATCCTGCAGTACTTTCAGAAAAATATAGCAGTACGGGGCAGTACAGCAAATAAAAAAGGAAACTTGTATACATTTTTTTTATAAATAATAAAAGATTAAAAAAAGGTAACAAGAATTCAGTTTTTTGGTTAAATTAATTTTAAAACTAATACCTATATAATATAAAGCTTACAATTTAAAATTAAATAAAAGGAACAAGTTTTGACAAGGCTTTTAAAATGTTTTACATTTTTTTAAAAACATACATATATTAATATTATTTTTAAAAACATATGTATATATTTTTGATTAGGTACATACTAGCGCATTTATTAAGATTTTTGTATTCTTTGAACAAATTAATTAAATCGTGCTGCAAAACTCAGTAAATTACTATATATTTTTATTTCATTAAGTTAAGGTTGCCATTGATGTGTGCTATACTCACCTAACAAAGACTTTGCTGAAAGAATTCCACATACGGTGGAAACATTGAGGCAATTTCGGGTTTTTGTTTTTATTTAATTAACACTTGAAAATATCCGCTCGCAGGTTGCACTGTTGTGTGGTAGAGCAAGTAAATTTCCAACAAAAACCCTTAAGTTTGGAAAACGGAGTTCTCCCAAGCCATTTTTTGTCAAAAATACATCGTGCCAAAACTTTTCCAAATCATGTTTTTTTGACATCTCATTGCAGTTTAAAATAGCCCTACATTCAGAGTCCAAATCTTCTACTTCTAGATCTCTAGCAATGTTTGGAAATGAGGCTATTAAGTCAACTAGACTTTCACCTAAATTTTTAGGGTTAAGTTTTTGCACTTCATTAAGCCATGTGTCACCAAAATCAAATCGTTTCTTAATAGCTTGAAAAAGACTTATATAATAATTTAAACAATTAGATTTGATTTCAAAAACATTTATACTAGAATTATCGTTTGCTCTCATCAGTATTTCGGCTTTAGGGCCGATATAGATATTTTCAACATTTAAATGAATATTTGTATCATTGAAGTCAACGTCAATAGAGCGGTCTGTTAAAATATTTCGTTTGATCTAGGAATTTAAGATGGATGAGTTCAGCAATCAAAGCAATTTGTTGAATTTAAAAAAAGCAGTACTTTTGGCATGTGAGCAGTACGGCAGTACGCAGAAACAAATTGCAGTACAAATACTGCTATTGCAGTACATCGACAGCCCTGGTCAGGACACCTATAACGTAGCTAATGTGCAATCTACTCAGAGAGATTAATTGTTTTGAGCGCCTGGCACTAAGAATAGGCCAAATTAGTTTAGTTGCGACACAAGTGGTGGTGTTATTCCACCTGGAGTTTGTTTTCTCTATGGTATCTTGCTTTAGCATGAGCTTACATGTAGCTAAGGGGATACCTATGCTAGCATTGTGAGCCAGCAGAGGTAAAGTTGTTCCGCTTTTTGCAAGTTCGTCAGCTTTGCAATTTCCTGGAATGTCTCTATGGCCCGGCACCCAGAAAAGGTGAATGTTGAACTGTGTAGCCATCTCCGTAAGAGATGATCGACAATTTAGGGCTGTTAATGAATTTGTGGAGACTGAGTCTAGGGACTTTAACGCGGCTTGGCTATCCGAGAAGATGCGTATATCATTAGTTGATATAACGTTTTCTCTAAGCCAGGATAGGACTTCTTTTATAGCCAGGATTTCAGCTTGGAACACGCTACAATGATCGGGTAGACGAAAGGAGAGACTTAAGTTTAGTCTATCTGAGTATACGCCTCCACCAACCCCATCCTCCGTTTTTGATCCGTCTGTATAGAAGTTTATAGGACCATCGTTCAAAAATGATGTATTCTCCCAAGAAGACCTGGGAGGTATAGTCACTTTGAAGCTATAGTTATTAAACTGAGGATGGGGCATGGTGTAGTCAATATTACTGTTTATAGTTCTGAACGAGTTCAAAATAGTGGTGTGGCCAATTCCATTATTGATCCACAGAGAGGAGGCCTGAAGCCGTATGGCAGTATTAGCGGCCGTTTGCTTGCTGAAAATGTCCAGCGGTATTAGATGGAACAGAACATCTAGTGAGGCGGAGGGGTGGAGCGAAGTGCTCCTCCCATACACAGGCAGGCTGTTCGTTGGACTTTGCTGAGTTTATCGCGATTTGTCGCTGTATCTAGCGCCGTCCACCATACCGCTACTCCATAAGTAAGGATCGGTCTTATGACCGAGATGTATAGCCAGTGTGTAATGCGGGGCTGTAGGCCCCATTTATTACCAATGGCCTTTTTACAGGAGAACAGGGCTACTGTGGCCTTGTTTATTCTCTCTTGAATATTAGGTTTCCAGCTTAATTTCTTATCTAAAATGAGACCCAAGTATTTTGCTTGTTCAGAGAATTTAAGTGGTACACCGTTTATGAGGGGAGGGTCAATGTGTGGGACTTTGTATTTCCTTGTGAAGAGGACAAGGTCGGTTTTTTGTGGGTTAACGCCTAGTCCACACCGATTAGCCCATCTGGTGAGCTTATTTAAAGCGTGTTGTAAGAGTTCTTTTAGTATATTGGGATGTTTACCCGTTACTGCAATAGCAACATCGTCCGCATAGGCAAACACTCTGTATCCCTCTCTTTCTAGAGTAGTTAGTAATTCATTTATTACTAAATTCCAGAGGAGAGGGGATAGGACACCACCTTGTGGCGTACCTCTGCTGACACCCCTTTGTGTAGTAAAATCGCCCAGTTTTGAATTGATAATCCTGCTTATCAGCATCTGATTAATCAATTCGCTGATCGACTTATCTACCTTCAGAGATGTCAATACACGTGCAATTGCAGATGTGTCGACATTGTTAAATGCACCTTCTATGTCTAAGAAGGCAACTAAGGTGTACTCTTTATGATGGAGGGAATATTCGATTGTACGTACTATACTGTGTAGAGCCGTTTCAACTGATTTCCCTTTGTTGTAGGCATGTTGAGCCTTTGAAAGGAGGGACTTATCAATATTTGCCCTTAAGTGAATATCGATCAAACGCTCAAAAGTTTTGAGAAGGAATGATGATAAGCTGATAGGTCTTAGGTCTTTAGGGTTTACGTGACTGGATTTTCCAGCTTTTGGAATAAAAACAACTTTAACTTGTCTCCAAGACATCGGGATGTATGCCAAATTAAGGCATCCCTTGAAGATGTTTTCTAGGATGGGTATTAGAAAACTTGCATTTTCTTGCAGTTCGGCTGGAATTACACCATCCGGACCAACAGATTTATATGGTTTAAAGCTGTTAATAGCCCATTTGAGTTTTTCCCTAGTGACTAGACCTTGTGGGGGTTGTAAAGTATTGTCACCATTATTAGGTGCAATGTTATTAATAATATTAGAGCTACCAGGAAAGTGAACGTCTAGTAGCAAATTGAGCGATTCTTCGCTTGAATTGGTCCAGAGGCCAGAGGCGTTTTTCAAGCAGCTTGGCATGATTGGATTTTTGGAGAGGATTTTGCGTAACCTGGATGCTTCAGAGCAATCTTCCACGTTGCTGCAGAAGTTTCTCCAGGACGATCGTTTGGTTTTCCTCAGCTCTTTTTTATATATCTTTAGTGATTCTTTATATGAATCCCAGTCAGACATGTCTCTAGAAGCTTTCGCTCTGTTAAAGAGTTTTCTGCATTCTTTTCGAAGTGGATCCAGCCCTGAGTTCCATCAGTGTGGTTTCTTTTTACCTCTTACTTGTATAAGAGGACATGCAGTATCTAGAGCTTTGTTTAGGGCTAATGTTAGATTGTTGACTTTGTTGTCAAGATCTTCAGTGTTAGAGGGGGTGTTAAAAAGTTCTGGTTTTACTAAACTATTTAACATTCTCTTGTATTTTGGCCAATTTGTTCTTTTTAGGTTTCGGAAGATCGGTTGGCAAGGTGGATCATTTAAAAAGTTAAATTGGATGTATCTATGGTCAGAAAAGAAGTGATCTTTAGATACTTTCTAGTTCAAAATATTATTATAAATGAAGTCGGAGACAAGAGTTATATCTAAAACTTCTTGTCGATTTTTAGTAATAAAGGTTGGCTCTTTGCCAACGTTACTTATGAGTAGGTTAGTGCTTAGAATATAGTCGAAAAGAGACTCACCCCTGTCGTTTATATCTGTGCTACCCCACACTGTATGGTGGGCGTTAGTGTCACTTCCGATGATGAGGCCGATGTTGAGCCTTTGCGCTTCAGCTATTAATCTCTCCAGAGTGTCACCCGGGAGAGGGCCAAGATGGTCGTGGCCGAGATACGCCGACGCCAACCAGAATGTTCCTCTGGCTGTTTCCAGACTTGCGGCGGTGATATCTCGATCGCTGAAATTAGGGAGCAAATATACATTTAGGCTGCGTTTTACTAATATGCAAGATCTGGGTTCATCCTCACCTGATGCATACAGCACGCAGTATCTGGGAGTTCTGATTCCTCGAACAATGGATTTAACAATCCAGGGTTCTTGAATCAGGACAATATCTTCATCGCTGCTGGATAGGCGAAAAAGAAGGGAGGCCGAAGCCTTTATGGAGTGTTGGAGGTTAATCTGGAGTAACCGCAGCATTTTTGCTACTGCACTCCCGATCAGCCTCCAACACAGTAATGTCGGAGTCATCCATATCAGAGGACGATTCTAAAAGAATGTCCTCATCTCCGCTGTCGTAGACCTCGGCCTCCATTGCGGAAAAACCTTGGTCGGTGTTAGGAGCTTCCTCTGTTACTGGGGATACCTGAGATGCATCGTCCTCCAATGAAGGAAGTGTGACCGATGCACCAGGTTCCTCAGCAGCAGTTTCCGCTTGTGTGGGTGGGGGAGGGGGAAGGGTTTGTGCCTCGACCCCATCTTTTTTATAGACCCTCAGCGTAATTTCATCGAACCCACACCTAATCACACCTTTTGATTGCGCCAGAGGAGAAAGGGACTCTGCATTGATGATTACAATAGCACCCTTGTAGGGTCCCTTTGGATCCTCCAATTTCGCAACCTTCCAGTTGTGAGTAGGAAGGGTTGGATTGGAGAGCCGGATTACCTTCATAACATGGTCAGCTTCCTTGAATATGGCCGGAACCGTGATGCGAGCTCTTGGTCTGCAAGGAATGTCCTCCTTTGCGACAACCTCCAGCTTAGCACCAGGCCAGACCTCCCCAAGTTGACTAACCGCTAGCGTCAGCAGATCGCACGACCTCCGATCATCACAGACCATCAACTTGATGTGTCCCTGATGCCAACCGCCATCTTTTGTGATGGGCGGTGGTCCCGGATTGTCAGGCATAATCTCGACAAAACTGAAGGCCAGCTGTCCTTTGGCCAATGTCCAGTTCTCGGCAGAGATCGTGCCATCTACGTCACTTCTGTCGATAATCGCGACTACCATTTTATCCTTCAGAACGTCACTGAAGGACATTTTTGCCTTGCGAGGGTCAAGAGAAGTGCTGATGTTTAGCACTTTAGGGCGTTTGGGTAGTGAAACACTACCTTCCATAGACCTTTGTCGCTTCGACGTTGAGTCTTGGCTGGTCTTTATGTTAGCTTTGGCCAGGAAGCTCTTGGCCTATTTTATTTTGGCGTCGTGCTGAGAGTTTCCTCCAGCGCCTAGTTGTTCACCAAACGTCTGGAGAATCCTCTTAGCACTACGCAAGTCCTTGTAGAAGGCCTTGGAGGGTCTAAGCTTGCGTCCATCTCCCCCAGGACCTTCTTTAGGATTCTTGTCTTTGGTGGTAGAAGGACCTGGCACCATAGTCCTACTACTTCCGACTCGCGGTGTTGAAGATTTGAGAGGTTTACTCTCTGTGGTAGTTCTTCACAACTGCCTCACTACAGGAAGAAGGTAATATTACCTGATTATCCGATATTCCACTGGCGACAACAGGGCTGTGAGTGTCCATAGCCATGTCAGCACCAGTGGAAGAGGGATGAGCAGCAGACAACTTTGCCGTCGTACTGCTGGCCGGTTCGGTCTTTGACTTTTGTTTTGTTTGTTTTGTTTTTAAGTTGTTCATTTGAATCCCACGAGTAGCGGATAAAGGGTGGTCCATCTGTACAGAGATCCGTGTATACAGATAAGGCTGATTAATCCGGAGGTCGCCAGGTATCCGGATACTCCGTTAACGACTGAGCTATTTTTAGAAATTGGTCCCTCAGCCTGGCCGATAATCGGCACGGGTCGTATAACACCTTAGATCCAGCCCAATTGGGAAGTTTAAGGGAAGGATATGTTTTGGAAAAGGAGAGACGAACAGTAATTAAGCCATAAGCGTCCCAGAAAGGAAACTAGGCATGACAGACAGTTATACACCATACAGTCAGGGGATAAGGAGACATCAGCCAGTATAATAGCACAGAGCTGACGGAGGAGGGGGGTAAAGGATTGGGAAGGGGAGGGGCGAGCGACCTTTGGTTTCAGGACTCTTCTGGAAAAATAATTCCCGAGAATCATTGACCTTACTCAGCTTCTACAACTCGACAAGTTCGACGCTCAGGTAGAAGAAAACTATACATAGTTTTTGAAAAAAATTGTTTTAAACTGAAAATTTGGTAAAAAAAAGTTAAAAATATGGTTTAAAGTGTAATTTTTCAAAACCTTAAGATTATTTACTATTTTTTTTTTTAGAATTCATTGCTCTTATTTGTTTGTGATCAAAACCTGAAAACTAAATGATTTTATGTCTACTAGTTCTCGAGAAAATTGAAGATTACTAAAAATCGAATATGGATTAAGATTTACCTAGTGATTTTTTAAGAGCTTGAGAACTTTAAAAAAAAAAAAACGCATAAAATTTGCGTAAAGCGCGAAACACATTTCGAACCGAACACTGATTTTGGTAATAAAATTCAATGATTTGCAAGCGTTGCTCAAAGCATACTGAGCATCTTTCTCTTTGACACCATGTCTGAAATCCCGCGTGATCTGTCAAATAATAATGCATGAAAATCCTAACCTCAAAAAAATCACCCGATATAAGGGAGTGGACATGTGGCTATGATTTTTGCTAAGGTTCCTGTTAAGTTTTTTTATGTATCACCCATAAGTCGAATGCCATCAATTTCCGCGAAATGTTTCGCTTTATCGAAATTGGCGAACATGAATAATGTCGAAAGTACATATATAGTCCGCTATCTAAAGTTTTTTTTTCAACTAGTGCTTATTTCGTGAATGGTGAACACTTAGCTTATGTTTGATTTGACAGATAATTAGTTTGATCTTTCCGCTGAACGAATATGGTTGTGTATACGCTTCAACAACGCTGGGAACAATGCTTAGAGAAAAACACCCAAAACGAGTCACTGTTTGGTGCGGATTTTAGTCCAGAGGCATAATTGGGTAATTTTTCTTCGAAAATGAGCAAGGAGTGGCCGTTATAGTCAATGGCGATCGTTATCGGCCATGTTGAATGAATTTTTGTTCACAAACGGAGGAGGATATTGGCAATATTTGGTTTCAACAGGACGGCGCTACGTGCAACACAGCCGATGCTACACTCGATATTTGTATAGCATTTTCAAAAAAAAAAGTTATTTGGCTGACCCTTTATAAATATTTTTTGGAAATTCAGTTCCTTTGGATATTATTATATAGCCATATAAAGTCTGTAGTAATCCCATAAAACATGAAGTTTTAGTACATAGACGGGTAGGATGGTGGTGCTGGTGGTTTTATGAGAGGCTAGCTAAAAAGAAGCAGTAAAATATAGTGATGTTTCAAAATATCGTCATTTTCAAGGGAGTTTCCATTCACTTTTACTCTTAATAGGTCCGTTCGCGTACCCTCCTAAAACAGTCCAATTTTACGAAAAAATACGAAATTTAACCAAATCCTGTTCGCTTACTCAAAAATTTCGTAGTTTTTCGTAAAAGAGAGCGCTCACGAGAGAGTAAAATATTTCCCCAACCTACAAATTTTAGCCCAAGAAATTTCTTTGGGCTGATTTGTGAAAATTGTCAAATTTGATAGAAATTCAAATAAATTAAATAAATTGCTCGCTTTTGCTGTCAGTTATAAAATTTAAAAACAAATTTTCAAAGAACAGCAACAAGACAGTAATATTGTGTGAAAAATTTGTTGTTTTCCCGTTCGCTTACTTTTTTGTAGTTTTTTTTGGTGAGAGAATTTTACCCTCACTCTTTAAAATATTGCTTTTTACGAATTTTAGTGCAGAAACTACGCGAACGGACCTATTGTGTGAAAAATTTGTTGTTTTCCCGTTTGCTTACTTTTTTGTGGTTTTTTTTTCGTGAGAGAATTTTACCCCCACTCTTTAAAATATCTCTTTTTACGAATTTTGGTGCAGAAAGTACGCGAACGGACCTAATGTGTTCCTTTGTTTGTAAACCTGAAGTAAATGTAAAAATGATTTTGACATTTAATTATTTTTTGGAAAATTACAATTTTATAAGAAATAAAGTTTTCTTCATAAAAAGATGAAAAAAAAACAAAAAAGAAATAGAATTTTTAATAGAAGATAAAGTTATGTGAATCGAAGGTATCAAAAAACATTCATGCCGAACATCATAAAAGCTATTTTATTTGGCTATTAATTATGACTTCAGTCATTTCTATTATGAATATTACTTCATAGCACAGATAAGAAACTATACAGATGTCTCATCCTCATAGAAGAAAATGTCCCATATTTTTTACAGTGCTCCTTGGCTATCAAGTATCAACCAACAAAAAGCGTTTTGTCTGTTAATCGTTAAGCACAAAAAGCTGTTTTTGATTTCACATATTGGCTTGCCAGTATGCCTGTTCAAAGCTATGTGTCTAACTATAAAAAAAAAACTTTGAAGATTGTTTTTTCTCTCAATTCAATGTTAATAGAGGAAATATATTACCTAGAGTCCCGACCGGTACCCGTCCTACCTGAAACACCATCAAATTTTATTCGAGGTGAACTCTTTCAAATTCGCTATCGGTGAATACATGTGAGTAGTAAAAAAAAGGGAAATGGGGGATTGGGCTAAAAAAGAACTTATGGAATTTTTGTGACCTGTCAAAAATGACAATCAATTTTGCAAAACAAAACAATGCGTTTGGGAGAATAAGTTTTTTGTAAATTGTTTCGATATTTAATATAATTTGATATTTTTCAGAGCAAAAACCTTTATAAAGAAGAGAATACAAGTTCACTTCAATGAATAAAAAGTAAGTCAAATTGCAGTGAAGGAGGTGTAACAGTTATAGATTTATTTTAAAGTCTGTGTTTTCATTTTAGATGCTGCCAGTTCCATACCATAATGCAGCAAGCAACTTCCCTCAAGGGAAGGCTAAGCTTTGCTCAAAACTAGGCCGCTGTTTACAAGTAAGTTTCTTATATCATATTTCTCTATCAAAATAATATCAATGTTTTTAACGACAGATGAAATAGTACGAAGAAAGATATTTTGGAAAATCATCAACATTTTTTTTTTTTTGAAAAAAAGCTGGCCTCGAAAAACCTTATATGTATATTATGTCAGTTATAAGGTTGAGTGTCGAATAGAATTTAAAAACATTTTTTTTTTAATTTCATTTTAATTTAAAAACAAACAAATAATCATGATTAACAAACCAATAAATCTACGTATTCAATGATTAAAATAATTTTTTATCACAAAAAAAGAGTACAACATTATTGTTAAGGACTTTTAACTAATGTGAAATTTAATGTGGATATAAACAAATTGTTTTTGTTCATATACTCTTCCTCGACAGGAAAAAGGAGACAATTTACATTTTGAACGGATCGATTCCAAATCGATATGTATGCTTTATTGAAGCCACATCAGCATTCGGACACTATGAACAAAATGAGAAAAACGTTATAGTAAACTTACATACTTCTAAGCCCGAATTTAAGCAGCAATTAAGTATTAACAGCAGCAATACGATTTGGACGAACATATCAAAAATCCACAGTTGCACGGCTTGAGGTTTTAAGTATGAGTTGTAATAATAATTGTAGTGTGCTACCTACTTAAGACTTTCCGGTCAATTTGGATCTTGTTTTGGCAGTGGCGTCTTCGACTGCTCTTAGCTGCTTAAGTAGTCTTCGATTCTCTTCTTCTTTATGTCTTTGCCTTCTGGTTTGTCTGATGAGTTTCAGATCGTAGGTGATGTTAATGCTGATGCTCTAACCGAACTTGTTTTTTGATTTGAATCAAAATTGTTTATCGCCTTGTAACAGTTTCCACTGAAAGAACATTATTTAGATTAGAGTTGGGCAAAACAGTTCCAAAGGCGGAACGAACATGGAACGGTTCTATTTCCGGTCGGAACTAGTTCCTGGAATCTTGTCCGCGGAACTATTAAGATTTCATTTTAAGTGGCATGATCAGTCATACCTAGAGCTATAGAGTATGGACAAATTTCGGTGAAGATCTATTATAGCCAGAGTTTAAAGACTTTTAAGTAACTTTTTTGTTTGGGTTTTAATTTGTATTTACACAAATAAATAATGTTGTTTTGAACACACAAAAAATGATAAGAAAAACAAAAAACAGCTTTCAATTCACGTTCTTAATTTAATCAACATAAATTTAATAAATAAATATGTAGGTACACAAACAAAAATAGAAATTCAGTTTATAACAAAAAAATCAAACAATAATTCAGTCCTTCCTTAATGTAACTTCAATAAAAATAATATGCTTATAAAAAAAATTAACAAAAAATACGATTTCAGTCTTTAGTTATTGTTAGCTAAAAGCTCAGTAAAAAACATAGTAACTTAAAACTAAAAAGACATAGGAACAAAAAACGTAGTTAAATAACGTATTAAATATTTACATCAGTCTGTTAAATTACAACTTATAAAAAGCAATTGTGATACTTTTTTTGCTGACAAGCGACTTCGTCTGTCGGTTTGAATTAGCCCAGCCTTCGAAAAAATTCGTTAACAAGGTATCGAAGTGGCGACTTTAAGCCTTTTCAGCATGTACATACCTGTAAAGGATTGGGTACACGTTTTTCCTTCCGTCCCACCACAGCAAAGGATCTCCAGACCTGTTAAGCAGGGGTTCGTTTAAATATTGGTTAAGCTCTACGATGCCAGCAGCTGTTGTATTCTAGGGAACTAAGCTTTCCATCTCAGAATCAAACACATCCCAAAAACGTCTTCTCTTATCTTCAGCTGCTGATGAAGTCGATGGGAGTACTTCTTCCCCAACATAAGCAGAGGCAGTTCTAGTTGGCTGTGTTCTTTTTGTCTGGGCCAGAGATGCAACTTTATGTTTAAGGCTGTCAAATGCCCTCTTAAAATTGTGCTCCTCTCGAAAGCCTTTGCTTTTGAATCTTGGGTCCAAAATTGTGGATTCAGCATAGAGAAAATTTTTTTTCAGATTGTTGAATCGCTTTTGGCATTGCTCGTTTATGGTGATCAGCAGTTTTCATACGCAACTGGGTGTTTCGTTTTCCACACTAAGAGAGTGTGTGTCCAACTCATTCAAATATTGAGTCATCTGTCTCTTCAATATTCGACAGAACACTACGACTTTTGACAGAGTGACATTCTTTTCACTCGATATTTCGACGGTGACGTCATCGAATATTTGAAGAATTGGAACCACTTTCTCGATAACAACCCAGTCCTCTTTATTTAATGAAAGCTCATTTTTGACCAAAGCTAATGTAGCAATCACAGCATTTTTAACTTTCAAAAGCCGATTCAACATATCGAAGGTTGAGTTCCACCTGGTCGGAACGTCTTGTTTTAATTTTAAGACGGGTAAATCCATTTGCTTTTGTATTTCTTGTAGTTTATACAAGCCCTGGGTGCTTCTTTTAAAAAACTCGACTATGCTCTTCACTTTTTGAACACATCCGGCAATTTCTTCTAAGCCTGCTTGCACTGTCAAGTTCAACGAATGAGCGAAACACCCAATGGATCTCCAATTCCTTAGCTGCACTGCCGCAATGACATTTGAAGCATTATCGCTGACAACTGCCCCAACTTTGTGCCCAAGTTTCCATTTGGAAATTTGTTCTTTTAGGAAGTTGCATATATATTCCCACTTGTATGGCGCTCTCCAAACTCAATGCAACCAAGCAGATTGGAGCAGAGTTTTGCATTTTTAACGTCAATATATAATGCGCTGTGACTGCAATGAAGCTCAAGTTGTTGCTTGACTTCAATGCATCCGTCGTTAGACATATTGCAGGCACGTTTTCAAGTTTTAAATCAACTTCTTCTTCCAATTTTAAACAAAGCTGGGGTAGTAGCTTCTCGGACAATGTCTTTCGTGTTGGCAACCTGTACGAAGGGCATAACAGAGCCACGAATTTGTCAAATTCCTGTTCCTCTACTAAACGAAGCGGATGATATTCCTTAGATATGTCTTTAGTTTAGAGAACTCCTAAAATATGCTCACTCTTTTTCACTGCTTAATGTTTATTAGCTATTTTATCAGCTGTGCGCCTTCTCTTGACTGTGACGAGATGAGGATGACGATGTATCCGAACCATAACCACTAGACTTTGAAGATCCTAAAGATAATAAATGTTATACTTGGGATAAATTTAAAAAGTACAATCTCTCACCTCAACCGGAACAACTTATGCTTTCTCTTCGTGTTATCAGTTCCAGATTTTTTGGACGGTTTGGAAGATTATTCAACAAATTCACCTGCATCCTCGTCGTCTTCGTCATCATCATCTTCTTCTTCGTGACTGCTATGTAGTTTCTTTAGTTTTGTACTCCTTACGTTAGGTTAGGTTTGAACGGGCTGACAGTTGATGTTGTTACCATCACACTTAGATCAATGTAGATCCATTGTGATACCCCGAAGTGTTGTAACTTCCTGAAAAGATATAATAACTTATGAATCATGTGGTTCGTTTAACCATTTAGAGGTCTTGACAAAGTTTAGTAAGCTTTTGCCTGGCAGTTCTGATAGTTCCTCTAGTTCAACTCCTTACGTTCCTCTTTCTCTAGGTGCCGTTCGGGTTAATTCGTATTTAATTCGTGTTTAATAATAATCTTCGTGGCTAATGTTAATAGCACCGTATTCGCGGTTATCGTCTAGGCTTCACCCATCACTGGACACACTAGAGTATACCTTAAAGGTCGTGATTTACGTTCCTTGAACTTCCTGATTTACTTTCCTTGAACTTCGTCATTTACATCTGGCAGGTGGAATGGAATGATTGCGAGATACCGCGCCCAGAATCTGTGCACCGCTCTTTTCGCTGCTACATAAAGCAGGTTTGCTGGGCGACTTGGTGTTCTCTATGGCGCTTCAAGCTTTGTCAATTTTATGGCTTGATGATGACGACGAAGACGATGATAAAACTTGTTCGAATTGGATGATGCTCTTGATGAACCTGAACTTACGCGCGACGACCACGATACTGCTCGTATCGTATGCCCAACCCGACTGGGACTTGCCGATTCCAACTTTTTCGAACCGGATTTCATTGGTGTGGATGATTTAATAGATGCATTCGATTTGACCGATCTAGATTTCGAGTTACTGAAATCTTCTGGTTAGAAGCAACCTTTGGTGCTTCTCAAAATAAAAGTATTAATAAATTATATCTTTGAAAGAAAAAATATTCAGTAGATTGTTTTTGCTTTGATTTCATTTTTGTTGTCAAAATACTCACCTCGTTATTAGTCTGTCATAACTGGGACCAACTTAAATCGGGCCACGTTTGCATTGCAGTTCTAGGGCGCCTATACTTTCAACATGATTTTATCTGTTTTTAGCGAAATTTTTCATAAAAACCATAGAATTTGTATGCCAAAAGCAGTCAAGTATTATTTTTATCACATTTTTCACTGAAAAGAAGTTGCACAATTGCATTAATTTTTCAATTTTTGAATTCAACGGATCTCTTTTTTGAACGGCTGAGTTCACCTCACATTGTTTTCCCCCTGATTGTACATACTGAGCCCAAAAGCCCATAACAACTACATAGAATCTGGATTTTCCCATAAGAAATGCACGAGACAACTAACACATGCTTATGCTAACGGGCAAAATTTTCTCAATTTAGTTTGTAGGCCGAAAGAGAGCAAACCAATTAAGTCTTGACTCTAGATAATACATTTCCTCTATGATAGAGACAAAGAAGAACAGAAACTGTTGTTTTGGTTTCGATGAACTTTTGGTCCCGATGTTACTATATTTCAGTTATTATTGTTCAAGCGATGTACATTTAGTCACGAAAGTCTACATACACCCTTGAAAAATGCAAAATCATCAATAATAGGCAAAATTTCAATGATTTTTTTTATTATTTAGAATATTTACAGCTTAACAACTAAAATAGAACAAAAAGATTTAATTTTTTTCAACAATTCACTTGAAATAACAAAAAAAAAACAAAAAAAAAACATCTCACGAAAGTCTACATACAGCTGCTTTTCAGCCGTTCTCAACAAAAAAACCGTTATTTTTTGCATCAAAGGAATTTTTTTGAAATTATAAATCAGTTTTGCCTTGACTTCTACATACATATAACGATCATACATTAGGTCCGTTCGCGTACCCTCCTAAAACAGTCCAATTTTACGAAAAAATACGAAATTTAACCAAATCCTGTTCGCGTACTCAAAAATTTCGTAGTTTTTCGTAAAAGAGAGCGCTCACGAGAGAGTAAAATATTTCCCCAGCCTACGAATTTTAGCCCAAGAAATTTCTTTGGGCTGATTTGTGAAAATTTCAAATTTGATAGAAATTCAAATAAATTAAATAAATTGCTCGCTTTTGCTGTCAGTTATAAAATTTAAAAACAAATTTTCAAAGAACAGCAACAAGACAGTAATATTGTGTGAAAAATTTTTTGTTTTCCCGTTCGCTTACTTTTTTGTAGTTTTTTTTTTTGGTGAGAGAATTTTACCCCCACTCTTTAAAATATTTCTTTTTACGAATTTTAGTGCAGAAAGTACGCGAACGGACCTATACTTTCATTTGAAATAAATTTTGTGAAAATTTCGACGCGAAAAGAAATACCGGTCGAAATACGAAATCTGATCGTAAAGCTTATGTCAAAAACCCAACGAAAATTCACTTTAGTTTGTGAAATTACTGCGGGTAGCCATAATGCAATTTTGCTCACTTATCTACATGTCAAAATAATATTCGCAGCTCTATATGAAGATATAAATCCTTCGTACGTATTACCCTCCAAAACCCATTTGTTTACATAGTTGTATTTGTAATGTGAAAGAATTCAAAGAGAAAAATTGACGTGTTTTCACGCATACATAGAAATAACTAATGAGTTTTTTGGGGAAATTTCATAAATTAGAAGAGAAATGACACGCACACTATGAATAAGTTTATGAGGCTGATTTCCGGTTATGATAAACATTCTGAGAGAAATTATCTTTAGTGGAGTTGGCCTGTGTGTATTTGATCCAAACTGTCAGATTTATTTATGCGGCGAGCGACTGGGATCGCTCTTGCTTAAGTTAACGAAACTGAGAAAAATTGAACGAAACGGAGCTAGACTCCATTATGGTCACTCGTATTAGATTCTTTGTATTCGTACGCGCATATGCTAGCTTATGTCTATTATAGTTGGGCCTTAAAACTTAACAATGAGAAAAAAAAGTTACGGTGAAATTGCTAAAATAGTGGATAAAAGTCGAGCAACAGTTCAGACCATAATTAAAAATTATAGAGATAGAGGTCACGTCTCAAATAATCCTCGTTCTGGCCGCCCAAAAACACTCAGTAGTCGCGACATCCGAAGTGTCATTAAAAAAGTCACCAGAAATCCCCGTGTAAGTGCCCTAAAATTAGAGGAAGATATTGCGAAAACATTAGGCAAGACAATTCATCCAGAAGCCGTGCGCAGAGTGTTAAGATCGCAGGGATTTCATGGAAGAGTTCCACGAAGAAAACCCTTTTAGCGAAGTAAACCGACGAAAACGTTTGGAATTCGCAAACCTGATGACCATAGTTTCTGGAAAACGGTACTTTTCATGGACGAAAGTAAGTTTAACATCTTCGGATGCGATGGCAAGGGAAAAGTTTCGCGAAAGGCGAATCAAGAAATGGAAGAAAAAAATTTGGTTCCTACAGTCAAGCACGGTGGTGGCCATGTAATGGTGTGGGGAGCTGCAGCTTCTGGTGTTGGTAACATGGATCGTCACCAATATCTGGATATTTTGCGAGGTAATTTGCATGTCTCTGGCGATTCATTAGGCCTCGGTAACAGCTGGGTTCTACACCAAGACAATGACCCTAAACATACGGCGAAGATTGTCAAAGAATGCTGTATAGGGTCCCAAAACAACTCCACCCTCCTCCCCAATCACCAGACCTAAATGTCACTGAAAATATTTGGGACGAGTTAGAGCGCAGAATTCGTAAATACAAAATAATCGATCGAAATTCCCTCAAAACGGCTTTAACAAATGCTTGGGCTTCCATTACGCCTGATGTCACTGAAAATCTAGTGCTTTCAATGCCTAGAAGACTAAAAGCAGTCCTGGAGTCAAATGGAGGTCCAACAAAATATTAATTTTTATATTATATTTGTTATTTTTTCTTAATTAAAATATTTATTATTAGCTGTATGCAGAGTTGCAAATAATGCATTGAATTTTATAATGCATTTTGAATAAATTAGAAAATATTTTTCAATTTTTAATTCTATTTTTTTTTAAATTATTTATTAAATTTTATTTTTCAATGTTACCGTATGGCATTAATTATTTAATTGTGTTCTATCAAATTAAAATATTATTTTCCAATGCAAAACTTTTATAATAAAAATACGTATTTTTATTTTATTTGGTAGACTTTCGCAATTATTAATTAAAATACTTTAAGTTTTTATTTCCAAAATATTTAACCTGATTAATGTTATAACTTACGGTTATCACGCAATTATAACACAAAAAAACAACAATTATTCAAATATTATAATTTATTATTATTATTGTTCGACCGAAAAACGATTTTTTTTCAAAATTTGTTTGTTAGTATCAGTCAATCTTCAATCTGGACATTTGTACGTCAAGATTTCGAATATTAACTGAAATAAATGGAAATAATTGAATAAATTCCCACTAGGCATTGAATTAAAAAATTGTAGCTCATTTTGAATAGAAGTTATTTTTTAATTTTAATTCAATTAAACTTGCAATAAAATAACATTTATTTACTAATTCAATAAAACTTGCAATAAAATAATTTTTAGTTTAATATTGATGGCAATAAATTAAATTTCCAATGGGTAATTCATAGATGTACAATTAGCATTACATATTTTATTTCAGTCAAGAACAATATCCATTAAAAAAAAAATGAGTAATGCATTGAATTGACATTGGAATTTTTGCAACTCTGGCTGTATGCAGACTTTCGTGAGATGTTTTTTTTTTTTGTTATTTCAAGTGAATTGTTAAAAAAAATTTAAATCTTTTTGTTCTATTTTAGTTGTTAAGCTGTAAATATTCTAAATAATAAAAAATATCACTGAAATTTTGCCTATTATTGACGATTTTGCATTTTTCAAGGGTGTATGTAGACTTTCGTGACTGACTGTAGGTATTTTATGCTATTTATGCTAAAACCATGATTATTAATTTGTCCATGTTATATTTTATTATGTCAAATAAAACAATATACATATACATAATGTTGAAAATACATTTAAGAAAGGAAGAAAAGATAAGTTAGTTGCGAGACATTTTAAAAATAATAATATAGTTTCTTATCTGTGATATGAGCTTCCTCTTTTGCTTTAACTTCCAAAAATGTCTTTGAATATATCGTAAAGTGGACAGAATTCCTAAAATTTAGGAACATAATTTGTTGTCTGCATCTTAATTTATACTTTACCTTTAAAACTACAAACTCCTTTTTCAGTTCTTAGCAGACCAGCCACGATTGATTTTTGCGTTTGGATGGCTTTTGAAAATTAAGTTTTCAGGCTACTCACTTTCCACCTTATTAGGTCCCAGCATCTACGGATTTCTGCTCTAAGCATTTTCTTACTATAAAAGATCTACATATGCTGTAGGTTTCTGTAATATTAATAAATGGTTTGTATTACTTAAAGTCTAAATACGAAACAAATCTTAAAATTAAGCAAAAAGTTTCCTGTTTAATGAATGAAATCAAGGTTCGCATGATAATTTCCATTTCACTTAACTATTTAAAGGGTGGTGATTCTTTTTTCCAATCAAGTCCATTTCGGGAATAAAATGATAGATTCGGAATACTTTTTTATTTCTTAAAGATTCTAAAGCCAATTGAGTGATATTTGGTGAGTTGTCAAAAGTGCAACTACAAATTTTACACATTCCTATAGAGGATGTTTCAAAGATACATCGCCATAGACCTAAAAGGATAACGGTTTTGTCAAAGTTTGATTTTGATTTTACTTTTTTACTAACTCATAGTAAAAAAGTATGTTAGGTATTGACATTAAAAAAGAATTTAATTTTCCAATTCATAAACTAGGCGACTGCATTTTGGCAGGTGCGTAGGTATTTATTTATAGTAATGGGTGATTTTTTTGAGGTTAGGATTTTCATGCATTAGTATTTGACAGATCACGCGGGATTTCAGACATGGTGTCAAAGAAAAAGATGCTCAGTATGCTTTGACATTTCATCATGAATAGACTTACTAACGAGCAACGCTTGCAAATCATTGAATTTTATTACCAAAATCAGTGTTCGGTTCGAAATGTGTTTCGCGACAAATTTTGTTCAGCGATGAGGCTCATTTCTGGTTGAATGGCTACGTAAATAAGCAAAATTGCCGCATTTGGAGTGAAGAGCAACCAGAAGCCGTTCAAGAACTGCCCATGCATCCCGAAAAATGCACTGTTTGGTGGGTTTGTACGCTGGTGGAATCATTGGACCGTATTTTTTCAAAGATGCTGTTGGACGCAACGTTACGGTGAATGGCGATCGCTATCGTTCAATGCTAACAAACTTTTTGTTGCCAACAATGGAAGAACTGAACTTGGTTGACATGTGGTTTCAACAAGATGGCGCTACATGCCACACAGCTCGCGACTCTATGGCCATTTTGAGGGAAAACTTCGGAGAACAATTCACCTCAAGGAATGGACCGGTAAGTTGGCCACCAAGATCATGCGATTTGACGCCTTTAGACTATTTTTTTTGGGGCTACGTCAAGTCTAAAGTCTACACAAATAAGCCAGCAACTATTCCAGCTTTGGAAGACAACATTTCCGAAGAAATTCGGGCTATTCCGGCCGAAATGCTCGAAAAAGTTACCCAAAATTGGACTTTCCGAATGGACCACCTAAGACGCAGCCGCGGTCAACATTTAAATGAAATTATCTTCAAAAAGTAAATGTCATGGACCAATCTAACGTTTCCAATAAAGAATCGATGAGATTTTGCAAATTTTATGCGTTTTTTAAAAAAAAAAAGTTCTCAAGCTCTTAAAAAATCACCCGATATTAATTAAACTGAGAGGTATTTATTAAATTGAAGCTTCAGGTTTAATGTATAGGTACTTTTCTGTTAATGTGACTCTCGAACTTTTAAAGAAACTTTTTTTGATAGTGAACTGTCCAAAAGATAGATGGCATTCTAAAATAGGGCAAGAGTACGATAACTTAGGCGACAAGATATTATAACGGAAGTTTTTAGAACAGTTAAAAATAAGCATTTTTTACTATGGGAGGGGGGTCTATATCCCCCCGTTTAGGCAGGAGGGTCAATTTAAAAAAATTCTTACTTAAAATGGAAAAAATTCTTAAAAAATAACGGTGATACTTACAATTAAGTTGTATACATTTTTTTAAAACCAACATTCTGTTCTATTAGCCAGTTTTTAAATCAAGTCAAAACTATGCGTAGTTTTTGAAAAATTTAATTTTAAACTCAAAATTTGAGTAAAAAAAGTTAAAAAAAGGTTTAAAGTGTAACTTTTTCAATACTTCAAGATTATTTACCATTGTTTTTATTTCAGAATTTATTACTCTTATTTGTTTTTGATCAAAAACTGAAAACTAGATGATTTTATGTCTTTTAGTTTCTGAGAAAACTGAAAATAAAAATTTAATTTTAAACTCAAAATTTGAGTAAAAAAAGTTAAAAAAAGGTTTAAAGTGTAACTTTTTCAATACTTCAAGATTATCTACCATTGTTTTTATTTCAGAATTTATTGCTCTTATTTGTTTTTGATCAAAAACTGAAAACTAGATGATTTTGTGTCTTTTAGTTTTTGAGAAAATTGAAAATAACCACAACTACTATTTTAATTTAATTCTTTTTTTTTTGCTTGAGTGGTCTTATTTTGATAGTAATAATGGTATTTGCGTATGCGTAATGCGTGTTTGGGTGTATGCAACAGTAAGGTGTGCGCGAGTTTGGGTGTGTGCAACAGTGGGATTGGTGATTGCAACCCCCCTGCTTGGGAACACTATAGGATTTGGGGTGGGTGCAAGTTAGAGTGCGTGCAAGGTGGGGAGGGTGCAAGGTGCGGTGGGTGCAAGATGGGGTGCATGCAAAGTTTCTTTTGCATTTAAATAAGCTGGATTTAAGAAAAATTAATTTACCTCTTAATCCATATTCGATTATTACTATCAAAATAAGACTACGTTAATACTTAAGGAAGGAAAAAGTAATTTAATTAAAATATTTTGTTTTGGTAATTTTCAATTTTCTCAAGAACTAGAAGACATCAAGTCATCTAGTTTTCAGTTTTTGATCAAAAACAAATAAGAGCAATGAATTCTAAAAAAAAAATAGTAGATAATCTGAAAGTTTTGAAAAATTACACTTTAAACCTTTTTTTTAACTTTTTTTATCACAAATTTTGACTTTAAAACATTTTTTTTCAAAAACTATGCATAGTTTTGACCTGATTTAAAAACAAGCTAATAGACAAAAGTGTTGGCTTTAAAAAAAGGTATAATACTTAAATATAAGTATTACCGTTATTTTTCAATTATTTTTTTTCCATTTAATGTACAGTGGCGAGCAAAATAATAGCAGTGTAATAGGCAACAAGCTATAATTTTTCATAAATCAATAACACAGACACTTTTTCGCAACTCTACTTTATTTTGGTACAGAGTAATAATTATCTTAAAAGGTGCAAGTGATAATTTAACGGTAAATTCTCATTACTTTGTTTAAATATTGCTTTTTGTAGTGTGATTCATTATTTTAGGCGAGCAAAATAATAGCAGTGATTGACAAATTTAATTTAAATAATTGTGTTTTAATTAAAATTTTGATTTCAAAAGTTATAAAAACAAGTCCTGTTATTCTATTTTATATTTCCGTTAAAATTGTAATAAAATTATTGAATTTAATAATTTAAAGTGGGTTGAGGTAAACACTACACACTGAAGAGGCGGGAATTTATAATAAAGCTCATTTTTGAAGGCAAAACGTACAAAAAGGTTCAGGAACTTCTTGGCTGTTCAGCGAAGATGCTAAGGAACGCCTAACCTTTGAAAGAAGGGCAGAAACGATAGACGGAAACAATTTCTTACACCATCTTATATATAAAACGTGTGGGTCGCTTTTCAAGGAATAATCCTACAGCAGCAGCTACAGAGATTGCAGCCGATTGATGTTCCGTACGGTGTGCATACGGTGAGGAGAACACTAAGGGAGCATGACTTAAATGCTCGCAGTCCAAGAAAGGTTCCACTTTTAAAGAAACACCTTGTAGTTAAAAGGGTGAAGTCTGCTCGCCAACATTTTGGATGGGCTCCGGAAATGTGGAGAAACATTCTCTGGACCGATGAAAGCAAGGTGGCTCTCTATGGTGGTAAATGATCTCGGCAGTTTGTGAGAAGACCCCCGCATATGGAATATAACCCTGGATACACTACAAAAACTATTAAGCATGGGGGATCCAGTATAATGGTTTGGAGATGCTTCTCCTATTATGCAGTTGGCCCAATATACTGCATCAAAAGCATTATGAACCAGCACTCTTACGTGGATATCCTGCAAAACACTATGCTGCCATGTGCCGAATACGAATTGCCCTGAAATGGGTCTTCCAGCTGGATAACGACCCAAAGCATACCAGCCGAGCAGCCAAGCAATGGTTTCAAGATAATAGGATTGAGGTCATTGAGTGGCCTGCACAGTCTCCTGACCTCAATCCCATCGAGAATCTTTGGGCAGACATTAAAAAAGAAGTATTCAAGGCAATACCAAAAAATAACACAGAACTACGGAGCGTTGCTGAGCAGGCTTGGCAATCAATAACACCATCAAGATGTCAGGGACTTGTGGACTCAATGAAACGTCGTTGTGAAGCAGTTTTAAAAAAATAAAATAATAATAATAAAAAATAAAAATAATAATAATAAAAAATAAAAATAATAATAATAAAAAATAAAAATAATAATTGTTAACAAATACTAGTTTTTATTAAATAAAATACCGTTGAAAAGAACTTTTTGTGTCCTTGTTTTATTTAAATTTAACAGAAAAAAAAATCACTGCTATTATTTTGCTCGCTTTATTTTGAGGTGTATTTTGTTTTTGGATTACTGCTTAGCTAATTAGCAATAAATTAAATTCCATTCTTACTAAAAATTAAATTTTAATGAATCTTAAGGAGTTTTACTTAAAAACATTTCCAACATCAAAGCTCTTTTTATGTTTTATGTTTTATTTAAAATAATTTTCCATGCACTGCTATTTTTTTGCTCGCAGCTGTACATATTCTTTTAAACTGCCCCTACCGCCTAAACGGGGGGAGATAGACCCCCCCTCCCATAGTAAAAAATGCTTGTTTTTAACTGTTCTATACAAATCCGTCATTAAACTTTGTCGCCAAAGTTATCGTACTCTCCCCGAAACTTTTTTTGATAGTGAACTGTCCAAAAGATAGATGGCATTCTAAAATAGTTTGGATATAAGCTTTTATAAAGATTTTTGGCGTTTTGTACCAATAAATACCAAACACAAGATCTAAATCACAACTTTTAATGTATATTTCTTAAAATTCTATTATAATAAAATTAGTCCTGCACGAGACAGTCAAGACATCGACGAGATCAAAAAAAAGGGGTAACAAAGTATCTCAAAGTGCTGCTGCTTCTAGAACGTTGTTTCAGTTAATTTTGTATCTTTCTTTCCTGCGATCGCTGCGCCATCCATCTGTGAGAGACTATAGAAATTTGCAATGAGTCGACATGGTCGCCACATGTTTAAAGTTGTTTAACTTTTGACTTGGTATATTATTTATGCTGTAAAAAGTTTAGGAAAGTCAAGGGATTTGCCATGAAATAAGAAAAGCTTCAGTTCGTCGTTTCAAAGTTAAACAAACAAACAAATTACATTTTTCTAGGACTTACAAATATTTTTAAAACTAAAAACTCAACGAAGATATTGAGATACATCTTTTGGGATTTTTCATGGGAAAATTAAATCAATTTATTTTTGATCTAGATCTATTAAAACTCCAATTTCTCCTGTTTTTGCAAAGATAATAAATTGATTAATTTTTGATTTAAGATGAAATCTGCAGATCTGGATTTTTCCGCAGATTTACCTTTCTTTACAATAATACTGATCCAATAATAAAAAAATGTGTTGCTGGAAATTTGACATCTCTACCGCACTCGTGAAAACGTAGAGGAAGTTGAACTAATGCAATGACATCCATGCGCCACGAAAAAAAAATCAATTTTTGACGAAATCTAAAAATGTACTCGTGGAAAACCCCATCTATAATCGGAACTTTTTGTGTTTTTGATAACCAAATCGGAGGCAAATATGAACGTGTACCAACGCAAATTTTATTTTGTTAAATAAAAATCTTGTGAAAAGTAATAGTAAAATAAACAAAGACAGTTTAACAGTGTTTTTAGAAGTAAAAGAACAAGAAATAAATTTAAAAGGGGGTTAAAAAAACAGCTGGCCAACCTTTTAAAATGTTCTTGAAGATAGATATTTTCTCTGTTCTCCAAGAAACCTTGTGTCGTAATAAGACGTATCAGGGGAAAAAAATCAAGAGTCAAAAGTTTTTTTCTTACAAAAATTCATTTGATTTTTCAGGTCGGTCAGCCTTTTAAATTCTTGGCAATGTCCAGCTTATGGGGTTTTCCATGCGCAAAATAATTCAATTTATTCTTGATCTAGATCTGTCAAATCACAAGTTTTCCCTGTTTTTGCATTCCATGGGGTAATATAAAAGCTACGCATGTCAAAAGTATATAACTGCATTTCACTTCGTAAATTTGTCATTTTTTTGTAAGTTTTGAGTGACTATTCTAATTTCCCAGCTTTTGGCAATATTAAACCTATCATACTGTTTTGAATGTAATACCCACCTTTACTCCTCCTTCATGCATGAAAGACAAACGTTAACTTAATCCAGTTCGAGTTTTTATAATTGTGCTATGCAAACAGCATTTTAGTCTTGAAGTCTATGCATTCCATTCAAGTCTATGCGTACATAGGTATTTATTTTGGCTTATTTTTTTAAAATCGTATCCATGTACATATTTCGCCCGTACATGGCTTTGAAAACTATTCGTTTTAAAGAATTTCTATATACCTGAGTCCACAATTTAGGGATGCGACACCTTAGGTTAGGTTAACTGCTGGAACACAATGGTGTCGGAGCCGGAGTCGGAGTCGTAACTGGAATAGCTGTCAAAGTATTCAATGTACGCAAATGCAAATGTACGAACACAACGCGACGCAACTGGAATCGGAGCCGCAGCCGGAGTCGGAAGAGTTCACCAACTTTTAACTTTGACGTACACTTTTGACGTCTATCATTTTTGGCACATCAAATTTGATTTCGTGGTTTGTGTTTCTGCAATTAATATTTTTCACTGCGGTTGTTAAAATAAATAAAAAAAAAAGTAAAAATAAAACAAATAAAAGTTAAAACAAAATGGATGAATCTGAAAAAATTATCCAAGCGGTCGCTGAAAGAGACGTCCTTTGGAATTTAGAGAACAGAAACTATAAAAACAATAAAATAAAAGCAAAGGAATGGGAAGCAATTGCCCAACAATTAAATATCCCAAGTGTGTTTTGTGTGATATTGTTTGTTTTAATTGTTATAATTTATTTTTTGTTTTTTTTTAGTGGAATTCAAAAAAAAAAGTGGAGAAGCCTGTGAGACACCTACTCCAGAGCCATCTCCAAAAAACCTGTGTCTGGACAGGCAGCCGAATGCGATGATGAGGAAGTTGGGGGAAAGTATTCGGCCCAAATGGAATTTTTAAGAGCACATTTGAGACACCGACAGTAATATAACATACATTATTAACACCCCTATTCCCATTGTCAATTCATAATTGACAATCGCAATAGGGGTGTATGATTATTAAGTTATTAAAATTAATTTTTTTCAAGAACAATTGGAAATTATACACCGTCGCGCTGTTCTTCAGAGGAAACCCTAACGCCATCGCCAACTCCATTAGCATTTGTTAGCAAAACTTTGAACTCTGAAGAAGCTCCAAAAACTTATTTGACACAGGCCATGGAAAACTATTAGAATAATCCTGAGCCGGCCTTAAATCCTCCTATACATGCCATAGGAAACTATGTGGATAGTGAGCCGTTTTTAAATCCTCCTAAAAGAAGGAGAATAGAAAAACAACAAAATAAGATAGAAAAAACTTTTGTTAATACTATGATGACGGTTCAAGAGTTTTTGACTAAGCCCCGTGAACCGCCATCAATCATTTTGCAGTCTCCTTCGCCATCCCAGCTTACTTCAGAGGACGAATTGTTTTGCCGCTCATTGGTGGAAAAGCTGGCAAAGTTTCCAATTCACCTCCGATCCGAAACAGCAGCAAGTTAGAAATGCTCCGATTTCTAAACGAAGTTGAGCTGAATTGGATTCAAGAAGGAGGGGAATAATATTACTTAAAACATGTATCATGTATGTATGTATGTACTTTATATTTTCAAAATTTTCATATTTTTTATACTTATTTCACCACTATTGCAGATTTAATTTCCAAGTACTGAAGACAAATGGAATTTTGAGTTTTGGAAGACTATTACCTATGCAGAGAAATTATGAGAATTGTGTTTTTGAGTTTTCTTTTATAGTAGTAGTAGTAGTAGTAGTAGTAGTATTTTTATTCATAATTAAATTTTAACATTAAATTTTAACAAAAATGGTTTATATAGCATGGCAAAATGCCGTCTGCCAGATTGGCAATAAAGTATAATTACTAGTTTGTAATACAAGTTTTCCTCAAATTATAATAAGTCGTGTTTTTTTCAGGTTCTTATTTATATACAATAATGATTGTTACAACAATAGTGAATAAGGTGGAACATTTGCATATACATAATTATATATATTTTTTCTTCATTTAAAAGCTTTCATTTTGTATTCTTAATCTATATTTTAGTGCGATTTTGCAATACTCATATAGTAGCGGAACATTTATCTGATTTAGTTGCATAATAACCTCTTCCTCCGATAAGAAATCGTGCCCAAAGACACTTCTCCTCGTTTCCCTTAAAGTTGGGCATCTTCCAATGAAGTGGATAACATCTTCACGTTCGGCCAGGTTACATATACTGCATTCCAATGGCAAATCTGCTCTGTGGGGAATATAATTAAGGTTCAGCAATTCACTTCGAAGCCTGACCATCGTAGAAATTTTTTGTACACTATTAGAGTCGTGAAAGTAATTTGTATTTACCAAGTTGTGGTTAAGTCTACTATAGATTGATCTGTACAACGACCCAGATGCTTCCGTTACGTAATCTTCTCTATATTGCTCATCTGTTTTTTCTATTATCTCGTACAAATTTCCTTTAGTACTTGCCACATCTTCAATGTTGATATTTAAGCTTAAATTACAACGCTGTGCCAATCCCATCCAGTCTGCATACCAACTTTTTCTACCTTCCATAGCTTTTACTACGATTTTCCTAATAAGTCGAGTCTCCGGCATCATCATAACCTTAAGTAAATAATCCGCTTGGAGCTTAAGCGTTTTTATGAACAGCGGTGATAGCCCCGTCTCAATCATAATAACATAATTAGGCGTGTTTGCTGGTAGATGGAATATCCTTTTCACATAAAACCTCAAAAGTTGTTCAACTGTGTCAAACTTCTTACTTCCCCAAACCTGAGATCCATATAGCAGAATGGTCTCCGCAACTGCTTCAAATACCTTGTATTTGCTGCTATGCGCGATGTTTTTGTTCATAAAACATTTCTTCCATGAGATATTGATAGCCGCTTTTGCTTTCTGGAGCTTTTCCTTAAAATGCTTCTCCATACTCAAGTTCTTCGAGAAGTAGACACCTAGATACTTATAATCGTTGACAATCTCAATATTTTCCCCATTGAATTTCCACTTTTCGTTTGATGCGGTTCTTCCACCACTTTTTCTAAAAATCATTACTTTCGATTTTTCGATATTGACTATGAGGTTCCATAACCGGCAATAATCATGTACTCTATTGATCATGAGTTGCAGAGTTTCAGGGGAATTTGCAAACATTACTACGTCATCCGCAAAGAGAAGCGCCTTTATACTCTCTCCCGCGAAGACCACTCCGCCGGGCAGATAGTCAATCAGATCATCTATGAAGAGAGCAAATAATGTTGGACTTAATGCGCATCCCTGCCTGACACCGGATCCAGTTTCAAACCAGTCTGAAAGTTCTGCTCCATTCCATACTGCTGCATGTGTTTCCTTATACAAAGCTTCCAGAACTCGCCCAAATTTTCGTGACAAGCCCACTCCATACAATTTGTATAATAAAGCTCTTCGGTCTATGGTATCAAAGGCTGCCTTGAAGTCGATAAAGAATACATACAATTTTTTATTTTGCAACAAAAAGTTTTCCGCTATACTTCTCAGAATGAAAACGTTGTCAACTGTCGAATACCCTGCTCTAAATCCAGCTTGAAACTCTTTTAACAAATTCTGCGAATCTATCCAAGTTGTAAGGCGTTTTTGTAGCACTGCTGTAAATATTTTATAAGTGGAGTTTTGGAACGAGATTCCTCTATAGTTTGCAGGATTCGTTAAGCAGCCCTTTTTATGTATGGGGAATACGATCGAATCTCGGAACTCCTTTGGCGTTAAATTACCATTAAACACTTTATTAAAAAGTCTTGACAAGCAATCCTTCAAATTGTTAGTCCCATATTTATAAAATTCCACAGGTATCCCGTTTGCTCCTGGGGCCTTTCCATCTTTAAGGCCTCCCAAAATTAAGTCAATTTCATGCGAAGTGATTTCAGTATCTAAAATTTCGTTTTCAAATCCAGGAACTGCATATTGCCAATTTAAGGTACTTGGTGTTGGATTCAGCAAAACGTTGAAATGTTCCCTCAGTGCATTCTTACAGAGATTCGTATTTATAGTAAATTGTTTGCCATTAAGTTTCCATGCAAGCTTCCAGAATTCCGATGCATCTTTACAATTCGCCAACCTCGACGCTTCTAATTCACTGTAGCTTCTCTTTTTGCTTCTGCACAGCTCCTTGTATTTTTTATTCGCCTCGGTATATTTATCTCTAAAACGACTTTCATTTAAATTTCTGAACATATTAAGGCAACGAAATGTATCCATGCGCGCAAGCTGACATTGTTCGTCGAACCACGGTTCTTTACTGCCTACTTTATTTTTAACTTGCTTTTGTGGGTATGAGGTCTTGATTATTTCTTCTAAATGACCAAAGTCCACATCCTCTTGAGTTTGAAGCTTCAAATCAAGTAAACGTCTATACGTAGGTGCTCTTGACTCTTTCCATCTTAGTTTTGGAAGCAGCTTCATGCTCGTAGTTTCTTCAGAAGTATTTATTTTATTATAAAAGGTTACAACTATTGGAAAGTGGTCCGAGTATGGTACTCCTTCGATTTCAAGGTCCGTAATATAGGGCTCCCATTCCTCACCTAAGATGCTATAGTCTATCACCGAAGTTCCTTGCCCGCTGGCAAATGTGAAATTGCCGACACCGTCGCTCAAACTAGTTCCATTTTGAACTCGAAGGGCAAAAGAATCGCAGAGCTCTAAGAGTTTTTTTCCCCTTGCATTGCATACTGCATCCTTTGATCGCCTATGTATTCCATTGATTGCGTTCATCACACCTGATTCTTGTCCAACCCTTGCATTGAAATCTCCGATCATTAAAACGTTTGACGCATTTCTGTTGTTTAGTAGCTCGGTTAGTTGCTCGAAGTCAGTTTCCCAGTTGTTGCAATTTAAGTAAAGAGGTATTATCCACAAAATCTTGTTTTCCATTTTCAATTTCACACATGATGCTGCATTATGCGTATGAAACTCGCATTTGATACCATTGAGATTTTTCTTGAATCCGAAGAAACAGCCTCCACTTGCTCTACCCCTCGTATGAGTTCTTACTGCAGGAATCCACTTAAAATTATAATCTATTAGCTTATTCTCAACATTTTTAAAATAATTTTCCGTCAAGAATGTCTCATATAAAAATACAAATTCAAAATTATGCACAAATTTATAAAACTCGGTAAAAAGTGATTTATTAAGTAGCCCTGACACATTGTAGGATAATATCTTAAAGAATTCTAACTTATTATAACTAAAATCATTACATAAAATTTTTGGTTGGCAGACGGCTTTAGTACTAAATATTATGTTTAGGAGTACTAACGACAGCACTGGTCGAAGGCATTGTGTTTACATCCTTGGTATATTGTGCATTCTGACGTGTGGTGAATAAACTGTCAGTTTCGCTGTCACAAATCAATTGCTGTAGCATATGTATTCCATCTTCTTCGTCGCATTTGAGTTTATTGTTGTGATCAAAATAAAATGTTTTATTGTTGACTTGTAATGTTTGTCCGCGAATTAGAACTCTAGCGTTTCTGTTTTTTGTGACTATATCTGTTTTTATTTGTATTAGTCGTCTCCTTTTATCTCATGCAGCTTTCGTGTAGTCTCGATGGATGGATATCCCACTGTTTTTCAGCTCTTTAGCATTCTTCAATATGCACGGTACATCCTCAGATTCCTGCATTTCTACAATAACATTTGCTATTCTGTTGTCTCTGGAGCGAATTATCCGTGTTCGTTTTATTTTTGTAGTGTTTTCTTGTCGCAGTAAATCCATGCACACCTTTTTAGCAGTTTCTATTGCTTGCTGCTCGTTGTCCTGCGATGGAATATGCAGAACTAAGTTATTCTCTATGGATTTCCTTTCGAGAATTTCTACTTGGCGCTCTAGTTCAAGGCACCTGTCCTCCATTAGATGTAAATTTGACAGAAGCGCTGCATTGCTTTGTTCTAATGACTGCACTTTTGTTGTTATTTCTATGAGGTCTGCCTTTGTTGGAAGGTTTTGCAGTCTAACATCGAGAATAGTTGCTAGTGAAGTCTCGATCATGGATTTAAGATCAACTATCTGCATGTTTCCGACTTCTGAGTTTTGTTGTGACATTATTTCTTCTGAAGTTGATTGGTGTAAAGGCGAAATCTCAGAAAATGGTCTCTTGGTTTTAGGACCTTGCGATGGAGTGACATTTTTTGCAGTTTTATTGTTGTTGTTTTTTGGTGGTGTTCTTTTTATTCCCATCATTTATGCGATTTACACTTACTTATTCAATAAAATGTATGCTCACCTTTGAGTATATAATTTTCAAGTGGCTTAATTTTCACTTTCAAATTGTTTCTTTAAAAAAAAAACACTTTAAAATCAGTTAAAATTCACAAATTTAAGGGAGCTTATTTACAAAATACTTCTAGACGTTAGCGTGCCAGGGTTGCCAATCCTTTTATATATTTATGAGAACTCATTTTGAGTTTTTTTGTATTTATTTATTTATTTCTACTTTGTAAGTTTGTTGTTTGTTTGTTACCTACTCCTGAATTAATAAATTTTATTTTAATTGTTTTCATTGAAAATGTTGTGCTACCTAAGAGAATTCTGTCGGGTTAGTCTGGGGAGGAGGTTCAACTGGAAAACCTGCATTTCCAGAAAACATTTAGCACACAAATGCCCGCAGGTATAGGAGGCTGTAGATACTTTTCGTATCAATTTAAAGAATGATTTCAAAAAATTCCCGTGTAAAAGTGTTTTTAACATTTTTTGATTCTCAAAAAAAAGTTGAAACAATTTTTAGATGGACATTTTTTGAAATAATTTTTTGAATTTAATAGAGTTTACGGAATCAGTTAGCAGACATAAACGGATGGATGGATTTTTTTGAAATTTGGTACAGTTATTTTTTGTGCAATCTCCAAGGTTTTGTTTCTTTTTTTTTTGTTTAATATTTCTGTTAGAAAGTGTTCCTTCTATAATACAAAATAAAATTCAATACAAAAAACATTTTATTAATTATTTTTATTTTGTTTTTATAAACTAAAATTTTACATATGTAGATGATTAAGTTATTGAGGTTGAAAACTAACTTTTTCCTCGTTCAAAAAATAATTTGTGAGAGTATTTCTCATCTCGGCTGCACCGTCTGCTCGGTTATTTGATCCAAGTCTGCGCACGGGAAGCAAATTAATGCTTTCTTGTCGTCAACCGCCATTGACTCGTTCTCCAAGCTCATTGTAAGTGTCACAATACAGGTCGGGGCAATATGTTTTTGATTTGTGTACCACATCGGTAATTTTTAAAAAATTATGCAAAATTGTACACGCAAGCACAATGTTGTCGGCGCTTTCGGGATGGAATTCAATTGCCTTTCCGAGAATTCGCCATCGAGCCGATAGGATTCCAAATGTATTTTCAATTACTCTTCTGGCTCTAGATTGCCTGTAATTGAAAACTTCTTCCCGTTTATTCAAAAGAATCCCTGGGTAAGGCCTCATAAGGTTCATTCTCAGCGGAAAAGCACTGTCGCCAACAAAGTAATATGGGACTTTTTTCTGGGAGTTGGCAAGGTTTTCAACTGGTGGAAAGTTTATGGAATTTGTCAGTATTTTTTTTTCCTATTTCGCAATTCCTAAAAATTCCAGCATCACTCTGACTGCCGTATGCGCCAACATCAACTGCATCGAGAAAGAACTAATAATTTAGTTTTTTCTCTCTGTCTACGCTGCCAACGCAATTGAGCATGTTCCACCTTTCACCAAACTCTTTACTAGTTTGCTTCCAGTCGGATTGATTGAGTTCCGGCATATAAATTGGGGACAAAATATCCCAGAACACCATACATGTTTCAACAATTATTTTTCGAACTGTTGAAGCACCCATCCGAAAAGACCATGCCAAATAATTAGGTGTTACTCCTTGTGACAGATATCTAGAGAAATAAACAATCAGAAGTTGAATTGAACTACATAATTGTGAACTTACGTCAAGGTTAACACCATTCTACATTCTGGGCTTATAGCTTTTCGAATCGACGATTTCGTCAAACGCTTTTCCACTAAACTCAACAACAAGTTGTATTGGATGTGATTCATTCTTGTTGATTTAAAGAATAGATCAGGATCATTTTCTCTAATGAATTTAAAAGTGGTTTCAAAATACCCCTTTTCATTTCTTTCCTGGTACACTGGCCGGACCCACCACCTTTGCGTATTAACTTTACTATAATATTTTAAAAAAATACACGACATTTCAAAAAGAGACATTATTAAAACTATATCTTCGTTTTCAAAATCCATTTTATTAAATAATTTTAAAACTCAGCCAAACTCAAAACAAAAGTATCAAATCAATAATTTCAAAATTACAACAAAATCTATATCAAACGTCAAAAAGTCGTACGACGTATTGTGTGCGTACTTTCTGTTAATGTACGATAAGCTGTGACAGCTATTCCCACTTCGGCTGCGGCTCCGATTTTTTCATTGTGTTCCAGCAGTAAAGTGAATGTCCGTTATGAAGTAGGACACACTTAGACCAGTTTAATGGCCAATTGTGATACCACATAAATCTTGAGGCTTTCCTCTAAGCTCAATGAAACCAGTTTGAGTCCCTTATGAAACGTGAGAGGCTGATTATGTCAATATGATTCAGATCGTTATAGAAGAATTCTCCTATGTAGGTAATTCTTGCGTTTTTGAGCTAGAGCAGGGCATATACAGAGGAGGTAAAGTACTCAGCCTTATCACAGGCCCCGTCGTAATAGATTCGTAGTACGAACCCGAAAAAAGTATCATTGCTCCCGTCGCGTGCGTCGTACTAAAAAAATTTGCTACGAAATTCAGAGTTCGTGAAAAGTGGTATCACTAGCCACGAATGAATAGGAAGTTTGGCAATTTTTTCTACCTACGAATAGTTATTTTGATCGGAGTTCAATTTTAAACGAACAAAAAATATTTAGCGTGCAAAGATAAATTTAATAAAAATAAAGTAGGTATTTCAAAAGAATCATGTAAGTTTTACTATTGTTTTAATGTAAAAGTGTTTACCTATATTTTTAATTTTTTGTTGAAGGGCAAATAAAGTTATCACAAATAAAATTAAGTTCCAAACCTGAAATTGCCCAAGCATTTTCGAAAATCCCTAAGGACGAAGTGAATTCCTTTTGGGAAGCAGTAAGCTAAGGACACCTCTAGCTGGAGAAAAGTAAATTGAATAGATTAGTCCAAACTTTTTTATAATTTAATTCAATTCTTAGGTGTGGTTAGATTGGAAGGCATACATCAACAGAAAAATGGTTGAGAACAAAAAAGAATGCAAAGCTACAGGTGGCGGAGGAAATAGAATGCATTCTAAAAGAAGCCTCGAAGAAGTTTCATAAGACTGACTGACCTTAAAACTTCGACCAGAGGAATAAAAGATACACAATCTTTTGGATTCGAAAATTCTTCCGAGCCTTTAGAATCTAATGAACCTTGTGAAGAGAACCAACTCGCCGATGTTTCGATATCATCAGACGTAGTTGACGTGAAAAAATGGTTGCCTGTAAAGTCGGTTTTACGGGCGAAGATTTTACGTGACAACGTTAAAATTCTTGCTCAACACAGTTTAAATCAAGTTTTCTTATATCTGCCACTTTTTCTTAATATTTGTAATTTTAAAGAATCAATTTGAAAATCAAAACATTTATTCAGATCGAAGGTTCAAATTTTTGCTAAATAAATTTGAAATTAATGAAAATTTGTAAAATAATAATTAATTAATTAATTTTAAACTAATAATTTACTTAACACTATCAACATTTATCAATAGTATGACATAACCTATAAACTCAGTTTCTCAACTTTTGTGTCAATCTAACAATTAATCAATCAATCATAGTTTACGATAATGAAATATCAGTGTACAATTATTTACCTTTATTGTTGTAGTTGTTGTAAATGACGAATCTAAGCACTCCACATTTTCACTACAGACACAGCTGACGATACTTTAACCACACGTGTGAACTTGTATTATGACGCTTTCTTGTTTTTCCAACGCCAAGAACGTTCGAGAAAGACAAAGACAGAGACACAAGCATGCGCCGATTCAATGCGCCTAATTCTCTAGTGCTGCGCGCGCGGCAGACCGATCATAGTTGAGTGGGAGAGAGACGCAAGGCATTCGGCGGGCCTCTCTCTCGTTCGGTGACTCATCGTTACGTTACCGGGCGTTACACTTTTTCATAAGTGACTCCCTAACAACCTAATTTAAGACGTTGTCACGTCAAAATGTTCCATGGGCGGCGTCTTCCAACGACTTCGCGTCAATCATATGATTCATCCAGCCTTTTAAAAGAACAAACAAAGAAAATTTTGCGCTACATTTTTAGTGTATTTTCTTCATTTATTGCAAATATTGCAACGGCAATATTATCCATTTTTAAAGACAAAAACAAATAGAACTAAATCGAAAGATGAAAAACAAGCTTTTATTTATTTTTCTTATTTTGACACAAACCAGCTGATTTTGACACTCGGAAATTAGTATTTCTGTGTGGCAATGCTTTTTTGATTTCGTTCGGGGCTTATGATGTATGTAAATGTATTCGTAGTGTAAAAGCATTTTCGGGGACTCTCTGATAGGGGTGACTGTTTCCTCCTCTTCCTCATCAATACAGCTTCTGCAAGTCATTTGAAAATACGCGTAGCCGCATGGCCAGATGTTTTTCTTGACCTGACACGTGGTTATGTTATTCCACCTGATGTTTGCCTTCTTCATAGCGTCTTGCATTAGCAATAGTTTACATCGCGGTAGAATGAGTTGTACTGTACCATTTCTGGCGAGTTCATCTGCCTTACAATTTCCTGGAATGACTACGGCAAAGGTTAATATTTAACTGTTGTGCCATCTTCATTAGAGATAATCGACACTTAGGGGCCTATTATGTAAGACAACTAACAACAAAGTTGAGTTGTAATCCGGCAATCGGTATTACCGATCACAACTAGTTGACTGTCACAAGTCAACCAGTAGTCAACTGAGAAATGGTTGACTTTTTAAATGTGTTTGGGGGTATTATGTAAGCCAGTTGAGTTGTCTCTCAGTTGTGATTGTTATCAAAATTCAACAACTGCTATTTACCGGTTGTGTAGTGCATTTGTGTGTACAAAAAAATATCGGTACGCACCAACAGCGAATTGAAAAGCAATTTTATTAAGAAAATGGAGAAAAAATGTAAGTTTTACAAATAATAATATAAACGTTTATAAGAAAATAATTTTTTTAGACAAAAATCACAAATACCCATTTTGATAGGTTGATTGAGGTTCATCAGCAGAAACATACACTTACAATCATGACATTCAGACTGTAATAACCTTTTCTATTTATATAGAGATGTTGAAGATTTTGTGTTGGTGCTATGATTCGAACATGAGTTCCATCGATGCATCCTTTTACTCCAGTAAATCTGGTTTTATGGTAAAAATGAATCTTCGATAAATTCAAATTGGTCAGATATGTTCTTCTACTACGGGTAGCACTTCTACTACCGAAACTGTTGGTTGAGCAAGGTCTAAATCAAAATCATTACCACTGCACTTTTGGCAACTTCTCTCTGCCATGAAATGTAGGGCAGTGCAGAGTTTGAGAAAATAATCTTTGATTTCGTTTAGCACATAAACAAATGTGTCTTTGTCGAGTCTAAAATAACTTATAAATCTGCAACAAAACGGAGTCATTAACAGCACTTCTCACCAAAAATTTGTTTACAAAAAATACTTTTTGTTTGGAAGTTCCAATGGATTGGAGCGATCTCTCATCAGCGCAACATTGAGGGGATTTTCTTTTTCAGAATTTACAAGAAACAAATCAATACAACTCTCCATTTCGTATTATTTTGTCTTTTTAATAAAATTTTGCACTGAATTCAAAACTTTGAAACACCTACGTATGTATTTTACTTTACACAGCTGATTTTGACACAAAAAAAGCAAATAAAAGTAGGCAATATATTTGGTCTACTCAACTGAAAAAAGTTGTCTCCCATAATACGAATTTTTTTTGCAGTTGTCTTCAAATTGAGTTGTCTTGATTACAACTCAACTAAGTTGAGTTGTGATCCATAATAGGCCCTTTATGGACCAACCTTTTAAGCGTGAGATTTTTAAGAACACCATTGTTTACATTTGCTTACCTGTTTCCTTTCCCTGACTCGAATTGTATTACTCTTTTCACCGTTTTTATAAAGAGTCCAAAGACTTAATTGAATGCAAAAACTTCTAAATAATCCAATGAAATCAAGGGAGGGCCAATGAAGTTTCAAGTTTAAGGTCTTAAAATCTTTTAGTTGAATTCAATTATAATGATTGCATTCCCAAAAGATTGCATTTCTTTACAAGCCTACCCAGTTACCCTAAAGTTATCCCTCACTATACTATAAATGTTTAAAAGTCCTTTACCGTTATTGTCTCGCTATATATAGAAGAAATGAAAACGAAAAAAACTTCTCAAACCCAAAAAACAAATGCGCTCGACTTTTATTTTTCTCATTGAAAGTCTCCCTCCACTTTTGTTTCACACCCCTGTGTTATTCCATTAGCAGGTAAGAGATATCGTTTTTATTAATTTTTGTTTGTTGTTGTTTTAATTTATATATATAGTTTTTTTTGTTGGTTTTATTTAAATTAATTTGAATAAGATAATTATAAATATATAGAAAAGAAAATTATATAAATGATTTCTGTTGCAATTGATAAGTTGTTTTTTTTGTTTTGTTAATAATTTAAATAAATTTTGGGTTTGTTCTTTTTTTATATTTTTTTTGTTTGGTTTTGTTATTATAGCAAAAATTCAAAATGTTTTTTTTTTGTCTTTTTGTTAAGTGTTTTTTTTATATATTATTTGTTTAAATTTATATTTTTATTTCTTTGTTTCTACACTAAAAACATTTAAGTAGTGAGTAATAGTCATATAGTTTAGCTATATAAAGGCCCAAAATGTTGCTTAAATATTTTTTTGTTTTGTTTTCATGTTTATTTTTCTTTGCTTTTATTCAAATTAAATTTTGTCCATTTCTTTCATTTGTTGTTAAATGTTTTATGTTATATATATTTTTCTTTTTTACGAGACTGTTTTCTTTGTTCTCAGTATAATTTTTGTTAGGTAAATATATATAATTTATACATATTTTCAGACAGAAAAAGGAAGAAACAAATATATATATTTTTTTTGTTGTTGTTGTTTTGTTGATATTGTTATGATTTATGTTGTTGTTGTTAACTAGAAGGATAAATTTAAAAAATAAATAAAAACGAAGACACTTAACTTTTCCTTTTTTTTTTTAGAAATATGCAACTGAGTTTGGATAGACTAAAAATTTTCCAAAAACGTTATGAAAAATTCTTATATTATCCTTAAAAATTAAATATTAAAAATGCATTCAATACAAAAAAGATTTAAATAAGAAAAACAAATTAATTTTAAGTATAAAAATAAAAGGAATAGTTTTAAATTTTATTTTATTTTTTAATTTAAGTTTAATATTTTGGTTTATCAGGTGGTGATTGTTAAATTTTGTTATATATTTTTTTCTGTTTGTTTATTTTGTAGTGTTTTTGTTGGGTGAGTGTGTGTTTTTCGTATCAATTGCGGGAGCTGGGGGAACGAAACACCTTCCCATCGTTGCCATTTTTTCATTTCATTTCATTTTCATTAATTTAAAATTTCTCACAATAAATAATTAGACGAAATGAAATTTTACCTTGACGGTCAGGTTTTAGGTAAAGGTCAGATCAGATCAGGTGTCAGGTCAGGTCACTCGTCTCGGGAGGAGTTATAAATGAGAAATAAATTCAATTTAACAGAAGTAAAACAAAAAACAAATCCGTATATTATGTATTAATTATAATTAATAATTAATTGGAAACAAAATAAATCAATGCAAAGTAATTTTATTGTTGTTGTTCTACTAAGAAGTGATAAAAAGGGGCGTGAACCATTGGAGAGCGTTTTTAAGAAAGAATAATAATGTAAAAAAAGGTTTATTCCAGGAATGAAATATAGTATAGAGAATTTGAAAATTGGAATTCAAGAAGGAAGTTGTTTAAGAATATACAAATCTTTTTGTTTTTGCTAGAAGACAATTTTTTTTTTGTTGTTGTTGTTTATTTATTTTGTTGTTATTTATTATAATTATTTTTAATTTGCAACTATTTTTTGCTTTTTTGCGTTCTTTTTCAAAAAAGGATTTTTGTTTTCTTTAAAATGTTAATGACGCATGTTATTATTTTTGTTTTTGTTGTTGTTGTAATGTGTTGCATATATTTGTTGTGTTTAGTTTTTTGTTTTTGTGTATTTGTATATCCGTGTGTATTAGCGATTAAAAATATTAAGTTTTGTATTTTCTTCATTCCATTTTTCAAAGTTTTTTTTTTCTTGTTGTTGTTTTATGTTATTTAAATGATAATTTATAATAAATCTTTCTTTTGTTGTTAAATTTACTTAATTAAAATTGTGTTACAGTTTTCATTTCATTTTTAATTTAATTTAATTTTTTTGTTTGTTTTATATATACGTTTGTTTTTTGTTTTAATTCAATTATATCGAAAGTGTTCTTAGTTTTTTTTTTATATATATATTTATTTATTAAGTTTTGTTTTTCATTAATTTTAAAATTGAATTATACAGTAAGATTTTCTTGTTTTTTGTTGTTGTTGGGTTTTTCATTTATATAGACTTTTTTGTATTTTTTTTTCTTTTTATTTATTTTTAAATGTTTCTTTTTATTTAAATTTTAATTAATAATTTGTTTTCTTTTTTTATATAATTTTTTTTTTATATTTTAATGATGTTATCCATAGCAACAGCGTCGCGCGATGTTCTTGCGCACAGCTACAGTCTTCATCAACATCTTAAACAAATAGAAAGGCTTAAAAAGAAGTAAATTAGCAGCTCACTTCGATGTCATCATAGTCACGAATTCTGGAAATGAGAAAAAATACACACAATTAAATTATATAATTAATATTAATAAATCACGTTTAGTTTTGTTTTTGTAATGTAAGACAAATGCTTGAAGATTAAAACTCTTGGGTTTAAGTTTGTATTTGTATAAGTTTTCTTTTCACTAACCGTAAGGGTGTGTATTTAAATATTTTGTTGATTTCTTTTTAATTTTTGTACATGGTGCTTATCTTGGAATTTCTGAGTTATGGATTGGATTTTCAACCTTAAGTCAGTTTCAGTATAAACGAGTTGCTCTTAAAAAATATTCTATTTTTGGCGGTTTATAATCTCCTTTTATTTTAAATTAATTATAACCAAAAATCTTTATTTTCTAGATCCTATTTAAATCATTATAGGAACGGGTAATCCATTTTGCGGTTTCAAAAGTATAGGGCTGGAATTCGACATCTGTCAAACTAAGTTGTTAAACCAATTTCCTTTTTCAGTTGAAAGTCTGACATTTAAGAAAATGGATCGCTTAACTATCGCACAACGCATACAAATTGTTGAAACCTACTACAAAAATGGTGATTCTGCCACAACCACATATCAGCGATGGAGCACATTTCTAACTCGGTGGGTATGTTAATAAACAAAATTGTCGTATTTGGGGTTCTGAGAATACTCAAGTAATTGAAGAGAGGCTATTACATCCACAAAAAGTTACTGTTTGGTGCGCTCAAAAACGACGATGACTGTCACCGTCAATTCGGAGCGTTATGGTCATATGATAACCGACTTTTTTTGCCTGCTATTGAAGCATACAAATGAATGAAAATGTGGTTTTAACAAGACAGTGCCACATGCCACACAACTCGAGCGAATATGGCTTTATTGCAAGGACATTTTCTGGCCGCGTAATTTCTCGTCGTGGCGTTATCAACTGGCCACCAAGACCATGCCATTTGACACCACTGGACTTTTTTTGTGGGGCTACACGAAAGACCATGTTTATGCAGATAAACCTTAAAATCTTGAGCACTTAAAAACCAACATTCGTTAAGTTATGTGGTCGAATATTACCTTAAAAGAATCTATGCTTACAACAATTCGAGTGGTGGTCAATTAAATAATGTAGTTAACGATTATAATATGTGACCAATTATTTTGTATTATATTTTTAATTAGTTTAAGTAGGCTTTTTGGTCAATTTGTTTTTTAATGCAAATAAAACAATTTATTTCATCTTTTCCCAACGTTTCGTCGCTATCCACGACTTCTTCAGGGGTTTATTGATTGAATGAATTTGTTGAATTTACATAGTTTAATTGGAAACAAAACAAAATAAATTAACACTAAAATAATTTAACATAAAAAAAGACTTATTACTTTACGGAACAAACAAAAATTATCACAGTAGTGTTTCAGGTACTTATTGAACTGCCAAAGCATAGCTTACGATCGTATAATGTAGTGTTTCACATATAATGTTAACGACCGATTACGATCATTTTTATATTATTTTTAATATGAATTTTATTTACAAAATGAAGCCTATCAAAACCCTCCAGAAAAGTGCAATTTGATTGCCAAGAGAAAAACCTTGCCTATCAGTGTAACTGAAAAAATATTTGGCTGAGTTCTGAGAAATCATATTTCTAAATACGATAATTTTTTCGATATTTTATTATCCATTCTAAAAACCTTTCATATGTAATTGAAATAGTTAACATCATACATAATTCTATCCGGTCAACAATTTGTCTCTGTCGATCATTCGAACGTAAACTTTTTTATAAATCTTGAGTTTTCTGATGAGAGGTTAAGATCGACCCGGCTAATCTTCTATATTTAAGTTATTTTCTTGTTTTGTTTTATTAGTTTTCTTCTAATGACGAACACTGAATCAACTTTAATCCTCTCCAGCTAAATTAACAAGTGTTTTTATAAAGTATACATTTTGTTTTAGTTCACAATTTCGTACTAATTGAATAAATTATATGTAGGCAGATATGAATAATACAAAAAGTATAAAATTAATAAATAACTTAAGACCTGTCTATCTATCTCAAAAGACGTCATTCGTAAATCTGGAGGTTATCGAACAACATCTTAAAAAAACAACGACTACGAACCTTAACAAAACAAACAAAAAATAAAGCTGCTTTTTAAAATATCCTCAGAAATTTTATATTTTTTATTCTTTTTGTTTTTCATTGTTTTGTAAAATTATTTAAAAAAAAATTGTTTATATTTATTCAAACATTTTGTGACAATTTATACCATCTACATGTTTATGTATACACAAATTTTCATTTACTCATTTTGATATTTTTAATATGCTTCATCAACCACCTGATTAATCTTAATCTCGTGCCAATTAGACACAGAAAAATAAAATAAAACACTACAACATTGTGTAAGTTGTTCAACAGTGTAACAAATAAATAAATTTAAACAAAATAACAACACACCCCCTTTCTGTGATTGAAAAATAAAATAAGAACGAATAAAATTGACCTTAACATTGAAGCAATTAACCCTTTTTGGCAAGAGCAATGCATGAAACACATTATTATTTAAAGTAGAAATGGGAGTTCATAATTTCTATGTGAGATTTGAAATGATCATTTTAAGTGCATACGAGTATGTTAAATTGGCACTTAATTCTTGAAAAACTAATCAAAAAGATTATCACAATTACAAAGAAAACTAAATTAACATTAACAGATGGATACGGATTCTCTTTCTCATATATAAGTTTTTATAAGGGAATACATTTTAGCTGTCTACGAAATTTATTTTCAATTTTTCTATCAAAATTATTTCGTTAGATGTCAAACCAAGGGTGTACCACCTGTACAGTATTTCGAATGTTTGTGTTTTCATGACGAAGAAAGTTTCGACGTTGTTTATTTGGTTTTCGATCTTTGTCATAGACTTCCGCCATACAAATGGTTGTATACCATTTCCACATATAAGGTAATGTTAAAGAAAATAGAATCATCTTAAAGAATCCAATAGTTGACTGCTGTTCATTTTCAAACTAGCAGTTAGTTATTTTAATGATGATGGAATCGATGTGATCTTGTCACATTATTGTCAAGGTGAATATTTAGTTGTCAGTACTCCAAATGTTCTTGTAAAGAATAAACAATCATTCGCTTCATCGAATTCTATGAAAAATCAATAATTTTTGCAGCCTTATAATACCCCTTCAACCACCTAAAAACCATTTAGGTGGCATCATTTTCGAGGTTTCGAGTAAAGAAGAGATTCTGGTAAAATCAATGTTTTTTTTCCAAAGGAAATGATTTGTAAAGCATTGTAATGATTGCCATCAGGAATTATGGTCACTCGTTTTTCATTTATTTATATTTTACAATTAATTAAGATAAATTTGTATTCGTGTAGACGAATTTCCAACAGTAAGAGATGCGATCGAACCGATAATTATTTCAAGCTCATTATTATGACCAAGAAGTCGTTATTATCGCAGAAAAGCCGAAAGAAAAAATCTTTCCAGACGATAAATCATTGTTTTCAGTCAGTTTGCTGATTTAAATTTTAATACACCAACTATACGAGTACAACATTATAGTCTTTGGGATTAGTCATTGTTTTATAAATTGTTAGATGCCACATTTTCATACAATGGTGATGATCTGTTGTTGGGTGGGGGAGGGTTGTTGGCTTGATCAAAATGAAAAATAGAATTAAAAACGAGTTCGTTTAGCTTCACAGAATCTAAAAACACAAACATGTGGCGTTCTGTTGAGAACATATTTTTGGCAAGATCATAGTCACTAGGCCTGGTAGGAGTTGTATACATTTTTTCGTTTACTGCAATAAAATTATTCACAAAATTGTAGCAGAACATTTTTACTACCCTCAACTACAAAACAAGTCTTCAAAAAGTCTACACATTTATTCTTCTTCTTTTTGACGAATTTACACTTTGAAGTTGGTCTTTTTTCTCAACAATTGTTTTGTTATGAAGATTGTGAAGAAGACTTTTTGTGTTGTCGATTTTGCAATGCAAATTAATGCCATTGACGTATTTAGGTAGGACCAGACACCTTGAATTTATCATGCAAACCCACGTCTCCTTCAACGCCGCAACCGTCGTCGGTCGTCGTCGCTAATACAAATCCAATTTAAAAACCAATAACTCGTTCAACTTTGAATTTTAATGAAACCTGTGCATGTCCAGTCCGTGCGTTATCTTCGTCATCATCGTTGTCGGTCGCCGTCTCGGGCGGACCGGTCGTCGCGTTCCTCCAAAAAAAATCATCATTTAAACCCAGTACAGGATTTTTGTTTGTTCTTCGATCTTCGAAATTCCAATAAAACACGGTATTAAAAAAATATGTAAATTCGACTACAAATAAATTGTGCGATGTACACATCAAGAGAAAAAAATAAAGTATTCATATTATTCAAAAGAAAACTCAGTTCAGTGAGCAATTTTGTATAATATTGTATACCTAACTACATGTAAACTGAAACAATAAAACATTTTGGCACTCACTCAATAAGCAAGAGCGGGGGCCGCCGCCGCCGCCTAGTTAAAGAAATACATTCAAAATCTTCGAGCTATAGTATAGTAGCATTAATAATAACGATACCGAAAAGCCCGAGTGTGAGATGATCGACGACGATTTATCACTAAATTTCTACCCAAAATACAAATAACAATAAGACAACCAGAAAATAGAACACGTGGGCTTTTATTGTAAAAACCCCCCATCACAAATGAACGTTTTCGAAAATGTCTCTCAAAATAGAAAAACATAAGAAAAAAAAAACTCAGGAAATAATTTACACAAGACGAAAAAACGAAAGAACGCAACACGATGTGATTCTGGGCAGATTGAGAACACAATATATTCTTGAGTTCCTTTTTCCAGTTTGGAAAGTTATGAGGTCGTTGTTGGGGGGTCAGGGTATCATCATAGTGAAATGGAATTTCACATCAAGAATCTTTTGAATGAAGTTCAAAAAGTCAATAAAAAAGATTTTGGTTTACATTTTGCACAAATATCAAGAAAGAGGAATTATTTGGAACAGGCAAACGCATTTGGAAGGAATTTTTTTTTTATAAAAGTCGATTCGTGATTCAACAAAAGCTGATGGATACTGGATAGCCCAAAAAGTAGACCTTACCATTAAAGAAAAGCGAGTCTAAAAAGTTGATCGAACTAAAAATTGCTTTGGGGCGGCAGGCAGCAAAAATATCTTGTTTTTTCTAAAATTGGAAATCTTCAAATATGACTGCCGGCGTATGTCCGAAATTGGTGTATTTTCACATTTTTCTTCCAATAAACCTGGCCGTATAGCTTCAAGGCTTGAATAGTAGCACCAAACTTCAAGAGTTGCTGTTTCTCGGCATAAACCAATGATGTAAAATGATCCATAACAAAATGATAGAGAGGCGAAAAGTTGCACGAAACCTACTCTGATTCACCGTAACTAAAAGATAAACCTAAAGATATGAGGTTCTTTTACTTTGTTTGAAGTCTAAGTTGTTTTTGGTCTATTAACTTAAGTCCCACAGGCAACTCCTTTTTTTGACACATTTGATAGAAATCGGAAGGACGGATCCGACAAAAAAACTATTTGTAGTGCATTTTGTTGTAGAAGTTTTCTTCTGGTCGAGTATTTTTGTGGATTGATTTTTTTTTGAAAAGAGTGCATGAAGTCAAAGTCAAAGACGAAGACATGACTTCATCTTGATATCCCTGGCCAGTAATTGTGTAAGATTAACATTTAAACTTAAACAATGAGCCCCCAAATTTTCACAACAAAAAAGATAGACATTTATTTTTAACTCACAGAACTTTGTTAATTTGTATTAACAATCTATTTAATTAAAACTGCTATTACAAACTATGACCAGTTTTCAGAATAAATATTACATTAAGTTTTTATTTTTTTCAAGAATATAATTAGCGGCACTCTAATCAACTGATAAAGCAGCAAATGAATCAATCTTACTGACATTATGATTTTCTACATGATTCTTCGTGAGATGATTCATCAGGTTTCATGACTAAAATATTTGAAATAGCAAAGATGACTTCAACTCCTACGAAACATTTTAAAATTCCAAGCTCATGCGATTTATGTCCGAGAAAAATCTAGTTTTTCTTACCTTCGTGCATGTACTTGACTTGTTCATAAATAAACACCCACTGGATTTGGATTTATTACCGACTGACTTATTCATCCTTACTACCAACTTGAGACTTCCGTCATAGCAAGAGATTGTCTTTCATTTAGATTGTCGTGGAAAGGTTTTTTTTTCTTTTGGTATGGCAGGTATTGATTTACTATGAGAAGGGTTTGGATTTGTTAAGTTGAGAGATTTGGCTTAAACCGTTACGAAATAACATTTCATATTGAATATTGTAAAAAGATTTTTGTTAAATTAGTTAAAAATTTAATTCATTATTTTTATTCTGTTGTTACTTTCTACATTTAAATTTAGTAAGTTAAACATGAACTTAAAAAAGCAATAAAGTTTACTGTTCAAACAAAATCATTCATCCATTTTTACGAGCAGAAAAGTCCGTAAAGAAACTTATTTATGAATCTTTTGATTTGTTGATACCAAAAACTCTTAAGGAAAAACAAATCTATTGGAACTGACTTTTTAAAAGAATACCAACATAAAATAGGATAGTTGCCTTACTATAAGTTTCTTACCTTGTGTGGTAAGTCTAAGTGTTTGGCATGATAATCTATAAAATTATAAAATTGACGGAATGTTGGACACAAATTCACAGAAAATCATTGAGATTCTGAGTAAAAACACAGATCTAATTATTTACATTTTGTTTCAGTCATCAAATTGTTGTTTCACGAATCTGGCGAAGTCTAGAATTTAGACTGCTCCCTATATTTTTGGTTGTGGTAAAGTAAAATGAAGTGTTTTTGACATTTTCGATTAAAAAAATTTAATTTTTGAGAATTTATATGCACAGATTGTTTTTTTTTTTAGTGCGACTTATTAACTTTCCATAGGAAGTTATTGTAATGGGTCCGATTTGACAAATTGAAAATTTTGACATTTCTCGACGTTTCAAGGTCCCTAGAGTCGAAATAAAAGATTTTTAGAAAGATGTCTGTGCGTGCGTGTGTACGTACGTCCGTACGTTCGCGACGTTTTTTTCGTCGTCCATAGCTCAAGAACCGAAGAGATATCGACTTCAAATAAATTTTGTTATACAGATAATAAGGCAGAAAGATGCAGAAAGGATTCTCAAGAAAATTGCGTGGGTGGTTTTTTTACCATAGCAGTTTAAAAAAAAAGTGAAAATTTTGGTTAACCCTAAATATCTCATGAACCAATGATGCTAGAGACTTGAATTAAATTTTATGTTATATATTGTAACGTGATACAAAACAATTATATTTTTGGAAAAAAATCCAATTAACGGTTTTTTTATAAATCAAAAAAACTGAAAAAAAAAATTTGTCACCTCGAAAATTTTACGACTAAAATATGATTTCATCTCCAAAACAATTTTGTGCAATGAAGAATAATGTTTTTGACATCTGATAAAATTTTGAGAAAAATCGAATTGACAGTTTTTTTACAAAAAATAATAACCTAAAAAAAATTTTAAAAAAAGTTGGTAAAAATTGAGTTTTGACTCAAATATCTTTTCAAGACTTTTTACTACTACTTTTATCTTTCAAAAAATGTTGTTTTCAACATTCAGTAAAATTTTGAAAAAAATAGAATTGACAGTTTTTTTTACAAAAAAATTAAAAACCGAAAAAAAATTAACAAAAGTTGGTAAAAATTGATTTTCGGCTTAAATATCTTTTCAAAAATTTGAGATTATGGCTTCTAACTAATTTTAACTTATAAGAAATATTGTTTTCAACATTAGGAAAAATTTTGAGAAAAATCGAATTGACAGTTTTTTTACAAAAATAAAAACCTTAACAAAAAAATTAATAAAAGTTGGTAAAAATTGATTTTCGGCTCAAATAGCTTTTCAAAAATTACAAATATTGGCTTCAAACTTATTTTAATTCACAAAAAATATTATTTTCGATATTCAGTAATTTTTTTTATAAAAATGCAACAGTCCGTTTTTTCATAAAAAAAATAAAATCTACAAAAAATAGAACGCAAATTTGGCAAGAATTGATACATTTAGACAAACTTTTAAGCAAGACAAATCGATAGACGGGATGGGAAGTTATCAGTGTGGGTCGCATCCCAGCCTCTTTTTTTTTTTTGAGTGCGACTTATTTTGCTAGAACTTAAAAGTTTTGTTTTAGTAAAAAAATAATAGAATTAATTTTCATGAAGTTTAGTAAACTCAAATCTATGTTCTTTTAGTATTGAAGTCAAACGCAGCAATGAAGTTCTAGCAGTTGTGCTAGACAAAATTATTGCTGTGCAAAATTTGGTAATGCCAGATCATCACGTTAGAAGGGCTACCTTGAAAAAGGTTGAAATCTACAAGTCCTGACCCTTGATCGAAATATTACGTGCCGATTAGAGTCACTGTTTTTTAATCATGATAAGACCAATGAGCATAGTTATGAACAGTATAAGACTGTGTGTGTTGAAATAAAATTCCAACAAAAGTTTCTTTCACATAGCCGGTTAACTAGAACAGTACCACTTGAGGAACGTAAAAAGGTCATTTTGAAATAAAAAAGAAACATTTGTTTGCTGGAAAAAAGTCTTTGGTAAAATACATAAAAAAAACACCTTAACATTCTTTATCATCAGAACGTACGATACAAAATTCAGTTGAAATGGTTGAGTTTTTGAAATCTAAACATTGAATTGGTAGATTATCCACCGTACAGTCTTGATTTGAAATCTAACGACTTTTTCTTGTTCCCAAGTTCAAACACAATTTTCTTCGACAAAAGAAGCTAAAATCATGTTTTTGAGATCTTACACGCGGAGTGGTAAAACATTTTCCAAAATTGATGAATACGCATGAAGAGCGAACCTACCAGACCCTGTTAAATTCTTATTAGAAAAATAAATTGACGGTACGAAGAAATAGAACGTAATAACTTTCACTTTCAATAATTATTTATGCTGACCCTTAGGCCATTAGCCGGTGAAAGTATGATCTTGATACTAAAAAGATGATTGTTTTCGGAAAATTGGGTTTCTTTAGATTATAAACTGCAGATTTATTATTTATTTATGTTTAAAAGATCTTAGCGAGCTTTATTTAAAACAATCTAACACTGCTGTTTATGTTTATTGACATATTAATTCCTATGATTCTAGCATCACTATAATTCCGCGAAGGAAATTCAATCATCTGTAAAAACAGAAAACAAATTTTAAACTGAAATTTGGTTTGTTTAGATTGAAACAAATACGATCGACCTTTTTCGATTTGTTTAGTGGTCATTGACACTTTTCAATATGCAATTGGTAACTATACAAACATTGCTTAGATCAGGATCAGAGGAAAAATGTTCAAGGGTCGGGAATTAATTGAAAATTCTTAACCTTATTCAAAATTAAACAACTTTTAAATCCTTTAGGCACTTATTTCTCTATGTAACAAGTATGTCCCAAGTTACTAGATTATAAATCTCATTAATCAATATGCAATGAATTTAAAACCAAACCAAAAAGAAGCCAAAATGGAATTCGATCAGTTGTTTTTGTATTTGTTTGCTTCATTCCTTCATCTCGACACTCTTATGATTCATTTTCACATCTCACATCACAAGTCATCAACTAAACTATCTAACGACATCAGACAATTTATTTTATATGACACACGAGAGAAACACAAAGTATATTCTCATCACATTGGATTGGATCATTTTGTGATTTTTTATATACAAAATTCTACATACATAAGTACATTCATAGAACGATAGATAGATAGATAGACAACGATAGCGATAGAGATATGTGAATGACAAAACAAAAATAAATGATGCCAACTGATTTGTGATTCATAAGATATGTACTAGAAAAATGAAGGTGAAGTCAAGTAATTGTATATCGCTGAGAAAGTACGAGTAGATATAAATATATATTAGATTTTATTTATTTGATGGTTAAATAGCATTTGTGCTACGCTGCACTGGGAGTATTCTATGCTAACATAGGTATAGTGTGGTTCAGCCAGTGGTGATTATATTTGGTAAATTATTTCGATTAAGTGTGTTTTCGTCGTTGACGTGTGGCGGGATTGTTTGAGGTATCTTTTTTATATGAACCTATGTAGATACATTAATAAAAATACAAATTGTTCCATTTGTTTCGATTCCCATGGGCTAATGCCTCTCGTTAAGTCAATATAGAGTCATTTATAAAACAACACATCTTTTGTAATTCTGACATAAGTGCTAAAACGTCCATCGTCGTCGTCAACCACTCTATGTCTATATGGATCTATCTATTCCTGACAAATGTGTCAACTTCATTGCATTTAAACGTTCCTAATTAGCTGGAAGCTCTTTCTCTCTCCGATTTCCCTATGTATACTATATTGTATTTAGGTCAAGCATTGATTTTCTATTTTCATATATTGTAAAACAACTATGTATGTATGTGTTTTTAGTTAGGTAGGTATATAGGAAAGTATTAAATTCGTAATGAGGAACGAAAGAATGAACGGATTTGTTATATTCAAAATACCGAGTCCTCATTCACGTACATAAATTAATTAAGACGTCATGGTTGGTTGATTCGAAACCAAAGAACCGAAAGACTGAAATAAAAGAACAACAAAATCCAATTATTTAGTACTCGTACATTCGAACAGAAACAAAACTACAAGAAAATAAACTGAACAAAAAAAATGGAAAAATGTGATTGTCAAAAGCTGTCAACCTGGAATAATATTTTTCTTTTCTATTTTTTCTATAGTTGTTGTTATTGTTTTCTTTTGTTCTATCTAGAAACTAGGTACTCTTCCGTCCAACAGAGTTTATTGCAACATTCCATTTGATTTTAACGAGAATCGGTACTAATTTGATTTTTTCTTTCTTGTATGTCTGATGATAGAAAAGTTTCAAGAGTTAATCCAATTTGTATAAATTTATAATTATGCAATTGTCTTACTTTTTTTTTTTTTAAATACAATTTTGAAGAAATTTACCTTCGTAATTGACCTGACCATCACCATCGATATCAGCTTCTCGGATCATTTCGTCTACTTCTTCATCTGTGAGTTTTTCACCAAGATTTGTCATCACATGGCGTAATTCGGCCGCCGAAATGAAGCCATTACCATCCTTATCGAATACTCTGAATGCTTCTCTAATTTCTTCTTCACTATCGGTATCCTTCATTTTACGTGCCATCATTGTTAAGAATTCAGGGAAATCAATTGTTCCATTACCTAGAGAAGAAAAACAAAAATTAAAAAGAAGTTAATTTTAATAACATACAAATGGTTATTATTATTATGTTTTTTTTTTTATTGTTTGCCACGATTAAAAGGATAAGATCTGATTCAAGCTGGTTGTTTAATTTTTGGAATTATATAGGCTAAACGAAGTTAAATTGAAAGATCACAGTGTTCAGTTCACATTACCTCCACTTGATATGATCATGCTTCAAATCCCTAGTGCAGCATTTTCCATGTAGTGTGAGCTTTGTGGTACAATTTTATTGAAACCACATGTCTTTGGTGTCCATATAATCTAATTTAGACCAAAATAAGTTAAAGGCAATGGTTTATCCAGTATCTTTAAGAAATTTTGACTCCTATTTCGATACTCAACTATCAATTGGTGGTTGATAAATATTTGACAAAATATATCATTTAATCAGTCAATTGATGAATTTCAATAGTTGGGAATAACCCAGTCGATTGTAAATAACAAGTAAATCCATAGATATCAATGAAAAGTTAATGAAATTTTCAATAAATGAAGTTTTTAAAGGCTGAATTAATAGTTGACACTAGCAATAGAGGTGATCCTTCAGATTGCTTTGAGTACACTGAAATCGCATGTGCACTTTTTATGGTCTCAATTTTGTTTCTTTGTTTATACAGACATTTTTCGATGAAAATTAGGGTAAGTCCAACAGTTTTAGAGATCACTCAGCGAATAATTAAATAAATAAATTGGGTGGCGCAACAGTCCGTTGGGAACTAGTGCCTAGTGACTTACAACTCTCAACCATTCCTGTGTGCGAGTACTGTTGTCAGGGATGGAGGGGACCTACAGTTTTAAGCCGAATCCGAACGGCAAATTTGAGAAATCACTTTTCATGACAAGAATTACACTTGGAGAATTTGTCAATTCCTCGCAAGAGGCAGTACCCGTGAAAAAAACTTTGGATGTCATAGGCAGGGATCGAACCCAAGACCTCTGGCATGACAATCCAACGCACTAACCATCATGCCACGGATACAACACTCAGCGAATACACTTCAATCTATTATCGATGTTCGTTATTATTTAGCTTCTGGGGAATTTGTTTTATGAATGCAGACTCAATTCCCGACATAAAATTACCCAAATTTTGGTCTGCGAAGATCTTGTGGGCTAAGTAAAACTATCTGCCTCGGGTTTTTCAGACGTTTCTCGATTTTCAAAAATTGTTTGATCATTTACTGAATCAGAGGAATCTGATTTAAACAAGTCGATTATTTTGTTATTATTTTATTTTAATATGCACGTGTTGTTGAGCGTTATATAGCGACAAATATTGAATAAATGGGTAAGTTCAGACGATATAGGGGACTTGAAGGTAAATAAAGTTTCTAGTATCTGGTTGTCCAGCTGCCAAATAAATTGCCTTCTAATTGACTAATTGAGACAACTTTATTGGAAAGTTAGTCAAGAAAAATTGTCCTAACTATTAATTCAAGTTTACTTATGTCAAAATATAAGCTGATCAGTTTTAACATTCAACTAAAAGCTGAACTTTAACGATGTGATTTATTTATTTACTTTTGTTAAAAGTTTTGTTTAAAAGAGTTCCTTGTCATATTGGAAGACGAATAGGGACTTTTTTATAACAATACAAAACACAACTTTTTATGGGCTTGTACCTTGTGTTAGGAGTTATTTTGTGTCGATAATAATGGGCAGGTTCAGGCGACATAAGGGACTTGAAAGTAAGGCAAGTTTCTAGCATCTGATTGGCTACCTGCCAAAAAAATTAACATCCAATTAAGGCAACTTTATTGGAAAGTTGACTGGAAAGTTAGTCAAGAAAAATCTCTCTAACTATGAAGTCAAGTCTACTTATATGTCAAAATGACATTTGATCATGTTTTTTCATTCAACTGAAAAATGAACTTAATTACTTAATTACAATTCCATTCTATGTTCAATATAAAAAGGTTAAGTAATGTTTATTTAAAATACAAAATACAAGTCGAGATGAACTTGTAGCTTGTCTGAGAAGTTTGCTGTAGACAATTATGTTTTTAGTGGTTTTTGCATGATCAACTGAAAGAGGTTAGTGAAGTAGTTACGAAAATTTAAAGTTTATAATACTTTACCAACAAACTAGTTGCTTGAAGTCCCTTATGTTGCCTGAACCTGCCCAATGACATCTTCTATGTTGTATGAGCCTGCCCAATGTTAGCTAATTTGACAGATAAAGCTCCAACAACATGGCCGCCATCAACTTTCAAATGTCAAAAATGTTCCTATTTATTTTTGTACACTTTAAAATCTATTAACGTATATTTCAGGCGATTCGACGGTATACTTGATATTTTTAATGACTTTTAAATTAATCTAATTAAATTATAAAAACAAAATTTTCCAAGATAAAAACTTCCATCAATGTTTTCAATACCTCTCGCTTCTCCATCATTATCATCATAAAAATAGAAAAATAAAAAATAAAAAAAATGTTTTCACTAAAAAGCAATATAAAATAAACTTTATAAAGGTAATCATCTGCAACATAATTTCATTTTCTTTTCTTTTTTATTTTGTATTTATTTTCTTTACGATTAAGTTTGAGGAATAGACTTTATGGTATATTCTCTTCTATTTTATATTTTTTGTCTGTTGTTTTTCTTATGGATACATATTTCTCTAGTTTATTTTTATGGTATATTCTCGTAATTGTTTATTTAAACGCTCGCCGCTGCCACCGCCGTTCATCCATCCATCCATCCAGCATCATTAAACAGAGAAGCAACAATAAAAAATATAAAAACTTGGAAACGGAAGAAGCTATGGAAAATAAAAAAAGGAAACCACTATACCGTTATCCATCCATCCATCCGCCCGCCCACGCGTAGTCATTTTATGTGCAATGGGCAGTCATTTTGTTCATCTTCTACTGTTATTATTTTTGTTGTTTTATGTTCGCCATTTGTCTTGTCTTGTCTTTTTTTGAAACAAAAATTTACTTCGTTTTTATTTACCTTGGTTTTGTTTCTAGTTGGTTTTTGTGGTCCTAACAAGAACAATTTAAGATCTACCCAGATGAGCTAGTTTTTAAAGCCAAAGCATACATATATACCTACCATAAAACAATACCTTAACAACAAGGATGAAGGACAGTAATTGCTTTCCTTTGAGAACAGGACAACGACGACATACTATTTTCATTCTTATTCAACAATTTCAATGTGCCTGTGGATGACGAGTTAGTTGAGAAATGTGTTGCGTGTGCATTTTAAGTCACACCGCGATAAAATGAAAAAGGACCTCATATTTTTCCTTAGTACGAAATAAAGATGAAAACTAAGGTATGTATGTATGTACTTTTTGAAGGATTTGTTTTAGGTTTTCTTCCTTCTTTTTGTGTTACTGTTTGAAGGTAAAGACCATTACTGAAAGACAGGAAATTGTTTCCCAGTATAAATATGTATACAAGATGCTTTTGACACTCTGACAAGCGATGACGATGACGACGTTTACATCACATCTCAGGAAGGATGTTTTTTCTTCGTTTTCTCAATATTTTGATGTAAGAGGATAATATTTTACGAGAAAAAATATTTATAAAATTCAGTTCATATTAAAATTTATCTAAGGAAGAGTGATGGAAGAAAGTAACTCGCATTTTGGCAGTTGACTGCATAATTTAATTTCTAGATAAAAATGGAGAAGTAGGTATGTAGGTACAAAAAAATAATACAAATTACATAAGCTTCTCTTTCGAAATTTACCTTGAAATTTATCTTGCTATGTTTTATAAAGAATTGGAGATGTTCTCAATATATGTTTGTATGTATATTTTTTGTTTTTGTCAAAATTAAATGTTGTTTGTGAAAACAAAATAAAGTTCACACAATTTCTACTGAAATTTGTTAAAAAAAAATTGGTCTTAAAAACTGACAGTTTGTTCAAAACAATAAACAAACAGATCTTTTTTGAAAGTTTTGGAAATGTCAAAGTTATATAGAATTAGTGGGTGTTTTTATAGGTATTTCTTTCTGTCTGTCATCTCATATACGTTACAACATAACTTATGACATTTTCTTGGTTCTAAGCTTGATCCGTCAGCTTAGAATAAAATAAAATGGCAATAAAGCAAAGAGCTGAACGTAGCCAACTCATTCATTTTTATTTTTATTTTTAGTTCAGAGTTTAATGAGAGGTGAATTGCTCAGCCTCCTTTCAGAACTTTTCTCAAAGCTAAAACTATACAACTTATATTATTATTATTTACTTTTTTATTGATCAACTTATACATAATTACAATAAATATTTAATAATAATAATAATAATAATAATAATACAACTTAAAAGCAAAATAAAAGAAATAGCAATAATTTTGTTGCTTGTTAGAATTTTGTTTCAATTAATTTATTTGATTATTTTAGGCTTTAAAGAACATATCAAACTTATTTGGTCCAACATTGTTAGCAATTTAGGTAACAATTTTCTATATTTAGCTATTTACCTACTATCTTTTCCAAACAAACATTTATTCCTCTTTATTAAAACAATACATCTGAACAAGTCAAAAAAGTGACAGTTCGATAGAAAAAAATAAAACAACAAACACGCGTAAATCTAAGGAACAAACCTATCAAATTCAAATGTCAGAAACTCAGAACTAGTAATTTTGCAATTTTAACTTTAGGTTAATGTTAAATGATAATAAGATGCTTAAATCTTTTTGAAATAATTAGCAAAAATATATTTTTAGCTTAGTAACTACAACTTAATAAAAAGTAAGTGCAGGCAATTTGTTGTTTTATACTTCAAAAAACACAGTGACAGGAGTAAGAATATTTGGATAAGGGTGGTAATACTGTATGGGTCATAATACTGTATTTAAAATCCTACATTCTGTATGGTTGAAAATCGGAAGAACAAAATATTGGTTGGTTACAATTCTGTATTCAAAATGTACATACAATAGTTCGAAATAGAAAAATCAATTTTTTGGTGAAAGTGCTCAGATTTTTACATTATTAAAACGAGTTTTCTTTTTCATACTATTTACAGCATTTTAAAGTGCAGAATTTTTAAAACATAATATTTCGGAGAATGCGGTAACATAACAATTTTTCATTAACTATACTTTGCAAAATATTTCAAGGCAATATGAACAATACATGTACAGTGTTGGCCAAAACAAAAGCAACTATAAAAAAAACATACATATATTTTTTTAGTCCCAAACTCCATGTTTTTAATCACTTCAGCACATCGTCGAAGTATGGAGTCAATTAAACTGCTTATAATACCCGTGTTTTGTTGGAAAATCTATCCATAGTATAGTAGGATATTACACGAATAACAAAAACAATATCCATAGTATGAATAACACCGATAAAAGTTAGAGTAGAATCTTACTATGGATGGGTTTTTGACATTTATACGAGTCTCGAATGGATCTTATGTGATTTCGTTCTCAAATGTTGGTACGATTGATATTGCATTTGCATCTCGATGGCTGTGTTCGTTGAGAAATTGTGCATTTGGGATCATGTGTGTTTTCCATTGGAGAAAAAAATCAATCTATTACTATTGATACTCGTATTATTTAGTTTTGTTAGTGAAAATGGACTAACTGGGCTTATTTTGCAAGAGAAAACAATAGAAAAGATATTATTTTTTGCTATGTTTCCACCAAAGGTTTATCTCAGTTTAGATTAAATAAATCTTTTTGGTGTTTTCACCGCACAAGAAGATTTAAAAATGATTAAGTATGACAGTACTTTCTAAAATGCAAATGGTGTTTCGATGTTTTCGATGTGTGAAGTGCAAGTGCGATAGTTTGATTCGTGTTAAACAATGAAGAACTGATTACTTCAGCAAAGAATATGCTACCTACTCCATGTCAATTTTTTTTTTGTAATTTTATTAAAACAAAACTGTGTTTTTTGTACACAAACATGCAAATAAACAGACCATAATGCATGATCTGTTAAACCAACTCCTCCACACAGGGTTTTCTTCTCAAATTTTGACTCGACTCCGATCTCCGACGGAAATCGATTCAAATTAAGCTCATTTCAACTCAATTCAGATATATAAAGAATTGAGGCGATCTTCAAGCTCGCTTCAACACCACATGATTGTAGTAGTCTACGAAATAACCCACTCCTTGAAGCAATAATTGTTAAATGAACTTTTTTTTATATAATCTCAATTTCTTGAAAATTGTCCATTTTATTAGTTTTAGTTAGTTTTCTTTTGATAAGTTAATTTTAACATTTGATTTTCACAAAACTTTCTTCTATTTGTGTTTTTTTTTATTATTATTGACAGATCTTCTTTCAGTTGTACCAATTTTTAAATACAAAAATCTGGCTACTGCGGTTTGTTTTGTTGGTAATTTCTCACTGTACTATATATGGAATACCAAAAAGAACGCACTGCTGTTAGGACACTTTCCCAAGCCAATTTTATTTGATCAAACAGATCGTTTTTATTTTTGCAATTAATCCTTACAATTCATCGGTCTAAAATTTCCTATAGATTTGCTATAGGGTTGAGATCTGGAGATTGATTGTGCTGGCCATTGCAAAACGTCAATCCGCTTTTCTTAAAACCATGTCTTAACCGTATTGGAAATGTGCTTTGGTTCGTTGTCCTGTTGAAATAACCATTTCAGAGACAACTGATCCTCAGCGTATGGCAGCATTACATATTGCAAAATGTCACGGTACATAAAACGATCTATTGTGCCATCTTTTTGATGAATCGGTCACAGTCCATGCCCTGAAAAACATCCCCACACTATTACGTTAATTCCCCAGTTTTTCACAGTAGCTTTGGTGAAACGTGGATTTAGTGACTCTTTGGCTGGTCTGCGAACACGGCTGAAACCATCGGACCCCTTAAAATTGAATTTGGACTCCACCAAAAAGAGTACGTTCCTCCATTTTCTAACAGTTGAGTTAATGTGCTCATGAGCAAAATTTGATCTCGACAGCTTGTTATTGGTTAAAATAAAAAGCTTTTTTAAAGCTTTGAAAGATTTTAGTCCACCATTAACATCTCGTCTCCGAATTGTTGTCGCGCTCACGTTCAAGTCGAGTTGGGTTCTTATTTCTCTCGATGATACATAAAAGGGTCTTTTCAATTGATTTTATCATAAGAGTATCCTGTCATTTTATCGTTTTTCTTGGTCTGCCAACTCAATGAACCGTTTGGAATGACTTTTTGGATTTGTAAAATTTTATTAATGGGCAAATCCCTGATCTTAGAATGGAATATTTTTCCGATATTTTAATTTGACTAATTCCACTTTTATATTCTTTAATATTTTTTTATTATATTTCGTAAGAGTATTTGTTTCCGGACATTTTTTTGTATTTGTATTTGTATTTGTATTTGTATTTGTATTTGTATTTGTATTTGTATTTGTATTTGTATTTGTATTTGTATTTGTATTTGTATTTGTATTTGTATTTGTATTTGTATTTGTATTTGTATTTGTATTTGTATTTGTATTTGTATTTGTATTTGTATTTGTATTTGTATTTGTATTTGTATTTGTATTTGTATTTGTATTTGTATTTGTATTTGTATTTGTATTTGTATTTGTATTTGTATTTGTATTTGTATTTGTATTTGTATTTGTATTTGTATTTGTATTTGTATTTGTATTTGTATTTGTATTTGTATTTGTATTTGTATTTGTATTTGTATTTGTATTTGTATTTGTATTTGTATTTGTATTTGTATTTGTATTTGTATTTGTATTTGTATTTGTATTTGTATTTGTATTTGTATTTGTATTTGTATTTGTATTTGTATTTGTATTTGTATTTGTATTTGTATTTGTATTTGTATTTGTATTTGTATTTGTATTTGTATTTGTATTTGTATTTGTATTTGTATTTGTATTTGTATTTGTATTTGTATTTGTATTTGTATTTGTATTTGTATTTGTATTTGTATTTGTATTTGTATTTGTATTTGTATTTGTATTTGTATTTGTATTTGTATTTGTATTTGTATTTGTATTTGTATTTGTATTTGTATTTGTATTTGTATTTGTATTTGTATTTGTATTTGTATTTGTATTTGTATTTGTATTTGTATTTGTATTTGTATTTGTATTTGTATTTGTATTTGTATTTGTATTTGTATTTGTATTTGTATTTGTATTTGTATTTGTATTTGTATTTGTATTTGTATTTGTATTTGTATTTGTATTTGTATTTGTATTTGTATTTGTATTTGTATTTGTATTTGTATTTGTATTTGTATTTGTATTTGTATTTGTATTTGTATTTGTATTTGTATTTGTATTTGTATTTGTATTTGTATTTGTATTTGTATTTGTATTTGTATTTGTATTTGTATTTGTATTTGTATTTGTATTTGTATTTGTATTTGTATTTGTATTTGTATTTGTATTTGTATTTGTATTTGTATTTGTATTTGTATTTGTATTTGTATTTGTATTTGTATTTGTATTTGTATTTGTATTTGTATTTGTATTTGTATTTGTATTTGTATTTGTATTTGTATTTGTATTTGTATTTGTATTTGTATTTGTATTTGTATTTGTATTTGTATTTGTATTTGTATTTGTATTTGTATTTGTATTTGTATTTGTATTTGTATTTGTATTTGTATTTGTATTTGTATTTGTATTTGTATTTGTATTTGTATTTGTATTTGTATTTGTATTTGTATTTGTATTTGTATTTGTATTTGTATTTGTATTTGTATTTGTATTTGTATTTGTATTTGTATTTGTATTTGTATTTGTATTTGTATTTGTATTTGTATTTGTATTTGTATTTGTATTTGTATTTGTATTTGTATTTGTATTTGTATTTGTATTTGTATTTGTATTTGTATTTGTATTTGTATTTGTATTTGTATTTGTATTTGTATTTGTATTTGTATTTGTATTTGTATTTGTATTTGTATTTGTATTTGTATTTGTATTTGTATTTGTATTTGTATTTGTATTTGTATTTGTATTTGTATTTGTATTTGTATTTGTATTTGTATTTGTATTTGTATTTGTATTTGTATTTGTATTTGTATTTGTATTTGTATTTGTATTTGTATTTGTATTTGTATTTGTATTTGTATTTGTATTTGTATTTGTATTTGTATTTGTATTTGTATTTGTATTTGTATTTGTATTTGTATTTGTATTTGTATTTGTATTTGTATTTGTATTTGTATTTGTATTTGTATTTGTATTTGTATTTGTATTTGTATTTGTATTTGTATTTGTATTTGTATTTGTATTTGTATTTGTATTTGTATTTGTATTTGTATTTGTATTTGTATTTGTATTTGTATTTGTATTTGTATTTGTATTTGTATTTGTATTTGTATTTGTATTTGTATTTGTATTTGTATTTGTATTTGTATTTGTATTTGTATTTGTATTTGTATTTGTATTTGTATTTGTATTTGTATTTGTATTTGTATTTGTATTTGTATTTGTATTTGTATTTGTATTTGTATTTGTATTTGTATTTGTATTTGTATTTGTATTTGTATTTGTATTTGTATTTGTATTTGTATTTGTATTTGTATTTGTATTTGTATTTGTATTTGTATTTGTATTTGTATTTGTATTTGTATTTGTATTTGTATTTGTATTTGTATTTGTATTTGTATTTGTATTTGTATTTGTATTTGTATTTGTATTTGTATTTGTATTTGTATTTGTATTTGTATTTGTATTTGTATTTGTATTTGTATTTGTATTTGTATTTGTATTTGTATTTGTATTTGTATTTGTATTTGTATTTGTATTTGTATTTGTATTTGTATTTGTATTTGTATTTGTATTTGTATTTGTATTTGTATTTGTATTTGTATTTGTATTTGTATTTGTATTTGTATTTGTATTTGTATTTGTATTTGTATTTGTATTTGTATTTGTATTTGTATTTGTATTTGTATTTGTATTTGTATTTGTATTTGTATTTGTATTTGTATTTGTATTTGTATTTGTATTTGTATTTGTATTTGTATTTGTATTTGTATTTGTATTTGTATTTGTATTTGTATTTGTATTTGTATTTGTATTTGTATTTGTATTTGTATTTGTATTTGTATTTGTATTTGTATTTGTATTTGTATTTGTATTTGTATTTGTATTTGTATTTGTATTTGTATTTGTATTTGTATTTGTATTTGTATTTGTATTTGTATTTGTATTTGTATTTGTATTTGTATTTGTATTTGTATTTGTATTTGTATTTGTATTTGTATTTGTATTTGTATTTGTATTTGTATTTGTATTTGTATTTGTATTTGTATTTGTATTTGTATTTGTATTTGTATTTGTATTTGTATTTGTATTTGTATTTGTATTTGTATTTGTATTTGTATTTGTATTTGTATTTGTATTTGTATTTGTATTTGTATTTGTATTTGTATTTGTATTTGTATTTGTATTTGTATTTGTATTTGTATTTGTATTTGTATTTGTATTTGTATTTGTATTTGTATTTGTATTTGTATTTGTATTTGTATTTGTATTTGTATTTGTATTTGTATTTGTATTTGTATTTGTATTTGTATTTGTATTTGTATTTGTATTTGTATTTGTATTTGTATTTGTATTTGTATTTGTATTTGTATTTGTATTTGTATTTGTATTTGTATTTGTATTTGTATTTGTATTTGTATTTGTATTTGTATTTGTATTTGTATTTGTATTTGTATTTGTATTTGTATTTGTATTTGTATTTGTATTTGTATTTGTATTTGTATTTGTATTTGTATTTGTATTTGTATTTGTATTTGTATTTGTATTTGTATTTGTATTTGTATTTGTATTTGTATTTGTATTTGTATTTGTATTTGTATTTGTATTTGTATTTGTATTTGTATTTGTATTTGTATTTGTATTTGTATTTGTATTTGTATTTGTAATTGTATTTGTATTTGTATTTGTATTTGTATATGAATAGTAGAATAATTAATTATATGTAATTTGTTTATAGTAGAATAATGTTGGAGTATTGATTTTGCCTCTTCGTTTTACGAGTATTTTCCAAAAACTTCTGACCATAATTTACATTTACCAAAGGTTGTCTTTTGATGTAGGTTTATTTGTGAAACAATTACGTCTCAAATTATAGAAATGTGGATACGCGTTTGTTATAAGTTCGAATTAACTTATTTTCGTGGGTGTTTTGTTGTCAAGTGACAATATTGTTTCAATAATAAAAATCAATAAAGATCATGAATTTCTCATGTCTATAATACGCAGTTCCTGTTTTAAAGAAAAAGAAATCCATTCTAACAATAACTAGGTACCATATATTTCTTTAAAATATATATAAAAAAAAAAAAAAAGAATTCTTCATTAAGCGTGATATATTGTTAAAACAAAAACGCACATTCAGACACAGGAGTGGTATGTTTGTTGTGTATTATTTTTATTTTTAACTATATAAGAAAATTAATTGTTTCAAAAACACGAACAAAATAGGTGTGCTGTGTTGTATGTAGTATGTTTATAACTTTAAACATGTCATCACTGACTTAAGTAATTTAATTTAAATATATACATATATGTATATATATATTTTTTTTGTTATTTCCTAACAAATGACCATAACACATAACATTATATTAGATTTTGTTTAACTCGTCGTTAGTCATCATCGTCATTCACTTAGAAAATATGACTTACGTTATTTGTTATACTCAAATTCAATTGATAGATTAGTATTCATTTATATTCAAATGTTAACACTTTCAAATTTTAGAATAAAAAATAAAAAAACTACAATGCATTAATGTTTTGTTTAAAACCATTTTGTTGTTTGGTCGTATATATTTTTGTGTTTCTCATAAAATTAATAGTAAAACGAGAAATTGATTTTTACTTTAAATGTTGATTTTTTCTTTTCTTTCTACCTTGAAATATTTTTTTTGTTTTTTTTTTCAATTTTGTGAAAGAAAAATCGCTTAATATCTTTCAAAACTTTTTCTTGAATAAACAAAAAACAATAAGGTATACTTTTTATTTTAGAATGCAATGAATGAAAAACCCCACTGTATTTTTTGTTTTTTGAATTCTTCAAACTTTCTCTCTCTCGGTGTCAAACAATTACGAAAAGTTTTTTTAAATTTAAGGAATTTTCTAAAAATACACATATTCACATGAGGAAATAGTGTGTGGAACGAAAAATACGAAAATACACTTGTGGTTTTATTTTTCTCCACAAAAGAAAAAAGAACGTGTATGCAATTTAAAAATATTTACGATATAAAATTGTGATAGCTCGTTTATGCGTACTCGTATATTTGAATATCTATTTTTGAGTTTTCAAAATTTGTCAAAGAAACAAAAGAAAAAAAAAACAATAAAACGAACAATAATACACATTGAAGAAGAAAACAAAAAAAGTATATTTATTGTCATTAATTTAAAAGAAATAATGAAAATTCAAAAAAATAAAATACAACGAATCACATAAATTTCAGCGCAAACCACTTAACTTTTCGCTAAGATATTTTCTCCTCTTGTGATACAAGAATATTTAAATATTCGAAATTTGTTTTCGTTTTTTTTTTTTTTTTTTTAAATTTATCAGAAGGTATTTTTTTATTTATTCAGGTTTTTGAGACAAATAAAATAAAATAAACGAAGAAAAAAATGTAATCGTCATTTAATTACCAAATCAGTTTTAATTTTCATGTTTTTGATTTGAAACTTTTCCGCTCCAAACGAGGGTAAGTTCGAACGAGTGCAAATGCGAAATGTTTAAATTTAATAGAAAATTTTTAATAGATTTCACTCAAAATATCACAAAATGAATGTTTTTATCGACCAAATTACATTTTGACGACATGGATTGCCGTCCGCAAGTCCGCCGCCTCCATATACCGCTAAAAACGTCGACGACGACAACGACGTTTTCGTCTTCGTATTTCGATCATCAGGCGAAATAAAAATAATAAAAAAAAAAAAAAAAACTAAATTATTCTTTTTTGTTGTCTAGCAAAAGATAAATGCGATTTTTCTTATTTTTAAATTTTTGCTCGTTTGTTGTCTGCGATTTCTTTTCCGACTTTATATACTATATAATACACTTTGTGCCACATGAATAGGGACAAGCTTTTTTCGTTTTTTTATTTGACGATATTTTTCAAAACCTTAGGTTTTTTTTTTTGAAAATAAACCTAAATGTGGAATGAATGAGGTATGTATTAACTTTATATTTCAAGCAAACATTTTTGGATTAAGTTGATAAATACAAGTTTTATGACGGTTTTTTCAAAGAATTTCATAACAAGTACCTTTTTTTTGGGCAAAACCATCCGTTTTTTAGCCAAAAAAAAAAATTAGAAGAAGATCAAATGTTGTATTCAACTACCTCCTATGGAAAAAACCACAAAGGAAGAGTCAAGAAATGATATGGCCATTTGAGGATAGGCGGGCGATAGTGAGAGCTACTTCAAATTCAAGGCTTTCCATTAGTAAAATCAATGCAGAAGCTTTGGTAAATGCTATTAGATTGACTGTTGCTTGGGAGACACAGAACGCAGACCACATTCGACAACAAAAAATGAAGAAAAAACCCCAAAGAGAATGCTATACGCAAGAGCTAACGCCTTAATTTTGCAAAAAATCACATTAGGTGGAATAATCGAGCTTGGCATACCGTCGTCTTTTCCGATTAAATAAAATTATTTTAGACCGACCTGATGGATATATGTAGCTCCTATTTCCATGATTTAAGAAAGGAAGAAATCTATCTTGAAAAACGGCACAGCAAAGGAGGCTAGTAGTAACCGTGGCATGATGGTTAGTGCGTTGGACTGTCATGCCAGAGGTCTTGGGTTCGATCCCGTCCTATGACATCTAAAGTTGAGAGAAGTTGACAAAATCTCCAAGAGTAATTCATGTCATGAAAAGTGCTTTCTCAAATTTGCCGTTCGGATTCGGCTTAAAACTGTAGGTCCATTCCATCCCTGACAACAGTACTCGCACACAGGAATGGTTGAGAGTGGTAAGTCACTAGGCCCTAGTTCTCAACGGACTGTTGCGCCACCCAATTTATTTATTTAAAGGAGGCGTTGTAATTGTATGGATAGCAATCACCTACATCTTTGGGGGCCGTGGAGCTGCATTTTCAAAGCTATAAAATGACGGCAATCACTTGCAAATCGATTCTGGTACGATCTTTTTCCGCAGTTTTCTGAATTATTTGGTGGACAACGATGTACTTTTCAACAAGATAATGCACCAATACATACCGCACGGACAACAAAAGCCTGGATTCAGGGGCAAAATGCTAACGTATTACCACGGCCACCATATTCTCCTGACCTTAACATAATGGAAAACTTATGGGGGTGGCTTTCAAAAAAGTATAGGAAGGAGGACGGCTAAACCAAAAAACCAAAGAGATTATTGAAACCATAAAACGGTCCTGGACTCAAATTTCGCTTAATTATCTGACAACACTCTATAAATCCATACACCACAGGTTACTTGAAGTAATTCAGAAATCAGGAGGCAGCACACATTACTAAAACTTATTTTATTCCATTCACTTAAACCAGTATTTACCTAAACCATAAGATTTATTGTTATTTTCTTTAGTTTAAAGGGTCTAACAGGTAAATTTAGATTTTGTCCACATTTGGGTTTTTCAAAAACAACCCAAGGGTTTGAAAAATATCGTCAAATAAAAAAACGAAAAAAACTTGTCCCTATTCATGTGACAACAAGTGTAAAAACCGGCATCATCGAAGGTGCTGCGCGATGGTGACCACTAGCATGCCGGACGGAGGCGGTGGTGTTTTCGAGGAAGAAAATTTCTAGGGAAATCCTAATTTTCAACATGCCAAAGAGGAAGATTTTTTTTTTTTTTTGGCAAACATTCATTATTGACATTGTAAATGGGAATTCAATTAATTCATTTGTATATGTTTTCACGGTGGGTTATGTGAATTTGTGTGGGTTAGATGTAGTGGGTGGAGGTAGTACATAAAATTTCTAGTGAAATTTTTTGAAACCATACATAGCATTTTGCTAATATAAATTTGTTTAATGGACATGTGAACAAATGCGGCGACGCTGTTACAAGTGGGAAGGGAAGTATAGTTAAACTTCGATGGAACTATAATAGTATCAGATATTAGCATAGAATCGAAGTTTGTTAATATTTTCGCAATGACAGGTTTTTAGAAGTCAACTTTATAAATTCGACCTAAAATTTCAACGTTAACAAAATCCTCATACTTAGTTTAATATTGACTTTGAGCTTCTGTAAAGACGACTGCATGTTGACTTCTAGAAAGCCAAGTAAAAGGAGAGATTAATCGATAAAGACGTTCATCAGATTGATGTCGATTTATGGTATAGGTAATGTCTAGGTCATGGAACCCACCAAAGGCACCGATTTTCATTGACTGTAACGTAAAGGGCATTTTAAAAGACCACACAACTCCATACCGATATATTGTTTGTTGCATGAATTACCGTCTTTCCATTCTTTTGAAGACTACATTTTTTTGCAGTCTTGGCATTCACTTGAAGTCCATCAATATAATTATTTGCATTCTTGCAAAGGCTTGAAAAAATGCAGTTGAAAAACAAAGAATACAAGAGAGTGGAAAGGCATTAAATAGATGCATAAACTTTAAATGATTGTAATCAATTGATTGCGGTCAAATGATTGGCGATTGAATTCAACGAATGCAATCTTTATATTGAGTCATAAAAGATTGCATTCTGTTTGCTTCAAGTTGTCGTCGCTGGTGGTGATAAATTTATATTATTTGTAATCGTTTTTAAAATATTGTTACAATTTGGTAATTATTTAATCATAACATTTTCGTTTAGTATTCTAGTATTTAAGGGATTCCCAATAAGACGTTCACGTTAAAACCTCACAAACCTATTGTCAGTTTTAAAGTTATATTCTTTGACATGTGACAAGCAGAAAATACTCTATTACTAAAAATGGGCAGGTTGAGGCAACATAAGGGACTTCATTTGCAGCCAACCGAACGTACATTTTTTTCAAGGCAAATAGCTGTTTAAGTGTCATAAATTTAAAACTCTACTTCTGTTGATTGTGAAAAAAAAACTACCAAAAACATTATTGCCTACAAAACACTCCTCAGGCAAGCTACAAGTCCAACACGATTTGTATTTTGTATTGTAAAGATATGATACTTATTTATTTTCCAATCGCCGAGAAACCCCTTTTCACAAAACATCAAATGGAATTGTGCAAAAAATAAATTAATTATAGAATAATAAAGTTCAGCTTTCAGTTGAATGAAAAAAACATGGTCAATTTTCATTTTGACATAAGTGGACTTGACTTGATAGTTAGGAAGATTTTTGTTGACTAACTTTCCAGTCAACTTCCCAATAAAGTTGCCTTAATTGGAAGGCAATTTTTTGACAGCTGGCCAATCTGATAATAAAAACTTGCCTTACTTTCATCAAATCAATCCCTTATGTCGCCTGAACCTACCCAATGAAACAATACGAACTTAAAGCATTGGAATTTTTGAAATTCACTACAAAAATGTTGAAAATTTGTTAAGAAAAGTTTCTTGACTCATGGTATTTCTCGAAGCGATTTAACCTTTTAGACTTTTTTCTGTGGATCTACGTTAAACATAAGGTCTATATCAATGTTCCAAAATCAATTTAATACCCTTAATATGGAATTCAAGAATTTATTGGAACACAGCCACAAATTCGAGAATTGCTCATGTGAAGTTTCATGAAAATTCTTTTCCTGGAGACTAATACTATGACCGTAGCAGTGGCAGTCATTTGGCTGATATCGTTTGTCATTGTTAATATATCACACATCCATTTATTTCAATGAAAAATACTAGTTTTTTAAATAGAAACGAATAAAATTAGGTGGCGCAACAGCTCGTAGAGAAACACCGCCCCGAGACTAACAACTCTCATTCCTCTGTACTAAATTCGAACGGCTCGTTTGAGAAAGCACTTTTAATGACAAGAATTACTCTTGGAGGATTTTTCAATTCCTTGGAAACGGCAGCACCATTAAAAGAAATTTAGGTGGCACAGGCAGGCATTAAACCAAAGACCTCTGGCATGAGATCTACCACAATGAAAACTCTTCTTGGAAAACCCTCTAGAAACCATTACTACAAGATTTCTTCAAATTTTAAGCAGCAAAAGGGATATTAAACTTAACTTTTTTTTTTAAATACGTTAACAAGTCAGATGTTTCTCCTATATTAAAGTATTGCAGATTATTTTTAATGACTTAAAATTTACAACTCAATTTTTTACATTTTTACTCATTCATTCACATTACCTTGAGAATTGAACAAATTAAATACATACGTACAAGTTATGTACTTAAACACCTTTTTTAGCTTAAAGGAAAAAAAAGCAAGAACTTAACGATGCTTGTGAAGTTAACATTCACGACAGCTTATTAGTCTTAATTGGCCCACATAAGGGCGTTTTACAAGTAGGTAAGTACCACCTACCTTTTTCACAAGAAAAAAGTATAATTATTGTGAACTTGATTACAAAGGAAGTTGTTCCTAGGTAAGGTACTTAAGAATTTTATTTCTCAAAATTTGTTTTCCTAAAGAGAAGGAAAAAACGTAATCTTTTAATTCTTTTACGTTCTACAAAATACATAACTTCAATTTTATATAAATTCAGAATTTGAATAAAATATAAATATAAAGCTACTTTATTTTTTTGTAGGTAAATCCAGATTTATTTTAATCCTACCTAAAATTGAAAGAAAACACGAACGAACACTCCTCGCAAATCGTCCTAGAATTTAATCCTTTTTCTCAATATTCAGATCTAGTTTCTGATCTCATTTTCTCCTATTTCTCACTCTCTCTCTTTCTTTATTTTATTCTTTCTTATTTTTCTTAATTTCCATTGCATTCTGTCAAAAAGTTGAGCTGAAAATGACAAATATTTGTATGTCCTAGTTCTACTTTATCCCTAAAAAAAAATATGTGAGTATTACCAACCTATCTACCTACCTAAATCCTATATATCTACGCTTAAGCTAACAAACAAGACTAAAGCAAAGAGGGATGGGGGGGTGTGTTTAAAAAAAAGGGCAAATAACATGTACACAACATTTTATTTGAATACTAAATCCTTTTGCGAAGGAAAACATTTGCTTTGCACTCTTTTTCTAAGGACGAATTTTATTTAATCCTCAAAAAATAAAGAAAAATTCTTCATGCGATGAATAAATTATGTTTTTATTTTTTTAATCAATCACTTTTCCTCTTCATCTAAAAACATAAATGTACCTCCAATTTTGTGCGTTGTCAAGTGAAAATTTAAAAATATGAAATTCTATATACCTATGTAAATGAAAAATTTTTAAATGTAAAACGAAAAGAAATTGAATTTCATCACGAGGTAAATTTTATATAAATATTTAAAGAAAGTTTCCAACTCAAAAACAGAAAAAGGGAAAAAAGACTCCTGAAATCCTGAAATACACATACCTACATGTATGTATTTATGAGGTAGCTATCCCGACAAATTTGAAATTCTCCTAGAACGCAGGTGCTGGAGAGAAACTCAAAACTTCAACTTTTCCTGGGTCAAAGTTGAAAAACAGAAAACGAAAAATGGGTAGTTATGGGCAACAACCAAAAAGGGGAAACCTGCAATAAATAAAATCAACGAAGAAAATTTGACGAAACGGGAATAAAGCTTGGTTTTTGTTTTTGTTGCTAGAAAAATGGTGCCTGAAATTTATCCAGGGATAGAATAGTACCTGTTAAAAAGGAAAATACCCAGGATTTGGGTTGAACATTCCAGGATCTGCGCAATAACTAAAAAAAAGTTTACATATATACATAGATACAGAAGAGTAAATTATTATATTTTACTCCTGATGAAAGTCACTGTTGATTTATTTAGTCCTTTTTTGAAGACTTCTTCCAAGGGGTAGCTCAAGCTCGTATATACATATATAGGCACCATCCCTATTTACCTACATTTACATTATATCAAAAGCAATTTGAGTGACTCATGATGTTTAATGTTTTTATCTTATTTATTTTAAATGTTTATGGGTACATAATATGTGCCTAGAAAATCTATAATACATATACATTATGTAGGTATAAGGGTTTTATGTAGTAAAAAATTAATAATTGTTGCTTGTATATGTACATACATACTTCTTATCTATTTACGAATATCTACACACTTTCATATCATTATGTATGTATTTACAAGAGGTGAATGATAAATAATTCAATTTAATATTCACTTAGATAATCTAGCACCCTCTTAAGCTTCTACACTCAAGGTAAAAAGTTAAAAAAAAAACAGTGTAGATAAATTATGTACATTTATTTTAATATATACATATATCAAGGTAGCTTTGAATGAAAAAGAGGACATTATTTTATAAAAGTACATGGGACTAGAACCTTCAAGTTTACATTTTATACTGTTTTCTTGATTGGGAACATTTTAGAACTTAATACATAATTAATTTAATGATTCTCTTTTATTATAGAAGGCGGAACAAGTTTTTCATCTTCAAAAGAGATGATATAATGAAAACTTCATGAAATAAGTTGAAAGTACATACCTACCTAACATTCAAATTGGACATTGGAAATCGACGCAAAAAATAAATCCCTAGGTTCTGCTGAAAAGTTACGAAGGTACCTACCACCTACTTTCAAAGACTTGTTCTACTTAATAAAATTCAAAAGATTTTGTTTGAAATAATAAAATATTTACAAATAATATAAATTCTATAATTAGTTGATGATTTTTCGGTGTTGTCAATGACAACCAAATGATTTAAAAGAATCCTTAGAAGAAAATTTTCAATAGCTTTAAAAATTATGCATTGGTTAAGTACAGGGCAAAGGGTTATAAAGTCAAGTATTTTGAGTTTAGATTTTAGCTGTTTGCTCAATTTTGGAAAAATAACCATTTTCAGCATTAATTTTTATAATTTTTCAATATTAGTATGCATTTCAAAAACTAATTGTGATAGCCTTGTCTAGACAACTACGCGACGCACGGTTTCATTACAAAAACGTTCAGCGTTTCTTTTAGACTTAAGTAGGACAGATAAAAACTAACAATTGATGAGTATTTTTCAACATTTTATGAGAAACTGTAAATATATATAGAAACACATGACGAATGTTACTACTTGATTAATTTAAGTAGCCTTAAAATCACAGGCAATATCTTAGAAACCTGTCGTTATAGTGATTTTGAAATCGGATTCGAAACCCTTCGGAATAGTATAAATTGCCAATTACATAACTTTTCTGATATTAATTGGAAATTAACTCTTTATGGTTATGGCTTGAACCTTTATTACTTTTCTTTGGGCATCATTGTGTAGTGAATTAGGAAAAGTCAGAGAATGTAGACATAAGTCTGTGCGTTTTTCTTTTTTAGGTTTAAACATTAAAAACTCTTTGATACCAAAGCTTGTGATCGAGACCGAACCTTCTTTGTGGAATATTTCTTTACTTTTAAGAGTTTTCAGTTTGAAACTTCACAGCGTTAAACTTTCACTGTGAAAGTACTCTTAGGGGCCAGTTATAGCTATCATTAAAATCGATCCGGAAAAATTTTTGAATCGATATTTGACGGTGTTTCCCTTTGATTAGAAATGAAAATTATATATTGATCGATCGGAAATCACACAAAGAATTTTTTTAAGAAAAAAAAGTGTAATTACGCATTTATTTTTCTCTAAAAATGTATTTTTCTATTTTCCGGACGGAAATCCATTTTCCTGAACAGCTGATACTTTTATGTTTAAAAGTGAAACGAATCGTTTCACTGATTTGTGTTCCAATTTCACACAATTCCAATGACAGATTTCTGTCAGTAAAAATTTTTCGGTGGATTTCAATCAGGAAATTTTGTTCAATGACAGAAATTTCTAATGATAGCTATAAACGACCTGCCAAAAAAATTCCAATGTTTGTTTTCAATGATGAAAACCAATGATAGCTATAACTGGCGCCTTAAAATAATGCTCACCTAAATGTACAATGATTTCACATTTCGGAACATAGTCGTTCCATTTAAAGTGTTTCATTTTCTTTGTATCCCCAACTGTCAGTTTAACTTTCACTATGAAACACAATGGTGTCGGAGCCGGAGTCGTAACTGGAATAGCTGTCAAAGTATTCAATGTACGCAAATGCAAATGTACGAACACAACGCGACGCAACTGGAATCGGAGCCGGAGTCGGAAGAGTTGACCAACTTTTAACTTTGACGTACGACACATGTGACGTTTCCATTTTTGAAGTGAATAACTTGGTGATTATATTTTTTTTAACGTTTTTTCAATAAAAAAGTGGAAAAATATTTAAATAAGAAATAAAAGTGAACAAAAAAATATTTTCTGAGAAATTTGATGTGGTTGTAAACTGCAAATATACCAAATAACATCAAAAAGCCGTACGACGCATTGTGTGCGTACTTTCTGTTAACGTACGACAGCTATTCCGACTCCGGCTGCGGCTCCGATTTTTGCATTATGTTCCAGCAGTCAATCATCAACTCTAACCTCAAATGCTGGTTCTTAGTTCAAATGCTTGATTCTTAGGCGCCAGTTATAGCTATCATTGGTTTTCATCATTGAAAACAAACATTGGAATTTTTTTTTGGCAGGTCGTTTATAGCTATCATTAAAAATATCTGTCATTGAAAAAAAATTCCTGATTGAAATCCACCGGAAAATTTTTACTGAAAGAAATCTGTCATTGGACTGTATATATACTTTTCATTTCTAATCAAAGGGAAACACCGTCAAATATCGATTCAAATTTTTTTCCAAATCAATTTCAATAATAGCTATAACTGTTTATTTCCAATCCGGAAATATTTATCCAACGACAGAAATTTTCGATAAAAGCTAAAACCAAAATATCAAAAAAAATTCCAATAATTGTTTTCAATGATGAAAACCAATGATAGCTTTAACTTTAACTAATTATATTTGATTTTAAAAAATGGTGATTTTTAGCAGCCTAAATCATATGATTAACAATTTGGCGTCTTTGAAGGAACTAAAAAGTCAGTATTGTAGGATATCAGGTATTTGCGTAGAAGCTTCTGTTTGTGTGTTTTGACTTCTATTCAATAATAATTGATTCGAAATACTATGAAAAATAATTTAATTAATTTTGCTTTTTCTTGTTCTACTACAAATTATATAAAATATTTGAAATTTCGTTCCTTAAATTATCGAACACTTTTTGGAATTTTTTAACGAACACCGTTAAAGTGCTGTGAAGAGAATTGTATATAAAATTTTTGAACAGCTAAATGCAATTGTTTTCACAAATTTCTCCGACACAAATTCTTAAAACTTATTGATAAAGTTTTGGAAATATGAATAGTAGAAACGCATTTGTAAATTATTTACTTTACTATGAATGTAACTTGAATCTCCGTCAAAGTATGAGTTGCGACCAATTTTTCGCTCCTAACGTATCTAAACCTCAAGCGGATAAAAAAGTTCCTTCTTTTTTAATCCTTAACAATACATTTTGATCCCTTCAATTTTTGGAAGTGATTTAATTTTACATTTTTCGGGTGATGATTTTCTTTCTATAGTACTATTAATTAAGTTAAAAAAACTTTTGAAAAACTTCGGTTTTTAAATATTTTTTGACACAATACATAAATTGACTTTATTATTAAGTTGTGATGAACATCACAAAAACAAAATAACATATTTTGATTTAAAACTTATAAAAGACTAATCTCCATCACAAATGACAATAATTTGTATGTATTATCAAAAAACGAAAAACTTCCAACCAATGGCCCCAAAGGAGATCAACCTTTAGAATTATAAATTTTTAGCTTAAAAGCAATTTTATCTTCCCGCAGAGAGTTCTTCATTAAAAAACTTTTTAATTTTTTCTTGTATGAAATGTTTTATAGAAAATGTTAAAAACCATCATCAGAACAGCAAAAGAATAAGAGAGTAGCCTTGTGTCTCGTGCTTGCAACTATACATCACATATACACGAGTATCCTATTTATATTTTCATTTACGTAGCATTCCTCCCAGAAAATCAGAACCCTTGGGGACAAACCAACAAAGCAAATAGCAATATCCGGCTTCCTGTTGTTGCTGTTGTTATGGTTTCGTAATTAGAACCTTAATTTGGTTCTTTCGTGATTTATATTCTCTTTTTTTTTTGTTTTAAATAAAAGCAAAACTCTGTCTGTATTCATTATCACCCCCATTAGGGGGTTTTCTTTTAGTACATACGAATGTATTAAGTTTATGTTAAAGACTCTGCCAACATTTTAAATAAGAAGCTTTAAAAAAAAAAAAAACTGTTTTTCTTTTTCCTTCTAATTGTATATCAAAAAAAAATTGCATGTTTTTGTTAATAGAAAAAAAAAATAAACATCTTGCTGTTAATGGCGTGATAAAGTGGATTAAAAATGAGGAAATACTCGTCTACACGAAGGAAATGGTTCATTAAAGAGGAATTTTTCATTCTTAACTTCGACATTCTGAAGCTAAATTTTCTTATTACGTGACAATAGGTGTTAAAATTTCATTCAAAATGTACCTGGATGTAAATTATTAAAAATAACGCTTAACAACGAGTTAAGCCAAGTGCACAGTTTTTTGAATCAGGACTTAAATGTTTTTCAAGAGTTTCCTTGCATTTTCGATGTCATGGGCGATTATTTTGAACTTGACGGCAATTTTCGAACTCTACAAAAAGCTTGAATTTCTATTTTTTGATATAATATTTATTCCAAACACGCAACATGTACATATTTTTATCATTATAAATTCTTTAACCAACAAAAAAAAAATCATGGTAAACATGGTAATGAAAGACAAAGCAGCAGAATATCTTATATAGGGGGGAAATGTTTATATACCTACAATCATAATGGTATATTTGATTTTGATATTGAATTATATACATACGTTATAAGAGGGATCCCCGTTTCTTTCAGTTAACTGCTGTATATTTTAAGGGTTGTTTTCTCTTTGTATTTCAATTTTAAGTGTAAGCCCAAGCTTTACTTTTATAAAAACAAAAATAATAATAACTAGGTCAATTGGGATCCTTGAGGTATTTTTGTTTAGCAGAACAAACAAATGCCAAGCCATTTATTATTTTTCTTTTCGCTCACCGTATATGCTCTTTACTTTTATTAATTTTGTTTTGTATATAAATAATTTTGAAATTATAACTCCGTATATGTTGTTTGTCAACATAAAGGAGCAACTAAATCAATATTTAAATGTATTTAGTTTTCATTGAGACCTCCATTCTATGTGTCTTGTAAATATAGGACATTTATTTTGATTGTGTTCCTTGAATTTATAACAGTGTAACCTTCCCATCAAATGTGACAGTTATCAGTGGCCATATTGTTGATGCTTCATCTGTCAAATTACATTTCATTGGGCAGGTTCACATAACATAAAGGACTTGAAGGTCCTTTACCAAGTTCTAGTACCTGATTAGACCACTGCCAAAAAAATGCTTTCCAGTTGCTGTTGGAAAGTTGACTTGAAATGAATTCAAGAAAAATCTCCCTTATATCAATCAATTCAAGTTTACTTGTGTCAAAATATCAATTGACGATGCCTAATCGCATCAATTAAAATCCCGTCGTCGATAAATTCCAAAATTTGTTATTCAAATAACCGAGAATCGACTTTAAGTTGCTCAAAAGAACTCTGGTTTTTAGCCAACAACTAAGAGAATTACACGCTATTGTAACTTGGGCCTACACTCGTACAAGTTAAGTAGGTATAAAAGAAAGAAAAGCAACATTTACATATTCATACATGTGTAGTATCCATATAAATATTTGTTATGTGACAAATGGCAATTATTATCCCTTTCATAAGTTATTTCAAACCTTTTTTATTTTTACAAAAATAAAAAAACTAACCCTAAAACTACCCTATTTGTTTCGTAAACACCATTGTAAAGGTGGTATGTTAGAAACGTAGGTATATATTAGAAACTAGGTATATTTATTTTTAGCACTAACAAGGAAAAACCTTCCCTGTTATTATTATTTTATTTCACAAAAGACAAATTATTATTTCATTGTTGCATGATTTTGTCCTTCTTTGACATTTTTGTTTTTATTTTTATATTTTTTAATAAAAATAAAATATAACTTAGCAAAGTTCGTGGAAAGGTTTTTATTTATTCATTTTTATATCATTTTAGTTTTATTATAATTATCATCAAAAAGGCTGAACTTTGTGTTTTAAGTTGTTTAAGGCCGAAAAGAAGAATACAGAAAATATATGTATGAAACTTTGAAGTTAGAGTTCGTTGTGATAATAGGATGAGTGTGAGAAATGTCAAGGAAATAATTACATATAATAATTCGGTACAGATCTATGCTGAGCTGACATAACAAAATTATGAGCAAAAACTACATTCATCTTTCATTCCGTAATCCTAAAATTACTAAAATAGTAGATCTATTCAATTGGCGTTTTTCTTTTTTAGTTCAGAGCTGAGCACTGAGCAGAATCTGAGCGAGCAGAGTAGAGTAGAGATCTGAGCAGAGTATGTTCAGAGCTCTCTGATTTAATTATGAAACAACTTGAGCACTAAACTGTCATGATTTGAAATGTCGATTGTTTGAAGGCGTTCAAAATTTTCTTTAATTAAATTAATTAAAAAAAAAACAGTCATAGCTTTGGTCCATTTGACGCCTGAAATAAATTTGATTCATAAAAATGCTATATGCAATTAGTTTTTTCTAAATTATCTTTCCTCCTGCACTAGAGCGACCAGTCTCTTCCACCATTTTTATTGTTTTGACGATGATTTTTTTTTTAATTTTCCGGCTTTCAAACAAACATCAAATTGTTTGTGTTCAGCATTTTACTCCGTTTACTCAGTTATTTTATTCTGAGCTCAAAGAGCGCGCACACAATTATTTTTTCGACAGTTCGAGCTCTGCTCTGAACTAAAACAGAATATATGTCAAAATGTTTGCGATTTTCTATGCCAAGTCCATAGACAAAAATTCAATTGACAATACTCAGGACACTGAAATTCAGAGTAAAGAAACAGATCTAGTGTTTGTTTTTTAATCTGTCAAAGTCAAAAGTGACAGCTAACACTATGGATGCTCTTTAATTCGAAAATTTATAATTTAAAAAAGCTATGATAACTTCAATAAATTATTTATCATTGACTGAGGTTACGAAAAGATCATTTTTCACAATAAATATTCTCACACAAAAAACAAATGAGGAAGTGTCAATTCTCCAAAATTACAATTTTGACATTTATAAACAAACGAGACAAGAATATATTGCTATTTGTTGTCCATTAAACTTTTATGAATCAGACATAAATCAAATAAAATTTTGCGCCAATTCATCTTTTTTTTAATTTGATAAATGCAATAAGTCGTCTTGTCAAAATCTACAAAACTAATCGTCTCTCTCTCTCTCTCTCTCTCTCTCTCACTTTTATCGTTTGTAAGCTTACTTCTTCACTATTCAAAATATTGATATAAAAATCAAATGTCTACGTAAATCATTTTACCCTCCTCAGAAACTATAGAAGAAAAATATGATGATGAAGAAGAAGAAGCACTCCTTAAATCACAATTTTTGTTCCCTTCCCTTTAGTTTTCCTTATTGCATTAATAATTCATTCAACTTGAGGATGACACAAATCAAAGCCAATGACATCAAGAAAAAACGAAGAACAAGAAGAAGCAACAGCATAAAACGAAAACATATTTTCACAAAAAAAAAAGGAAAATTGAAAATGAAAAACTATTTCGCCTATCGTGTCGTCTTGATGCACTATGCACTGTACGCATTCTTTTCTAATGAATATTTTAAAATTCTTCAACCTCCTTCTTTTTTTCGTCTGCATATATCTTATATATTTTTGTTGTCTTTTCGTTGTGGTGCAAACTGTGCCTTTATTTTACCCCACTTCCACCTCATTATCACCATCATCATCATCATATTCCTTTTTTTCTTTCTCATCGTAAGAATAAAATATAAAAATATATAAAATCTCACCGTGCCTCTCGCACAGGCCGGCCACCATACCACCACCGCCGCCGCCACATTTTAACAGCAAGCAGCAGAAACAGCAACAAAATGTAATGATAGCATTTGCTATTTTTAAAATGGTAATTTATTTTCTCTTCTCATTTTCTTTTCATTGAAGATAAAAATAGAAAAACAAAGTTTTTTCTTATTTTTTTATTTCGTTTTAAGCGCGCAGAAGACCGGCTATAAAGATATCCTTTTTATATACATACATACATATATAAACAAAAAAAAAAAAAGAATAACTGTCCCTTGAGGTCCTTCTCCTCAGTTAAGCCTTTTTTTAAGTTGGTTTTCTAAAATATGACCACTTTTCTTATCTCACAAACGATACTTTTTATAGAAAAGCCTTTTGTTTTTGAAAAATGTCCAAAATTGTTTGCATTTCCGTAAAGAAATATTTTTGTTTTCTTTTATAAAAACCGAAAAAGAAAATGTTTTCCTTTTTTTCTGTTCCTATCACATTTCATCACTATAATAAAAGGCTCACTCATCTTTCGTCCCTGGCTTTGGGCCAAGTTAACCGAATATGTTTGCTTCCACGCTTTTTTTTTTGTGTGTGTTTCTTTTTGTACAATGTTCACAAACAATATTTTTGAATATACATACGTAGTGTTCGTAGTCTCTTTACTCATGGCTAGATATTTTTCACATAGATTTTCTAGTAAATACGGTCTCATTCACATGGGAACATTTCAAAGAAAAACTTGGCCAAAATGTACAAAGTTAAATTGGAACTCGATGTCCCTTCGCTCTAATCTTCCCTTAAGATGATTATGCTAACGTAAGTCTTCTGGGAAAAAGTCGTTAGCCTACCTTTTTTATCACCATTACTATTTTTATAATATTTAGTTTATTGTTAATTTATTCATGAAATAGGCGCTCCGTTTCCATCTAAACACATGATAAAAGCTTTTCAGCTCAGGCCAATCAGTGAAATGTTGACTACGGTATTATTTCTTGATTTTTCAATGAAAATCCTAAAACTATCTGTTGCCCATAATCCCCCCCTTAAATGGTTACATCTTTTTTTATTAATTACTGTTCTTTTTTCTTCCTTATATAGTCTTCCAATAAGAGGTTTCATTTTGAATATAACTCAGAAAAGCTGACATCTTTTGACATTTTACAAGTTAAAACTACGCTAATGGGAAGATACACGGTTAAAAAAAACTTAGAAATTGTTAAAACTAACTACAAAAGTGATGCAAACTTTATTTACAGAGATCTTGTAATTTAACACCTTTAGACTTTACCTTAGCATATTGTGTTGCATTTGTAGCATTGGTGACCATTTTGCTGATGCCGTTTTCATTATTCATGACATATTTTCCTATATAAACATGTGAGCAAATGACCTGAGAGTTTTAAATACTACAACAACGACTTGGTCGTGCTAACATATGGCTGGAATCTTTCCTCTTTACAAATAAATCAATGTTCATTGATTTCTCTTAAAAAAAAAACTTGTTTTTTTTTTTAATAACAAAATTAAACCTCTTATTGGAAATGTACCATGTACCTTACATCATTATTTAAAACAGATTTTATCCATCTACATATTTTGACAAACAACAAAACAAAATTTAAATCTTAAAAGTTATTTTATTTTAAATTGAATGTACTTACCATCGGCATCGACTTCATTTATCATATCTTGAAGTTCAGCCTCTGTTGGATTTTGACCTAGCGATCGCATAACTGTTCCCAATTCCTTTGTTGTGATGGTGCCATCGCCATCTTTGTCGAATAGCGAGAATGCCTCTTTGAATTCGGCGATTTGTTCTTCTGTTAGTTGATCGGCCTGAAATTAAAAAAGAAAACAAAAATTAGTTTCAAATAAAAATATACATATGTACATCATTCTTTGTATAATGGCAACACTGTAAAGATGACAGCTGTCATTAAAACACTTTTAGGGCCGGTTATAGCTAACATTAAAATCCATCAGTAAAATTTTTGTTTTTAATTTTTGAACATGTTACAGATTTATTTCTAGCAAAAGATTGATGCAATAAGATGAATCTTATATTAAAGTATTTTATTTCAAAAAAAAAAACAATGCATTTAAAGTTTTATTTAATTTATAAATCCATTTTAATTTTTTTAATAATGAAATTTCATTTTACTGAACAGCTGACTGCCAAAAGCCAAACAAAATTCCATTTCGTTTTACTGTTGGTGTTCCAATTTTTTACTGTTCCGATCACATCATTAAAAATTTTACTGCTGAAAGCAACAGTAAACAAATTGTTTGAGGCGCGAAGCTCGATGTTATGATCGAAAGAAAACAACATTTAATGACGTAAATTTACTGATTGCTATAAACGCTCATCAGTAAAACATTTCAGATTCCTCCTGTTTCAAATTTTACTGATGGATTTTACTGATAGCTATAACCGGCCCCTTAGCAATATTCAGCAAATCAAGATATCAACAAATATCAGTTTCACAATTTTTGAGCCGTCGTGTTCGAATTGTGGTAAGATTTTGGATAAACTTGTTGCTATTATGTTTATTTTTGACGTTTGGTTTAAGGTGGAATCAAATTTAACTTTTTTCCTGTTGAAAACAGTACTTTTATGAAATTTCCCTATAACTCTAAGAAACTTCCCTGAAAAATAGTTCTTCTTTGTTTAAATAAACTGATGTCTCTTACAAAATCGAATTTAAAAGATATAGGGTCAAGTTGGTAGTGATAGCATTTACCACCTGTCAAACTAAGCCGTCGTTTCAAGTGTATTAGTATTACTTGAACGTTTTCTATTTACGAGATAATGGATCGCTTATAAATAGAACATTTAAGATTATTTACATTTAAACTAATAATCCCCCAAAGTCTAAACTCATTAAAAACCAATATTTCTCAAGCTATGACTGCGAATCTTCTCTTGACTTAACCAAATCTGAAATCTCGAACATACTCAGTAAAACAGTTGTACATAATCAATCTACAATTATGTGAGACAATTGATCGGTCGATGATCTGTCAAACTGACAGATACAAATTTAGATCTGCAGATCTGATTTTGATTCTTCAAATGCAAATGAATTTATTTTTCCAATGGCTTCAAATAAAAAAATTGACTTTTACCGTTTCCTGTTTGACGTTTTGATTAATCAAAATACCGATTTAATGCTTTCTAGAATGAAAATTTCATCAATCTGTTAAAGATTGCACTTGCAAGAACAACTGACAGACTCCAAAAAACCTTGCCTGCAAATGTTCGTTGTTCTCTAAAACCATAGTTTGACATTTATATCGAAGGGGAAATGAAATTTTAGTCCTTTGTTAAAAACAACAATGTTGATTTGTTTGTAGATCGGAAATCAATTTGTTTTTTCCTTTTTAACACCACTTGAAATCGAAACATTGATATACGTCAATTTGACAAGAGACTAGCGTACTCCACATAAATCAATCTTAATTTATGTTTCATTCACTGCAAACAAAAACAAAAACAAAAGTTGAAATGAGATAGAATGCAAACCAAAGTTTTATTCATATTCTGTAATCATCAGTGATAAGTTTTAGGTCTTTTTGAAACACCTGTCCTAATTTTTTCCCAAAATACTAAAACCGTTACATATAGCTTCTTGCTTGAGTGATTTTCCATTCAATCATTGATACAAATAATAATTTCGCTATAATATCCTCAATATGAATATTTTCGATAAGTAGGTATATATTAAGTGTCTTTAATATTTAATAAGGTCTGAGTATACAAATCCATTAAGGAAATGAATGAAATTATTTTCGAATTGGGAAAGTATACGTAATAAGAAACTTCCAAAAATAACTCGTATCATTTATTAAATAAAACGTGAAAAAGGATATTTTTCCAAAACGAAAGCTTAACGTTTCTTTTTCTGAATGTGTAATGCATGGGCATAAGTAATTAAAATTCAAATGACTTGTATCACTCAATTTCGGCAAAAATGTTAATAAAGAAAAGAATCAAACTCATAAACAATTTTGTATCTTTATTATGCCGCTAGCTAAACTCGTGAACTAGAAACAAAAAAATTAATGTACCTACACTGGAAATATAATAATTTGTTTTTAACAAACTACCTTACCTATGCACATAATTTCAATTTTCTCCTGCGTTTGCTGTTTTCAACAGTTGTAATAATTTTTCGCTTAATTTCAAAATAAAATATATAGACTACCTCGCTATTTCCACATAAATTCATTGGGGCGATAAATTGAATCACAAGCAACAAGATTAAATTCCGTGAAAAAGGTGAAATGAAATGTGATTTATTTCAAAATAACAACAATAACACAAATAAAAATCAAAAGGTTTTTTTTTTCACTTCAATGAATAAGTTTCAAGTTTGAAAAGCCAGGGAAAAATAAGTTTCTTTTTTCTATCTCTCCAGAATTTATTTTCACATTTTTGTTATTTTTTTTTTGCTGCCTTTTCTGCCAAGTTTTATGTTTCTTTTTTGTTGTCTTCAGGAATGATTTGATTTTCATTTGTAAAATGATTTATCAGATTGGAAATTGACTTCACTCTAGTGAACAATATCTACTCTTCTTTTGATTGCAAGAACTATCAATCTTTTTCAATCTATTTTTAGACGAAATTGAGATTCTTTCTATTTTTTCCAATTTTTCGTTGTTAGAAAATCCCCCCAAAAAATCAATGCTGTGTTGGCTGTCAGAGTCAATAAAAGATTCATTTAAACAACAACACAATTTCAGGATGTCAATTGCTTGGATACATTTGACATGAAAAAGAAATATCTTTCGATAAAAACAAAAAGCTAGCTAATAAAATAAATTGCTAAAATGTGATTTTGAAACGAATTCAGGAATTAAAAAATTAATTCTGTCGATTTTTAGATTTGTCAAAAATAATGGGTAGTCTTTTCACATCATAGGGTGTCGCATGGCATGATAAGCGTAAAATCTGTTATTATTACCCTTGCTTGGGAACTATCAGTAAGCTTGTGACAACAAATTGTAAACATTTCTTTAATATTTCACAAAAGAAAAGAATAAGACACACTTAACGTTAAGTAATTTTACTTTTATTAATTTCACACCGTGTCGCGGCGGGTTGGTACTGATTCTTGTGAGGAGTTGGCAATTCTCACCAAGAGTCTTTCTCACTTTAAACCATTTAAAAAATGTAGGTATGTTCATAGTTATGATAACGAAGACTTATTGCAAATGATATCTCTTTTGAGAAGGTTCCTACATCACATCGAAACAATGTCTGGAAAATAGTTGTTCCATCAAAGATGTTTCAAATCTTTGACAATCTGTATCAACCTAATTAATGATGGCTTGAATCATATGTAGCAACATGTGTAGGATAGATCCATATCACAATATGTATGTTAATTACAATTGGAACTTATCTAACTAAATATTTAATTGTTTAAGAAGCTAATTACGAGGATTATTCATTTAATTTTTGATTCTACTCACAACAGTCCAATAAAAACCTTCAAACCATAATATAATTATTTTTGCCAAATTGTTTGCTCATTAATATGTCAAACATGTTTTCAAAACAAGCTATACCAAAAAATTAAAAAACGAATATATCAACATTATCTACTTATAATTGAAAAGCAATAAAAATGAACAAAAAATCACTGTGCTTCCGGCGGTATATTTATGCCTTCTTTTTTTTTTTTTTTTTTTAAAGGCAATGAATCATTTACGATCGCCCATGAGCTTAACATTAAAACGAACGCCATTGCGCTTCAGGGGCTTCTAGGAAGAAGTATGATTACGTCATGAAACCAAAAACAAATTTAAATATTAATCAACCTAGGTACCCATAATGAATGAGAAGAAATATTGAAGGTACAGTCTAGCCTTTAGCAGCAAAGCTAAGAAAAAACAAAAATTCCCAGTGACTACCTATCTTATCTCCTTTGCTATTTTGGCAAATCTTTCAATTGAAATAGACAAAATTTGATAAAGAATCTATTTAAATATCAAAGTGTCATTCTAATTGCACTTTGTATTTTTAGTCATTTATGTAAATATTCAAATTCAAAAACCCGAAATGTTTGTTGCATATAGCCAACATAACCGGAACCGGTTTCTTTTTAAAGTTCGTTGAAACGGTCGACTTTTTCTTATTCAAAAAATATATCATTTGGCTAGGGAGGGCGAGGGTAAGGGAACGTAAAAGCAGCAATACGATATTAGTGTGGAAAGATCGGGAAACGCAAGAAGGGCTTTTTCTTTCTGCCATGCCGGCCGGCAAATATTATTTTTCATTTTCATTTGTATTTGAATTTATTTTTCTTTCATTTTATTGTATTCATATTCAACTGGTGAATGGAGGAGCGAGGGGCATGGGGCTGCTGAAGTGAAACAAAAAGAAAAAAAAACTACATCGCGGTTTCTGCCGCGGTTCCAAAACAAGAGAGCCACACGATGTAGCTAAAGTATCTACCTTCAAAGTAGAGATACAGAAATGGGAATGGAAATTATAAAAACGATCTTATGTCTTACTGTCGCATGTCTGCGTCTTTTTGAATCGGTTATAAAAACAACAAAAACAATTATAGCGCTAGTAATAACGCCAGTGCTTAGAGCTCTGGGTTGAAGATCAATTCCTACAAAAAAGGGTGTATCTATCTACATATATCTATGGTAGAGAATTTTGTCGCATCCCCTCGCTAGCTGTCTCTGGTATCATATTTGTTTTATACCTTCAGTTTAATAATAAATTACATATAATGTGCTGTTTTTGCCGCATATTGAGAATTAAAAATTCCGATCATTGCGTTGGCAACCGCAAAAAATTAAGATTTAACCGGCTTCATTTTGTTTATCATGAGATGGAGGTGAGGTAATACAAAAAAGAGGTACAGGAGGAGAGTAGACAAGACACCTCTTGAGCTAGAAGCCATAAATGAAACGATGATGATGCTTCTTCTCTAAAAACCATGTGTTGCTAAAAAGCTGTAAGTATGACTGACGGAAGGCAATTGTTGAAGTTGACTCGTTTGACGACGCTGTCTGGCGACTGCGGCAAAAGCATCAGCCAGCAGCAGCATCTTAGATCAGATCACACAACACACACGAGTGTGGAGAGAAATTAATATACATTTCTTTTTTTTTTCAAAACGTCTTCTAACTTTTCCACTTCTGCGATCATGATCTATTTTATATAAGTCGTAAATAATTATACTTTAGTTAGGTATATACGAATATGTGTTATACACATTATGTAGATTTTGTTATTTTGTTTCTGTGGTTTGCGGCTAAGAATTTTTCTACACAACAAAAACAAAAATTAAAACAAATTTTGTGTTATTTTGCAAGATGTCCGATGTCTAATGAAGTCTGCGATTGTGGACGACGACTACAACGACGACACAAAAACAACTCCCCATTCATTTCAAAGTAAATATGAACATTTAAACGAGTAAATTGCGTCGAAATTCTATTTTTATAGAAAAATCTAAATACGTTTTGTTTATAATCATAAAATAAATTTTAATGTTGCTTTTTTCTATGTAGTTGCAGTAGATAAAATTTAAGATCAGCCATTTCAAAATATGTATATTTCTCAAAAAGAGAAGAAGTTAATTTAATTTGTTGAAAAACCAGTTGTGAACCTGAATCTATAAGAAAAACCATAGCAAGTCTTAAAAAAAAAAGTCTTTTGATTTGCAAACAAAAAGTCAGTGACTTATCATTTTTTGTTAAACAGATTAACCCAAATTACTGGTTTTATTTTAATAATATTCTTTTAACAGTGGAAAGTTAAATTCTACAAGTTGTTGGTTCGGTTTATTTTAGTTCCTTTTGTAACTGATCTTAACCAGCTTATGATAACTCGCAACAAGTAAAATGATTTTAACATCTTTACTTGCTTTTATCTTTCTTTGTTGAAATCTTTTATCTGAGGACTTCATCCATAAGAATTCGAGTTTCAAAAATTAATATTGGATGTAATTAATGTTCAGTGCAAATTAATGATGCGAACAAATTGTAAAAGTGGTAAAAGTTCCCATTTTTATAACAAATTTTTTGTTCGAAACATTTCTTCATCTTTCTATTTCTCGCTGATGCAGAACTGAGCGAAATTTTGTAGCAAATTTAGATGTTTAAATTGTATTTCACAATCACTTTCATTTTTTTTAAAAACTAAAATGAAAGAAATTGTTTTTAACATTCCCATATATGAAAAAGTACGTATACGCCAGAGTGTATCAAAATTAAGTACAAGGGTTTTTCTTTATATATAACTTTTTATACAACTGCTAAATATCGTATTAATTTAGTTTTTAGACAATAATTCAGAAAAATTAATATTTTTTTTCGATATTGAATGTGTGTGAATAGTTTCTGACTTATTACATTCTGAAACACACCTAGAGAGAACGTGCTTTTAATTTCATGATCATTGCCATTGATCAATGAATCAACATCTGTGACGATTCTTGAGCCATTGTTATTGAATTTCTTGAGCATTTCTTTACACAAATCACCCGCATCTATTGTTTCTGTCACAACAACTGATATTTCACAACTTAAACCGATAAGTGAAGGGCGTTCAGGATTAAATTATATATACCAGGAATTAGCATAGGTTGTCAACAGTGAATCCGTCCGTATCCGAGGCTTGTTGGTGCTTCGCAACTATTATTTTTTTTACGTGGCCAGGAAGTCACCCCGACGGCACAACCCCCAACCTGGAGGGCCAGATCCTTAGTATAACTCCAAGGACGGGGAGCCGGATAAACCGCTCCTTATAGGCCTGGGCTCCGAATAAGTCGTAGAAGCCCTATAAAGTGTTCACTAAGTAGTTCAACCTTACTGGAACTTTAGACGCCACCGTTGATTCCATCTCGGGAATTCCTCCGCTGCCGTTTGGATAAAGAGAGGTGCCTTAGTGGAAACACCTCCCCCCCCTCTCTCGTTTGCTGCCCCCAACAACTTTCCACTAGGGTTGGAACCTAATCTCCAGTTGAGGCATCCGATGTTCACCACGGGGAGGTGAGAGTAGGAGTTGATAGACAGAGGTTGGTTTTGAGAAAAACCTGTGGACGCTTGTGTCCTCTTGAATGCACATGTCTACCATTTGAACCCGGAAAGTTTACGAATCCACACCCACAGGACAGCGCAGTAGAGGAAGGCCGCACAAGTGGAAAGTGACCTCACCCAACTTGGAGCGCAAAACTGATGACATCTAGCTAGGGACCGAGCTAGATGGAGAAGTTTGTTGGGTGAGGCCCTAGTTCACGAATATAAAATCTGCTTAATTTTACTTTCTTATTAAAACAAAAGTATCAACTACTGTAAGCAAATTAAAACGCGCTCAAATACCAAAACAATCTGAGTATAATAATTTTACCAATTGCAAAAGTTCAGAATATGTATTTGAATTTGAATTGTCTTAAATGAGATCCAAAAATATCGCCATAAAAGCCTAATGATATACCTACATATGCCTTTAAAAGGGACGTAACTCATACAATTTTGTTCTTTCTTTTACTGCATTATACAAATGTTGCAGTGAATATCGTATATATTTTTATTTATTTCATAACATTTTCCAAGTGCATTAATTGTTGCTCTAAATAAAAACACACTTGGAGAGTTGGAACTCAAATATGAGGATTCTCCGAAACAACTACTTAGTAATTCTTGAGATACATATATTTTAACAATAGATACATTTACATGAACTTTTCGATATACTTATGCAGATATTTATACTATTTTCTATTGACTGAACATAATAAATCAAAAGAACAAAATAAATAATAAATTCAGAAGAACATTCTTAAAGTAATAAAATTGTTATTACATATTTACGAAAAACAAATAAATATAATAAGCAATAATGATAACAACAACAAATTAAAAAAAAAAACGTATTTCCGCTTGGATGCAATTGCGTCAATCAGACAATATTATAATCAGGAGAAAAATAAAGAAGCCAATATGCATATGAGTAAAAAATTCCATATTTGGATCACAATATAAATAAAAATAAAACAACAAATTAAAAAACTGTCCAGATGAGACATGATGACTTAATGGAAAATAGAATATTGCAACTTTAGTTAATTAATTGTCAAGCCAGCCAGCTAGCCAGCCAACACAGCGCCAAACGCTGATGTTGCTATACAAATACGTAGATAGTTGGTATAATTAAATTGCTGAAGGCGTAAATGTTGTTTAATTATTTTTAATTTAACTACAAAAAAAAAGTAATGAAATATGCATAAGAAAATAAAAACTAAATAAATTGCATTTTTCCAATACAAAAACATTAATAGAAAAGGAAAATAAGCACTTTGGGTAATTAAATTCTTTTAATCGTTTTATATTATTATTTAATTTTTTAACGGTTTGGTTAATGGTTACAAAAATATGAAGGAACATGAATGTAAAATACAATAAAATGACGAAAACAATGACATCAATCTCCTATTTATGAGTTGTTAAAACTTTTCGGTAAATTTAATTTTTGGAACATTATTAATTATCAATTTAATTGAATACCTATTATATTCTAGCGGTCTATTGAATATAAAAATATATTGCATAAGCTCCTTTTTCCCAATTGATTTGATTTTATCAAGATAACAAAATGTTATATTTAAAAATTAAAATTGGGTTGCGATAAAAATAAAATTAAATGCCCATAGTTAAACTTTTTTGATCTTATTGATAAAACACAATAAAAATAAGTACCGAACAAAATTGAACCTTTTTTAAAAAAAAACATACAAAAATATAAATAATGTGTTATATGTATGTAGCTCTCATATGCTTACATATCAACAAATTCTGTGAAATAGGAGGGGGCTGGGGGGTATGTACCAACATCCACTAAATAATAAATTTGTTTTTCATATAAAATTTAACGTCCGCATAAATTCGAAGGAATTTTTCAACTCGATAGAAAGATTTGTTGATGTTTTTTGTTTTTGAAATTCTTGTATGTTCACTCAATAAAATTAAAAAATATATATGAGTGATTAAAAATGTTGATGTTTTTAATAAATTTTATATACATAAAACGAATTGCCAATTAGCTTTTAAGTTACGTACCTATAAATATTAAGTGTTAAAAAACATATATATTTTAATATTGAAATTTTAAAACCAGACATAAATAATAAGCATTTTAATCAAGATCAATAGATTGATAGGAATTTAATGAAATTTTCAATATTTTATCAATAATTAATTGATTTTTTTTGTTTTTTATGAGGCAAAAGTAAGTATTGTTAAAACAATTTTATACTGATTAAGAATGCCAACATAATTGAAATATTTGTGTGGACATTCCTGGAAAAAAAAAATAAAATAAAACCAACATAATTTAAGGTATTCTATAACTGATATCTGAAAAATAAGTTTGGCTTCATTTAAAATGTAGGTTTTGTTGAATTTTGTCTTAATTATTTGGATTTTAGTTGTTTTAAATATCTGTGGTGTCATTGAACTTGATAAATATGTAAAAGGTACTGCGAATATGAGCTGCAATTCGAAAGACTTTTCCTAGATAAATAGGATCCTTTATAACATACAAACTTAAATTTGATCTTGAAAAACTACGTTAGAGAAAATATAAAATAAAGACTAAGAATGTAAAAATATAGGAGCTTTAAGCATTTACTCAACCGACGACGGCGTTCTTTGTACTTTTTGGAGTTATTTTGTTTTACTAAATTCCTTTTCTTAGCGATTCTATAGTTTTAAATTTGACCATAGTTTATTCGTCTTCTATTGGTCACCTGCTAGCTATGTAAAATTATTTATTAATTATTCAATGATTAAAAATTTTCCCTACATTTCTTAAAAATTTGAATCTTTTTTTTATAAATTTGATGACTTGAAGTTTGATGAGTCATTGTAGAATAATTGTAGAATCTATACTTATGTGTATATTAATAATATTATAAATGCGAAAGTAACTCTGTCTGTTACTGAATCATGCCTAAACTACTGAACCAATTTGCATGAAATTTGGTATGGGGATATTTTGATACCCGAGAAAGGACATGGGCTACTTTTTACCTCTGGAAAATGACACATTCCCATGGGAAAATTCAGATGGGCCGATAGCTTTTACGCCTAAACTACTGAACAGATTTAAATAAAATTTGGTAAGTAAATATTTTGAGACTTAAGAAAGGACATGAGTTACTTTTGACTTCGGGAAAACAACGCATTTTCATGGGAAAAATTACTTGGTATTACGGGAAAACAACGCATTCCCAACCCTTCTCCTAAGTTGAGATTGAACGTTGGTGTTCCAATCCTATTAATGAGAAATCTTGACGCATCAAAGTTATGTAATGGTACACGGCTACAGATTACTCACCTAGGACTATTATAAAAGCTATAATCATGACTGGATAGCAAAAGGAAAAAATGTTTTAATTGCCCGCATTCCGATAATTCCAACCGATTTGCCGTTTCAGTTTAAAAGAGTGCAGTTGCCTCTGAAAGCAGCATTTGCAATAAAAATAAAGTCTCAAACCAACAAAATCTTTACGTACTGACCAAGGAAGGAAAAACAAAAAACATCGTATATAAAAATGTATTCCAGTAACCTATCTTCTTCTTAAAATGTATTAACCTAACCTTACCTAACCTATGACAATCACACTTAGTATGGCCTCATCCCATCTCGGCACAATTCAAACATACGTACAAAAAAAGACAATTAAGGTTTTTTCATACTACTGTCCCAAAAAACTATTAAATGCGGACGAAGTCGCGGGTAAAAGCTAGTTACCTTTAAACTTAAAAAAAAAAATAAACAAAAGCTTTAATTGATATTTGACTTGAAATATTTGAGGAAGGTTTTAAAATCAATAGAAGTCTGGAAAGTAAAAGTTTAATCGTTTTCGAAATTTGATTTGACTCGATTTCTGAAAGATGATTGAGTATTCTTTTTATGCCAAGGCATAATCTGCGATCATTATTTAAATATTGCAATAACAAGGAAAGAAAGAGTAAAGAATTCCACATTCGCGTAGTACGGCAAAAAAAGGACGAATCTACATACATATTTAATAGACAGTACGAAAGAAACCTTTTATAACTTATGAAAGAGGTAAGCAATACAGCGATACAAAATAAAAATTGTCATCTTTTAATTCCTGTGATCCAAGTTATTTTGCCAAAAAAATACCTACTTTTCCCAACAATTGTCATAATGACTGAGCACTTAATTTGTTTAAACATTTTGAGTAGGTTGTTACCTATGTATATGTATATGTATATCTCTGTAGGTATATTAAATTTAATTGTTTTTTTTTTTGTTTTGCGTTGTAGAAAAAATGTGTGGGTGCTATTTATTATAGGTATCAAATGATTTCATTTTGAAATTACATATTTAACTTTCTTTTAACAATGTTTCTAAGTCCTTTTGTATTTTTGATGTACCTACTAAGCTTGTGACTAAGCTTTAAGTCTGTGGGTTTTTTTTTTTGTTGTTATGAAGTAATAATTTTTATATTTATATAGGTGGTAAGAATTTCAAAAAAGTTATTTTAAGTGTAGGTATGTATGTAATGATTAAATATATGAAATCATCAAGCTGGACAATTCATGCCAATGTGTCATAAAAGGTACACAGTCATTAATGTTTTTTTGTTTGGCAAGTTGGAAGTTCAACAGTAAAAAATTTGAAAAAATTTACGCAATTATTGTTTACCAAAAAACATTAAAATGTTGTTGGAAGGTTTAATGTCTATTTGTGTATTCCAAACTGTATAAATGTCTATACATAACTTCATATTATTGAAAAATAACAAAAATCATGTAGTTAGGTGTATGCATGTTTAGTGATATCTAATACTACCTATTTAAATAAAAGTTTATAATTTTGAGTACAAATGTACACTTATGATTGTTCTAAGTGAATTTTGGTTTAAAATTAATTTAATCTTGTACCTATTTACTTTTAGGAATAGGTTGTATAGGTACCTATTTACATTGAAAAACTTTGAAATATGACATTATTGCCTCAAATCAACGATTGCTACCTAGTTCTTAAAAAATATACAAACTGTTGGTTTATGGCGCAACAGCTTAAAAGAAACAAATGTTTTACAAATCGCGACCATTCCTTTTTGAGAGTAATGGTCAAAGTGGAGGCGAAAAAGAAAGATTTGTATAAAAGTATCCGTTAATTTGTATTAAGACATCTAACATAGCAATTCTATATAGGTACTAACCTTTACCTCTTGTTACTTCCCCAAATACCGATACCGATACCTACATATATCAAGACAAAAAAAGTCGAATATTTCTTAAAACAAAGTCTAATACAAATGGAACCACCTTTCAACTAAATTTAATTTTTTGAATTTGCACAAAACTTATAATTTTTGTCTGAAATTTTAAAGTCTATTTTTACTTCAACTCATTTAAAGATATTGAGAATTATGCATCATCTCAAAAATTAAGAGTTTGAATGTTGTGTTTAGACTTAAAAAATGTTGGTTTGAAGATACCTATACATATGTAGGTAGGTATAAGGCCTTCTCAAAAACGAGACGAAATGTTGCTCAAACTTAAAAGTATACGTAAACTACCGAGTAACAAGATAAGTCATATAGAAACCCGTAGAAATGGAGGCTTCTGTGGTTTAGAAGTCTCTTAAGCCTTTTCTCAATGAAAACAATGAATTTATTTAGCAAGTTTTCTTTGATTAAAAATAAATTGGGTGGCGCAACAGTCCGTTGGGAACTAGGGCCTAGTGGCTTACAACTCTCAACCATTCCTGTGTGCGAGTAATGTTGTCAAGAATGGAGGGGACCTACAGTTTTTAAGCCGAATCCGAACGGCTAATTTGAGAAAACACTTTTCATGACAAGAATTAATCTTGGAGAATTTGTCAATTCCTCGCAAGAGGCAGTACCCGTGAAAACTTTTTTTTTTAAATTAAGGTGGCACAGGCAGGGATTGAACACAAGACCTCTGGCGTGTAAGCCCTACACACTAACCACCACGCCGGAATTTTCTTTGACTATTTTCTTATATAGATGTAACGTGATAGCTCCAGTATTCGAAATGATTATTTTGACTTACTATCTATCTGGGTAGAAACTTTCTTATATTGTCTCAAAATAGGTAATTCCTTGTTGTTAAAAATCCTAAAATGTTCAAGACCCACAAATAATAGTAGTACTCGTAGTAGTAATTTTTATTGAGATTTCATTTTCATTACATTTGTATTATGTATAAGTCTAATTCAAAGACGAAACTTAAAGATACTTATTCTATTTACCGACTTAGAATTGGTCTGGCTATAGGTACAACTGTTTGATATTTTATTTGTTTAACAATATAAAACTGAAATATTTTAGGCTTTATATCCACTGGAATTAATTATTAAAATGTGTCCACTCAATAAGATGATGCAATAAAGACCCACAAATAATAATATCTTTAATTTGCAACCATTTTTGAAAGCATTTCTACAAATTTTAACAAACTCGGCATAGTGACCTAGAAATTTGTATGTCGAAATTTTGACAATTTTTACAAATTCGTAAAACATTTTCCTATTTAAATACAGAAACACGAAAGTTTTATATGGTTTCATAGTGTTAGAAATCTTTACAACTAGACAGTCTTGTAGAGTTTTAAAAATTTAAACAAAATGCTTTTTAGAAAAATCAGTCCAACAATATATGTATGTAGGTATATATATTTATAATAGCTGATCAAAAGAGAAGACCAAACCTTCATGAAAACTACCTTTGCACTTATGTAGGTACTTAGTTATCGTTGGAAAAAATGCATTTGAAATGAAACTGAGAAGACTCAATAAAATTTAATAAATTTATTGTTTAAAAGTTTGTGGTCTAACTATTTGAAGGGTAATATACCTTATCTGGCTTAAGTATGCTATAAAGTTATCTATAAATAATAATTGTTGCAACACAAATATATACATATGTAGGTAGTATTGATTTTAGTTTTAAAATTCCAATAAGTTTTATTTTTTAACTGAAATAAAATTCACACAACCTTCACATAATTTCAAAAGTAATCTTGTATAAAAATTCTTACTATTTTCAAAAGAAACATTTTAAAAATCTAAAACCAAGAGTAAAATTGAAGTTTATTTTATAAGGTAGATAAATAATCTCATATTCTCATATCTGGCAACTCCACTTGAACTTTGTTCACAATAAAAAAAAAAAAGAAAGAAAGAATAAAACTAACCGTTAAACCGGAAATTCTTTTCAAATAATTTTTAACATGGCTTTCTTTTTTCTCAACAGGCAAAGCACCCATGTTGATATGAAGTCAAAGAAATAATACCGTGTAGAACTGTAGAACAATAAGACATACAAATTTAAGTCAAATTAGGTTAAAAGAATTAATATATACATAATGTAGACGATATATGTACATATGTAGAGGGATATGTAAGAGTATGTATATAGATAGAAAAATTATATTCAATTACACCTTTTACGTAGGTAGATAGATTTGAATTTTTGTATTCTTTTATCTTTCAACACAGCAATTATGAAATCTATTGGAAATTCCAAACACGATAACAGTTAAATATTTGTACAGTTCAATATTTTAATTACTGTAGCTTATTTTTTTTTTCTTTTTTTTTTTCATTTTCAGCTTAGTGTCGTCGACAACGACACGACGTCGTATTCGTCGCAAAAATTAAATTAAAAACACTTCTTCCATGCGCGCTAAATATCGATAAGAGAAGAAGAAAAAGCAGAAAAATGTGACCACAAGCAGAAGTTGAAATTCCAATTAGAAAGGAAAGGTGTGGTTCACAATCGCAATTTTGTATCCAAAACCAATCAAGAGGAAATAAAATTAATTTTAAAACTATGCAACGAGGATACATTTTTAATTCACAAATTTATTTAAGAAAAGAGAAATTATTATTATTTAAAAAAAAAAAAAATATAAATCAAATTTAAAACAGAAGATGAAGAAATAATAAAAATTCACCATTTTTGTTTAGCTGGTAGTGTGTGATGTCACCCTTCCTAAATTACACAAAAGCAAAGAATTTTACACGAAAACCGTTGTAAAAGATTCCAAGAAGAAAATTAAATTTCTTTTATTTGTTGTTTGATTATAAAATTTTAATAAATAATTGCAATAAACAAACGTGACACGACAGACGCAACGTTAGATGATTCACAATTATATTACAAAAAGAATAAATTTTACGGAACAAACGGAATGGACGAGGAAAAAATTAGATTTAATTTTTTCGATGAATTATCAAAAAAATATAAATTTAATTTTTATTCAAATATTTTATGTTCCCAACAAGAATATTTTTTGATCGAAGAGCAATTTCCTGCTTGCGGCTGTTAACGGCGACGGCGGCGAAAAAACTACTCAAACAAAATTGCAAAAAACGAATACAGCTCAAAAATCCAAGAATGATCAAGTTAAAAAGAAGAAAATAAACCACTGGAGGGGAAAGGGGAAATATGTGAGAATTCACACAACGAAACAAGAAAGAAAAAAAAAAGAACGACGAAAGAAAATCCGCATCAAGGAAGAAGAGAGAATAAAATGTGGCTCTCTTTCACTTCTTTTGTTGGTGGGGCGGTTAGATTTTTACCCCGTTTTCCTGTTGGTATACTATATCCATGATCCATCCTGTTTGGTGAATAATTTTGAACCGTTTTGCTGTTGAATATCTGATTATTTTAATTAAATTAGCAAAATTAACTGTAAACCAACCATTTTGCATTCAAACCGGTTTAAATTAGACACTTAAAGTGTCAAAAATTAACGGAAATATGTTTAGCCATTTGTCGTTATTTTTGCATTTGAATTGAATTTTTGTGCTCTTGTGGTTGTGAATTTCTGTTTTCTGACAGTTTTCTATGTTCTCTTTCTTTTTTTCTTTTTTCTGTGAGAATTGAGAACGTGAAAAGAAAACGAAGATGTGATAAAACATAATCGGAAAATAACCGCAATGCGGCAAAGTCATCGGGTCGAATCGTGTCACAAGCGAAACAAGTATATATATCGTACGACTGGAGTGGATGTCAGAGAAGGACAACAGTAATGCAACAACACGACACAATTTGCTAAACAAGGGGAAATATCTCTCGAACCGTTTCAATTGAAAAGATGTGCGATAAAAAAAAGCAGAAACAGAACTGACAAAAAGGGGAAAAGTAGATAAGAACAAGAAATTTGTCACTCGTTGTCGTTTTGGTTTTCGCAGTACTCTCATATTTGTAGCTGTAAATCATTTTTCGAAGGGGAATTTTTGACTTTTTATTTTCTTTGCAGATTCTTTCTGTACTCCGACGTCCGACTCCCGGATGAGGGAATTTTTATTTGGGACACGCACATAAGAAATTTAATAAAGGAAATTCCATATTTAGCACAATTCACAGTGGAACAAATGTTTAATTTTCTTTATTTTTTCGTCGTTATAAATAAAATCTTGCAACTTTACACCACCAACGCACTTCGCAACGATTTTGATTTTGGAAAAAGATGTTAAAAGCAACGAAAAATAAAAAAAAAAGTAATTGATGATTTCTTTTTGCTCATCTTGATCTCATATTCATCAGAGATGGATATAAATTAGAAAGAGAAAAATATTTTATCATTCTTTTTCTTATTCTTCTCTTTGTAGGTTTTTTAGAATATTTTAAATGTTTATGAAATTTGTTTTTTTTTTTTTTTTTTAACAAGAAATAGAAAGAAATAACTTGGTTATAGGTAGATAAATATATTTACCATTTTATATAAAAATTGGTTTGTTTTGTTGTGGTGAGAGGGGGTGTTTTTGTTTTAATGAATTAAAAAATAATCCTTGTTTTAAGTTTTTTCCGCTGACTACTGGTAGCGCTGCTAACTACTGCTAGGTGCTACTGCAACAACGACGACGACGACAAAATCACTGAATCTAAAGAGACCGTGTTGGACTCGTTTTGTAGTGCGAAAACAGATGGCAAGTGTTTCTTTCCCGCAAAAGAAACCCACTTAAAGCCGTTTTTGTTGTTGTTGCTGTTGTTTTCGCTGTTATGACAAAAAATATAATTGTATATCTTTTTATTTTTTGGTTGTGGCGAAAAACCGTTCCCGTTTGTGGAGACTTTATAAATTTTGCTAAGTTAAACTTTTTTCTTTTCTTCAATTTTTAAGGATTCCCGCACTATTTAGTAGGTAGGTTGGTAGGTATATACTATGAAGTACCTAAGACTGTTATTTGAAGTTTTTAAGCCCGTTTCGGTCCGTAGCAAGATTGCAACTGAATTGTCTTGAAAATATCGTCAATGTCTCTATCTGGCGCAAAAGTTTTCTTTTTAAACTGTCCGTTTTGTCGTTTTTCGTTTAGTTTTGAAAAGTTTTTCTTTATTTGTTTTTTTTTTTTGCCTCATTGGGGGTAAACGTAAACTATAGGGTAGAGCGTAGAGGTATTTGTTTTTGCTTCTGCTTGTGAATTTTCTGATTTGAACCGATTTTCCCCAACTTGGTTTGGTTGATTTTGAATGCGTACAAAACTGTTGTTGTTGCAATTGCAAGTGTTTAGATTTTCTTTTGAGCGAGATTGAGAATAGAGAGATTTTAACGAAAGAAAAAGAGGTGCTCTTTCGTTAAGTTGTTGCGAAAAATAAAATTTACACTGAGAATTACGAATCACCCCAAAAAGGCAAAGCGATGATGATTTGACGAAAACGAAATGAATAGGGCTGAAGGTTTTTGTATCTACAATGTTGTTAAAGAGGGGGTGGGGGTGGGGGGGATGTGATACCAACAATTCCTTGGACCGTTAACTTTTCTCTTTTTTGTGTGTCGTTGTTGTTAAAATATTTGTTGGTTGTTTTTTTTGGATATTTTAAGGGTGGGCTAGGCTGACAGGGTGGATTTTGGCCCTATGGTTTTACTCGTTGTAGATAACACTCATTCGTATTGCTTGAATATTGGGATTGTGAATATAAATGAAAATGATGTACCTATGCTTGTAGTTGTAAAAGTTGCTGATGTTGGCCTTCGTTGGAGGGTAATTTCTTGGAATTTAACATTTGTTTTTATTTTTGGCAATGTAGGGTGAGTAATGAGATGTTTTGTAGGGTATCTACATCTTTGTTGTAAATATTTTACAAAGATACCTATGTATGTATGTATGTATGTATGTATGTATGTACCTACCTATGCCTATTAAGAAATTAAGGTTTTCAAAAAGTTCAGATATCTAGGTATATAGTTAAATAGGTAGATATGTATAATTAATTGCAATATTTTTGGTTCATGCTTGAGAAATGTACGTATGTACCTAGGTATTCTTTTCTTGACCTTGTTAATTTTTTTATCAGTTTGTGGGTAATTAAATTTATTTCAAATTTTTAGAAGAGTCAAAAATAGGTAAGAGGGTAGGTACCTACATAATTTTTTCTCCCACGATATACATTTTAGCCTAGTATTCCGAATTTTTTAAGTAAGCAGTGTTGGCACACAAATATTTAAAGATACTTACTTACTTAAGGTGGCGCTAAAGTTTGGGACTGATATGACGTAGCATCAACGAACATGCGTCCCCAGCCAGCTCAGTCCCTAGTATTGAAACCCAAGTTGGTTGAAGTCCTCTCCTGTCTATGTGCGCCACCTGATTCACTGTCTTCCTCTACTGCGCCGGTCCTCTGGTCTCTGGATTGGATTCGAAGACCTTCCACTCGCTCTTCAGGGAGAGTACGATAACTCAGGCGACAAAGTTTAAAGACGGATTTGTACACAACAGTTAAAAACAAGCATTTTTTACTTTGTGAGGGGGGTCTATCTTCCCCCGTTTAGGCGGTAGGGGCAATTTAAAAAAATATGTAGGTACGTTTAATGGAAAAAAAATAATTAAAAAATATTTGTAATAGTATCGGGTGATTTTTTTGAGGTTAGGATTTTCATGCATTAGTATTTGACAGATCACGCGGGATTTCAGACATGGTGTCAAAGAGAAAGATGCTCAGTATGCTTTGACATTTCATCATGAATAGACTTACTAACAAGCAAAGCTTGCAAATCATTGAATTTTATTACCAAAATCAGTGTTCGGTTCGAAATGTGTTTCGCGCTTTACGCAAATTTTATGCGTTTTTTTTTTTTTTTAAAGTTCTCAAGCTCTTATAAAATCACCCATTATATTAAACAATGTCCTCTTTTCAATGGAGGACAATAAATACATAATGGATGATTTTTTAAGGGCTTGAGAACTTTTTAAAAAAAAAAAAAAAACGCATAAAATTTGCGTAAAGCGCGAAACACATTTCGAACCGAACACTGATTTTGGTAATAAAATTCAATGATTTGCAAGCGTTGCTCGTTAGTAAGTCTATTCATGATGAAATGTCAAAGCATACTGAGCATCTTTCTCTTTGACACCATGTCTGAAATCCCGCGTGAACTGTCAAATACTAATGCATGAAAATCCTAACTTTAAAAAAATCACCCGATACTTACAACTAAGTTTTATACGTTTTTTTAAAGCCAACACTTTTGTCTATTAGCTTGTTTTTAAATCAAGTCAAAACTATGCATAGTTTTTAAAAAAAATTGTTATAAATTCAAAATTTGTGCAAAAAAAAAGTTTAAAAAAAGGTTTAAAGTGTAATTTTTCAAAACTTTTAGATTATCTACTATTTTTTTTCTTTTAATTCATTGCTCTTATTTATTTTTGATCAAAAACTGAAAACTAGATGATTTTATGTCTTCTAGTTCTTGAGAAAATTGAAAATTACCAAAAAAAAAATATTTTAATTAAATTACTTTTTTCTTGCTTGAGTATTAACGTAGTCTTATTTTGATAGTACGAGTAATAATCGAATATGGATTAAAATATAACTAGGGTAAATTAATTTTTTTCTTAAATCCAGCTTATTTAAATGCAAAAGAAATTGTGCATGCACCCCATCTTGCACCCACCGCACCTTGCAACCTGCCCATCGCAAATCCTTTAGTGTTCCCAAGTAGGGCGGTTGCAGGGGAGCAGCATGCCCCCCGATACACATGCCACTGTTGCATACACCCAAACTCGCACACACCTTACTGTTGCATACACCCAAATTCGCACCTACCATTGTTACTATCACAATAAGACTCAAGCAAACAAAAGAGTTGTAATTATTTTCAATTTTCTCAAAAACTAAAATACATAAAACCATCTAGTTTTCAGTTTTTGATCAAAAACAAATAAGAGCAATGAATTCTGAAATAAAAACAATGGTAGATTATCTTGAAGTATTGACAAATTACACTTTAAACCTTTTTTTTAACTTCTTTTACTCAAAATTTGAGTTTAAAATTAAATTTTTCAAAAACTACGCATAGTTTTGACTTGATTTAAAAACTGGCTAATAGAACAGAATGTTGGCTTTAAACATATACAACTTAATAATTGTAAGTATTACCGTTATTTTGTAATTATTTTTTTCCATTTTAAATACTATTTTTTTAAATTGCCCCTCCCGCCTAAACCGGGGGGGGGGGATAGACCCCCCACCTTCGATAGAAAAAAATGCTTGTTTTTAACTGTTCTTAAAAAATCCGTTATAACATCTTGTCGCCAGAAGATAATTTGACTAAAATTATATTAAATTAGGTTGCTATGAAAATTAAAACTTTAAAAAATAAATGGGTTATTCATAAATCTTTAAAATTCACCGCCAAAAGGATTTGACTCAAAAGAATCCAATAGTATAGTTTATAAATAGTATTTCTCATATCCCCGACTTTTCGGTATTCTCGAAAACATAAAACAAATTACTCATAATTTCTCGTTTTTGCTGACAAAACTATATAAGAATAGAAATTTTAGGAAATCTTGTGAAAATGTGAACAGCAGCTTAGGTGTTAAGATTTCTACTTCTACGATATTTTTACTTTAGACATGCATATAGGAACTCTATTTGAAAAAAGAGGCTGGGATGCGACCCACACTGATAACTTCCCATCCCGTCTATCGATTTGTCTTGCTTAAAAGTTTGTCTAAATGTATCAATTCTTGCCAAATTTGCGTTCTATTTTTTGTAGATTTTATTTTTTTTATGAAAAAACGGACAGTTGGATTTTTATAAAAAAATTACTGAATATAAAAAACAATATTTTCTGTGAAATAAAATAAGTTTGAAGCCAATATTTTTAATTTTTGAAAAGCTATTTGAGCCGAAAATCAATTTTTACCAACTTTTATTAATTTTTTTGTTTAGGTTTTTATTTTTTGTAAAAAACTGTCAATTAGATTTTTCTCAAAATTTTTCCTAATGTTGAAAACAATATTTCTTATATGTTAAAACTAATTAGAAGCCATAATCTCAAATTTTTGAAAAGATATTTAAGTCGAAAATCAATTTTTACCAACTTTTGTTAAATTTTTTTTTTCGGTTTTTAATTTTTTGTAAAAAAAACTGTCAATTCTATTTTTTTCAAAATTTTACTGAATGTTGAAAACAACATTTTTGAAAGATAAAAGTAGTTTAAAGCCAATATCTCAAAGTCTTGAAAAGATATTTGAGTCAAAACTCAATTTTTACCAACTTTTTTTTTATTTTTTTTAGGTTATTATTTTTTGTAAAAAACTGTCAATTCGATTTTTCTCAAAATTTTATCAGATGTCAAAAACATTATTCTTCATTGCAGAAAATTGTTTTGGAAATGAAATCATATTTTAGTCGTAAAATTTTCGAAGTGACAAATTTTTTTTTTCAGTTTTTTTTTTATTTATAAAAAAACCGTTAGTTGGATTTTTTTCCAAAAATATAATTGTTTTGTATCACGTTACAATATATAATATAAAATTTAATTCAAGTCTCTAGCGTCATTGGTTCATGAGATATTTAGGGTTAACCAAAATGTTCACCTTTTTTTAAACTGCTATGGTAAAAAAAACCACCCACGCAATTTTCTTAAGAGCCCTTTCTGCATCTTTCTGCCTTATTATCTGTATAACAAAATTTATTTGAAGTCGATATCTCTTCTGGTTCTTGAGCTATGGACGACGAAAAAAACGTCGCGAACGTACGGACGTACGGACGTACGTACACACGCACGCACAGACATCTTTCTAAAAATCTTTTATTTCGACTCTAGGGACCTTGAAACGTCGAGAAATGTCAAAATTTTCAATTTGAAAAATCGGACCCATTACAATAACTTCCTATGGGAAGTTAAAAAAATTCGAACTTGAGGTTCTAATCAAATATGACATAACGATAGTCTTAAAAAGCTCCTACAGCCTAAACCGTACGTATATTGAGTTCAAATTTGGATATTAATGTTTTAAGCAGATTTGCGTTAGGCATTCTTCTCACTTTTGTTAAGAAAAAAAAAATAACACTAAATTTAAATTTCCTCAAAAACAGCCAGGGGTGGAATCGGCTAAGGTGATTGTTGATAAATGACAGTAAAAATAATCGAATTTGATCTATGTAAGGTGATAGTCAAATTGATACCTAAAAAGCTGTCACAACAAAAATGTGATAGTTATTTTCCTACAAATATGTCGTTTCTGAATAGAGCTACCAGACGCTTACAAAAAACGTATTGAAAATTTTTTCAGTTACCTATTTTAGGTACAAAAACACATTCTTGTGACCGACAAAGCTTACAACATTTGAAAATAAAACAAGCAAAGTAAAGATGTTATTTAAACACACCCAATTTGATACTTTTATTTAGATATTTTATAGGAATTATTTCAAAATGTCATCATAGCAACAATGAATTTTGACAATTATAATTTGAAATTGTTCAATCGAATTGAATTGAGTTGAATCATCTTACACAGACGGAATGAAAATTTGACAATCAAAGATATGATAGTCAATTATCACCTTAGCCGATTCCACCCCAGATTGATTTAGATGAAATTTTCTATAATAAAATATTTCTATTATATTATTTTTTTATTTTTTAGCTTGACTTCTTTCAATATATAAAATATACTTTTGTATTGTTATCGAACCATAGAACCGCTATTTTGCTTTTAAATTTTGTCAGGATTTTATGAATCGTTAAAATTATTTTTTTTTGAACAAGCTTTTATGTTGTTTAAATAACATAATGATAAAAACGTAGGTATCATTTTTTTGGATTTTTAAAAATATTTTTTTTTTAAATGGACCAACATTTTTAAGGAAATTCAATTCTAAGGTTTTAATAAATCCATCCAAAACTATTTCTTTAAATAATATTTTAATAAAGTTAGAAAAATCATTTAACAAATTAAGTTTTTTTAAAGAAACTAAATGGCATTTAAACAGACATTTTGGATGCAGGAGCAAGTTTGTGTGAGCCAGTCGCGCAATTTATTTCGAATACGTTCTCACTGTCTGTTTTCATTTAGATACAAATCTTCTCTATAAAAGGCGTGTTTCTGATTGTTGTCTGCAAAAACAGTTTTTTTTTAATTCATTAAACTTTCACCAATTGACATTTATGATTTCTGAGAACACTATTTTTTATTTTTCCATAACTAACACGTCTCACATTTGTTGATTTAAGCCTGTTTGCTCTGAACGCTCGGTATTTTTCTTCCGAGCTAACATTTTAAATATGAAGAACATACTTTAGGTCTCTAACACCATCACAACTTCAGATTCTGGTAAAATCTTTGGGCGAGCATCCGGAATTGGCAAAAGGATATATTTTAACTTTACTTGCGAAAGCAGGAGCTAAACAAAACTTGGGCATATTTAGCAGCGATAGTGTGTTTTTTAAACTAACATCCTGGGATTGAACATTTTCCATGGAACCATTGGTTTTCTCTGCTCTATGTCGGGTTTTCGATTGCCCATTGAATCCACGAGGTACATATTTTGATTGATTGTTGAAAAAATGCTTTGGGGCAATATTTATTTCAAAATCGTTTCCAGTTAGCCACTGATATCCTCCACCTCCACCTAGGATCTCTAAAGTTGGTCTAAATCTCAGAATTAGAGGGATGTTCGTTGATCGACATTCGTCTTGTAAACTAATTATTTCTATAAGTTCCAAAAAAGTTTGTTTCGAAAGTCGAAACCGTTGAATAAAATTGTTAAAAAAGTTTTGAGAAAAAACAAATACATTTTATAATTCATAGATGCTTAAATCCTTGTTGGAAGAGATAGGAGATCCGAGGCATCTTTTAATTCTCTTCTCCTTTTTATTAACTTATTTTTTTCAATATCTTCAAACTTCAAAGTTTTGTAATTTATTATTTTATTTTATTTACGTGAAGCAAATTTTGTATACATAATATTTATTATATCTTTAAATATTAATTAATTTTTACCAAATTTTAGGCATGTTTATTTTAGTATTTTAATTTGGTAAACAAAACTGGCTTTGATTTTTCGAACTTATGCCAATTTGGTTTCACGTCACAATGCATAATATTGAAATTAATTAAAATCGTGAGGTCAACTAAATTTGTTCACTTAACAACAAAAAATCTATAGATTTTTAACTTCCCATAGGAAGTTATTGTAATCGGTCCGATTTGTCGAATTGAAAATTTTGACATTTCTTGACGTCTGTGCGTGCGTGTGTACGTACGTTCGTTCTTTCGTCGTCCATAGCTCAAGAACCAGTAGTAGTAGTTATACAGATAATAAGGCAGAAAAATGCAGAAAGGACTTTTAAACAAATTGCGTGGGTGGTTTTTTCACCATAGCAATTTAAAAAAAGGTGAAAATTTTGGTTAACCCAAAATATGTAACGAACCAATAACGCTAGAGACTTGCATTAAATTTTATATTATATATTGTAAGGCGATACCAAACAAATATATTTTTGGACAAAATTCCAATTAACGTTTATCTTTTCAAAACTTTGAGATATTGGCTTCAAACTAATTTTATATTTTAAAAATTATTATTGTCAACATTCAATTTTTTTATTTTCAAAAATTAAAAATATTGGCTTTCAACTAGTTTTATCTTATAAGGAATATTGTTTTTAACATTCGGACAAATTTTGAGAAATATCGAATTGACAGTTTTTTTTACAAAAAAATAAAAAACCTAAAAAAAACAATACTAAAACTTGGTAAACATTTACTTTCGACTCAAATATCTTTTCAAATATTAAAAATATTAGCTTCAAACTTATTCATCGCACAGAAAATATTGTTTTCGACATTCAGTAATTTTTTTATAAGAATCCAAATTTCCGTTTTTTTCATAAAAAAAAATAAAACTTACAAAAATTGAATAGTAAGCAAATTTGGTAAACATTGAATTGGTTTACGACTAAAAATGTCTCGTTAGCAAAAATAGATTTTGAAAATAAACTACATATTTCATTATATGCAAAATATTGCTGTTAATTTTTAAGACTAATTCAAGTAACAACTTTTTTTTTTAAAACAAAACTCGAAAACCTACAAACTTTTAAGCAAGACAAATCGGTAAACGGGATGGGAAGTTATCAGTGTGGGTCGCATCCCAGCCTCTTTTTCTTCCTTTATATTTTGATGTTATTAATACCTGTAACACAAAATTTATATTTGAATTTTATATGTATGTAAGTCGACATCGCTGCCCGTTCTTGAGAACGTACAGTCGTACGAACAAAAGAAAACACGTACACACGGCCTAATCGACTTTTCTCTAAAAACCTTTGATTTAGATTCTACGAACTTTACAACGTTGAAAAATGTCAAATTTTCAATTCGAAAAATCGAACCGATTACTATAATTTCCTATGGGAAATAAAAAATCGGGATCGTACGGAGATCTCACAATAGGCAGGTTTAGACGACATAAGGGACTTGAAAATTAGGCAAGTTTCTTGTATCTGATTGGCCAGTTGCCAAAAAATTGACTGGAAAGTTAGCCAAGAAAAATCTCCCTAAATATCAAGTCAATTCCACTTACATATATCAAAATGACAGCGAATCATAATTTTTCATTCAACTGAAAGCTGAACTTTATTACCCTGTGTTTGATTTATTTTCTTCAAAATTCATTTGATGTTTTATGTAAAAGGGTTAATTGTCAAATTGGAAAAGGAATACGTAACATTTCTTTAAAATATAAAATACTAAGTCGAGATGGACTTGTAGCTTGCCTGAGGTGTGTTTTGTTGACAATTATCTATTTCGTTGTTTTTGCACGATCAATTGAAGGTAAGTACCTAACCTATAGTGGTTAGAGAACTTAAGTTCCGAGTTTGTTGTCTTGGTCAAAATTTACCTTCAAAGAATGCAGTTGACTGCAATTGCAATCTCTGAACGTGCCGAATGCATTTCAATTTTAGGAACCTTGAAATGAAACGTCAACAAAATGTCAAAATTTGTAATTTTACAAACTTGTTAACAATGGGTAACGACATGATTTAGCTTCATTCCTGGAGAGAAAAATGAAGACATAAATGAACAGTGCAGGTGTTTTTAAATAAAAAAACACAAATATTTATTTTAGTTTTCCAGTATGTTTTTGTTTTGTGTTCTTGTCACATAAAGTTGCCTAGCCAGAACTATTATTCCGTTTAGCAATGAATAGAAAATCAGTTAAAATGTCCTCTTTTGAAATGGTAGGTAGGTATGTATAATGTATACAATATGGTGTTGGGTGAGCTAAACTGGTGCCAGCCAAAGCCAACAACTGCCAAAGCTTTTACAAAATCCCTCAAGTGTTATGATGTGAGTAGGTACCTTTCTACATATACTCGTATAGTATTTAAGTTATGACGAGTGAGTAGAGTCCTTATTTTCCTCTTCTAAAGTTTGTTTGGATCTTATATTCTTTGTGTTTATATTTTTCTGTATTTTTATTTTTGTAATAAGAGGTTATTAACATGCAAATAGGCTTTGAGAAAGCCGTTTGTTTTTGTACGTAGGTAGGGATCCAGTTTCTTTTTTTTTATGCCGCATTTTCAGAGTGCATAGCGCATAATTTTCACATCTCATGTTAGTGCGAAGGTAAGGTACCTACATACATACATAGCTATACCTTGTGCTCCTATAAGGGTTGATTCTGTTAAGAGTAGGTACATAAATAGCAAGGTTTCCGTTAATTTTTCTTCTTCAAAGAACAAGGTAGGTAAACCTACCTATGTATGTATGTAGAATACATATTACATGCTGCAGGCCTCATTTAATTAAGTCCATAGGTTGTTTTTCTGCTTAACAAGTGCACACGGCATTAAACCTTGTCATTTTTCACTACCTATACCTACGTGTAGCTAGCCTAGGTAGGTATGTATATATCGACACACAGTGATAATGATAACGAACGATGAACGAAAAAAAAGCGAAGTCAGTAATAAAAATATATTTCCTTAAACCCCCGGACACGACTCTTTTTATTATAAAATTCTGGGGCTTGGGACTTGGGGCACCTCTGTAGTACCTACCTCTACAACGCTATAAATGGGTGGGTATGGGTGCGGTTTTTTGTTTACTCCTGAACTTTTATTTTTCTTGCTTTGCTTTTTGTTACTTTTGCAGTTTCTCTGTTTTCTGTCCTTTCTTTCGTCGTTGTTGCGCTATCTTTTGATGGTGTGCTTTGAGTACTTGTACTGATAAAGTTATAAAAAATACTACACACAAATTATGTTCTCACTTGACCAGCTATTTCATATCTACCGTTAGTCAGTTCAGTACCAGTAGTAGTAAAATTAAAAGAAGAACAACAAAAATTCGCTCTGAGTTTGGTTTTCCCGAAATGTAACGAAATAATAAAAAAAAGAAAAAGAAGAACCAAACCAAAGGAAAGCAACAAAAATATTTAACCAATAGAGGGGAGTTTGCGCTCTATACATTCTACGGTACGCACCTGCAATGCGTCAACTTTTTCCCTGCTGCTGTTGGGGATTTTTCTTCGTTGTTCTTGTTCTTCTTTTTTCTTCGTGTTCGTCGTCCACTATTCTCTCGTAAGTTTTGTGTGTTTTCAAATTCTCTCTTCTTTCTATACTACCAGACTAGGTTAGGCTGTGCTTTTAACACCGAAACCGAATGCCTGCCAGCTCCCTTCAATCAGGAGCAGGACCAAAAACGTCAGTGAGTGGTCACAGGAGTAAAAGGAAAGATAATTTCTTAAATTTTATTTTTCCATTAAAAAAAAAAAAACGGTCAATCGAACTACATATAACGGTTTTATAACTATTTAGGAATTTTTGTTTTAGGAACGATTTAAGGCTCCTTCTTGGCGCCTCCTTTTCATCCGATATTTCTCTCAGGCTCTCAATCTCAAGGCTTCAAAGTCGGAGCGAGCCCGAACCCGAACCTGACCCCAGCCGATTCAATTTTTCAATTCTTTTTCGTACACTTTTGTTTACCTTAATTTGTTTCCTTTATGCCTTACGGATCTTTTGTGTATGTGGAAAGATATGTGCGAAAAATAGAAGAAGGAACAGGTAGATTGTAATTGTATTATCAAGTTGTTGTTAGTATGGTATGCTTTATGGAGGGTTGCCATGTCTTTGAATAATTAAAAAGCCGAATGTAAAAAAGTGTTGACGCCTAAAATTGGAGCTGAAAAAGTATCTCAAAAAGAAGTCCAATATTTATTAAAAATATTTCAAAAATATCAAAAAATATCCGTGGCATGATGGTTAGTGCGTTGGACTGTCCTGCCAGAGGTCTTGGGTTCGAATTGACAAATTCTCCAAGAGTAATTCTTGTCATGAAAAGTGCTTTCTCAAATTAGTCTTTCGGATTCGGGTTAAAACTGTAGGTCCCCTCCATCCCTGACAACAGTACTCGCACACAGGAATGGTTGAGAGTTGTAAGTCACAAGGCCCTAGTTCTGAACGGACTGTTGCGCCACCCAATTTATTTATTAACTTCCCATAGGAAGTTATTGTAATGGGTCCGATTTGTCAAATTGAAAATTTTGACATTTCTCCCTAGAGTCGAAATACGTCCGTACGTTCGCGACGTTTTTTTCGTCGTCCATAGCTCAAGAACCAGAAGAGATATCGACTTCAAATAAAAAGGGCTCTCAAGAAAATTGCGTGGGTGGTTTTTTTACCATAGCAGTTTTAAAAAAAGGTGAACATTTTGGTTAACCCTAAATATCTCATGAACCAATGACACTAGAGACTTACATTAAATTTTATATTATATATTGTAACATGATACAAAACAATTATTATTATTTAAAAAAAAAAAATCCAATTAACGTTTTTTTTATAAATAAAAAAAAAACGGAAAAAAAAATGTGTCACTTCGAAAATTTTACGACTAAAATATGATTTCATCTCCAAAACAATTTTGTGCAACGAAGAATAATGTTTTTGACATCTGATAAAATTTTGAGAAACATCGCATTGACAGTTTTTTTTTACAAAAAATAAAAACCTAAAAAAAAACAATACTAAAACTTGGTAAAAATTTTCTTTCGTCTCAAATAGCTTTTCAAAAATTAAAAATATTGGCTTCAAACTTATTTTATTTCACTGAAAATATTGTTTTTGATATTCAGTAACTTTTTTATAAAAATCCAACAGTCCGTTTTTTGGGTCGCATCCCAGCCTCTTTTTTATAATTTCATATGAGAACGTGTAATCGAAAAAGCTAACATATTTTAGTTTTTAAACGTTGTGGACATCATTTTTAGGGTTTTCAAGAATGAAATCTAGCAGATTTGATGACCTAACTTAAAATATAACTGGAAATAACTTTGTTGAAATATTTATAGGTGGTGCTTCATAAAATTTTTGAAGAATGTTTATAGGTGGTTAGATGTTACCAGTCTTACATAAATCTTAAAAAAACGCTTAACCATTTACGCTTAAAGGGTTTTTGAACCCAAAAAGTCAAAACGTTGTCTAAGCAAGGCTATAAAAATAATGTTTAAAACATGTATTTTTAAAATGTTGAGCAGATTGTTGAAATTGAAGTTTGTATTTGAAGTCAAGTGTGAAAGCCTTCAAATCAAGGTTTCATAAAAATTCATATAATTAATCAAATGAACACTCATACATAAGTCATAACTAATGACAAGACAAAGATTTTTACTATTTCAAAATCATCATATATCATCACTTGACAGTTTGTTTTTACCTTTGCCCTTGATCAAAAATTGGTGTATTTTCACGGGGTTATGAATGCCCTTATAATGATTTGATACGGTGCTAGCAATTAGGAAAGGAGAATAGGATATGCACATTGTAATGAGTGGAAAATATAGAGTGTGGTAAAGCATTCCATATTCGAGTAGTGCGACTAAAAAAAAGAATCTCTGTACTTTACAATATAAGTTTGAAATTGGGCTAAAGGGTAAACTAATGGTCATTCCTAGAAGAACGGGTATTACAGTTGAATTATTTGGAGGGGAAGAATGTAAACATTGGTTGTGAAAATATTGGTAAAACAATGATAGGCATAAGGCCTTGTCTCAGTAATAGAACGATCGCCTTTCAATTTAAGAGCTATTTTTTCAATTCTATCCAAAAGACTCAAGTACGTTATTGTTAAAAATGGCAATTATACTCAAATTTCGAAAAAATAAGAGCCTTGTAAATCATAGCCAGATCATAAGGGGTAAAAAAACTTCTTGCATCGTCGAGGAAAACCTAACACTAAGCAGTATTTTTCGCGATGTCAAATATGAGATCACTCCACAAGAGATGGTTTGTGATGCACATATCTAGAACTGAAAACTGTTCAGCCTCCTCGATGACAATACCACCTACCCATGGATAGTGGCATTGGAGGGAGGGTTACGCTTTTGAGACAGTAGAGAGCATTGAGTTTTCAAAGCATTAAATTCTACACGGTTTTTGATTTCCAATTGGACAAAGCTGCCAAGATCAGAATTTGATGAGCTTATCCTACGCTGCCGTTAGTAGTCTGATCCAAAAGTCAAGAATGAGAATCAACAAACGAATATAAAAAGCTGAGGGTAATGTCATCAGCGAAACAATCAACTGGGTCAGAATTTTCTGAAAAAAGGATGTTTATAAAAATAAAAAAGAGGCTGAGATGCGACGCACACTAATAACTTCCCATCCCGACTGTCGATTTGTCTTGCTCAAAAGGTTTGTAGGTTTTCGTGTTTTGTTAAAAAAGTTGTCAGTTGAATTATTTAAACAAAAATTTAAATTACACATCAATATTTTGCATTGATAAAATGGTTTGATTTTAAAATCTATTTTTGTTAACGAGATTCTTAGTCGAAAACCAATTTTTACTAATTTTAGTAGCATTTCTTAAAAGTTTTTATTTCTAATATAAACAAATACAAATTGGATGAATGAAATTAATTTGAAGTCATGTTTTCTATTATTCACGAGATATCGAGAACCGAACATCAATTTTTACCAATTTTTCGTACTATTTTTTGTAGATTTTAATTTTTTATGAAAAAACTACTGACTGTTAAATTTTTCTAAAATAATTATTGAATGTTGAAAACAATACTTTTTATAATATAAAATTAATTTGAAGCCTATCTACATATATCTCAAATTTTTGAAAAGATATTTGAGTCGAAAATCAATGTTTACGAACTTTTAGTAATACTTTTTTTAGGTTTTTATTTTTTGTTAGTAAAATTGTCAAATCGATTTTTCTCAAAATGTTATTAAATGTTTAAAACAATATTTTTTATAGAATAAAATTAATTTGAACTATTATCTCACATTTTTGAAAAGATATTTGAATCGAAAATGAATTTTTACCAACTTTTAGTACTGTTTTTTTTTCAGGTTTTTATTTTTTATAAAATAAACTGTCTATTCGATTTTTCTCAAAATTTTACCAGATGTCAAAAACGTTATTCTTCGTTGTACAAAATTGTTTTGGAGATAAAATCATTTTTTGTTCGTAAAATTTTCGAGGTGACAAATATTTTTTTTCAGTTTTTTTGCTTTATAAAAAAACGTTAATTGGATTTTTTCCAATATATATTTGTTAAGTATAACGTAAAAATATATAATATAAAATTTAAGTCAAGTCGCTAGCGTTATTAGTGGGTGAGATATTTAGGGTTAACCAAAATGTTTACCTTTTTTTTAAACTACTATGGTAAAAAACCACCCACTCAATTTTTTGAGAGTCCTTTCTCCATCTTTCTGCATTATTATCTGTATAACACAATTTATTTGAAGTCGATATCTCTACTGGTTCCTGAGCTTTGGACGAAGTAAAAAGCTTAGCGAATGTACGGACGTACGGCGGCGTACGAACGTAGGTACACACGCACGCACAGACATCTCTCTAAAAATCTTTTTTTAAACTCTAGTGACCTTAAAACGTCGAGAAATGTCAAAATTTTTAATTTGATAAATCGGACCGATTACAATAACTTCCTATGGGAAGTTAAAAAGGAGTGTCGAAGATAAAACGGAGCCTTGAGGCATATCAGCTTTTGTGTATATCAAATTTGAACCCGTGGACCTACACTTTTATGCCAAATCCGAATGGAACATTTTAGAAAGCACTTTACATGACCAGAATTAATCTTGGAGGATTCGGCAATTTCTCGCAAGAGTCAGTATCCGTGAAAAAAAAACTTTAGGTGACACGGGCAGGATTCAAATCCAAGGCCTCAAGCACGACAGTCCTATGCACTAACCATCACGCCACGGGTACTTGTTTTCAGGAATTTTGGATAAAGATAGCCCAATTTATGATAAATAGACACTATGGCAAGCCTGGTTCTATGTGCTTTGCAACATCTCATATTCGCACCTTCGTATAGATATTTCGATTTTCGTATGAAAAGAGTTTATGATTCGATGCATGCAACACAAAAACAAAAAAAAAAAACAAAGAATATAATAGAATAAAAGGAAAAAAGCAATAGCATCATAATTGCTTTTACCGCGTACGTCTATGAAGAGCTGATTGAGTGGCATGTTCGAGTTCGAGAATTCATGTGTTATATTGTGTGCGATATTTTGAAGTACAGAAGGTAGATGTATATATATATTTTCTCTTTTCTTGTTTTCGATTGTTTTTTTTTTTGTTGTATTTCATTTTCTATTTTTTAGTTCTGCTTGCAATATCAGGTGGCAAGGACGATAGAAAAAGAAAACATTAATTCAGGGAAGGTTGGATATGAAAACTTACATACATACATATATCTATGTTGGTAATAGAAAGGGAAGGGGGGGGAAATATATAGGTATCATACATGGTGTTTTACCTTCCTACCATTTTTGTTGCTTTTTTTTGTAGATAGGTAGGACGAAAATGGAAATGGGAATAAGTACATTTTCCCAGGGTCAGGTTGTAACTTTTTGTTTTATTTTTTGTTTTTGAAGATGATTAAAATGAACGCCCTAAGAAAGGTTTTAATTGAACTTGGCTTTTAGGAGATTGGGATAAAACCGGAAGTAAGTTTGCTAAGATATTTATGATATGTACGGTAAGTATATAATATGCATAAGATACATGTAAATATCTAATACCTACCTGTATGAATAATAAGAATCTATTCCATTAAAATTTGGGGATAAAATACATACATACATATGTACATACGTCCTCTCCGGGGGATAGAACACATTTTGAACTAATGATGTTTTGTATGGAAATAACTTTGGAACTATTTTATTAATTTTAATGGTAAACAAAAATATCAAATTTTCTATAACTACCTATGACATGATAGAAAAAAAAACAAAGGTAGTATAAAAATCAAATATACATATGTATGTACCTACATATGTATGTACATAAAGATCCGTTTTTTAACTTCTCATAGGAAGTTATTGTAATGGGTCTGATTTGTCAAATTGAAAAAATAAAAAATTAAAAGAAAATTTAACAAAAGTTGGTTAAAATTGATTTTCGACTCAAATATCTTTTCAAAAATTTGAGATTATGGCTTCCAACTAATTTTAGCTTATAAGAAATATTGTTTTCTTACAAAAAATAAGAACCTTAAAAATTGATGTTCGGTTCTTGATATCTCTCAAATTAATTTCATTCATCCAATTTTTAAAAATTTAAGAAATGCTCCTTAAATTGTTTTCGACTAAAAATCTATTTAATAAAACTAGATTTTCAAACTAAACTATTTCATTATATGCAAAATATTATTGGTAGTTTTTAAATTTTTAAGAATAATTCAACTGAGAACTTTTTTAACAAAACACGAAAACCTACAAACTTTTAAGCAAGACAAATCGACAGACAGGATGGAAAGTTATCAGTATCAGTGTGGGTCGCATGCCAGCCTCTTTTTTTAATGGTTTAAACAAAAATATCAAACTTTCTATACTAACTATGACATGATGGACAAAAAACAAAGGTAGAATACAAATCAAAAATATGTATGTAGATGCGTTTTTTTTCTTTAAAATTGTATGTTGAAAAAAGTGCGTATACGCCCAAGTGAACCTATACATTTTTGTTGAACTTCCCACTGGAAGTTATTGTACATTGTATTACCCGATTTGTCGACTTGAAAATGTTGTTTCTCGACGTTCTTAAGGCCCCTAGAATCTAAATCACAGATTCTTAGAGAGATGTCTGTGTGTGCGTGTGCACGTACGTTCATACGTTCGAACGTCTGTACGTTAAGGATACCACTTTCGTCCTCCATATATCAAGAACCAATATACATATAGACTTCAAATAAATTTTGTTTTACAGGTAATAACACCAAAAGATACGAATTGGACTTCTAAAAAAAATTTAGTGTTTTTTTTTAATTTGACGTGAGCCCAAATAAATTTGGATTTGAACAAAATTAAAGTTACGGTTCTTTTTTAAATCAAATAAACTGAACAAAAAATTTTGCACCTCGAATTTCTTACAAACAAAAAATGATATTAACTCCGGAATAATTGTATTGAAGAATTACGTTTTTGACATCTGGTAAGCTTATTCGAAGTATCGTTTTTTTTTACAAAACTTCAAATTAAAAAAAGTTGGTAAAAATTGATTTCGACTCGAAAAAATTAAAGAAATTGCCTTAAAACAAATTTTATCTTATGAAAAATATTGTTTCCAACATTTCGTAAGGTTTTTCTTAAAAAAATCCAATTAACAATTTTTTTTAACAAAAAATAAAAATCTACAAATAATACCACACACAATTGGTAAAAACTGATGTTCGATTCAAATATATTGATGGCATTGACTTCAAAATTATTTCATTCCATACAAAATTTTGTTGTTAATGTAAAATAATGTTCTAAGAAAAATCCGTTTCGTATTTTTTTCAAGAAATAAAAACTTTTCAAAAAATGCTGTCAAAATTAATAAAACTTGGTTTTAGACAAAAAATTTCGTTAACAAAAACAAGTATTAAAAAAACATGAAAACCTAAAAAAAAATAACTCAAATCCGAAAAAAAAGGTTTTACACGTATTTACACAAGTATCTTGAGAACTAAGAAAGATATTGACTTTAAACTTTCTTATCCTACACAAATTTTGATATTAATATTTTGTAAAACTTTAAAAAAATATCGACAGACTGGCCTTAATGGAAAGCTATCAATGTGAGTCTTATCTCAGCCTCTTTTTTGATTTTGAAAAAGTAATTGAAGTATTTTTTTTTTCAAATTTTGATTACCGCTTACATAAAAGGTCAGAAAAGGATTTTGGGTGTTTAATCTAATGGTAACTTTCCGTTGATGCCCTTTATAAGCTAAAATTATTGATTGAATTATTCGTTAGATGAAAAGTATCAATTTCTGATTTCCGAAAGTGATACTTAATTTAACAAAACGAATGAGAATAAGATTTGCTTGCGAGCCCTGTTTGTTATTACTTATGATCAGGGTTAGGATTTTGTTCACCTACAAAATTTAAAAAAGGCAAAACAAAACACTTAAAATTGCAAAGCAAATGCATCTACACACATCTTTCAGAAGGGCTGTGACGGAGCTAAATGATCTCTCAACAGCTGAAACGAGTGGAGCCCATCTAAAACTTTCAACATTATTCACTTCAATGTTTCCTGGAAGCTTGGAATCCACATCGCTGTTTATTACAGAATTTATCTGCTCAATCGTTTTTAGAATCGCGTTTTGGAATCGCGTAAGGTGATTGTTGACCATCAAAATGGATGATTTTGCTCCACGTAAGGTGATTATCAAATTGACTTTTTTTCTATGGTTTGTTAGTGACAGCTATTTAGGTGAGCTATTTTTGTGAGAAAGATAATTTGTGTGAACTCCAGCTCCACTGTAAATTTTAAATTTAGTGAAAAAAGTGAAAAGATATCAAAGTTAAAATAAAAATAAGTGAACAGTAATGTATACTTCAATGCAAATTTGCTATCAGTGCACCAGAACGAGAAATGACTACAAAAAAGGCCAATTGTTGAAAATCAACTTAAGGAATAAAGCAAATATTTTGGAACGTCCTAACCCAATGTAACTATGAAACTTTTTATGAAATAAGTTATTTACAACATAATGTATGTATTATTTATTTCAGATTCTTGAAAAATTTTAGATTGAACAAAAAAACGTTTGTGTATGTTTTGCGGTTGCTCGATTCACCATTAGGAATAAGATCAACACATATTCCACCTATCCTTCAACTGGTTGCAACTTTAAATCTTCATGGAGGTGGTGGTTATCAACAAAAATTTGGGGCTGATTGAGCTGCACCGATGGGCCAAAGTACTGTAGATGAAATAAGCGCTGCAGTTATTATTAAAATGCAGTCACTTCTATGCCCACTTTTCATTAAATTTAAGCCCTTGGATTCAACAAAAGAATATATTTTTGAAAAATCTAACAAATATTCTTATTATTTATATTTATTATTATTTATAGTTATAGGTATACTTACATTTTCGCAGAAACAAAACTTTGCAAATTGAAAATTCAACACAATAAACACAACGGCTGATCGAAATGACATTTATGCCTGTTGCAATTTGTACCAAGTTTCCCAAACTTGGGTAAGTGCTGCCAGCAAAAAGTAAAGTTTTAGCGATCACTTTACACAGGACAAAGAAAAGTTGATGATCAAAATTGACTATCAAAACAGTGACAATCAACTATCACCTTACGCGATTCCACCCCTGTGTTTCCATTGAAAACGGCAGTAAATTTTTTCAAGACTTCCTCTGCAATGGACCCTTTTTTTTTTTTTAAATGTTCTTCAAAGTCTTTCAAAACAGGCAGCACTTCGCCAATTGATGTTCCTTGATGAGAATATTGTAAGCTTAAATTATAAGTAGCTACAGACTCTCAAATATACGTGTTTTTTGTAGGTCTTTGAAAATATGTTTTTTCGGATCGACTAAAAACCCAAAATTGACTTTAATGTATGCCAGCTGCGCTTGCAGTACTTCATCTTCAATCAATTTTTTAAAAAACTGTACAAAAAATTTTATAAAATAAATAATAAATAAAGACAAAAATTATTTAATTTGTTTTTAATAAGTATAAATTGTTTCAACAAATGGTTGTTTGTAAAACTTTAATCTCATGATTACTCTAAAAAACATTTTACCAATATTTCAAAATTTCAAACACGTTAATCAATTAAATATGATTTATTATCAAAACTTATTCCTCAAATTAATAACTTTGTCTTTTAAACACTAAATATTAATTTATTTATAATTAAAAAAATATAAATTTTTGCAAAAATTTCCCAATACGCTATTATTGCAAAGTAAATAAGCACCTGGAGAAATTTATCGGGTTAAGGTTCAAAATTTGTATAAAATTTCTTTTGTCGATTTTATACTCTGAGAATTCTGCTCTGTTTAAGTGATATCTTGAAATAATACAATAAGTTTTTCTAAAGAATTTTTTTTTTTTTTTTTTTTTTTTCCGCAGGAAGGTGAGAAATCTTCAGAGACACTATAAGCCCGATTTTTACTGACTAAAACTCACCTCCCTTATCTTCTATATTATTACTACAACTAAGTACAGCTTAACAAGTAGTTTTAGCGTCATTTTGTTCGCGTTTTGTCAGGAAGCTCCCCAACGAGAGGACCTGAAGATTCCACAAAATTCGAGTGGAGAGATTAATTTGTTTGCGCTAGATCAGAAGGTCTTGTTCGGTGTGCAGACGCCGAAAAACGAACGCCTCGCTAACAGATTGTTGGATTAAGTTATTACTATGATTTCTAAGTCGTGATCTTAGCTCTGTAGCAAATTTTTTAATTTCGTTTTCTACATATTTTATATTTAAATCTCTATGTAAGTCGCTATTTCTTACATACCATGGAGCATTTACTATTATTTTAAGTACTTTGTTTTGGTATGTTTGCAAAATTTGTATATTTCTTACGTTGGTACAACCCCAAAGTTGTATACCGTACGTCCAAACTGGTTTCAGTACTTGCTTATAAATAAGAAGCTTGTTATAAACGCTTAGATTGGAATATCTTCCAATAAGCCATGTCAATTCGCGGAGTTTATTTTCGAGTTCATCGCGTTTCTTTTTTACATGAACTTTCCATTTAAGTTTCGCGTCTAGAGTCATGCCTAGATACTTCGCTTCATTAGCGTATGGAATTCGTTTCATTAAGAACAATTCGCCATTTCTTTGTCCAATCTGAAATGCTATTTAATGCCTTTTGAAGCTTAGAGGTTGCCGTTTCTATTGAATCCGATATTGCGAGTACAGCTGTATCATCGGCAAAAGTGCCTAAAGTTGTGCCTTCTGTTTGGGGTATATCTCGGGTATAAAGAACAAACAAAATCGGTCCAAGGACGCTACCCTGGGGAACCCCAGCGTTTATTTCTTTAAACTCCGAATACTCCGTTCCTTGCTTAACTCGAAAGAATCTATTTTCTAGGTACGATTCAAGAATGTTATATATTTGCTCTGGAAAGACTTTTAATTTATATTTTAGCCCGTCATGCCAAACTTTGTCAAAAGCTTGAGAAACGTCAAGAAATGCAGTTGAGCAAATCTTTTTTTCTTCAAATGCTTTTTCAATTTCGTTAGTTATTCGGTAAACCTGATCAATTGTCGAGTGATTATTCCGGAAACCGAATTGGTGGTCGGGAATTAAACGTTTTTCTTCAATAATTGGTAGCATTCGTTTAAGAAGCAATTTTTCAAATATTTTAGATATAATTGGTAAGAGAGAAATTGGTTTATACGATTTTTTCTCATTCGGTGTAATAATGATCCCCAAACCGGGTAGGGGATCATTATTACTTCGGCGACTTTCCATTGCGTGGGTACGTAAGCAAGTTTTAAAGCAGCGTTAGTGAGCTGTAAGAGCTTAACCATTGCTTTTTTAGGCAATTCTTTGAGGACACGACCGTTAATCAGGTCGTAGCCAGGAGCTTTATTATTTTTCTGCCGTTTTATTTCCTGGACAAGTTCAGTCAAAGTAATATTCCTGATAGAAAAATTGTCCGGCGCTGGTTGGAGCTCTCCGTCATTAGTCAGAAGCTCTTGACCATCGAAAGGTTTGAACGTTTCCTCAAGGTGCTTAGCAAATAAATCCGCCTTTTCCTTATCAGTTTTTGCCCATTCAGAATTATTTTTTCGAATAGGTGCCGACATTATTTGAGGCTTTTTAATACCTTTTATCGTCTTCCAAAGAGAATAATTCGTTTTTTTGTCTGCTGTTAGGCTTTCAAGATAGGCAGAATTCTCGCTGTTTTTAAAATCTCGTAACAAATTTTTAATCTTGTTTGATAAAAAGTTGACGACACTTTTATGCTGAGGAGCACGTGATTGCTGCCATACTTTTCGAGCTTTTCGTTTTTCGCGTATCAATTCTTTTATATCTTCTGGAATTTTTTCTAAGTATTGCCTTGACTTTTTACTACAGATCGGAGTATTATTCCAAGCTGCTTCTTGAACAATATTTATAAATTTTTCTGTTTCATCTTCTAACTCAAACGGAGTTTGCAAAGAGACGTTCAGTATAATTCTATTTTCGCAATCTTCTTTGAATTTATCCCAATTTGTGTTATTATTTGTTAAAATTAGGGGCTTTTCTTTTTCGATTACGCTACTGTTTATTGTTAAGATAACGGCCGAGTGATCCGTAGAAAAATCGAAGTTATCATCTACTGTCATATATTTTCTGTTCATTCCTCTTGCAATGAAAAAGTCAACAAGATCGGGTGTTTTCGCTGTATCGGTTGGCCAATACGTTGGTTTTCCTGATGAGAAAAATTCAACGTTACATTCAATACCCGCTTTGTAGAGTTGTCTACCCTTCGTCGAAATGCAACGTGATCCCCAAAATGAATGTTTCGAATTGAAGTCGCCGCCAATAATAAATTTTGGACCTAAAGCGTTGAAAAGATCTTTAAAATCGTTTTTGTCTATCTTGGACCGAGGAGGACAGTAAATAGACGCAATATTAAAAAATACGTGTCTAACTTTTATGCTAACGGAAGTAACTTGCATTGTATCGAGCTCGATATTTATCTCAAACGAATGATTGATATTTTCTCTGATAAATACGGAAGAACCACCCCTTGCTCTTTCGGATGGATGGCATGCGTGGTAAGCCGAATAACCTTTAATACTTAAATTTGAGTCTTTTTTCAAATGAGTTTCAGAGATCAAACAAATATCTATTCTTTCGTTAATTAGAACCGTTTCTAGTTCTTCGATTTTTGCGGTAAGTCCGTTCGCGTTCCATGTTATTATTTTGAGTTGTTGGGACAACTGATCCATGTTTACGGTAAATTTGGTGTTTTAAGAGCCGCCGACTCAAATTTGTCCAATTTCTCAAGAATAATTGTGTTAATTCTCCCTTGTTCTTCTAATCGTTCAAGTATAAGGGAAAATACATTTTGAACGGAGTCAGGTTTAATAGTTTTAGGTTTTTCGGGCGCCGTGACTTGAGCGTACGTGTTCGTCTTTTTTGTTTTTATGTTTTCTGAGGGTAAAACGTTTTCATTATTTTTCCCGTCCGTTTTACTCGACGCTTGAGTATTAGTCTTGGTTTTTAATTTTAATTCTTTGTTTTGCTTTGAGGTATTTTTTTTAGTTTTCTTACTTTGAAATTGGTGATCCACTTTCTACGTGAACCTCATATCTAAAAACACAAAGTGTTAAAAATCTGTAAAGCAAGAGATGATTTCGCTGACATGATTTCGCTAGGAAGAACAGACGGTGCGAATTGAAAGTTATGAGTAAGGCTCCCATCCCAACCTCTTTTTAAGAATGTGTTAACATCATATGTATACATGAGATTCATTTAAAAAAGGTCGACTAAATTGTGAATTACTGAATATTTTCCAAAAATTGGGTTATTTTGTAGAAAACTTGGATATTAGACTATATATCATTTTAAAACAAAACATTATTTTATTTTTTTATTCCATCTATCGAGTACAATCTCTTTTAGACTAAAGTAAGTATTATAAGTATATAAGTCTTTTCAACTACACAATTTTCATAGCGTGACTTTAAAAATGAATAAACAACTTTAAAAATGGGGTTTATTTATTGATTTAATCTGTAGCAAATACCATTATGCTAAAAAAAAACAACGGTGTTATTAAAAACAAAATTAGCACTCCGAGGCGTATACGTAGGTACTTTATTTTTTCTATTTAAAAATTCCATTCATTTTGATACTAAGATTTATCTATGGTTTATAAGAAAGACCAACAATTGGAAGTTGTTTCTTCAATGCTTCAAAAATTTAAAAATTTGCCAGTTTTACTTATGTAAGTAAATGCATAGCTTTTATTATTAAAGTTAATTTCTAGACTGAAGTGTAATGCAAAACTAATCATACAAATTCGTCTTGTTTATCTTTAGAGGTTTGACAAGTCGAACGATTTATCACAAAACTTGTTTTTTAACTTCCCATAGGAAGTTATTGTAATGGGTCCGATTTGTCGAATTGAAAATTTTGACATTTCTCGACATTTCAAAATCCCTAGAGTCAAAATAAAAGATTTTTAGCGAGATGTCTGTGCGTGCATGTGTACGTACGTTCGCGAAGGTTTTTTCGTCGTCCTTCAAATAAATTTTGTTATACAGATAATAATGCAGAAAGATGGAGAAAGGACTCTCAACAAAATTGAGTGGGTGGTTTTTTTACCATAGCAATTTAAAAAAAAGGTTAAAATTTGTGTTAACCTCAAATATCTCACGAACCAATAACGAGACTTGAATTAAATTTTATATATTTTATATTGTAACGTGATACCAAATAAATATATTTTTGAAAAAAAATCCAAAAAAACGGTTGTTTATATAAATCAAACAAAATTGAAAATAAAATATTTGTCAACTCGAAAATTTTACGATTAAAAGATGATTTTATCTCTAAAACAATTTTTTGCAACGCAAAACAACGTTTTCAACATCTGATACAGTTTTGAGAAAATTCGAATTAACAGTTTTTTTATAAAAAATAAAAACCTAAAAAAAACATAACTTAAAGTTGGTAAAAATTGAATTTTGACTCAAATATCTTTTCAAAAATTTAGGATTATGGCTTCCAACTAATTTTAGCTTATAAAAAATATTTTTTTTTTCAACATTCGGTAAAAGTTTGAGAAAAATTGAATTGACAGTTTTTTTTATAAAAAATAAAAAAGCTAAAAAAAAAATTATTAAAAGTTTGTAAAGGGTGTCCCGAAATTAATTATTGACTCGTAAAGTACATAGGATAGGGTTATGTATGGAATAACACATCGGACAAATGGCCTCCACGGCTTTGCATGCACATGCGCACTCTTTTGTTGAAATTTTCCATGACCATTCTGCATAAATGTGGCAAAATTTCGTTGATGCAGCGTTGAATCTCCTACTTTAATGCACGGGTGGTTGTGGGCTTGTTGACATAGACTTGTGATTTCAAATAACCCCATAAAAAGAAGTCTAATGGTGTTAAATCACACGATCTAGGAGGCCAATTTTGATCACCTAAACGAGAGAGTACACGACCTGAAAATGTCTCATGCAGTAATTGAATTGTTTCACGGGCTGTATGACATGTGGCACCGTCTTGTTGAAACCACATATTGGACACATCAATATCATCCAATTTTGGCAGAAAGAACTGTGTAATCATGTCGCGATATCGAGCACCAGTAACAGTCACTGCTTGACCAGCATCATTTTCAAAAAAATATGGCCCAATTATGCCTCCAGCCCAAAATCCACACCATACAGTCACGCGTTGTGGATGCATTTGTTTTTCGACAATCACATGTGGGTTCTCCGAACCCCAAATGCGGCAATTTTGGCGATTGACAAAGCCATCAAGATGAAAATGTGCTTCATCGCTTAGGATGATTTTGCTCGAAAAATCAGGGTCTATTTGTTGATGTTCAATAATCCATTCAACGAACTCTCTTCTCTGTCCATGGTCATTAGGCTTCAATTGTTGTGTTAATTGAATTTTGTAAGCATGAAGACACAGATCTTTGGTGAGTATACGCTGTAGAGAGGTTCTTGAAATTTGCAATTCTTGTCCACGACGTCGAATTGAGGTTCCTGGATTGTCAGCAACACTCTCACGCACTGCTTCGACATTCACATTTGAACGGCTTGTTTTTGCACGACCAGTGTGTTTGGCGTCTCCAACGGATCCAGTCTCCATGAATTTTTTAATTAATCTCTTCACAGTTGACGAAGTTAAAACACTATTCCGACCATATTTTGTATGAAATTTTCGAACTGCAGCCGCCAAGCTTTCACTATTTTTGAAATATTCTTTAATAATGAAGACACGTTGTTCTCTCGTGTAACGCTCCATTTTTAATAACCCTATACTGTTAGATGTCAAATTGCTTTTTTTTTCAGGGTTGCCAACACTTCACTGCACAAATGGCGGCAAATTCAAATCTTGCGTTAATTTTAGGACACCCTTTATAAACTGATTTTCGACTCAAATAACTTTTCAAAAATTTGAGATATTGGCCTTAAACTAATTTTATTTTTTAAAAAATATTATTTTTAGTATTTAATTTAGTAATATTTTGAGAAAAATCGAATTGACAGTTTTTTATAAAAAATTAAAAACCTAATAAAAACTAACAAAAGTTGGTAAAAATTGATTTTCTACTAAAATATCTTTTCAAAACTTTGAGTTTTTTTTACAAAAAATAAAATCCTACAAAAAATTACTAAAAGTTGGTAAAAATGTATTTTCGACTCAATTATCTTTTTAAAAATTAAAAATATCTTTTCAAAAATTTGAGATATAGGCTTCAAATAAATTTTATTTTATAAAAAATATTTTGTTTTCAACATTCAGTAATTTTTTTTATAAAAATCTAACAGTCAGTTTTTTCATAAAAAATTAAAATCTACAAAAAATAGTACGCAAAATTGGTAAAAATTAATGTTCGTTTCTCGATATCTCGTGAATAATAGAAAACATGACTTCAAATTAATTTCATTCATCTAATTTGTATTTGTTTATATTAGAAATACAAACTTTTAAGAAATGCTACTAAAATTGGTAAAAATTCGTTAACGACTAAAAATCTCGTTAACAAAAATAGATTTCGAAATCAAACTATTTTATCATGATTTTATTGATAACTTTTTTAACAAAACACGAAAACCTACAAATCTTTTAAGCAAGACAAATCGACAGACGGGATGGGAAGTTATCAGTGTGGGTCGCATCCCAGCCTCTTTTTTTATATTTGAGAATTCATTCATATAAAAATTAGTCATATTCTTTCTCATTTATCCAAATACAAAATTTAAAATTGGTTCTTAGAAGTAATATGTATTGATCTGGTTGAGTACCAGGAATATAATAATTATAAGGAAAAACAAATGTACATATTTAAAAAAAATATCTTTTATTTAAAGATAAGAGATTAAAATTATGCCAATTCCCTTTAATTGAATGTAATTTAAGTACGTACAAAAGTTCATCTGATGTAGAGAATGATATTAAGAAAAAACAAACTATGTTCAAGACGAGTATTTAGTTATGTATTAATTTTAAGTTAACATAATAAATCCAGAGCAAGCTAACCTCTTCACTTACATCAAATAAATATCATTTGATTAAAATAATCCATTCCATATGAAATACCGAATTAAGTTAACTTCGTGTGTTTTCATATATGTATTTAGTATATTCATACAATTTAACTGAAAATAAGTTTGATTTGTACACAAAAATAGAATCGATTAAATAATCAGATAGGTGGTTAAATACACTACCTTGTCTGCGACCATGATAAAAATGATAAGATTAATATTATTGTTTTTTTTTTACTTTTTACTCATATTGTTTAACTTTATTAGGTAATGATTAAAAATGTCTATAGGTTTATTTGTGGGAAATTGTATTAAACTATAATAATGTACTTTATTTATATAGTAGGCATTAAATGTGTTTTTTTGTGTATAATAGTAATCGAAACAAATAGAAATTAACACAGAATTCGGCACTACACTAATTCTTAAAGTGTATTTTTTAGAGTTGTACAACTTTGATTATCAAATAAAACAAAGATTATTTTTTGAAATTCACATGAAATTTACTTTATTCTAAAGATAATCTCCTAACACATCTGGTTGGGATCTGGATTTCCAATTTTCGATGACTTTTTCCAACATTTGTAGTCGTACATGGGCAATAACATGGCAGGGGTTGTCTTTCAAGTGGTCAACCGTTCGGGCTTATTGGCGTATATTACCACAGAAAATATTCATGTTACCAAAAGTTTTCTTCAATAAATCACTTGTGTCACAAGCTGTGTGACATATTGCGACGAATAAACGTACTTTTTCGTTTGAACCCCTGACAAATTTACGAAAACGTTGCTAAAATATTTGATTCAGCATACTTTTCAAAATACGAGTAATTTAAAACTGTTCAATATTTTGTACTTGGGGCATATGGGCAAGTATTGCATTCGTAAATAATTTCTAACTGGAGATTTGAATCAAACATGACATTACTATGGTAGATAATTCCCATCCCGACTGTCGATTTGTCTTGCTTAAAAGTTTGTAGGGTTGGGTTAAAAAAGTTGTTAGTTGAATTATTCTTAAAAATTTTAAAATTACCAACAATATTTTTCATATAAAGAAATAATTTAGTTTGAAAATCTAGTTTTGTTAAATAGATTTTTAAACGAAAACAAATTTTTAACAATTTTAGTAGCATTTCTTAAATTTTTACAAATTGGATGAATGAAATTAATTTGAGAGATATCAAGAACCGAACATCAATTTTTACCAAATTTGCTTATGTTTATTATTTATTTTATGTTTTTATGAAAAAACGGACTGTTGGCTGTTTCTAAAAAAAAAACTACTGAATATCGAAAACAATATTTTCTGTGAAATAAAAACAGTTTGAAGACAATATTTTTAATTTTTGAAAAGCTATTTGAGTCGAAAGTAAATTTTTACCAAATTTTAGTATTGTTTTTTTTATAGGTTTTTATTTTTTGTAAAAAACTTGTCAGTTCGATTTTTCTTAAAATTGTAATGAATGTTGACAACAATATTTAAAAAAAAAAGTAGTTTAAAGCCAATATCTCAAATTTTTGAAAAGATATTTGAGTCGAAAATCAATTTTTACTAACTTTTGTTAATTTTTTTTTCGGTTTTTAATTTTTTGTAAAAAAACTATCAATTTGATTTTTTTCAAAATTTTACTGAAAGTTGACAACAATATTTTTTGAAAGGTTAAAGTTGTTTGAAGCCAATATCTCAAAGTTTTGAAAAGATATTTGAGTAAAAAATCAATTTCTACCACCTTTTATAATTTTTTTTAAGTTTTTTATTTTTTTGTAAAAAAAACTGTCAATTCGATATTTCTCAAAATTTGTTCCTAATGTTGAAAACAATATTTATAATAAGTTTAAATTAGTTAAAAGCCATTATCTCAAATTTTTAAAAAAGATATTTGAGTCGAAAATCCATTTTTACCAACTTTTGTTAAAGTTTTTTTTTTCGGTTTATAATTTTTTGTAAAAAAACTGTCGATTCGATTTTTCTCAACGTTTTTCAGAATGTTGAAAACAGTATTTCTTATTAGATAAAATAAGTTTGAAGTCTTAATCTCAAGTTTTTGAAAAGATATTTGAGTGGAAATTCAATTTTTACCAACTTTGATTAATGTTTTTTTTAGGTTTTTATTTTTTATAAAAAAAACCCTCAATTAGATTTTTTCCAAAATTTTATCAGATGTCAAAAATATTATTATTCGTTGCACAAAATTGTTTTGGAGATGAAATCTTATTTTAGTCGTAAAATTTTCGAGGTGACAAATTTTTTTTCTCAGTTTTTTGATTTATAAAAAAAAACGTAATTGGAATTTTTTCCAAAAATATATTTTTTTGGTATCGCATTACAGTATATAATATACAATTTAATTCAAGTCTCTATCGTTATTGGTTCGTGAGATATTTAGGTTTAACCAAAATTTTCACCTTTTTTTTAAACTGCTATGGTAAAAAAACCACCCACGCAATTTTCTTGAGACCCCTTTCTGCATCTTTCTGCCTTATTATCTGTATAACAAAATTTATTTGAAGTCAATATCTCTTCTGGTTTTTTAGCTATGGACGACGAAAAAACGTCGCGAACGTACTGACGTACGAACGTACGTACACTACACACGCACGCACAGACATCTTTTTAAAAATCTTTTATTTCGACTCTATGGGCCTTGAAACGTGGAGAAATGTCAAAATTTTCAATTTGACAAATCGGACCCATTACAATAACTTCCTATGGGAAGTTAATAATACATAATTTTTTACTCGAAACAATCTTTAATTGTCTTATATCTTAACTATAACCTTATATTGCCTTTATAATATTTGGTGATAAAAAATTCCTAGTTTTTGACATCCAATTGTAAGTTAAGTAATCGGTCCGATTTGTGAAATTGAAAATTTTGACATTTCTCGACGTTTCAAGGACCCTATAGAATCTTTATAAAAAGCCTTAAGAGAAACGTGTGTCTGTGAGCGTGTTTGTACATTCTTACGTCCATGCGTCGGAACGTTCGAGACACCTTTTTTCGCAAGCCATATCTCAAGAACTAGTAGCGACATCGACTTTAAATAATTTAGTTTTAACATGTAATAACTTCAAAAGATACTGAAAAAAGGAGACCATTTAAACTGCACCAACTATAAAGGAATCGCTTACAAAATCTTCTCTGCCGTAATATGTGAACTTCTAAAGCCCATCGTCAACAATCTTATAGGTCCTTATCAGTGTGGTTTTAGACCAGGAAAGTCCACAGTCGATCAAATGAAATCAAATCCTGGAAAAAACCCAAGAACATCAAATCGACACCCACCATCTTTTCATCGATTTCTAGGCCGCATATGATAGTTTCTACAGGGACAAGCTGTATAGAGCCATGTCTTGTCTTTTCATCCAGCCAAACTGTTTTTTTTGTGCAGGATGATCATGAAGAATACGCGCTGCTCCATTAAGGTTGGACACAACTTAACAAAACCTTTCGATGTCAAAAAAGGCTTTAGATAAGTTGATGCGCTGTCATGCAATTTCTTTAACATCGTACTTGAAAGAATATCACTATCTATCAAAAGTCCGTCCAATTATTAGCATATGCTGATGACATTGACATTATCTGAAAAAATCAGCGTGATGCCAATGGGGCTTTTGTGAGTATTGAGATAGAGGCGGTTAAGGGCAAAACAAAGTACATTATGCTGTCATCAAGAAAGGACCTACAACACCGACGCACGTCTCGGTCACAACGTCACCATCGACAGACGTAACTTTGAGGACTTTGGCTACCTAGGCTCCGCTATGAATACCAAAAACAACACCAGCGCTGAGATCAAACGAACAATTACTCTTGCTTATTGGGCTAAGAAAGCAACTGAGTAGTAAAGCCCTCTCTCGAGTGACAAAAGCGGATGAAGGCACCTTGGGTAGTTTCGATAGAAAACTTCTTCGCGTGATCTATAGTCCCGTATGCATAGAAGGTAAGTGGAGGAGAAGATGGAGCGACGAGCTCTACAGGTTGTACAGCGACGTAGACTTAGCCAGAAGAGTAAAAGTCCAACGACCGAGATGGCTGGGTCACGTAAAGCGCATGGAAACCAATGCTCCGACCCGGATAGCCTTAGATTCCACGCCCACAGGACAGAGCAGTAGAGGAAGACCGCGGATCAGGTGGCGCACACAAGTGGAAAGTGACCCCACCCAACTTGAAGTACACAACTGGCGACATCTAGCTAAGGACTTTCAAAAATATTGAGTTAAAAATTTGATTTTTTACCCCAAATATCTTTCGAATCAATAACTCTAACAACAACAATTAAAATGATATTATAGATTGTGACACGTTTCTATGTTCGTATAATTTCGAAACAAAATTCGACTAACGGTTTATTTATTTTTACTTAAAAAGAACTGAACATTTGTCACTTCAAATATTTTCCTTTACATAAATTAAAAACCTCCAAAAAAATATTATTCAAAATTGTTAAAAACTGTCTCGACTCGTGTATATCGAAAATAAGTGAAAGTACTGACTTCAAACTTATATATATATATATTCCATTCTATAGAGAATATTTTTGTTAATTAGGTCATTCGTAGAAAACTCCAATTCCCATTATTTTTATAAGAAATAAAAACTTTCAAAAAATGATAAAAATTGGTTTTCGTCAAGATATTTCGGATATAAAATCAAACGTATTTTATTATATGTAAAATATTGTAAACTTTTAGTTAATTTTTTAGTAAAAAAAAAGCCAAAACTTACAAAAACAACTAAAAACTGATAAAAATTGTGTGTTTAAGCTCAAGTGTCTTGAGAACAGTGAAAGATATTTATTTATTTATTTTTTTTTTAATCTACAAGAGTACAAAAGTGAATAAATATAATATGTACTTCAGTTTTAAATTTAATACGATTAAGATTAAAAAAGTCAATATTTGAAGACACTTCATTGAAATATACAATAGATCTTGATAAAGTTTCATTACTACCATAATTTGTCATATGAATTCTTTGGAATAAGAAGAATCATAGATTGGTACCAAGGCAAGAAGAGATGGACATTTAATATGGTAGCATAGTAAGTCTCTAATAAGCATTACACTATGAATTTTTCTTCTTGATTGTAACGACTTTATTCCAAGTAATTGGCATCTAGCCTCATAACTAGAACTAAAGTTCCAACCCATTTTCTTAAATATAAATATTTTGTAAATCGTCTTTGAATCTTTTCAATCCTACCAGAATGAACTATATAAATAGGACTCCAAATAACATCTGCGTATTCCAAAATTGATCTGACGAGAGATATATACAAGGATAATAACACGAAAGGATCTTTAAAGTCTTTTCCATTTCGTTTTATGAAATCTACCAGCGAGTTGGCATTAGGAACCAAATAATCGAAATGACCTTTAAAAGAAAGTTGGGAATCAAGAATAACTCCTAAGTCTTTAATACTTGAAACGCTATCTAAATCCACAGATTCAATTGCATAGTTGAATAACAAAATATGAGATTTTCTGGAAAAAGAAATCGTGTTACACTTTTTGATATTCAATTTAAGGCTATTGATGTGACACCAATTTGATAAAGAATCAATGTCAGATTGCAAAAGTTAACAATCGGAGCGGACCTAGGTGGCTACCTTGCGGGACACCTGATGTACACTGAATTTCCTTTGAGTATGTATCTCCAATCTTAACTTGTTGTGTATTACAAGATAAATATGACGATAACCAAAAAAGAAAGTGAGAATGAAAACCAAAAATCTCAAGTTTTTGGTGGTTCACAGAATCAAAGGCTTTACTAAAGTCAGTGTATACTGCGTCCACTTGAAATTTTTGTTCCTTAAGCCTAGTACATACTTGTGAACCATCTCGTGAACCCATACAAATTTCAGTTTTTGGTTCACCCGTTAACTTGCTCGTGAAGCTGAGTGGAGAACAAAGTGGAGAGTTTTCGTTCACGGGCAATTCACGTGCAAAATGTACGGGAACTGTTGGTGAAGCTTTGACATTTGGTTTCCGCATTTTAAAGTTTGTGGCTGCTTGCGCGTTGTTCTAAAAAAAAAGTTAAAATGGTGTCATATGAAATAGAATACCTATTTGAAGATTCAACTGATGAAGTTGACGATGTTGGCCTCTCAAAAACACGCACACTAAGACACAATTAATGAGGTCCGGTGCGTGGAAATTTAGTTTATCAGTGATTTGAATTTCACATTTATTCATGGACATAATGTCAAAATTACAAATACAACAATGTAAACAAATGGGTTTTGGAGGGTGATACGTACGAAGGATTTATGTCTTCATTAGAGTGTTTTTGAAACGTCAAATGTTCACAACGTGTACTCACAAGAGTGTACCAGTGAGCAATGTCAAAAGTTCACTTTCTCCACTGGCGAACGTTCACTTCACGAGGAAGTATGTACTAGGCTTTAGCATTAGTGACATACGAAGTGAAATAAGTTAAATTGGTAACAGATGATCGACCGGATATAAAACCATGCTGTACTTATGATAAATATTCACTTGTAAGAGAATCAAGCTTTATTTTCACCATGCTTTCAAACGATTTGGGAATTGCGGAGAGTTTACAAATACCCCTATAATTTTCTACATCATTTTTAGAACCTGATTTGTGAGTAAGTAAAGTAAGTAAGTAACAAATTCATTTATTAATTCAATAATTGTTTAAGTTTAAATTTATACATGAATTTTAAAGCTTATAAACGTTTTTTATAGATAACAATTATATAGATAAATTTACAAATTAAACATATTCGCTAACTAAAAGCATTCTATATTTGAAGATAACTTCTAAAAATGTACTTAGTCTTTTCCAGTCGCACTCGTTTAGTATTTTAAGGGTGTCTTGCATTAAAAGGGTATTTTTACCAAAGAAGAAACGTCGGTGTGGCTTAAATATTGGGCATATACTTATAAAATGGAAGCAGTCCTCTTTTGACTTAAGGTTGCATATTGAACAGAACTGATCAAAGCTCCCGTTATAAGGGCATCCGTTTAGGCTGAGTAGTTCACATCTCGCTTTAAAAATGAAAGAAATCTCCCGGTATGTTAAGGTATCGTTAAAGTAGTTTCTCTTCTCAAGATTGTAGTTAAGCTGAGAGTATAACAATCTACTGTCGGATTCACGACCATTTAGAACAAATGTTTCTCGAGTCAAGTCCTCATTCTTTCTAATTATACGGTACAGATGTTCCTTTAAGTTGTTGGGGTTATTAAAGTCAATATGAATGTTTCACCACAAGCAATACCTAAGTTTTCCCACTTAGCAATCAACCAGTCTTTATTCCTCAACTCGTATAAGAGCATTTTTTTTTGTCATCCTTGAGTCGTCATGGGCTAAAGTCTTAATAATAAAATCAGCCTGCGTTTTAAGGGTACTTGTTAGGAGTTTTGGTAATCCTGTTTCCAAGTAGATTGCATAGTTTGGTGTGTTTCGAGGTAAGTTGAAGAGTTTTTTTAAGAAATTTCTCTGAAATTGTTCAATATGTTCATACTCATCTGCACCCCAGACTTGACATGCGTAACAGAGCGTTGACTTTACTACCGCTTCGTATATCTTATACTTGGCGGAAAGAATTATTCTACTATTAGTAAACACTTTTCTCCATGTAGAATTCAACAAGCTTTGTGAAGTGTTAGCCTTTTCGCTTAGATGGTTGTTGAAGTTCAAGTTGTGGGTAAGTTTTACGCCTAGATATTTAATTTCATTGGTTACTTCTTGTAGATTTCTATTGTAGTACCACCTTTTCACGTTTTGACTTCGGGAGGAGCGCGAAAACACCATGACCTTAGATTTGTCCGTATTAATCGTTAGTCCCCATCTGTTGCAGTAAGATGCTAATCAGTTAATCATTAATTGTAGGTTTTCTGATGATTCAGACAGAATAACAAGATCGTCGGCGTATAGTAAAACAATTACATCCGAATTAGATATCCTTATGCCTCCAGGTAGATCTTCAACAATGTCATTGATAAAAAGGGAGAACAGTAACGCGCTGAGAAGACATCCTTGCTTTATCCCAGTGGTTGTTTCAAACCAATCTGAGAATATTGCACCATCCCATACCGCTGCTTTTGTTCCATTGTACATTTCCTTAATCACAGAAAGAAATTTTGATGAAATACCCAACTTCGAGAGCTTATATAACAGTGCATTACGATTCACCCGATCGAAAGCTGTTTTAAAATCTACGAAGAAAGAGTATACTTTCTTATTACGTGCTTGGAAGGCTTTAACAATTGAAGAAAGTGTAAAAATCTGGTCTGTTGTAAAATAGTTCTTTCTAAAACCGGCTTGAAGATTTGAAAGAATACTTTTCCTCTCCACCCATTTTTCAAGTCTCTCCACAAGTATACCGCAGAATATTTTGGCTAATGCGTTCATAAATGATATGCCTCGATAGTTGTCAGCAATATCAAAAGCGCCTTTTTTATGAATTGGGAAGATAACTGATTTTGTGAACGAGAAGGGAATTTCGACGTTAGACAAGATCTTGTTATAAAACTATAGCAAATAGTTAAAGTATGAAGGAGTTGCGATCTGTTAAAATTCGTAGGGAATCCCATCTTCACCTGGTGCCTTTCCATTTTTCGCTTTCTTCATTACTGCTTCTATTACCTCAAGTGTTATGGCCGAATCTAAAGATTCGTCGAAGATTGATGGCTGAGCGTAGGAAAACTGAAGGTTTGAGTCGCTGTGGAGAAGATGTTTGAAATGCATTGCAAGTGATTCAGCTGATAACCCTGAACCTATTCTGTAGCTTGTACCGTTAATATTTCTGGCGATTTTTTCAAAATTCTTTCGAGTTTTTAGTTTTACCTAGATTAATTGCATTGTTGTTTTCAAATTCTATTTTCTTGTGTAGGCATAAATTTTTTACATTGCACTTCGAATTTTTTAATCTGCTCAATCTATTCATTATTCACTGCACAGTAGTCATTGACTGATTGCCCTTGACCTCCTATGAAGGTATAGCAACCCTGTTCATCTCCTTCAGTACATCCATTAAGTACTACTAGGTCATACATTTGTAGTAACTCTAACATAAAAGAGCCGTTTTTATTACATATTCTGTCTTTCAATTTCCTGTTTACATGAGTAATCGCCGGATTAGAGATGTGTTGACCTGTAGTTATTTGTGCGTTGCTAGTTCTAGCATTCCAATCCCCGATCAATAAGACGCTTTTACTCGCTAAGAGTTGCATGGTGCGTGATGTAACTTCTCAAAATCATGATCCCACTTGTTACAATTAATGTAGCAGGGTAAAATATACATATTGCTTTGATGAATGAGTTTTACTGCTATCGTTTCTTCTATTTCTTCGAATTCGTATGTATTAGTTAATGATGTTTTAATGCCATACAAAGAACCTCCACTTGTACGACCCTTAATATTAGTTTTATTTGCTTCAATCCATACAAGCTTATGGCCTACAAAATAGTTTTTAAATTTAATGATTTTATCTTTGGTAACATGAGTTTCATATAGAAAAAATATATCGTAATTCTTAACATAATTAAAAAAAGTCTACAAATAACAGTTTATTATTTAGTCCTGAGATATTATAGGATAAAATCTTACAAGATATAGGTATTATTAATAGGGCTGACGGCATTTAATTCTCAATTTTTTGAAAATCTACTACAATTTGGTGTTTCATGTGCCACCCCTGGTGAATGTAAATAATGTGATCTATTCCATTTCTGTTGTAGTAGTAGTAGTAGTAATTTTTTATTGAGTTTTTATGTTTTTTACACATTTGTTTTTCTTATAAATTATACATTATTTCACTAAACAATAATATTGCCGACTTAGAATTGGCCAGGCTACACAGGTTTTATTTATATTGTTTTTTATATTTGACAATTTAATAAGAGTTTAAAGAAATTTATTCTGCTGGGAAAATTTTATATGTGTTCACTCAATGGGAACCACGCTTATTTTGAAGTATGTAGAGGAGGAAATATGGGATAGAGATAGAAAAAGAGATAACAATATAGATTCGAACAGGAGAGATAGATTCGATGAAGTCGAGTCTACTCTAACACAACTAGGTATGTGTGTACAAGTGCCTGTGTTTTTATTTTGAAATACAAGTTAGGTTTGATTGGTATAAGAATTTTTGTGAGTTTGTTTCACTACTCATACAAACATATTTACTTACATTTATAGTTTGTGTTTATATTGCATAGGTTTTATAAAATAAAGATAAAAGATACTTTAATAAGTTAATTTCACATCTAGTATATAAGGTACTGTAAGTCTTTTGTTTACTAGCTAATATTTCATATTAGTAATAAATTATGTTTAAGCTAACTTAAGATAATAGTTCACAGCCTTAGTTTAGGCACTTATTAATGATAGACCTTTCATAAGTCAAATTTGTTAGATATATATGTTCTAAACTTATAGATATGTATGCTAAGTTAATGGTTTTGTACATTTAGGTATTTGTTTTTGGTTTATACATGTTTGTTTATACATTTTTGAATATACATATGTAAATATTTTTTCTTTAATTCAATGGTTTGTACATATATTATCTCTTAAGTCATTAATAGGAACTTCAGTTGCAAATAATTCACATATTGGAAGTAGTGTATTTAATTTTTGATTAGTATATCGTAATAGTAAATACTTTAGTCTCAAGCTTTAATTCTGAAATATGCTGTCATTAATCGCTGTAAATTCTCTTTTTTTCTATTATTTTCCATTACAAATTTTACATGTTTTTGTTTTTACAGATAATAAAGACATTTAAGATGAAATCTCCTAGCCTCTAAAATTATTTGGTGATCTTTTTTTATAAAAAGGTGCAAGAAACAAGTTGTCATCGTCAGAGAGCAGAAAGCCCGGGCCGGAACCCTCACTGAGAATGCTAATTGGCGAAATATAATATCTGTCAATGTATGAATAGTTAAAATTGTCTGAGAAGATATTCTGGAGGATAGGGTTGTCATGATGCTGCAGTGCAGCGATTCTTCTTTTAGAGAGTAGATATAAGTAATTCATTAGGGGATCAATTCCTGATTCCTCGTATAAAGTTTTATTGCTATGCCACTTCCCTGATGGTCTTCGTCTTTTTGAGATACAATTTCTTATTATTTTTCTCTCGAACCTTTGTAATTCCATTGCGACATTTGGGGTTATATAAAACCACAGTAGAAAACCATAAGAAATAAGAGGGCGAATTAGAGTTTTGTACATTAGTAATTTAGTTTTTTTTTCAACCTCTCTTGAATTGATGAGACATTTAAGTTTTGCCGCTGCAGCTTTGCTGTTGCGCAGGGCTACTCTAGCATGTGGATTTACTTTAAGTCGTTCATGAAGGCGGACTCCTAGATATTTTATTGTTTGTCTGAGGGGAATGTTATTTCCTTCTATAGTCAACTTTAGGTATCGGCTTTCACGTACGGCTAGATGATGCCCCCTACCAGAGGCATTACGAAAGCAAATAAAGTCACACTTCTTAAAATTGGGTTTAATTCCCCATTTCTTGTAGTACGGAAGAACTTCGTTCAAGTGGGTTCTTACATGACTCAGAGCCTCATGGGGCCTTTCATGAGAACTGAATAGCAATGTGTCGTCTGCATACAGAATTGCTTCAGACTGATTAATTTGGATGGGAAAGTCATATAGGTATATATTGAAAAGAAATGGGCCTAAAATAGAGCCTTGGGGGACTCCAGCAAGGACTGGGATGGAACCCGACTTAGTATTTTCAAAATAGATCTGTGTGCTGCGGTTAGATAAGAATGACCGGATGATTTTAATGAATTTTGTTGGAAAATTGAGTTGATTGAGTTTGTAGATGAGGCCTTCGTGCCAATTTGAATCAAACGCTTTATTTAAGTCGAGTGCGCAAGCAACTGTACATTTTTTTAATCTTAGGTTTTTAAGGATGTGATCTTGCAGTGACAGAAGTGCGTGTTCAGTCGAGTGTTTATGTTTAAAGCCGAATTGCTGGTATTGAGTAAGCTGAGTGTCTTCAAAAGCGTTTTGAATTTTTAATAATATGACCTTTTCAAGTATTTTACCTATGTTAGAGAGCATCGAGATGGGGCGGAAATTTTCTAGGCTGTTAGACTCTCTATTTTTTTGTATCGGAATCAATTTTGCGATTTTCCATGAATTAGGAAAATAACAATTGTTTAAACAATTGTTAATTAAAGGAGTTAGGTGCTTTGCAATAGTTTTTTTCACTTTGCGGAGAATAAAATTTGATATATTGTCCGGTCCACACGATCTTTTGTTATTGAGCGAGAAAATTACTGATTCAACAAGGCTTTCAGATGCAAAAGACTCGTTTGATGTTGTGTTTGACCTGTTAAATTGGTCAAAATCGTTTATTTTAAAGTCGGCATTCCAAACTTCAAAGGCGCTGTTGATAGTATGAACTGTCAATACATTATCAGGATTGCTTTGTGGTACGTTTAAAGCGAAAAGGTCAGAATAGTAGGATTCAAACGCGGCAATTTTTTCCGCCGAAGATGAAAAAGCTCTATCACCAAACGTGAGAGTCTGATCAGAGCCTGAAGGTTTACTCTTACGACCTGTTATTTGGTCAATCACTTTAAAAACATTTGCGGACGGTTTCATACTATTGAGTTTGGAACGAAATTGAGAATTGGTTTCAATTCTAACTTTGTCTTTTATTATTTTGCTCAAACAGCTAATGCGAGAGGAGAGTTCTATATATTCCTGATTCATACGATCACCCAATCGATGGAAAATTCTTTTTAGGTTTTTTTTCCATATCTTTCTAATTTTAAATAGCCCAAGAGTAGCCTCAGTGATTTTATGATGGTTCGAGTGAAGTACTTTTTCTTTGCTGTGGGATTTTACGCAGTTTACTATAGAGTTAGTAAGGCATTCAATTTGAAGGTCAATTTCGTCATTTGATAGATTTCTATCAGTTGGCAAGAAATGATTGCTTAGAATTGTGTTCAGAGAACTATTGAGGATCGGCCAGTTAGTGTTTTTGAAACACGAGAAGGTTCTGGGAGAGGCAGGAAATATGGAGGTAGAGCGAAGTTGAATACTTAAGAAGACAGAAAAGTGGTCTGAAATGGGATCGAGTGTTATGCAAGCAATATTATCCCCTGGGGGATTATGTGAGCGTAAATTAGCCGAAATTATAAAAAAATCTATATGAGAACCTGAAATAGGACGAGTGGGGCCTGCAGCCGCAACTATGTCAAAATCCAGAAAACGGTTATCCAAATACCATTTGTATAAGTGTTCGCCGTTTACATTTTTTTTTGTGTCGCCCCAGAGAGGGTGGCGCGAGTTAAAATCTCCTCCTATGATTACGAACTCATAGTTAGATAAACATGAAAGAAGGTCATTCAGTGCAGCGGGTAAAGAAGGGCCAATGCTGCATGGGACATAAATCGAGACCAATGCTAGAGATTTGGTTGTCTGACAGACCTTAATTGGGATTGAGGCAATAGTGGCTGAAATGATTTGGTTAGAAAAATGTATCTGTGTAAAATTGATGGAGTTTTTAACGAGGATTCCAGTGCCTCGAACCGAATTGTTTTTAATAATATCGTAGCTACTATTATAGCTACTTTTAGAACCATTTTTTTTAAAGCAAGTTTCTTGCAAAAGGAGAGCAGTTGGAAAGGTGTCTTTCAGTAGCTCATCGATTTCAATTTGTTTTTCTGAGGATAAAAGGGAATTGACGTTAGCTGTTATTAAGTTTAAATTCATGGTGAAAGGGATGCAACAAAAAGCAAATAAGCACCAGGCTTCTCATTTTCATTCATTTTTTTATACGAAGGCCAGAACGACCTTATTTTTGAAATTAGTTGCCCAATTGGCAGACCAAACAATTTCTGAGACTCATTAATGAAATCTGAAACATCATTGCCATCAGTGGAACAAGGGAGGGGTTTATTTTTCCCTTTATCATTATTTTTGACTATGTCCGCGAAGGAGAAGCCAGTTTGCGGTAACCTATTGTTATCACTGGTGCTTACTAAGTTATTTAAAACTAACTTGTTCTTTTTGTCAGGACGTGAAGTCACATCCTCTCTTTTTTTTAAGTAAAGCGATCTTTTTGGGCAACCTTTGTAGTTGGCTGGATGCCCTTCAGTTCCACAGTTGACACACGATGCAACAGATGTTTCATTCTTTGGCCCCAAGCTACACTTGCCAACTTCATGACTAAGAAGGCATTTGACACATCTAGTGATAAACGCGCAGTATTCAGACAGATGACCAAACCTCTGACATCTGTAGCACTGTTTCATTCCAGAGCTCCTTATTGCATCCCATCTAATTTTGTGTCTCAGTAAAGACTTGAGAGTTTTTATTTGAAGAAGACTATCCCTATCCTCCAGAGAGCAGACAAACATGTCCAATGGAATTCCACTTTCTTTAGACCATTTGGTCTCAAAGTTTTTAACCGTCACCCTCAGTGAGGGCACCAGCCGCACAATCTCCGACTGAATCTCAGACGGCGAGAACTCACTTGAAATACCTTTTAAAATTACACTGTATTTTTTTTGCTCCTTAGGAGTGAAAGAGAAAGCTTCTATTTCAGTTTTTCGAAATTCATTTAATAAGTAACTATGAAGATTTACATCTTTTACAAAAATTTTGAGTTTGCCAAAACCTCTAGTATCAAATTTAACATTTTCAGAATTAAAGTTAGACTTACTTATAAAATGGAGAAGATCCCTCGATGAGACTCCTTTCGCAAAAATTGGGGGGCACCAGTTCTTTTCCGCCACCGGCAATGAAGCTTTGATGTTTCTTTGTTGGTTGATGATTATCGGATTTGCTGACTGCTCTGCGGCTGATGGGTTATAGTTATCGTTTTCACAATAATCCGGATCCAGCGTTATGAAACGGTTACTATTATTTATTTCATTAGCAACCTTTTTAGCGTTGCTATCTGATGAGTATTGGCGTCTTTTTCGGGCCAAAATATTAGTGAATGTATCTTTACTATTCACAAGAATGTTTCTTAGAGTAGATGTGGTATCTACATCTGTTGCTGCCGACGATCCGGCCGCTGCATTAGTATTTGTAGTAACGGCACTACCGATTACTACGCAGTTTTCAGGAAGTAGAACCTTGCCATCGAAATGACTGTCTCTCTCGCTTGCACCAGTAACTGACGCGCTTGCGTCTGTCTCCATTTCATTTTCAGAAGTTGGTAATGCGCTTGATGTGGAAGCGCCAGCAATTGGCATCGACCACCATTCTAAATTTGTTAGAATCTTTTTTTTATCTTCACTATTTAATAAAGATGAGGGTAAACTCGTAGTTTTTTTGTTTTTAAAACATTTTGACAAGGTTTTGTCAGGGGGAACACTAGCTGGAGGTTTGCCCGCCTCCATGATCAGATTTTTCAATTTACACTTTTTTCTTTTTCTTGTTCACTATTTAAGAGCTGCTAATAAACACGTCCTTCTTCTACGAAAGTCGAACCAAGAATGACCCCATTTCTGTTGTTATTTGTTTGACATTGACAGTTTGATTTCTCTGACATTTCCAAAGTTAAGACCACCGAACATATTTTGCATCTCAATTTCTCCATCAATTTCTTTATATTTAAGATTATTAGCTTCATTTAAATAAAAAGTTTTATCACAAATAATTAAAGTGTTATTTCTTATCTTAGCTGCTTCTGTTGTTTTATGTTTTGGTCACTTTGCGATAAGCAAGGAGGATTCGACGTTTAAGTTGTGCTTGTTTGCTAAGATCGCGTTGGATAAAAGCACCTGTGCCTTTAAGTTTAGACTAGTTTTTCAACATTTTGGTTGCGGTTTCGTTCGATCCTGTGTTTAGTTTGAGCTTAATTATTTTGTTGTTTTCACTTATTGTTGTGGCCTCTGGCATTTGCACAATTTGATTGTCTAACAAAAGTTTTGTGATTGATTGGACACGTTCCTGACGATTGACACATACGGGATCATTTGGAATAGAGAAAATAATATTCTTTCCTTTGATTTCACGACTCTGATCCTCCAATTCCTCTTCAAGAAGTCGAAAACGGGCTTCAAAATGATGGACCGACCTTTTCTGTCAAATCATGACTTTGCTTTCGCAAAAGACTCAGCTCCTTGTTTACTTTGACGACGTCATCTTTCGTAGCCAAATTGGCGACGGCAAGTGGAAGTTCCTTTTGGAGTGCCTTATCAATAATTGATCTTATTTGTTCAAAATCAGATTAAGACATAGTCATGTTATTGTGGTGTTTAAATGCTTTTGGGTTTCTGTTGCTTTTCGGTGCCAAACTTGAGTTTTCTTCAGGTGAAGTTTCTCCTACTTTTCTTTTGCTAGTCATGTGACCAAATAGAGAAAAGTTTTCTTTCTTTTTGCGGCTTAAAACTAATTTTACCTGATTTAATTTAGTAAACTGATTGTTATCTTTAAGTAAAAGGGGACTTATTGTAAATGCATAGTAAAGGAGCACAGATGGAATCACAACAATTTTTTCACACTGCCGATTTCAGTCCGGAATTAACTTTTTCAATACTTAACTGGATCGAGCCAATATCAAACCTACTTATTATGTTGTTCAGTGAACTATTATTAAATCCTGAATGAGAATAAACGGATTTGACATAATTAAAAACAATTGAACTATGGAGTCTAAATCCGACGATTCAACACCTCTGAAAAACATGGTATTTGGAATCCCTATCGATTTTCTTTTAGAATTGACAAATGACCAGAACGATTTACTGTTGTTTTTGATATTACTTTCAATATTCAAGATATAAGCTCTATATAGAAACTTACTAAGAACTACAAAATCTTTACGTAATTTACTAAAATTATCATAATCCGATTGATTTTGTGATTTATTTTATTTCACGTATGCATTACGTTTCTTTCTTTTTAAGTCACGAAGCTGCTTATTAATCCAAGGTGAATCCGATGATTTTGTTTTGAAAGAATAAGGAACAAATCTTTCAAAACCCATTAATACAATTTCAATGAAGCCGTTGTACATATTTTTCAAATCAAGAAACATAAATTCATTTAACCAATCAATGTCAGAGAAATAATTATTTAGTTGAACAAAATTAGTTTTAGAAAAATTATACGATCTAATAGTTTTTTTTTAACATCATTTAACGAATAAGTGTACAATTCTATTTCAAAGAATAATTATTCCTTATGATGAATAGATTCGTTTAAAAGAGAAAAAGATGCATTACTTAAATTAACTTTGATTTCATCACAACATATAAAAATTAAGTCCAATATTTTTCCTAAAGAATTATCGATATGATTAACTTGCACTTAGTTTAAAGAATATAAAAAATCAATAATTGTAACTTCGAGATCTTGTTTAATATTAAATGTAAATAATATTTTATCCATTTCGGACCATTTCCAATGTATATCAGATAGATTAAAATCACCTAACACACACAAAAATATCAGATATAGAACAAAGATTTATTAATAAAATCAATATTGCTAATATGTTTTTCATACAAATCAAGTGAGCTACTTGGAGGCACTTAACTTACAATAAAAAATACATTTGCTCTGGAAAAAGCATTTAAGTTGATGGAGATGCAAACTTGTTCAATGTCCGATGCTGATAAAATAACTTCTTTAGAGCGAAGATGGAATCGAACAGCGATAATTATCCCACGTTCTCTAGATGATTTACGTCGATCGCGACGATAAACGTCGTAGATACTGCAATCAAATAGTTCTGAAGCGACAATTCCGTTATAAAGCCATGACTCAAAAAGAGGCTGGGATGCGACCCACACTGATAACTTCCCATCCCGTCTATCGATTTGTATTGCTTAAAAGTTTGTCTAAATGTATCAATTCTTACCCAATTTGCGTTCTATTTTTTGTAGGTTTTATTTTTTTTATGAAAAAACGGACTGTTGGATTTTTATAAAAAAATTACTGAATATAAAAAACAATATTTTCTGTGAAATAAAATAAGTTTGAAGCCAATATTTTTAATTTTTGAAAAGCTATTTGAGCCGAAAATCAATTTTTACCAACTTTTATTAATTTTTTTGTTTAGGTTTTTATTTTTTGTAAAAAAACTGTCAGTTCGATTTTTCTCAAAATTTTTCCTAATGTTGAAAACAATATTTCTTATAAGTTAAAATTAGTTAGAAGCCATAATCTCAAATTTTTGAAAAGATATTTAAGTCGAAAATCAATTTTTACCAACTTTTGTTAAATTTTTTTTTCGGTTTTTAATTTTTTGTAAAAAAACTGTCAATTCTATTTTTTTCAAAATTTTACTGAATGTTGAAAACAACATTTTTTGAAAGATAAAAGTAGTTTAAAGCCAATATCTCAAAGTCTTGAAAAGATATTTGAGTCAAAACTCAATTTTTACCAACTTTTTTTTTATTTTTTTTAGGTTATTATTTTTTGTAAAAAAACTGTCAATTCGATTTTTCCCAAAATTTTATCAGATGTCAAAAACATTATTCTTCATTGCACAAAATTGTTTTTGAAATGAAATCATATTTTAGTCGTAAAATTTTCGAAGTGACAAATTTTTTTTTCAGTTTTTTTGATTTATAAAAAAACCGTTAATTGAATTTTTTCCAAAAATATAATTGTTTGTATCACGTTACAATATATAATATAAAATTTAATTCAAGTCTCTAGCGTCATTGGTTCATGAGATATTTAGGGTTAACTAAAATGTTCACCTTTTTTAAACTGCTATGGTAAAGAAACCACCCACGCAATTTTCTTGAGAGCCCTTTCTGCATCTTTCTGCCTTATTATCTGTATAACAAAATTTATTTGAAGTCGATATCTCTTCTGGTTCTTGAGCTATGGACAACGAAAAAACGTCGCGAACGTACAGACGTACGGACGTACGTACACACGCACGCACAGACATCTTTCTAAAAATCTTTTATTTCGACTCTAGGGACCTTGAAACGTCGAGAAATGTCAACATTTTCAATTTGTCAAATCGGACCCATTACAATAACTTCCTATGGGAAGTTAACAATGATGATAATATCATACAAGTAGTATGTAACACATGTTTTCTTAAAAAGATCGGGTACTTTGGTTCGGAGGCCACTTGCATTGTGGAAATAAATCTTTAATGACGAAAGACGAACATATGTAGACTTTAAAGCATTCGTTGTTAGGTTGTTATCCCTACGTTCTTCTCCAAGGAGTTTTTTGCCATATATAAAAAAGCTCGAATTTTGACACCTATCGGCCAAAAATTTTCCGCAAAGACCAATAATGCAACATCCACCGGAACACCAATTTTAAAATTAACGAAACCATGCTTACGATCCTTATCTGCGTTACCTGATAGTTTGTGGCAAACAAAAAAAGATGTATCTATTCTATTCCCAGGCTAGTTGAAACAAATGCAATAACTTCATCTGGAGTGGTAGCGTATCGAAAACATGCCAATATGAAACCATTTGAATTAGCTATCTCACACAAAATGTATTTTTATAAGTATTTTTTAAAACTTTTAGAATTATCAAATGATGCATATTTTTTTGGTATTATCTTTTAAATGTTAGTATTTAATAAATATTTCCATGGGCTTTTATATTTCTACCGTTTTAACTACAATTCAAAAGTTGTGAACTTTTAAAGGTTTTATCTAAAAACAGACTAAAAGTAACCATCAATCACAAGGAAACTTAATAATTTTCATCTATGATTACAGGGTAAGGGTTAGTCGTATTAAGTTACTAAATCAAAAGTAAAACTGCTTTATTCCACTTAAAATCTTCCATTTCAGAAACTAAATAACTTACTCCTAATTATATTCTAACAAAAACCCTATAGTTATCATAGTTTGTATACTTGTAACTGTTATAAAAAAAAATATAATGAAGCTGTCAATCATCATCCGAGAACCGAGAACTAAGAACCTGCAAGAACCGAGAGTGAGTTTCTGGTTATGACTTTATTCCACTTATTTTTCGCACGTAGCTAAAGTAGGTATCTTATGAATACATAATGTATGCATACATATACAGTATACATACACCCAATTATAGTAATCACATGCCTTTTACCCTATATATACCCTCTTTGCTTCAACTCGTTACTCGAAGCTATATAGAGCCTTATATAGCTAATTTATATACATGTAGGTTCTTTTCCAATGATAAACTGTATTCAGTATAAAAAGCTCTTGAAAATGAAAAACTCTTGAGTGAAGCTTTTGTAGCACTTGGGAGTTCAAATAACAACATATGTAACACCACACCTGGGTGAGAGTACATAATATGTCCTCTTCAATAGCTCCTATATAACAACAACAACAATTATTATTGTGCGAGCAAGTAAAAAGGAGAAAGGACTCAATTTCAAGGGTACACACAGACACAACAGGTACACAATTTTCACCAAGCAACTTCATTATCGTTATCATCATCATCATCATCCCATTGGCAGCACAGGACATGCAACAATATAATGATGTCGCTTTAAACGTTACGTTACCTACCTACCTTCTGCAAAAAGGATGATTCTCTGTCCTGGACGACTGCACAAGTGTACAGATCGCATACTGCATGATGTCAAGCCTCGCGCTCGGTCAGAGAAAAATAGAAAAGCAGAAGAACAGAAAAAAGGGGTTAAAATCATGATTGTATGCAGTAGCAGTTCCAGTTTTCTTGTCAGGAACAGAAAGCTGAAAGTATCAGAGAACCCAGAAGCCAGCACCTCCGGAATTCTGTGAAGTGAATGCGATATGCGAGAAACAAGAACAAGAGCATGAGAGGCAGCGCATCATCAAGGGTACTTATGCGAGGACCAACACTTTGAGAGTTCACCTTGTTCTCGTTTCTATATACCTATAGCCGGGTTCCATCATGGACAAGAGGACATTTATTCAGTTCTGACGCAAAGCCAGCCACCCGATCCAGATCTAGAGCCAAAGCCAAAGCCAGTTCCAGCTCCACGAGTTTGAACCACTTGTGGTGCAAATAACAAACCGACACAACTCTGAATGGTTAGCTGACTGCCTGCGCTTGGCTATAAGTTGCTTATAAGATGAGAAGCAGAAGAAGGCGAATGTGGATTTTATTTATAGAATTCCATATCGTCGTCAATAGGGGATGACAGCGTGACTGCTACTGCTGTCGCTTCTGCTTCGTCGCTGCGTTGCAATGCAGTTGTTGGATAGCCTCGTCGCGTCGCGTCGTCGTCCGCCTTATAACGTCTTCTTCTCTTGTCAACTTTTGTTGACTAAATATATATATACGGCTGATTGATAAGCCTCCTGCTTCAAGTTTTCTTTTTTTCATTCTTTATGCTGACGATGACGACGACGACGAAGAGGAGCGACGACACCCGTCTGCATGCAACGCCAGTAATTACCTTTAAGTGGGCAAATCAATGGAAAAGTGTGGGGGAGGAAGTGTGAATATTTTTGCCGCAGGTGAAAGAAAAACCAGGGGATGATAAACAGAATACCGTACTGCAGATAGGCTATAAAGCTATACAGACGATATACAGCTATCTATTGAAGGTTATATGGAATCGTTCAGTTTTCGGTTTCTATCTTTTATGTTTTACTGTTGTGCGCTCTTTATCTGCAGATATATTTGTCCGTTTTATTTTTATTTGTTCGTTGAGTACATACATATACATACATATGTAGATAGATTCGTTTATTGATGATGGCCATGATGGGAATTGGGGATGAAGTCTTTCTTTTTTGTATGTTTTTTCTTGCAAATGGGATTATCTATGTTGGTATGTACATATATTGGTAAGAAAGGGATTTGATTGAATATACAAAACTTTTTTACACTCTTTTTTTAGGGAGATGCTATTGATAACTTGAGCTAAGAGTCAAATTGGATTAATTATTAGAAGAAGATAATAGCTTTTTTCAACGAACCCCAAACGTAAACATAGTTTTTTCCAATTCTTTATAATGAATACTTTTTTACTTCATAACTTCATCAAATACACAAGTCAATAGTAATAAGAAAAAAAGAGGCTGGGATGCGACCCACACTGATAACTTCCCATGACGTCTGTCGATTTGTCTTCCTTAAAAGGTTTGTAGGTTTTTGTGTTTTTGTTAAAAAATTGTCAGTTGAATTATTTTAGATTTTTAGTCGAAAAACAATTTTTACTAATTTTAGTAGTCTTTCTTAAAAGTTTTTATTTCTTATACCTACAAACAAATACAAATTGGATGAATGAAACTAATTTAAAGTCAATATATTTTATTGTCCACGAGATATCGAGATTGGAACATCAATTTTTACCAATTTTGCGTACTATTTTTTGTAGATTTTAATTTTGTATGAAAAAATAGACTGTTGGATTTTTATAAAAAATTTACTGAATGTCGAAAACAATATTTTCTGTGAGATATAATTAGTTTGAAGACAATATTTTTAAAAGAAAGTAAATTTGTACTTTGTTTTAGTATTGTTGTTTTTTAGGTTTTTTTGTAAAAAAAAACCGTCCATTCATTTTTTCTCAAAATTTTACGGAATATTGAAAACAGTATTTCTAAGAAGACAAAATTAGTTTAAAGCCATAATCTAAAATTTTTGAAAAGATATTTGAGCCGAAAATCAATTTTTACCAACTTTTAGTAATATTTTTTAGGTTTATATTTTTACGTACGTTTGTACGTCCGTATGTCAGTACGTCCGTACGTTCGCGACGTTTTTTTCGTCGTCCATAGCTCAAGAGCCAGAAGAGATATCGACTTCAAATAAATTTTGTTATACAGATAATAAGGCAGAAAGATGCAGAAAGGGCTCTCAAGAAAATTGCGTGGGTGGTTTTTTTACCATAGCAGTTTAAAAAAAAGGTGAAAAATTTGGTTAACCCTAAATATCTCATGAACCAATGACGCTAGAGACTTGAATTAAATTTTATGTTATATATTGTAATGTGATACAAAACAGTTATATTTTTGGAAAAAATTCAATTAACGTTTTTTTTTATAAATCAAAAAAACTGAAAAAAAAAATTTGTCACTTCGAAAATCTTACGACTAAAATATGATTTCATCTCCAAAACAATTTTGTGCAACGAAGAATAATGTTTTTGACATCTGATAAAATTTTGAGAAAAATCGAATTGACAGTTTTCTTACAAAAAATAATAACCTAAAAAAAAATAAAAAAAAAGTTGGTAAAAATTGAGTTTTGACTCAAATATCTTTTCAAGACTTTGAGATATTGGCTTTAAACTACTTTTATCTTTCAAAAAATATTGTTTTCAATATTTAGTAAAATTTTGAAAAAAAATAGAATTGACAGTTTTTTTACAAAAAATTAAAAACCGAACAAAAAATTTAACAAAAGTTGGTAAAAATTGATTTTCGACTTAAATATCTTTTCAAAAATTTGAGATTATGGCTTCTAACTAATTTTAACTTATAAGAAATATTGTTTTCAACATTAGGAAAAATTTTGAGAAAAATCGAATTGACAGTTTTTTTACAAAAAATAAAAACCTAAACAAAAAAATTAATAAAAGTTGGTAAAAATTGATTTTCAGCTCAAATAGCTTTTCAAAAATTAAAAATATTGGCTTTAAACTTATTTAATTTCACAGAAAATATTGTTTTCGATATTCAGTAATTTTTTTTATAAAATTCCAACAGTCCGTTTTTTCATAAAAAAATAAAATCTACAAAAAATAGTACGCAAATTTGGTAAAAATGTATACATATAGACAAACTTTTAAGCAAGACACAGCGACAGACGGGATATGAAGTTATCAGTGTGGGTCACATCCCAGCCTCTTTTTTCAATTTTTTTTAAATTCCGTATTTTAAGTCGCCCTTCCCTTTAACAATCTTAAATTAAGTTCCTAGGAAATTTTAGTTAGTTTAAGAATAAGCTTGCAGTTTGCTTCCACCAAAGTAGAAAATATTTAAGGACAAATGACCAAATAAATTCCAAAAACAAAGGCCGTATGCTAGCAATAACGCGCCACATATTCCCTTCCAAGGCGTCAATCATCTCGGGCTTATCTGTGTAGAAAAGCAATTTTACATAACCCTAAACAAATTGTGTCTGTGTCACCTTAAGTGTTTTTTTACATGTATTGCCTCTTGTGAGGAATTAAAAAAACCTCCTAGAGTAATTCTTGTCAACTTAGCCGTTCAGATTCGGCATAAGAACTGAAGGTCTCCTCAATCCGTGGTATTAAAAACACGCAGGAATAGTTGAGCGTTGTACAAATCACTACGACCTAACTTATTTATTTAAATCAAACAGAACATAAATAAAGTGACAGCTGTCAAAAAGACCAACTCCGAAAAATGTATTATTAGATTGAAAACCACACGTAAAAAAAAACACCTGTTATTAACTACGCATTCAAATACTTGCTTACTTACTAACTTAACGTGGCGCTACAGTCCTGTGTGGAATAGGGCCTTAACCAACAAACTTCTAAATCTAGCTCGGTCCCTAGCTATCGCCAGTTGCGCACACCAAGTTGGATGAGGTGATTTTCCATTTCCACTTGTCTTTCTCTATTGCGCTGTCCAGTGGGCATGGTTTCGAAGAGTTTCCGGGCCGGAGCATTGGTTTTCATACGCTCTACGTGACCCAGCCACCTCAGTCTTTGAACTTTTATCCTTCTGGCTAAGTCTACGTGCGTCGCTGTTCCATCTTCTTCTCCACCGTAGATCCGTAGATCACGCGAAGAACTTTTCTCTCGGAACGACTCAAGGTGCCTTCATCCGCTTTTGTCATAGTCCATGCTTCTGCACCGTATAGCAGGACGGGGATTATTAGTCGCTCGAGAGAGGGCTGAGTTCTTCCGATTATGTGAATCATTAGCACATGCTAGTAATTGCACAGTCTTTTGAAAGATAGTGCCTCTATTGTTGACGTGGGAGCTCTATTCTTTCAAGGACGATATTAAGGAAATCGCATGACAGCGCATCACCTAGTCTAAAGTCTTTTTGACATCGAAAGGTTCTGTTAAGTTGATTCCAACCTTTAGCGAGTAGCCAGAATTCTTCATGGTCACCCTGCACAAACGGACGAATATAATATCGGTGTAGATCCAAATGCAAAATACGCCATAATGAGCCGTAAGACAGTCCTATTTCCTGAGAACGACTCTTGCCAACACTTTCACGTACATCACCGATATTTTCAGTGGTACGAGTGAAACGATGATGCGCAGGCGTTAAAATATCTGTAACCAATCTAGTCTCTTCAAATTTCTTTTCAATTTTGCCAATTGCTTACGTAGTTGGACAACCATAATTTCTTTTTAAAACACGATATGTGGCTTTGGCAGAATCACCATTTTTGTAGAAGGTTTGAACAATTTTTATGCGTTGTGTAAGTTAAGCGATCCATTTTCGTAAATGTTAGACTTTTTGAAAAAAAAATTGGTTTAACAACTTAGTTTGATAGATTTCCAATTCCAGCCCTACACTTTTGAAACCGCAAAATGGATAAGCCGTTACATTTAAACAAAATTCAACTAACAGTTACTATAAATCAAATAACCTGAATTGTTAAAAATTTATTTTCGAATCAAGTACCTATCTTGAGAACAAAGAAATACATACATATGTATATTAACTTCAAACTTTTCTTATCTTATACAAAATGTGTTTTTCCATAATTAAAAGTTTAACAAACTAATAGTTTGTTAAACTTTTAGTTATGGACAGAAGGACAAGAATGGGAAGTAATCAGTGTGCGTCACATCCCAGCGTCTTTTTCTGTTAAAATTTGTCTGTCCATAGATATGTAGGTCAACGTGTCTTAAAATTTGATGTAAGAACTTTTGAAGATGTATGAAAATTTATGAAATACTATAAATATTTGAACTGAATTTTGAAAAAAGAGATTGTAGTCTTAGAAAACCATTACGAACTTTAATAAAAAAATCCCCAAGCCATAAATTCACTATATGAGTTTTTTTTAGAATTTTAAATATTATAGGTATCTCAAAAACGTTACCCGATGTATAGTGTCTTGGATCGGATATAAATTAAGGCCCATTGGAAAAGTGCAATTTGATTGCAATGAACAAAACCTTGTCGACCGGTGATATCATTGAACTTAACAAGATAGGTACCTAAAACCATTTCAAGAAATTCATTCAACGTACATAAAATTGTATGAATATATTGAACACATAACACATTATAGTATAGAAAAGGCGCCATAAGATATTAACTTAACATCATTGGAGAAAAAAACGCTTATCATTTAATACTTCCCCCGTAGCTTATATCAATAAAAAATAATAAAACCATAAGAAAAAAGGATGATGAACAGAAACAACTTTTGTTGTATGTATAACAAACCTTCCTCTCTTTTGTTGGTATACTCTACTCGTATATACGTTATTAAGCTTAAAATCTTTCTTCATGGAAATTGTAATATAAAAAGAGAGTGTCGCCAATAACCCACCATGAACAACCAACAATGCAATGTCTTGAAACAACATCAGCATCCAAAACCTAATATAAATATAAACACCATCATTCTATATTCCATAACTGGGAAGACCAAAAGACCGTCAGAAGTGTCACCAAAAACACCGCACAAAGTCAAACAGCAAATAGCTTTACAAAAATTTCAACAAAAGCGGGGAGAAGCCAAAACAAATCACCGTTATATTTTTCAAAAATCCTTGTCTAACCCAAATAGCATAATGCAGAGGCGCAACGCAACCCATTGGTTTTGTTGTTTGTTTTTGTTTCGCTTTGTTTGCGGGGGTTGAAGTGGATATAGGAAAGATAAGGGGTATAAATAGGCGGGTAATGGTAGACTACCCTCTCTATACCCATATCGCTTCGTTCTATATATGTTGAATAGCACCCTCTATACTGCTACTATTTTCATCGCACTGATGGCACACCATTAACAACATGGATAAAAATAACAATAACCGTTATGCAGTACGTTTTCGCGTCAAATAAAAGTTAAAAAAAGACAGAAAAAAAACTAAGAAGAAAAATGGCGAGCTTTTCTCGAAGAAAAAAATAACAAATAAAAGATTAAAAGAAAAACAAATAAGAAAACTGCAAGAAATAATACCTACATACATTTTTTTTTCTTTTAAATGGACCAAAAAACAAGATTTTCTCATTATGAGCAATAATGCTAGGTACCCCCTCCTCTCTTCTCACTGCTATGAACAAACATTTATATTTTGCTTATATCCTTTTCTGTACCTACAAACATATGTAAGTATGAGTATGTGCTGTGCTGTGAGCAGTGCAAGGATATAAAATATTTTTCCTTTAAAAATCATTAGTAGGTCAAATGTATAAAGAAAAATCATAGAAGGTGGGGCGGTCGGCCCTCTTTATTTAATGCTGCTCATGGAATAAACCCAAGCTCCTGCGGCGCGATAAAAAAGATACCCTTCCCCCTGCTACAGCCACAGTGCCACCACGACCACACAAAGAACATAGTATGGGATTTAGATAAACGAATGAGTATATGGTGTAGAGTGTAGGTAAAGGAATATCGTTGAGGAGATGATGTGAATATCACAAGTCTAGCATCAGCCCCTGGCGCCGCCGAGCCGAAAAAAAGGACATAAAACTAACAGCAGCAGCACCAACATTTTTATGTATAAAAAGTGTACAGAAAGAAAGAGAAGGAAGAAGAGAAGATAAAAATACATATGGACGTACAAACAAGCAAAAATTGGATACATTGAGAGGTAGAACAAAAGAAATCCCCATGTCGAGCCAAAATGTCTGCAGCAAGGATACCTTCCTTATAACATCGAAAAGCTTACAGAAACAGAGAAAGAAAAAGAAAAATTCATCGTCGTCGTTCTCGTTGAACATAACACTGAACGCTGATGATGATGTGATGCGATGATAGAAGAAACTCTAAAACGAGCCTTTTTTTCTGCAAGGACATAAAGAAGGATAAAAGAGAAAGCCCCACAGAAGGACATCACACATCAGAGGCAGAACAGAACACACAGCTAAAAAGGAGAACGAAGCTCTGCAAAATGTACCCGCAATCAAAAAAAAAAAAAAAAAAAAAACAAACGAAAACTTAACAAAAATAACCGCACAATGAACGAAGAAGACCAAATAATTTAATTCAATTTCTGTTCATTCTTCGTTAAATTTTTGTGCTTCTTCGTTCTTCCTTATCTCATCTCATACATATGTATACACACATGAAATTTGTCACTTTCGTTATTAAATCTCTCATTCTGCGGTAATTCGTCACATAAAAAGCGGAGAAATATTATTTTCTGATACATAGAGATATGACAATGACAATGTGTCTTCCTCCATTTTCATAGAAGAAGACACACACATTAATTTCGTTAAGTTTTGCTTGTTGGTTGGGTAGTAAATTTCGTTAAATTGTTTTGCGCCATTGCTAAAGCATAATGCAGCTATCCTACGCATACTCTACGACTATATTTTACTTGTTGCTACAAAATTGTAGTAAAGAAAACAATATATGTATGTATGTATGTACATACATATAAGACAATACCCGGGGATGATGTAAAATAAGGGCTCCATCATCAGAGAGAGGAAAATGACTAAACGGTTTTGAGTTTTGACGAAAACGATATGAAAATCGCATTATGTCTCTATACTAATAGAGAAAAAGCACACATACATAATATCGACAGACAGACAGATATTCAGCAGCAGAACGAGAGAGATAAAGAAGGGTTAAGAAGAGAAAAGAAGAGAACAAACGAAATAAATAGTACGTATACGCCAAGTTGTCCTTTGTCCATTTTCCATGTTGTCGACAACGCGGACGCAATCATCACAAATTTTTTTGATTGTCCATTTTTTGGTTTTTATCTATGGCCCTTAATTTTCTTCGTTTTCTTTTGGTTTTATCAGAAAAATGGGGAAGTCGCCATCAGCGCCATCATAGCATGCGACAAAGATATACCTATGTAAATTTCACAACGAGAAGAGAGCACGAAAGTAGACTGCAGAAGGATTTTTCGTTTTTCGCACTTTTTATCAAAACCAGGCAGTTTTGTTATTCACTATCTCTCATATTTTCCGTCTGCTGCTGTGCGACACATACAGTTACAGTACAGTCATTCAGTTGCGTTGCGACATAGATAGAAAGAGAGAACAGATAAAAATGAGGTAAATTCAGATTGAATTATGCAAAGTTATGTAGTTTTAGGTTTTAGGTTCCATTTTCCATATCTCTTCTACATCTTTCATCAATTTTCCCATATAAATTAATGAGGTGGTAGGGGGTAGATTTTTAGATGGTAAAGTGCTTAAAAGATACTCACTCACGTACAACGAGCGACGTACCTTTAGGTAGGTATTACTTGTTGGCGCTTTTCAGTAAGGTGCGAATGTGAGTGTTTTTCATCATTTTCATTTTTTCCGTGTTAGCTTTGTCCTTGATGGTTTTTCTCTTTTCTTCCTTTTTTTTTGGTTTATCGTAATTTATTTTGCCTGATTTACTTATTTCTTTTTAGCGCATTTCACATCACATCACAAATTGCCAATCAATCGAAGAACTGTTTAAACAGAGTACAAACCTGGAAAATCAGTAAGGGCTGGCATGACATGGGGTGGTTCTTTCTGCTTTATTTGTTTAAAGGGGGCGAGTATATTTTACCAACAATTTCTGTCATAAATTGACGTTTGAATTTTTATTGATATTGACTGTGGTTGGTTGTGAGTGGTTTTGCTGACAGTTGGTAGAGGTACATATATCGAAGCACCAGAAGAACAAAGAACAGCACGGCGTTAAACGATTAGTCTTGATAATGGTGCGATGATAACATACCTTACCTTACCTTACCTTACCTACCTACATAAGGTATGTATATAGAAGTAAAAAGATGGCAGGCAGGCAGGTATTATGTATGTTAAACAAGGTAGAGGTAGGTGTTAGGTAAAGTAGATATATATGTAAATTGTGTATATGTACATAGGTAAGGTAGGTATATTGGAATCGATTTGATGAGGTAAAATCAAGAAACTGGATAAATTTAGTTAGGTAATTGCTCACGTTTCTGTAATTCAAAATAGCAATTGGATTTATTTTGTTTTGTAGGCTTTCATATATCGCAATACTGATGATGGTAGGTACCTACGTCCTATTTGAGTTGTGGATTATATTGAAATACACATACCCTACTACCTTCATTTAGATTTAATATCTAACGATTGGTGGTAAATTAGGGAAATTTGGGGTATAATATTTAAGAGGGTAGAAATATGTAGATTTCGCTTTTTTGTACAGATGATAAATGAATGATTTGAAAAAGTACCTACCTACAAAGTAAATCTTATGGGTACCAGTCTCGAAATGAATCATGTAAATCAGGGGAACATCGAAGAAGAACCACTGTCTATGCTGAGAATATGGGAAGATCACTTCTTAAAGCTATTAAACCTAGATAACGAGTCGAATTTCGCTGAAAGGAAAATAGCATCATTCAATTTAGGCAAAGCAGAACAACAATTTCCCCTAAATGATCTGAAAGAAGTGAATATAGCAACATAATAATCTCATCTGAAATCCAAAAAAGTTGCTGGAGCTGACGGCATCGCTTGGTAAGGATTATGCACCAACTTATCTGCAAAATATGGTGAGAATAAAACTTTTCTAATTTCAAGGATACTAAAGTTGGAAAGCCAACTACAGAGGCTTTAGTCTTCTGACCATCGCTTTTATCAGATCCTTTCTGCCGTGTTATGTGAACGTCTGAAGCTGTTTTCTAATGACCTGATTGGTCTACATTAGTGTGGCTTCGGAAGGCAGATCTTGAAAAAGCCCAGGGAATTCAAACCGATACCCACCATCTCTTCGTGTCGATTCTATAGCCGCTAGGATGACATCATCTACAGAGAAGAGCTTTTCAACACACTGTCTAGTTTTGGTATTCTTTTAATGCTTGTCCGTTTAAATATGAATATGACCATGGGAATAGCACACTGCTCTGTCAAGGTCGGAAAAGATCTCACTGATGCTTTTGATGTAAAAAATAAACATCGTTCCAAAAGAATTGTGAAAAATTTAATCACCAACACTAGAGGTACAATCTTCCAAAGGTCCGTCAAATTACACGGATATACCGACGATATGCACATAGTTGAAAGATCAGAGCTTTTTGTTAGTGGCACATTTTATGAGCATTTCCATGGAAGCGGAGAAGATGGGTTTAGTAGTCAATGAGGGCAAGAGTTGCTTACAAATTAAATTGGTTTCATATTGGTAGTTCTCGATACGCTACCAATCCAGATGAAGTTATTGCATTTGTTTCAAATAGCCTGGGAATAGATACATCTCTTTTTGTGTGCCACAAACTATCAGAAAACGCAGATAAGGATCGTAAGCATACTTTCGTCAATTTTAAAATTGGTGTTCCGGTGGATGTTGCATCATTAGTCTTTGCGGAAAATTTTTGGCCGATAGGTGTCAAAATTCGACCATTTGTATGTATGGCAAAAAACTCCTTGGAGAAGGACGTTGGGATAACAACCTAACAACGAATCCTTTAAAGTCTATATACATATGTATGTACGTCTCTCGTCATTAAAGATTTATTTCCACAATGCAAGTGGCCTCCGAACCAAAGTACCCGATCTTTTTAAGAATACATGTGTTACATACTACTCGTATGATATTATCATCATTGTTGGGTCATGGCTTTATAACGGAATTGTCTCTTCAGAACTATTTGATTGCAGTATCTACGATGTTTATCGTCGCGATCGATGTAAATCATCTAGAGAACGTGGACGAGGGATAATTATCGCTATTCGATTCCATCTTTGCTCTAAAGAAGTTATTTTACCAACATCGGACATTGAACAAATTTGCATCTCCATCATTTTAAATGCTTTTTCCAGAGCAAATGTATTTTTTATTGTAAGTTAAGTGCCTCCAAGTAGCTCACTTGATTTGTATGAAAAACATATTAGCAATATTGATTTTATTAATAAATCTTTGTTCTATATCTGATATTTTTGTGTGTGTTAGGTGATTTTAATCTATCTGATATACATTGGAAATGGTCCGAAATGGATAAAATATTATTTACATTTAATATTAAACAAGATCTCGAAGTTACATTTATTGATTTTTTATATTCTTTAAACTTAGTGCAAGTTAATCATATCGATAATTCTTTAGGAAAAATATTGGACTTAATTTTTATATGTTGTGATGAAATCAAAGTTAATTTAAGTAATGCACCTTTTTCTCTTTTAAACGAATCTATTCATCATAAGGAATAATTATTCTTTGAAATAGAGTTTTACACTTATTCGTTAAATGGTGTTAAAAAAAACTGTTAGATTGTATAATTTTTCTAAAACTAATTTTGTTCAACTAAATAATTATTTCTCTGACATTGATTGGTTAAATGAATTTATGTTTCTTGATTTAAAAAATATGTACAACCGCTTCATTGAAATTGTATTAATGGGTTTTGAAAAATTTGTTCCTTATTCTTTCAAAAAAAAATCATCGGATTCACCTTGGATTAATAAGCAGCTTCGTGACTTAAAAAGAAAGAAACGTAATGCATACGTGAAATACAATAAATCACAAAATCAATCGGATTATGATAATTTTAGTAAATTACGTAAAGATTTTGTAGTTCTTAGTAAGTTTCTATATAGAGCTTATATCTTGAATATTGAAAGTAATATCAAAAACAACAGTAAATCGTTCTGGTCATTTGTCAATTCTAAAAGAAAATCGATAGGGATTCCAAATACCATGTTTTTCAGAGGTGTTGAATCGTCGTCATTCAGGATTTAATAATAGTTCACTGAACAACATAATAAGTAGGTTTGATATTGGCTCGATCCAGTTAAGTATTGAAGAAGTTAATTCCGGAATGAAATCACTTCAGTCTAATTATAGTTCTGGAGTTATAGTTAGGGGTATTTGTAAACTCTCCGCAATTCCCAAATTGTTTGAAAGCATGGTGAAAATAAAGCTTGATTTTCTTACAAATGAATATTTATCAGAAGTACAGCATGGTTTTGTATCCGGTCGATCATCTGTTACCAATTTAACTTATTTTACTTCGTATGTCACTAATGCTTTGGAACAAAAATTTCAAGTGGACGCAGTATACACTGACTTTAGTAAAGCCTTTGATTCTGTGAACCACCAAAAACTTCTGAAAAAACTTGAGATTTTTGGTTTTCATTCTCACTTTCTTTGTTGGTTATCGTCATATTTATCTTTCAGAACACAACAAGTTAAGATTGGAAATACATACTTAATGGAAATTCAGTGTACATCAGGTGTCCCGCAAGGTAGCCACCTAGTTCCGCTCCTTTTTCATAATGTTCGTTCGATATTGTCTCGGTCTTTAATTATTGTGAATGCTTATTATATGCGGACGATCTGAAAATATTTTCAAAAGTTTCGAGTTTGGACGATTGTCAACTTTTGCAATCTGACATTGATTCTTTATCAAATTGGTGTCACATCAATAGCCTTAAATTGAATATCAAAAAGTGTAACACGATTTTTTTTTTCCAGAAAATCTCATATTTTGTTATTCAACTATGCATTTGAATCTGTGGATTTAGATAGGGTTTCAAGTATTAAAAACTTAGGAGTTATTCTTGATTCCCAACTTTCTTTTAAAGGTCATTTCGATTATTTGGTTGCTAAGGCCAACTCGCTGGTAGGTTTCATAAAACGAAATGGAAATAACTTTAAAGATCCTTTCGTGTTATTATCCTTGTATATATCTCTCGTCCGATCAATTTTGGAATACGCAGATGTTATTTGGAGTCCTATTTATATAGTTCATTCTGATAGGATTGAAAAGATTCAAAGACGATTTACAAAATATATATTTAAGAAAATAGGTTGGAACTTTAGTCCTAGTTATGAGGCTAGATACCAATTATTTGGAATAAAGTGGTTACAATCAAGAAGAAAAATTCATAGTGTAATGCTTATTAGAGACTTACTATGCTACCATATTAAATGTCCATCTCTTCTTGCCTTGGTACCAATCTATGTTTCCGCTAGGTCTATGAGAGCTAGATTCTTCTTATTCCAAAGAATTCACATGACAAATTATGGTAGTAATGAAACTTTATCAAGATCTATTGTATATTTCAATGAAGTGTCTTCAAATATTGACTTTTTTAATCTTAATCGTAATAAATTTAAAATTGAAGTATTATATTTATTCACTTTTTAATTTGCTTTTGGAGTGCTTATATCTGTTAGCTGTAATATTGCTTGTAGATTAAATAAAATAAAAATAAAAAAAAAAAAAGATGAAGTACCTATATATTGTCATCAAGAAAGGACACAACAGTTTGGACACAATAAGAATGTACAATGGACAGTTTTAAATTTGAGACAGTTATGAACTTTTCTGTTCCTAGGCACCACTATAAATTCAGACAAACGTCATCAGTATATTGAAATTGAACAAAATATAACTCTTGGAAATCGCTGCTTCTTCGGACTTGGAAGGCAATCGAGTACTTAAGCCATTTTTCGATCAAATAAAGTCACCTTCTATAAGACACTCATCATCCCGATTCTCATTTGTGTCGTTGAGGCTGGGACCTTGCCAAGGCAAGATTAGAACGTCTCACGATGCTTCGAGAGTAAAAATCTTCGGGTCATTTTTGGTCTCGCCTGTATATGGATGGAGAGTGGAGAAGATGAACTATATGGTTTGAAAAGCGACACTGTGATGGTCAAAAGAATTAAAGTCTAAGGACTTAGTGGATTATGTCGTGTAGATCGAATAGAAATCAACGCTCCAGTCCAGAAAGTTTTCCAATTCAAGACCGTGGCTCAACCAACGGCACGAGAGTCGTTTTTTTTTTTTGCCAGCTTTATCTTACGTAGCCATATAAATCTGCGGGTCCGGATGGTATAATTCCAGCTGAACTGCAAGAAAATGTAAGTTTTCTAATACTCATCCTAGAAAACATCTTCAAGGGATGTCTTAAATTGGCATTCATCCCGATGTCTTGGTGACAGGTTAAAGTCGTTTTTATTCCAAAAGCTGGAAAATCGAGCCACGTTAACCCTAAAGACCTAAGACCTATCAGCTTATCATTATTCCTTCTCAAAACTTTTGAACGTTTGATCGATATCCACTTAAGGGCAAGTATTAATAAGTCCCTCCTTTCAAAGGCTCAACACGCCTACAACAAAGGGAAATCAGTTGAAACGGCTCTACACAGTATAGTGCGTACAATCGAATATTCCCTCCATCATAAAGAGTACACCTTAGTTGCCTTCTTTGATATAGAAGGTTCATTTAACAATGTCGACACATCTGCAATTGCACGTGTATTGACATCTCTGAAGGTAGATAAGCCGATCTGCGAATTGATTAATCAAATGCTGATAAGCAGGATTATCAATTCAAAACTGGGAGATTTTACTACACAAAGGGGTGCCAGTAGAGGTACGCCACAAGGTGGTGTCCTATCTCCTCTCCTCTGGAACTTAGTAATAAATGAATTACTAATTACTCTAGAAAGAGAGGGATACAGAGTGTTTGCCTATGCGGACGATGTTGCTATTGCAGTAACGGGTAAACATCCCAATATACTAAAAGAACTCTTACAAAACGCTTTAAATAAGCTCACCAGATGGGCAAATCGGTGTGGACTAGGCGTTAACCCACAAAAAACCGACCTTGTCCTCTTCACAAGGAAATACAAAGTCCCACACATTGAACCTCCCCTCATAAACGGTGTACCACTTAAATTCTCTGAACAAGCAAAATACTTGGGTCTCATTTTAGATAAGAAATTAAGTTGGAAACCTAATATTCAAGAGAGAATAAACAAGGCTACAGTAGCCCTATTCTCCTGTAAAAAGGCCATTGGTAATAAATGGGGCCTACAGCCCCGCATTACACACTGGCTATACATCTCGGTCATAAGACCGATCCTTACTTATGGAGTAGCGGTATGGTGGACGCCGCTAGATACAGCGACAAATCGCGATAAACTCAGCAAAGTGCAACGAACAGCCTGCCTGTGTATGGGAGGAGCACTTCGCTCCATCCCCTCCGCCTCACTAGATGTTCTGTTCCATCTAATACCGCTGGACATTTTCAGCAAGCAAACGGCCGCTAATACTGCCATGCGGCTTCAAGCCTCCTCTCTGTGGATCAATAATGGAATTGGCCACACCACTATTCTGAACTCGTTCAGAACTATAAACAGTAATATTGTCTACACCATACCCCATCCTCAGTTTAATAACTATAGCTTCAAAGTGACTTCTTGGTCTTCTTGGGAGAATACATCATTTTTGAACGATGGTCTATAAATTTTTATACAGACGGATCAAAAACGGAGGATGGGGTTGGTGGAGGCGTACACTCAGATAGACTAAACTTAAGTCTCTCCTTTCGTCTACCCGATCATTGTAGCGTGTTCCAAGCTGAAATCCTGGCTATAAAAGAAGTCCTATCCTGGCTTAGAGAAAACGTTATATCAACTAATGATATACGCATCTTCTCGGATAGCCAAGCTGCGTTAAAGTCCCTAGACTCTGTCTCCACAAATTCATGTTAATTGGTTGTCACGATGTCAATTGGTTGCCTCTAAATATATACAGTAGTCCCTCGATAATGTGAATTACCGATAATGCGAATTTCTCTAAAATGTGAATCGCCAAAAATTTACATTGTCATCTCTATAATGTGAACTTCTAATTTTTCAGAGACTCTATAATGTGAATTTCTTTTGTAAAAGTGTTTATCTTTTTCTTATTCGTGCATGCAATTTACAGGTACCGGCTACTAACTGTTATTTGTCTAGACATATCTTCAGAAATGTTAAATGCAGCTGCAGGCTGGAGAGTTATGTGTGTATATTTTACATTTGTTTGCTTTTTGTTGATCAGTTGCGGGTTATCATTTTTCGTTGAGTTGTGTTTTACTTGGTCTCTGTTTGTTTAATTTTACTCTGGGTCCTTTTGTATAATAAAATTGTAAGTGCATGTGGAAATGGCACCTAAACAAAAAGCGCATCGGTTTTTATCTATAAAAGATAAGTGTCAAATTTTACATGATTTAAATGCTGGAACATCCTGGGTGTGCATTAACTGAAAAATATGGTGTGTCCAGGTCAACAATTACGGGAATACAATCTAATTCCAAAAATCTGGACCATTGCAAAAAAACTGAATCAGGACCAGAAAAAAGAAAGACGCTTAGGAAATCCGTTTGCTGAAACTAAGAGCAGTGGTAATAGAAAGGTCAAGTCAAGCTGTTCGACAATCAAAAATTACAAGTTTTTTATGAAGAATTGATTTAACGGACTCTAATGATTTATTTTTAGTTTTTTAAATGAAGTGTACTCGCAATTACTTGTATTTTATTTATTTATTTTTTGTGAATTCAATAAATGTTGAAACTGTGATTTAAAAAAAATATTGTGTGTTGTATTCAATGGATAAAAAGATTATTTTTGTGAATGTGAAAATGTGAAAATCCCCAAAAAATCTATCTTCAATAAATCACTTGTGGCACCAGCTGTGTGACATGTTGATCCGTGTTGTTGAACTCCCCCAACTGCAATTTGACAGAAACTACCAGATTTCTATACCTTCCACATCTTTCTGGGAGGATAGGGCATTCCTGGAAGACGAGTCAGTCCACTTTTATACAGATGGATCAAAAACAAAAGAAGAGGTTGGTGGAGGTGTGTACTCTGAAAGACTGAAATTAAGTCTCATTCCGCCTTCAGATGTCCCACTCATTGTAGCGTGTTCCAGGCGGAACTTTTAGCGATAAAAGAAGTCTTGTCCTGGCTTAAGGAAAACGTAATATCAACATCTGATATCCGTATTTTCTCAGATAGTCAGGCCGCTATCAAATCTCTTGACTCTTTCTCTACAAACTCTATAACAGTCCACAACTGTCGATCACAACAGTTTAACATTTACCTTTGCTGGGTGCCGGGCTATAAAAACATTCCAGGTAACTGTAAGGCAGATGAACTCGCCAGGAACAGTACAGTACAACCCATTCTACCACGTTTGGCAAATGCTGGCATACCAATCGCTACATGTAAACTATTGCTAATGCAGGACGCTATATGAAGAAGGCAAATACCAGGTGAAACAACATAATCACGTGTCAGGTCACAAAAAACATCTGGCCAACACTAGATTTAAAGCGATCAAGGTGCTTGCTATCTCTAAGCAGATCGCATATAAGCTCCATAATAGGTGTCATAACCGGGAACTGTGTAATATGAAAGCATGCCACGCGGCTAGGCGTATTCTCAAATGACTTTTGCAACAGCTATATGGACGAGGAAACAGTTCTCCACTTTCTCTGTTTTACATGCCCTGCACTAGCTCAAAAACGCAAGAATTACCTAGGAGAATTCTTCTATAACGTTCTAAATCATATTAGCATAATCAGCCTCTCACGTTTCGTAAGGGACTCAAACTGGTTTCATTAAACTTAGAAGAAAGCCTCAAGATTCATGTGGTATCACAATAGGCCATTAAACTGTCCTAAGTGTGTCCTACTCCATCTCGAACAACCACTTTAACCATACCTAAACTAACCTAAGATTGGTATCTTACTCCTATTTAAGTATTCATTCATTTTTTTAATAATGCAAAACAATTATTATATTAAATTTATAGTCCAACTTTACCATTCTTCAATTGACAGCTGTCAAATTGTGTTTTTCTTTCAGGGTTGACAACACTTTACTAAACATCGATGCATAGCATACATTGTGGGAAATGCAATAAGAATCCAAAAATACTAACGTCAATTTTTTGGAAATCATCAATAAAGTAAAAGTTCATTTATAGCCTATCTAGAAGAATTCAGATGTTAAGTGTTATTGTGACATTTGAGTCCTGGATAACCCAAACAAAAAACACAACAGCCTCTTGCAATATAAATGAATGAAAGTGTCAATTTTAGTTCAATGCGGTAAAAATACGTATCTAATGACACATTCTTCCAAACAAAACACGTCACACATAGCCTCGTTTATTACTCTTATTTTTTCGTATTTATAGTCTCGCTGGTATACGTTACGTAGGTACGTATGTATGTATGTAGTATAATACAAAATAACGAAGTACTAAAACTCAACACAAAAAAGGACATTTTGTTGCCTTGGGGATGTTTCTAACAACGCAGTATTGAAATAAGAGCTCCTTCTAACAAGAAAAAAAAAAATAAATATAAATTCCTGTCAGCTGATGATATTAACTTCTTGAGAATAATACGTGACACAGTGCTTCTGGCTTTTGTATGGGTCAAGTATCGTTTGCGTCGTCCTGTGCTGTCGTCGGTTAGTCGTCCAAGACCAAGACCAAGACCAAAAATGAGAACACCAAGAGTGGAATAAATTCCCCTGAGCGTCACACAATAGCAATTTAAGGAAACGGAATATTGTACCAGTTTATGTATGAAATAGAAGAACAAAAAGAAATATAATAATAATAATAATTGTTTTCTGTTTTATTTTTCTTGATTTTATTTATTTTTTTTTTTGTAGAAATTCATTTTTATTTTATTAGATCAACATCAACAAAATTTTGCTGTACTAATTTTATGTTGTTCTTCTTATGCTAGAGGCTGGGATTTGAGTTCAACAGAAGGATCAAATTATTATATGCCTAAATAATATATATATTGCAGCAATAACTTTTGGAGTTTCTTTCTCCATTCTTTTGTTACGGATAAGGTTTACGGAGATGGACATAAGTTTTGGTTACATAAATTTAGATAATAAAATTTGATGACGGGTTTTCTATTTTTGATGCTTGGATATTATTTCCTTATGTGGTTTGAGGTTAAGGTCTGATGATTCTTATAAAAAACTTTACGTTTACGAACGTATTGTGAGGAGAAATGTTAGTTTATTTATTTTGCTTTTCTTTTGCATAGGTTAAAGATTTTATTCAGGAAAATTGCCAAATGTTTTCAAAATAAATATAAATCTTTTTCTGTTATTGTCAAACACTAGAGAAAAAATCTATCAATCAACTTCTTGAAAACTCATTTCGTTTAAAAATTATCCTTTTATTGGGTTAAGTTAAGTTATCATTGATTGATATGTTTCAATACATAAGACAGGATATGCGTCCATTTTCATAAAAATATTTAATCTTGATATGGAAAATTGGTTTCAATAAATTGCTGCCCCAAAGGACTAAGAAGAATATTTCGATTGAGCAATAGAAACATTTTTAAAAAAATATCAAGCCGGTCAACAAGAAAATGTATATCATTGGTTTTTGTAGTGCTCACCACCTCCGATGTCATTTTCGAAGTATTCATTATTAACATCGGCTTATCTTTCGGAGTCCGGTTATAGCATTCTTAAGTTTCTCCAATTTTCTTGATATAATACTTTTTCGCTAACAATTGTTATCTTACAATAAATAAATAATAAAACTAATCACAGCCATTTTAAAAAAGTCAACAGTGGTAACACAGGGTAGAACTTATCGAAGCAAAAACGGTAACGTTCTTTTAGCCACATAGCGAAACTAACGTTATTCAAAAAATAGATGAAGGCAGAACAGTTTCCTCAAAGTACTTACTGCAACTAAAAAGACCTCATTACAGCCATTCTAGATCGATAGAGAGACATATTGTAACGTTTTTTCTAATAATAATTAATAATAATTAGAAAATAATTATAAGACGATAGCAATTGTTCCAACGTACATCTAATGGAGAATGGTCTAGAACCTTTTTCATAGGGCTTCATTGAATCAATCATCTATTGGTCCATGCTTCAATTTTTTAGGGAAATGTTTTTTTTTTTTGAGATGTCCAATTAATTTCCGGCATGGGACCGCCAAAGAAAAATCAGCCTATCTGGAGCTTTAGCATAGACCTTACTTTTCAGGTGGCCTTAAATAAGAAAGTCTTACAAAATCTCTGTGGACAATTTTGATCGAAATTTCGTAAACTTTTTTTGTAAAAAATCGATTTTGTTGCTTGTGTAGAAAATAAACGTCGTCCACATCAATATCATCCAATTTCGTCAATAATTAAATCATTAATCATAGCTCGGTAACGCAATGCATTCACTGTAATAGTTGCAACAGCCTCAATGTCAAAACCGCAAAAATGGAGATCCAACCATTTAAATTTTTTAAAATTTTGCTCATTATGGCAGCCTAAGAAGTGAAAATCGGCCTCATCCCGGAATATGATTTTTTGATAAATTTAAATGAGTGAAGATACGGCACGTTTTTGGTTTTCTGGCCTTAGAGAAACCGACAACAGGGTTTCGTAAACACTGGGGGCTACATCAGTAATAAAATAAGTTATTCTTGAGCAACACACACCATTTCTATTCAACATATCCCTCACTTATTTGACCTAAAAGTCAACATTTCGAGAATCCTTGTACTATTGTCGGGCGGGAAGCTGCTTCACGAAGCACGACGACATAAAACTGGTTTAGTTTTGCTAATTGTGTCTCCAACATTTTCACCACTTTTTAAATGATTGTCAATGCCTCGCTAATATTCCATTTTTATTAATTTCCCATCGGATGTTAATATGTAGGTCCGATTATTGTATTGGAATTGTTACCATTTCACGACGGACGTTTAAAGATCCCTAGAATTTAAATCAAAGGTTTTTAGAAAGATTTTTGTATGTACTCACGTTCGTATTTTCGTCTTTATACACATAATAACATCAAAAGATGATGAAATGACTTTTAAAAAAAACTTAAGTGGTGTTTTTTTTGAAATTCCTTTAAATTTTCTGGTAAAAATTGATTTTTGACTCAAATATCTCGGGAATAAATAATGGTAGGTAGAATTTTTTTTAGGAAATCCAAATAAAACTCGGTCAAAAACGATTTTCGACTGTACGTATATATCTCGCAAAAAGTGAAAATTTTGGTTAACCCTAAATATCTCACGAACCAATTACGCTTGAGGCTTGAATTAAATTTTTTTCAAAATTTTACCAAAGTTGGTAAAAATTGTTTTTCGACTCAAAAATCTTTTCAAAACTTAAAAATATTGGCTTCAAACTAATTTTATCTTATAAAAAATATTGTTTTCAACATTCGATAAAACTTTGAGAAAAATCGAAATGAAATTTTTTTAACAAAAAATAAAATTCTTAAAAAAATATCTTTTAAAAAATTAAAAATATTGGCTTCAAAATAATTTAATCTCACAGAAAATATTGTTTTCAACATTTAGTAATTTTTGTATAAAAATCCAACAGTCCGTTTTTTCATAAAAAATAGACTCTACAAAAAATTTGATGTTCTCGATATCTCGTAAGCAATAGAAAACATTGGCTTCAAAATAATTTCATTCATATCTATTTTGTATTTGCTTATATTAGAAATAAAAACTTTTAAGAAATGCTACAAAATTGTCAAAAATTGGTTTTCGACTAAAAATCTTGTTAACAAAAATTGATTTTTAAATCAATCTATTTCATTATATACAAAATATTGTTGTTAATTTTAATTTTTTTAAGAATAATTCAACTGACAACTTTTTTAACAAAACACGAACACCTACAAATTTTCAAGCAAGACAAATCAACAGACGTGATGGGAAGTTATCAACGTGGGTCGCATTCCAGTCTCTTTTTTAACTTCCCATAGGAAGTTATTGTGATTGGTCCGATTTGTCAAATTGAAAATTTTGACATTTCTTGACGTTTCAAGGTCCCTAGAGTCGAAATAAAAGATTTTTAGAAAGATGTCTGTGCGTGCGTGTGTACGTAACGTAGGTCTGTACGTCCGTACGTTCGCGACGTTTTTTCGTCGTCCATAGCTCAAGAACCAGAAGAGATATCGACTTCAAATAAATTTTGTTATACAGATAATAATGCAGAAAGATGCAGAAAGGGCTCTCTAGAATATTGCTTTGGTAGTTTATTTACCATACTTACTTACTTAAGGTGGCGCTACAGTCCGGGGCGGACCTGGGCCTCAACCAACATACGTCTCCAGCCAGCTCGGTCCCTAGCTAGCTGTCTCCAGTTTCGCACGCCAAGTTGGTTGAGGTCCTCACCCACCTGAGTGCGCCACCTGAGTCGCGGTCTTCCTCTACTGCGCCGTCCCTCGGGATTGGATTCGAAGACCTTCCGGGCTGGAGCGTTGATGTCCATTCGCTCTACATGACCCAGCCATCTAAGCCGTTGGACTTTTATTCTGCTAACTAGGTCAGTGTCGCTGTACAGCCCGTACAGTTCGTCGTTATATCTTCTCCTCCATTCTCCATCTATACGTACGGGACCAAAAATCACCCGAAGAATTTTTCTCTCGAAGCATCCTAAGACGTTATCATCTTTCTTTGACAGGGTCCAGGCCTCAGCGCCATAAATGAGAACCGGGATGATGAGTGTCTTATAGATGGTGATTTTAGATGCTCGAGAGAGGACTTTACTTCTCAATTGCCTTCTAAGTCCAAAGAAGCAGCGATTTGCAAGAGTTATTCTTCGTTTGATTTCAGCGCTGGTGTCGTTGCCTGTGTTTATAGCGGTGCCTAGGTAGACAAAGTCCTTAACTACCTCGAAGTTATAGCTGTCCATGGTGACGTTTTGTCCAAGACGTCGTTGTTCAATGTCCTTTTTTGATGACAGCATATACTTGGTCTTGCCCTCATTGACCACTAAACCCATCTTCTTCGCTTCCGTCGCAATGCTCAAAAACGCTCCACTGACATCACGCTTTGATCTTCCAATTATGTCAATATCATCTGCGTATCCGAGTAATTGGATGGACCTTTGGAAGATTGTGCCTCTAGTGTTGACGGTTGAGTTTTGCACAATTCTTTTCAGAACGATGTTGAAGAAGTCGCATGACAGTGCATCGCCTTGTCTAAAACCTTTTTTGACATCAAATGCATCGGTGAGATCTTTTCCGACCTTAATGGAGCAGCGTGCATTCTCCATCGTCATTCTGCACAAACGGATAAGTTTGACAGGGATGCCAAAACTAGACATTGCTCTGTAGAGCTCTTCCGTATGGATGCTGTCATACGCGGCTTTAAAATCGATAAAGAGATGGTGGGTATCGATTTGAAGCTCCTGGGTTTTTTCCAAGATCTGCCGTAATGTGAATATTTGGTCGATAGTGGACTTTCCTGGTCTGAAGCCACACTGATAAGGACCTATCAGGTTGTTGACGAACGGCTTCAGACGTTCACATAGTACGGCAGAATGGATCTTATATGCAATGTTAAGGAGACTGTAGTTGGCGCAATTTAAAGGGTCTCCTTTTTTATGTATCGGACAAACTATGCTGCGATTCCACTCATCGGGCATGCTTTCTTCCGACCATATTTTGCAGATTAGTTGGTGCATGCTCCCTACCAAGTCATCGCCTGCTGCTTTAAATAGTTCGGCAGCTATGCCGTCAGCTCCAGCAGCTTTGTTTGACTTCAGTTTAGATATAGCTATCTTCACTTCGTCTAGGTCGGGTAGGCGGAATTGTTGATCTGCGTCGCCTAAGTTGAGTGGTTCTACCTCCCTTACAGCGGGATTCGGTTCGTCATCGCCGTTATATAATTTGGAGAAGTGGTTTTTCCATATTCTCAACATAGACTGCGGTTCTACTACGATGTTCCCCTGATCGTCTTTACAGGCTTCGGTTCGTGGCTGGTACCCTTGGGAGTTCTTTTTTACCTTTTGGTAAAATTTACGAACCTCATTCCTGTTGTAACATCCCTCTATCTCCTCGATCGCGCGCTTCTCGTGCTCTCTTTTTTTCCATCTAAGAAGCCGGTGTTCCTCTCTCCTCCTCTGCTCGTAGAGCTCGCGAGCAGCTCTGGTCCTTCTGTGCAGGGCCGTTTTGTATGCCTCTTGCTTCGCTGCGTGCGCTTGCCGGCACTCGTCGTCAAACCAGGGGTTTCGCTGTTGTGGACGTGTGAAACCTAGCACTTCAGAGGCGGCATCTTTGATGGCTGCAAGGCAATGTTGCCACTGGTTTTCAATGCTTAATGCATGCAGCATAGGACTCCTTAAGAGGTTACTAGAGACTCGATCGGAAAAGGACATGGCAGTCTCTTGCGATTGTAGCCGTCTAACGTCGAAACTTCTCACAGTACTTCCTTGTTTTGGCTTGGACCGGGATATCCGTAGTCGTACCTTGGCTACAACGAGGTAGTGGTCCGAGTCAATGTTGGCCCCTCGGAATGTTCGGATATCCTGTATACTGGAGAAGTGTCGTGCGTCGATCGCAATGTGGTCAATCTGGTTGACGGTTGATTGATCAGGAGATTTCCATGTCCCCTTGTGGATATTGAGATGTGTGAACTGCGTACTAGCTACCAGAACGTCTCGCCCCGCAGCGAAATCGATCAGCCTGAATCCGTTGTCGGAGGTGGTGTCGTGCAGGCTGTATCTTCCGATTGTGCCACCAAAGATGTCTTCTCTTCCTAGCTTGGCATTAAAATCTCCTAAGACAATTTTAATGTCATAGCCAGGGCACTGCTCATATGTCTTGTCCAAGAGCTCGAAGAATATGTCTTTGGTGTCTTCATCTTTCTCCTCTGTTGGGGCATGCGCGCATATTAGGCTTATGTTGGCGAATTTAGCCTTGATGCGGATTGTCGTGATGCGCTCGCTCACACTGTTGAAACTCAAGACTTTTTGCCTGAGTCTAGTTCCAACAACAAATCCACACCCAAATAGACGCTGCCTTTGTTCTCGGTAGCAGTCGCCGTAGTATATATAGCAGTCTTTTAGTTTGCGTTTGCCCGGTCCATCCCATCGCACTTCTTGGATGGCGGTAATATCTGCCTTGCAGCAGTTTAGGGCTTCCGCTAATTGTTCGGCTTCACGTGGTCTGTTAAGGGACCTAACATTCCACGTACAGATCCGAAGTTCGTTGTCCTTATTTCGTTTGCTTGGGTTGTCAACAGTGAATCCGTCCGTATCCGAGGCTTGTTGGTGCTTCGCAACTAGAAAATTTTTACGTGGTCAGGAAGTCACCCTGACGGCACAACCCCCAACCTGGAGGGCCAGATCCTTAGTATAACTCCAAGGACAGGGAGCCGGATAAACCGCTCCTGGGCTCCGAATAAGTCGTAGAAGCCCTATAAGGTGTTCACTAAGTAGTTCAGCCTTACTGGAACTGTAGACGCCACCGTTGATTCCATCTCGAGAATTCGTCCGCTGCCGTCTGGATAAGGAGAGGTGCCTTAGTGGAAACACCTCTCCCCCCCTCTCTCGTTTGCTGCCCCCAACAATTTTCCACTGGGGTTAGAACCCAATCTCCAGTTGAGGTACTAGGCACCCGATGTTCACCACGGGGAGGTAAGAGTAGGAGTTGATAGACAGAGGTGGGTTTTGAGAAAAAACCTGTGGACGCTTGTGTCCTCTTGAATGCACATGTCTACCATCTGAACATCATAGCAGTTTAAAAAAAAGGTGAACATTTAGTTAACCCTAAATATCTCATAAACCAATGACGCTAGAGACTTGAATTAAATTTTATATTATATATTGTGACGTGATACAAAACAAGTATATTTTTGGAAAAAAATCCGACTAACGGTTTTTTTATAAATCAAAAAACCTAAAAATAACATTACTTAAAGTTGGTAAAAATTGAATCTCGACTCAAATAACTTTTCAAAATTTTGAGACATTGATTCTAAACTAATTTTATCTTTTAAAAAATATTGTTAAATTAAATATAGTTATTTATTCAACATTCAGTAAAATTTGGAGAAAAATCGAATCGAAAGTTTTTTTACAAAAAATAAAATCCTAAAAAAGCATTACCAAAAGTTCGTAAAAATTGATTTTCGAGTCAAATATCTCTTCAAAAATTTGAGATATAGGCTTCAAATTAACTTTGTTTTATAAAAAATATTAATTTCAATATTCGATAAAATTTTGAAATATATCGAATTGACAATTTAAAAAAAAAAAAATAAAAACCTAAAAAAAACATTACTAAAAGTTCGTAAAAATTGATTTTCGAATCAAATATCTTTTTAAAAATTTGAGATATTGGCTTCAAAATAATTTTATTTTATAAAAAAATATTGTTTCCCATATTTATTTAAATTTTGAGAAAAATCGAAGGGACAGTTTTTTTTATAAAAAATAAAAACCTAAAAAACATTACTAAAAGTTTAGTAAAAATTGATTTTCGACTCAAATATCTTTTCAAAAATTTGCGATTATGGCTTCAAAATAATTTTATCTTCTAACAAATATTGCTGTCAACATTTAGTTAAATATTAAGAAAAATCGAATTGACAGTTTTTTTTCATAAAAAATAAAAACCTAAGGAAAACATTACTAAAAGTTGGTAAAAATTTACTTTGGACTCAAATATCTTTTCAAAAATTCAAAATATTAGCTTTAAACTAATTTAATCTCACAGAAAATATTGTTTTCGACATTCAGTATTTTTTTTTTATAAAAATCCAACTGTCCGTTTTTTCATACAAAATTAAAATCTACAAAAAATAGTACGCAAAATTGGTAAAAATTGATGTTCGGTTCTCGATATCTCGTGAGCGATAGAAGATATTGACTTTAAATTAGTTTCATTCATCCAATTTGTACTTATTTTTAAAAACTTTAGAAATAAAAACTCTTAAGAAATGCTACTAAAATTTGTAAAAATTGTTTTTCTACTAAAAATCTCCTTTACAAAAATATGCAAAATATTGTTGCTTATTTTTATTTTTTTTTTAGAATAATTTAACTAATAACTTTTTTAACAAAATAACGACAACCTGTAAACTTTTAAGCAAGACAAATCGACAGAAGGGATGGGAAGTTATCAGCGTGGGTCTTTTTTTTGATTATTTTTTAAACAAATCTCCTCAATGAACTGTCAAAAATGACAACTTTGATCGCACTATTTATTGTATTCAAAATAAAATTGTTATGTTCCTCCAAAAATATTATGACTAGTCTATAAAGAATTTAATCTATAATTCTCCAATCTAAAAGACTAAACTATAACCTCCCAGACTAACTGGATACAAAAAGCAAATAAATAAATAAATAAAGCGTAATTATTACAAAAACATGCCCATTTTTGTGTCAACGACATTATCATAAAAATTTACCATATGTATGTTATGATTGAATGGCCCAATCATCAAAATAGAACTAAAGCATATAATTTAGTTTATTTTTGTGGCTTTTATATTACGAGAGTATAACAACATTCTTTAATCTTATTAATAAATCATCAAAAAACACTATCTATTATCGAAAATGAAAAGGAAACATATGTGTTGTTTATCTATTATCGCATCAAACCGACATGAAAATCATAAATATTATTATATTCAATATTATATTATTATAGAGAGAGAGAACACACAATAATATTTATATCAAGAAACTTTACATTAAGCTTTTTCTTAATAAAAGATTCCAGATCCAGAAGCAAATAATGACGATTATATGAAACCTATACTTTCATTTGGTTATATGTTTATTTTGTTTTTGATTTATGATTCCTGATTTGCATATGAATGGGATATAATTTTGTTCTTTATTCATTTATATGTATTTACTCAGTCATCCATTTGACCTTGTTCCTCTACAACACCATCGGACGAACACTCAAACACCCAAACACCCAAACACCCACCCACCATCATCAGCTGCGAGATTTCCATTATCCTGTCGTCGATCCTAGAAAAATTCATAAAAATTCCTTTTTTTCTGCAAAGAATTTCAATTCGATTGCTATTTTCCAGTTAAATAGAGTCGCACAAAACTTATTTTAGTTTTTATCGTTGGGTTTTCAGTACTTCTACATGTCGAGTGAAGTTAAAGCCCTTTCAAGGACGTTTTGTGTCTCTCTCAAAAAATCAAGAAAGAAAAAAGGCTCAGGACGCGAACAAGAAAAACTATCAAAATATGCAAATTGATTTCCGCTAAAATATTCCAAAACTCTCTATTTTTTTTTTTCATCATCGTCTTTGCCGTCGTCGTCGTCGGACATGATAAAGTAAAGCGGACGATTACGACAATGACAACGACAGCAATGACAACACAAGTTAGTCCAATGCCGACCATAGCACCAAGGATATAGTCAAGCGTTGATGTTAAAATTATATAAAATAGATATTTTAGGTCTCTTTTGTTGAAGTCATTAAGGATTGGAGCTGAGGATATTTTTATTCGTCACATTCAAGTATAGTTTTCGAAGACTGTTTGGAAAAAGTTCCATTTTATTCTGAAAATTTTGACATCAAGAGCATCAAGATGGTAGAGTTTTGAAATTTGTTTTAATAAAAATTGTGACAATACTTCTTAGTTCATAGCTGAAAATTTCCCTTTTGAGCACTTCCCCTCCATAAGCAATACTTTCCGCTGATATTTTAAGCTCTTTTCTCTTTTTTGGAATTTTTTACTTCAAAACCTTCCCTTTTTAAGTCTTTTTAATTAAAAAATAACTCTATTTCCTTTATCTTATGAATGTTGTTAAAAAAAGGGAAATTTCTTTACAACTTGTGGGATTTTTTTCAGAAACTACATCCCCAAACACTATATTTTAATTCTTCGGTTCGGACAAACAAGAATAGTAAAAAGTTTACATAGAGGAGATGGAAGTTTTTCTATGCATATACATACATTTATTTTCATGCCAATTTGCATAGATTATTATGCAAAGTTTAAGTTTTGTAATCTAAAAATGAGTTCACACAAAAATTATACAAACCCTCAACTCGAACACATAACAGACAAGGAGACAGGCATTTTGTGCACGAGCTATACGATAGTGGAGGATATATATTATAACTATATGTATGTATATGCATAAGTGAGCGGATGTGACAAACAATAAATAATCCTTATACTAAATTAAACTAAAGAGTCATCCAGATTCAGATCCCAGAATCCTAGAACCCTATAACTCAGAGCAAAGGGAAATATATAATGAAGTAAGTTTTCCTTTTTCCTTGCTGTGCTTTTCCCTTTGACAATAACAATAATTATTATTCAGATTCAGTTTTAGATTTTGAGATAAAGAGATAGAACTAAACTTAAATTGTGATTCATTTAGAAGAAAATAAGATGCTTTGAAAAATGTATTTGTAAATTTTGTTAGGGATGTATTCATGCATAAATGTACATATGTATGTAGGTGCGTTTGAATGTAAATTTGATTTAATTTTGAGACGTTCATAAAATTTGAATTTACATAATATTTTTGTTTCATAATTTTGTCTAAAATTAAAAAAAATATTTGTACATTTGCTACTGTACATGAAACTTGTTTTGAATATACGAGATCAAATTCATTTTAATCCATCAGATTTGTAAAAGAATGCAATCTTTTGGGAATGACTTCAATATAAAGATTGCATTCATTGAGTTTACTTAAAGAGTGGTACTTAAAATTTCGCAATCACCAATCATTTGACCTTAAATAGACTGAAATCATTTTTTCATTCACTTGAAGTCTTTGCATTCACTTGAAGTTTTTGAATTCATTTGAAGTTATTGCATTCTGTTGTATTCTTAAGTGAAATTTCACTATGCACACTTTGAAATTTTGAATTTAATCTATTGGTGCCTGACATCAAAAATCGGTGTCTCATATCGAAAATTGGTGTGGAAGGTGTATGAACCACTTCAGAATATTATGTGAAGTGAAATTCCACAGTCTTTTAAGGGTCGAATGATCGTTTGGTGAAATTAATGAATGTAATCTTTAAATTAAATTCAATAAGTGTCTGATAATGATTGCATTCACAAAACATTGCATTCTTTTACAAGTCTGCAATCCTGTGGATTATATATTTGTTGATACTCAAGTTTTGACTACTGCTGTAATTGCTTTTTTCTATAAACATGATAAGTTGTAAAAAAGACATTCACTCCATACCATAATTAAAAAGAGGCTGGGATGCGACCCACACTGATAACTTCCCATCCCGTCTATCGATTTGTCTTGCTTAAAAGTTTGTCTAAATGTATCAATTCTTGCCAAATTTGCGTTCTATTTTTTGTAGATTTTATTTTTTTATGAAAAAACGGACTGTTGGATTTTTATAAAAAAATTACGGAATATAAAAAACAATATTTTCTGTGAAATAAAATAAGTTTAAAGCCAATATTTTTAATTTTTGAAAAGCTATTTGAGCCGAAAATCAATTTTTACCAACTTTTATTAATTTTTTTGTTTAGGTTTTTATTTTTTGTAAGAAAACTGTCAATTCGATTTTTCTCAAAATTTTTCCTAATGTTGAAAACAATATTTCTTATAAGTTAAAATTAGTTAGAAGCCATAATCTCAAATTTTTGAAAAGAAATTTAAGTCGAAAATCAATTTTTACCAACTTTTGTTAAATTTTTTTTTCGGTTTTTAATTTTTTGTAAAAAAACTGTCAATTCTATTTTTTTCAAAATTTTACTGAATGTTGAAAACAATATTTTTTGAAAGATAAAAGTAGTTTAAAGCCAATATCTCAAAGTCTTGAAAAGATATTTGAGTCAAAACTCCATTTTTACCAACTTTTTTTTAATTTTTTTTAGGTTATTATTTTTTGTAAAAAAACTGTCAATTCGATTTTTCTCAAAATTTTATCAGATGTCAAAAACATTATTCTTCGTTGCACAAAATTGTTTTGGAGATGAAATCATATTTTAGTCGTAAAATTTTCGAAGTGACAAATTTTTTTTTCAGTTTTTTTGATTTATAAAAAAAAACGTTATTTGAATTTTTTTCCAAAAATATAATTGTTTTGTATCACGTTACAATATATAACATAAAATTTAATTCAAGTCTCTAGCATATATTTTGGTTTTTAAACTTCCGATAGGAAGTACCTAATTGTAATAAGTCTGATTTTTTAAAAATCAAAAATGTTGAAATTAATCGATGTTTCGTAGAAGCTAAATAAAAGGTTTTAAGAGAAATGTTTTTATGTGCGTCGGTCGTCCGTACGTTCAGGATAGCTATATTTTCGGTATATCTAAACTAACGTCAGAGCTATCATCTTCAAATATCAAATTACATTTGTTTTACACGTAATAACATTAAAAGATGCAGAAAGGATTTTCACAAAATTGAATTGGTGTTTTTTACGACAGCAAAACATATGTCGAACTAATAACTCTAGCACACATTGTGACGTAATAGCAATATTTTGTTTATAAATAAAAAAAACTAATTAAAAATATTTGTCAATTTTAATAATTTTTTGTCAAATATAAAATGAAACTGCTTTTAAATAATTGTAAGCTTCAAAGAATATCGTTTTTGACATCTGGTAACATTTTTAGAAAAATCGACAGTTTTTAAAATAAAACAGTAAAAAAATGCTACTAAAAGTTGGCATAAAATGATTTTCGACTGGAATACCATAGTAAGAATTAAAGATATTACCTTCAAACTAATGTGATTATTATTATTAATAAAAATTATGTTTTTAACATTTGGTAAAATGTTTTTAGAAAAATTCAATAAAAAATACAAATCTACAAAAACTACTATCAAAAAAAAGGTAAAAACTCATTTTCGACTCGAATTTAAAATTATTTCATTTTATACAAAATATTGGTGTTAATATAAAATAATTTTCTTAAAATAATCCATACTAAATTTCTTAACAAGAAATTAAAGCCTTCAAAAAATGCTACTAAAATTGGTAAAAAATGGTTTTCGGCTTAAAATCACACGAACAAAAACGTATATTGAAATCAAACATATTTAATCATAATATGCAAAATATTGTTGTTAACTTTAAGTTATTTTTGGAAAAATTATATATACACAACTTTTTCTTCAAATAACGAAAACCTATAAAAATAACAAATATCTGATAAAAATTGGTTTTCAACTCAAGTATCTTGAGAAAGATACAAGAAAGGATATCGACTTCAAACTTTTATTTTATTTATTCCTAAATCAATTTTTCAAATACTAATAAAAAAAGAGGCTGGGATGCGACCCACACTGATAACTTCCCATCCCGTCTGTCGATTTGTCTTGCTCAAAAGTTTGTCTGTATGTATCAATTTTTACCAAATTTGCGTAGGTACTATTTTTTGTAGATTTTATTTTTTTATGAAAAAACGGACTGATGGATTTTTATAAAAAAATTACTGAATATCGAAAACAATATTTTCTGTGAAATAAAATAAGTTTGAAGCCAATATTTGTAATTTTTGAAAAGCTCCTTGAGTCGAAAGTAAATTTTTACGAAGTTTTAGTATTGTTTTTTTTAAGGTTTTTATTTTTTGTAAGAAAAACTGTCAATTCGATTTTTCTCAAAGTTTTTCCTAATGTTAATAATATTTCTTATAAGTTAAAATGAGTTAGAAGCCATTATCTCAAACTTTTGAAAAGATATTTTAGTCGAAAATCTATTTTTACCAACTTTTGTTACATTTTTTTTCGGTTTTTAATTTTTTGTAAAAAAAACTGTCAAGGAAATTTTTTTCAAAATTTGACTGAATGTTGACAACAATATTTTTGAAAGATAAAGTAGTTTAAAGCCAATATCTCAAAGTTTTGAAAAGATATTTGAGTCGAAAATAAATTTGTACCAACTTTAATAAATTTTTTTTTAGGTTTTCATTTTTTGTAAAAAAAACTGTCAATTCGATTTTTCTCAACATTTTTCAGAATGTTGAAAACAAGATTTCTTATAAGATAAAATAAGTTAGAAGCCATAATATCAAGTTTTTGAAAAGATATTTGAGTCGAAATTCAATTTTTACCAACTTTGGGTAATGTTTTTTTTTAGGTTTTTATTTTTTTTAAAAAAAGCTGTCAATTAGATTTTTCTCAAAATTTTATCAGACGTCAAAAACATTATTCTTCGTTGCACAAAATTTTTTTGGAGATGAAATCATATTTTAGTAGTAAAATTTTCGAGGTGACAATTTTTTTTTTCAGTTTTTTTGATTTATAAAAAAAACCGTTAATTGTTTTTTTTTCCAAAAATATACTTGTTTGTATCACGTTACAATATATAATATAAAATTCAATTCAAGCCTCTAGCTTCATTGGTTCATGAGATATTAGGGTTAACCAAAATTTTCACTTTTTTTTAAATTGGTATGTTAAAAAAACCACCCACGCAATTTTCTTGAGAGCCCTTTCTGCATCTTTCCGCCTTATTATCTGTATAACAAAATTTATTTGAAGTCGATACCTCTACTGGTTCTTGAGCTATGGACGACGAAAAAAACGTCGTGAACGTACGGACGTACAGACGTACGAACGTATTTACGTACACACGCACGCACAGACATCTTTCTAAAAATCTTTTATTTCGACTCTTGGGACCTTGAAAAGTCGAGAAATGTCAAAATTTTAAATTCGACAAATCGGACCCATTACAATAACTTCCTATGGGAAGTTAATAAATAAAAGTGACACAACAGTTGTACCTACTTTGTTATAACATAAACACCATTTAAAACGACTATTTTAAAGTTCGAAAATAAAAATACTTTCGTTTTTTTTTTTAGATAAATACTGCCAATTTCAAATTTTCTAGGTCGAAAAATCGGACCCATTAAAATTAATTCGAGTGAGTCAACTTAACACCAAAAATTTGCAACGAATTTTTATTAAAAATCCAAAGCTACAAAAAGGGCAAAATAAATAAGTTGCAGATCAAGTTAAATAAAATGACGGCAAATATAAATTTAGCCCACTACACGCCTAAAGAACATTGAATAAATGTATCGATTGGTTGTGACAAATATAACAGCTTATACATAATATTGATGATACTTCACATCTTTAAGTTTGATTTTCAAGCACCAATTTTGAAATAAAACAATATAGGTATAAGTGACAAGCAGAAACTAAATTCAATCACATTCCCAATCATAAATTTAAAGGAATATACGTTTTAAAGCTCCTCCAGGTTTACATCTATAGTTATCACAAAAAGTTTGTGTTCGATTAAAGTTGAGTGATGTTTAAGTATCTTAAGCCATTTATTAATTAAAACTCTCATCTTTATCCATTTTCATCGTCATTCCCAAGAGATAAATATTTATACACTATACAGAGAATCCCATACACAAACATTATTTAAAAAGTCTTAATTAAAAATAAAATTAAATAACATCCCCCAGAGTCATTCACCTGAAAAAGTTCAGCTGTATAGTTTCCCAGAGGATACCTATAATACAGAAAACTCAACAAAAACAACAACTACCAACAAATAAAAATAAAATAAAGTATCCTTCTCACACATTTGCCAAAAAAGGACGAGACAAAAATAAAATATGTGTAGGAAGGTAGGTATATAACATTTAAATCCAATATCCCATATAGCAGTTCAGGACAAAACCGGACCAAACTTAAAGAAGAAAGAGACAAAAAAGAATATAAACTCAACGCGATGGCGACGAGGACGAGCGCAGCGCACGGACGGACTATAGACCATAGAACATTATAAAGGACGATAGAACATAGAACCCATCAAGAAATTGGATCACCGCTTATGCCTGCCAACAAATTTTTAAACATCCTCACATAAAATTATACACATAGGTTTACACATAGGCTACATGCATTTTGTATACATAAGTTTATAGTGCACCAGGACTTTTGTGCTATTTTAAGGATATATTAGGCTTGTGTTTGTGTGTGTTTTGTGTGCCCTTTTACAAGCCAAATACACTCAAAATATTTCCTTCAAATCCATGGCCCTTGGGTGAATGACATAAATCACTGCCAACAGAAGCAGAAGCAGCAGCATAGCAGAACCAGAACCATCAGAGAGCTCTAAAGTCTGCCCAAACCTTTTATCCAATTCATTGCTTCCTTCTACATGTGCATGTGCATCATAGACTAAGAGCGGCCCTTTCAAGAGTGGATCTAGTGAACAGGTAACAAAGAAAGCTATTTAGGGCGAAACACCATCACATTGAAAAATTATATTGTGTTTGCTTTATTGTTACAAAAGTAGAACTTTAATAAGCGTTCATCTTTTTATCATTTTATACCAGTAAGTAAAAACAGGTTAAGCTTAAACCAAATCACAGAACTGTCAAAAAACAAAATGTGTTTCTATGAGTTAGACCGACTTAGTTAAGGGCGAAGCTTTATGATCTCAGTACCTATAAAATTAGCTGTTAGATTAATCATAAATAAAGCTTTTGATAAAATTTCAATGTCAAGTTGTCAAAAGATCTATTTGAAATAAAATATGATAAACTGAAATGATTGAAGACAAAAAACACCGTTCATGAAACATATTAAGGTTCAGGAATCAGTTGGATTATACATATCAAAAAAAAGAGGCCCGTCTATCGATTTGTCTTGCTTAAAAGTTTGTCTAAATGTAATAATTCTTGCCAAATTTGCGTTCTATTTTTTGTAGATTTTATTTTTTTTATGAAAAAACGGACTGTTGGATTTTTATAAAAAAATTACTGAATATAAAAAACAATATTTTCTATGAAATAAAATAAGTTTGAAGCCAATATTTTTAATTTTTGAAAAGCTATTTGAGCCGAAAATCAATTTTTACCAACTTTTATTAATTTTTTTGTTTAGGTTTTTATTTTTTGTAAAAAAACTGTCAATTCGATTTTTCTCAAAATTTTTCCTAATGTTGAAAACAATATTTCTTATAAGTTAAAATTAGTTAGAAGCCATAATCTCAAATTTTTGAAAAGAAATTTAAGTCGAAAATCAATTTTTACCAACTTTTGTTAAATTTTTTTTTCGGTTTTTAATTTTTTGTAAAAAAACTGTCAATTCTATTTTTTTCAAAATTTTACTGAATGTTGAAAACAACGTTTTTTGAAAGATAAAAGTAGTTTAAAGCCAATATCTCAAAGTCTTGAAAAGATATTTGAGTCAAAACTCAATTTTTACCAACTTTTTTTTTATTTTTTTTAGGTTATTATTTTTTTGTAAAAAAACTGTCAATTCGATTTTTCTCAAAATTTTATCAGATGTCAAAAACATTATTCTTCATTGCACAAAATTGTTTTGGAAATGAAATCATATTTTAGTCGTAAAATTTTCGAAGTGACAAATTTTTTTTTTTTCAGTTTTTTTGATTTATAAAAAAAACCGTTAATTGAATTTTTTTCCAAAAATATAATTGTTTTGTATCACGTTACAATATATAATATAAAATTTAATTCAAGTCTCTAGCGTCATTGGTTCATGAGATATTAAGGGTTAACCAACATTTTCACCTTTTTTTTAAACTGCTATGGTAAAAAAACCACCCACGCAATTTTCTTGAGAGCCCTTTCTGCATCTTTCTGCCTTATTATCTGTATAACAACTTTGTTTTCAAGTCGATACCTCTACTGGTTCTTGAGCTATGGACGACGAAAAAAACGTCGCGAACGTACGGACGTACGTACACACGCACGCACAGACATCTTTCAAAAAATCTTTTATTTCGACTCTAGGGACCTTGAAACGTCGAGAAATGTCAAAATTTTCAATTTGACAAATCGGACCCATTACAATAACTTCCTATGGGAAGTTAATAAAAAAAAAAAGCTGGGATGCGACCCACACTGATAACTTCCCATCCCGTCTGTCGATTTGTCTTGCTTAAAAGTTTGGCTATAGGTACCAATTTTTACCAAATTTGCGTGCTATTTTTTGTAGATTTTATTTTTTTTATGAAAAAACGGACTGTTGGAGTTTTATAAAAAAAATTACTGAATATCGAAAACAATATTTTCTGTGAAATAAAATAAGTTTGAAGCCAATATTTGTAATTTTTGAAAAGCTACTTGAGTCGAAAGTAAATTTTTACGAAGTTTTAGTATAGTTTTTTTTTTAGGTTTTTATTTTTTGTAAAAAAAACTGTCAATTCGATTTTTTTCAAAGTTTTTCCTAATGTTAACAATATTTCTTATAAGTTGAAATGATTTAGAAGCCATTATCCCAAACTTTTGAAAAGATATTTTAGTCGAAAATCTATTTTTACCAACTTTTGTTACATTTTTTTTCGGTTTTTAATTTTTTGTAAAAAAAAACTGTCAATAAGATTTTTTCAAAATTTGACTGAATGTTGACAACAATATTTTTGAAAGATAAAGTAGTTTAAAGCCAATATTTCAAATTTTTGAAAAGATATTTGAGTCAAAAATCAATTTTTACCAACTTTAAAAAAAATTTGTTTGGGTTTTTATTTTTTGTAAAAAAAACTGTAAATTCGAATTTTCTCAACATTTTTCAAAATGTTGAAAACAATGTTTCTTATAAGATAAAATAAATTTGAAGTCATAATCTTAATGTTTTGAAAAGATGTTTAAGTCGAAATTCAATTTTTACCAACTTTGAGTAATGTTTTTTTTAGGTTTTTATTTTTTATAAAAAAAACTGTCAATTCGATTTTTGTCAAAATTTTACCAGATGTTTAAAACGTTGTTCTTCGTTGCACAAAATTGTTTTGGAGATAAAATCATCAATCATTTTTATTCGTAAAATTTTCGAGGTGACAAATTATTACAATATATAATACAAAATTTAATTCAAGTCTCTAGCATTATTGGTTCGTGAGATATTTAGGGTTAACCAACATTTTCACCTTTTTTTCAAATTGTTATTGTAAAAAAACCACATACTCAATTTTTTTTAAAAGAACCCTTTCTGCATCTTTCTGCATTATTATCTGTATAACAAAATTTATTTGAAGTCGATATCTCTACTGGTTCTCGAGCTTTGGACGACGGAAAAAATGTCGAGAACTTACGGACGTACGTACACCCGCACGCATAGACATCTCTCTAAAAATCTTTTATTTCGACTCTAGGGACCTTGAAACGTCAAGAAATGTCAAAATTGTCAATTCGACAAATCGGACCGATTACAAAAACTTCTTATGGGAAGTTAAAAATAAAAACAACTAATGGTGCAATTTTTGCACTTAGTAATTGGGTTTGCTATTTGAAAAAAACCCTAATGTCGATTTCATAAACAAACACTAAAAACACTTTTATCTAAAAGCTTTTTAAATTTTATCAGGCCTTTAAATTTGTTCAGTTTCACCAAGCTTGAAATGGGAAATTTCAGGGATATTTTTGTTAAAATAGAGTTCTCTTCACAACCCTGTAAAAATAAAACCCCATTTTTTCTTTCTATTAAGCGAATTGTGTGAGAAAAAAAGAGAAAGCATTATATATTGAAATAAATGACAAGAATCGCAAAATACAATAGTATAAACTTTTTCAAAATGTATTGGGGTCAATAAATAATTCCTACACGGATAGCCACCATCACCAAGTAGATACCAATTTGGAAATTCATTGTTATATGGTGGGTTACTTTTCGTACGATGCGGCAAACAGTTGATTTTGAGATATTAAACATATCTCCGACGCAGATTTGGAAAGATCCTGTGGCATAAAATCTTAAAGTAATAAGCACTTGATTTAATGCACTGACGGGTTTATTTCGGTTAGTTTTATGCTCCAAATGATGACCAAACAAACTCAACAACTGATCCACAGATGCTTTGGAAAGTCGGAACCTCATTTTGGAGTCAATATCATCATAGTCTGAAAATGGATTCTTGAGAACGCGGAATACTCTTGAACGGCGAATAACTATATGTTGTTCTTCTTCGTCAGATGAAGATGACCAATCTAATATTCTAATTAAAAATTAAAATAATAAAAATGATATTATAAATAGTAATGAATTGATTTTGTTTACCTATTCATTCTGTATCTCCAAATATTGAGAATACAATTTTTACAAAACAAAACATCAGCCGTCAATCTGTCATATTCATTTTTTAATGACACTTTTAAAATTTAGTAAACCAAAAATGGGCATTTAGTTTTAAAATGTGTTTAAAAGCTTGTTTACTTTAAAAACGCTTGGTGAAACCAAAATATCCCATTTTATAGCTTAAAATCCTTTTAAACGTTTAAAAGTTGTTTATGAAATTGGGCATAAGTCTTTAAATCCCTGTATGAAAAACATAAAATTCCCTTAAAATACAAAAACCTAATGCATACGAGTATTTATTAATGTTTGGAGAACTCGGCTTTGGGAATTCTTAGGCTCTGCGAGTTCTCAAATCCAACCGTTATAATTAATTTCGGTTCGTCGCGCCGGCCGTCTATTCAATGGATTTTAGTTCATGCTAAATGCATGTGCAAGCAGGCTCTGCACACAAAATGTCAAATGACGAACTTTGCCAAAATGAATTGGACCTTCCAAAAGTTTATTCTTGTATAGATTTCCTTCTTTTTTGTAACTGTCTTTTTTTGCCGTCTGTCTGTATGTTGAACTATTTTAACCATTTAACGGTATATTTTCAGTTAAGGAACGTGCCAAAAACTATCTGTAAAAGAGAAACACATAAAAAGACTAACATACCTATAGGTCTTTTATATGAAGGTTTAAAAATGTTTTGATCTTTTTTTTTTTCATTTTTAATATAAATGGAAAAACATGGAAATATGGCCAAAAACTAAACACCCGAGTAAGAAGGATATGTAGAGACTGTCATGTGGTTTCCTTTCTAAGGGTTATATGCGCCTTAGCTTTTTGAATGCATGCAATGTATTTATAAGTATAGAGGTCTTGGGCGAGGAAAGTTTTATGGCACATCAGTTTATGCCTAGAGAGGATATAGTCCCTTGGGGTTGTTGGGTAAGTTTGTTTTTAGTTTTTGTGTGTGTCTTCAGAAAACCACGTTAGAATTTTTAAATCATCGGCATTCGGCCATTGTTGTAACGGTCAAGGTTAAACGAACGCCGGATATGCATCTGAAGTTTTAGAGAAAAAGTTTTTCGAAAGAACTTTTTGTATGTTTCCGGCCAATTAAGTAACACTTCAACTGCAGCATAATAAGATTCCGTTGCCACCAATGTCGATTTGTTGCAAGTTAATTTATATGTGACCACAGGGAATATTTTTAGAAGCAACTATGTATATTATGCATGGACTTTCCACCAGTTAACTTTGACGTCTATTTTGGTTTTGTTCTAGGTCTCTGTTCAATACAGTGTGCGAATTAAATTCAAAAAATTTATTCACTGTTTTATTAAAGTGGATAAGAGGAGTTTAAATCCTTATCTTATTGAAGATTTAAATAGCACCATTTTGGCATTGCCGTTGCTCCAAATTGAAAAATGATAACAACGCCCATGTTCTGCATTTCACTTATTGTGAATACACTTTGCGAAAGTGAATTTGGGTGTTCCACAATTCGTTATCGGGAATTGGATTTTCTAACATGCAAAATGGATGTTCTGTATTTCGGTTTGTTCCATTTTTTGAACGCATTCAAATCACATTTTTTCTGTGAATTGATCTTTGATAGCTTCCTTCTGCTAGGAATCGGAGGGTTGCAGCAAGTTCTGGAATTAAAGGAATCGATGAAGGTATTATAAAAGGTTCTATTTCCTTTAGAACATATAAAAAAGCGTCTTTGCTTAATCTAAAATTACTTTATTTATCAGAACAATTCTACATAATTTTCACACACTTACATTGTGTCAGTTAAATCCAATATATTTGATTTGTCTCGCAAAATTCATCTTCTTATTTTTTCTCTTGAATTCTGCTTCACTTTTTCACTTAAAATTGCCAATGATATTGCATCCAAAAAACCCTGGTGTCGAAAAACCCAAATACGAGTATTAGATTTCCCTAAAATATAGAATTTTATAAGAATAAGAAAACACATTTATAATTACAATTACAATTTCAATTACAATTACAATTACAATTACAATTACAATTACAATTACAATTACAATTACAATTACAATTACAATTACAATTACAATTACAATTACAATTACAATTACAATTACAATTACAATTACAATTACAATTACAATTACAATTACAATTACAATTACAATTACAATTACAATTACAATTACAATTACAATTACAATTACAATTACAATTACAATTACAATTACAATTACAATTACAATTACAATTACAATTACAATTACAATTACAATTACAATTACAATTACAATTACAATTACAATTACAATTACAATTACAATTACAATTACAATTACAATTACAATTACAATTACAATTACAATTACAATTACAATTACAATTACAATTACAATTACAATTACAATTACAATTACAATTACAATTACAATTACAATTACAATTACAATTACAATTACAATTACAATTACAATTACAATTACAATTACAATTACAATTACAATTACAATTACAATTACAATTACAATTACAATTACAATTACAATTACAATTACAATTACAATTACAATTACAATTACAATTACAATTACAATTACAATTACAATTACAATTACAATTACAATTACAATTACAATTACAATTACAATTACAATTACAATTACAATTACAATTACAATTACAATTACAATTACAATTACAATTACAATTACAATTACAATTACAATTACAATTACAATTACAATTACAATTACAATTACAATTACAATTACAATTACAATTACAATTACAATTACAATTACAATTACAATTACAATTACAATTACAATTACAATTACAATTACAATTACAATTACAATTACAATTACAATTACAATTACAATTACAATTACAATTACAATTACAATTACAATTACAATTACAATTACAATTACAATTACAATTACAATTACAATTACAATTACAATTACAATTACAATTACAATTACAATTACAATTACAATTACAATTACAATTACAATTACAATTACAATTACAATTACAATTACAATTACAATTACAATTACAATTACAATTACAATTACAATTACAATTACAATTACAATTACAATTACAATTACAATTACAATTACAATTACAATTACAATTACAATTACAATTACAATTACAATTACAATTACAATTACAATTACAATTACAATTACAATTACAATTACAATTACAATTACAATTGCAATTACAATTACAATTACAATTACAATTACAATTACAATTACAATTACAATTACAATTACAATTACAATTACAATTACAATTACAATTACAATTACAATTACAATTACAATTACAATTACAATTACATTTACAATTACAATTACAATTACAATTACAATTACAATTACAATTACAATTACAATTACAATTACAATTACAATTACAATTACAATTACAATTACAATTACAATTACAATTACAATTACAATTACAATTTAAAAACTGATTTAACTTTGAATAAGAAAACTGATTAAACTTTGTCCTATACAAACTTGTTTCGTTTATCAAAACATCGGTTGTGAACTTAATCGATTTATTTTTAATTAGAACAATGAATTATTATTTACAAACATTTGCTTGTAATGAATAATTGTTTCGAGGAAATGTTTATTCAACTGTTTAAATAATGTCTGGTAGTATATGCACTCCTTTTTTTCCAAACGTTTTTAACGCGAATATTGATTGAAGAGTGATTTATTTCAAAATCGTTGACCTTTAAATTCCAATTAATTCCATTATTCATTAAGATATACATATGTATGTATGTTAGATTTGCAAATAAATTAAACAAAGTTCAATTTATGTAAATAAGTCCTCTAACTTACAATACAACAACAAAAAATAAGAAGAAGAAACTTAATTGAATTCTAATTACAGAGCTTATAAATAGAATGAGGGAAGGGCTTTAGGAGAGAAGGATATTGAAAATCCTTTTGTAAACAACTTGTTTTATTTTGGAAAAACACTTCAGCTGTTAGTAGCTTATCGTTCTTAATATAATACGAAGTAAATATACTCATACAAAATTTCAAATTCAATTAGAAAGGCTACCATCCTTTAAACATTCAAATTGAGTTAAGCGAGTATGCAGAGGTGGATTTAAGGCAGTTGCTTACTTGGGGCAGTGACTTTAATTTCTCAACTTATAAAAAGTCAGATTGGGGTATTTTACATGTGATGCACATTTTCTAAGAAGAATCTGAAAAACACAAGTCCTAAATGTCCTTCTTCTGCCCATGGATAGCCAAAACAAGGGTAACAAAAATTACTTAAACTGAGTCCTACACTGATTATTACATACAAAAACCACACCCAAGCCCTTTGGAACTTCAATTACAGGACTACACCCAACCAAAACACGAGAGACCAAGCTTTATGTACACGCTTCCTCGAATTGTGCTTTGTTTTCATTTAAGCTAATGACAGTAGTTGTTTCCAGAACGCGTCTTACTTGTCTCACATGACCACAGTCATAGTTTCTAATTTACTTTTAATTACTGCAAACACTAGGTATAATAGACGACCGAGCGACAGCAACGGCAACGGCAACGGCAACAGCGACGTAACAACAGAATATTACGTTAGAAATTACGGGAATGAAACAAGGAATCCAAAAATAATAATAAATGAAACGTCTCAACACACCTTGCGTCGTCGTTGACGTCGTCGTTGTGGCGATGGTGCCCAGCACGAGCGATGGCGCTGGTTATGGTCATCATGAACAGGAACCAGCAAACAGCTACCAGGAATAACAACGTCTCGTGTCTCGTCCTTGTCGTGTTTTTGGGTTCTCAATTACGAGTACCTACCAACTGCTTTGTTTGCTTTTATTGTTTTTGTGTTTTTTGGTTAGTTTGAATTGGAGTGCTTTATGTTGGATTTACACGTCTGACAAATTACCGTAATTTTCATTAATTCTTGATACTTTCTTCTAAATAATAAAATTATTATTTGATAAGAAATTATGACTCGAGACAGGAAGACAACGTTTGGTAATGCGGACAAATTGTCTGGGATTGTCCAACATTTGAAATGCCAAACGAACAAGTTACTTGTCATTTTTGGTTATGTTTCTTGCTTATGTATTTCTTGAAGGATCAAATGTAGAAGAAGAGCCGTCATCTAGTACTTGACAAACACTTTAAGATTAAGAAATACTTTACGCTATTTCCAGAAATTAAATTAATGAAAAAAAAAAGAGGCTGGGATGCGACCCACACTGATACTGATAACTTCCCATCCTGTCTGTCGATTTGTCTTGCTTAAAAGTTTGTAGGTTTTCGTGTTTTCTTAAAAAAGATCTCAGTTGAATTATTCTTAAAAAATTTAAAATTACCAACAATATTTTTCATATGGAGAAATAGTTTTAAGTTTGAAAATCTAGTTTTGTTAAATAGATTTTTAGTCGAAAACAAATTTTTACCAATTTTAGTAGCATTTCTTAAATTTTTACAAATTTGATGAATGAAATTAATTTGAGAGATATCAAGAACCGAACATCAATTTTTACCAAATTTGCATACTACTATTTCTTGTAGATTTTATTTTTTTATGAAAAAACTTACTGTTGGATTTTTATAAAAAATTTACTGAATGTCGAAAACAATATTTTCTGTGAGATTAAATAAGTTTGAAGCAAATATTTTTAATTTTTGAAAAGATATTTCAGTCGAAAATCAATTTTTACCAACTTTTGTTAAAATTTATTTTAAGTTTTTATTTTTTGCAAAAAAACTGTCAATTCGATTTTTCTCAATATTTTACTGCCTGTTGAAAAGAATATTTTTTAAAAGATAAAAATAGTTTAAAGCCAATATCTCAAAGTTTTGAAAAGATATTTGAGTCGAAAACCAATTTTTACCAACTTTTATTAATTTTTTTGTTTAGGTTTTTATTTTTTGTAAAAAAAAACTGTCCATTCGATTTTTCTCAACATTTTTCAGAATGTTGAAAGCAATATTTCTTATAAGATAAAGAACTGTCAATTAGATTTTTCTCAAAATTTTATCAGATGTCAAAAACATTATTCTTCGTTGCACAAAAATGTTTTGGAGATGAAATCATATTTTGGTCGTAAAATTTTCGAGGTGACAAATTTTTTTTTCAGTTTTTTTGATTTATAAAAAAACCGTTAATTGGATTTTTTCTAAAAATATACTTGTTTTGTATCACATTACAATATATAATATAAAATTTAATTCAAGTCTCTAGCGTCATTGGTTCATGAGATATTTAGGGTTAACCAAAAAGTTCACCTTTTTTTTAAACTGCTATGGTAAAAAAACCACCCACGCAATTTTTTTGAGAGCCCTTTCTGCATCTTTCTGCCTTATTATCTGTATAACAAAATTTATTTGAAGTCGATATCTCTTCTGGTTCTTGAGCTATGGACGACGAAAAAAACGTCGCGAACGTACGGACGTAGGGACGTACGTACACACGCACGCACAGACATCTTTCTAAAAATCTTTTACTTTGACTCTAGGGACCTTGAAACGTCGAGAAATGTAATGATTTTCAATTTGACAAATCGGACCCATTACAATAACTTCCTATGGGAAGTTAATAAAGTCCTTCAAATAAAACTAAACAAAAAAAAAACAAATTTTAAAATTTTAATAAACTTTTAGCAAAGTTAAAAAAGTAGAAGGAAGGACAAGTAGAAAATTGACATATTCCAAGCTCATTTTTTAACAAAATTTTGTTTCTTCCTTGAAAACTTTTTTTTTAGATATGTATCCACAATTTTTTTTGTATCAAAATTATTATTATTTTACTTTGCTTAGATTTATAAACTAGGCTAAGTTAGTTAGAGATGTACGGAATCCCATTTTTTCGATCTTTTGGTAAAAAAGTTAAATTCCACTAAATCTTGTGGGGTGTATGTTTTCAGATGTTGTTTTCTTTAACGTCATCTTACTGAATGTACAAGGTGGTCATTTTGACACTGGTAGCCGCATCTGAGGCTCAGAGGAGCCGCAAGTTATTGATGAGAAGCTAATGCGATGAGTGACAGTTTGGTTTGGATCATGAAGTACTTGGATTCTTGGAACGTTTTTCTTCAAAAATGAACTGGGTACAACGTTTTAGTCAACAGTGAAATTGAAGACATGGATTTGGAGGAATTGTGGTGTCTACTTTTTTGCGCACCAAATTCAAAAATAATACTTCGAGAAGTCAAGTGGTCACTTCGAAGCTTTGATTTTCCCCCTTTAAGACCGATCATCATTAAGCTACAATTCGTAGTCATCAACAAGGATCTGAAAAATTTATATGACATATTGCGGAAAAATGGCAACATTTAATGCTTAATGGTGTTTGTTTAGCCCACTCTTTACAATTCTTTTTCCTATAATACCAGTCAATATATAGTTTATTGGTTTGCCTTTTGAAGAAATTTAAGACCATCTAAGTCACTGAACTTGCTGCTGTATCCAAAAAGTCCGTTTATTAACTTCCCATATTAAGTTATTGTAATTGGTCCGATTTGTCGAAATGAAAATTTTGTTATTTCCCGACGTTTCTAGGTCCCTAGATTCGAAATAAAAGATTTTTAGAGAGATGTCTGTGCGTTCGTGTGTACATACGTTCGCGAATTTTACGAAGAAAAAATGATTTTATCTCAAAAACAATTTTGTGCAACGAAGAATAACGTTTTTAACATCTGTTAAAATTTTGAGAAAAATCGAATTGACATTTTTTTTATAAAAAATAAAAAAACTTCCCACTAAATTTTTCTTATAAGAAATATTGTTTTCAACATAAGAACAAATTTTGAGAAAAATCGAATTGTCAGTTTTTTTTACAAAAAATTAAAACCTAAGAAAAAAATTATTAAAAGTTGGTAAAAATTGATTTTCGACTCAAATATCTTTTCAAAAATTAAAAAATATCTGCTTCAAACTTTTTTAATCTCACAGAAAATATTGTTTTCGACATTCAGTAAATTTTTTATAAAAATCCAACAGTAAGTTTTTTTCATAAAAAATTAAAATCTACAAAAAATAGTACGCAAATGCTACTAAAATTGATAAAAATTGGTTAACGACTTAACATCTCGTTAACAAAAATAGATTTTGAAATCAAGCTATTTTATCATATGCAAAATATTGTTGGTTATTTTAAATTTTTTTTAGAATAATTTAACTGATAACTTTTTAACAAAACTTGAAATCCTACAATATAAATACAATTTAAATACATACATTTATTAATTTAAATTTTTTCAATTTGCCTTAGAAATATTTTTGTTATGCTATTATTAAATAGTTACAAATTTCTACGCGTTTTACTTTTGTAAATTTAATATTCTATGAAAAAAATTCGTCCGATATTTGACAGAAAAATTTATATAAGGTTTAAATAGAACCGGTCGTCTCAAATTTGGCAACCAAACGTTGAAGAGTCGACTGTGAAGGGCCACCACGTCTACCCAGGGCCGGATTTAGGTCCAGAGGCCTCGGGCAATAAAGGAGCCCGTCTCATGTTATTTTTATAATTTTCATTTTTGAAAATGAGCGCTCTCCAGTGTAATTTGTTACCATCAAAACCAAATACATTCTCCATGCAATTTCGAGGCTTGGGAATGTAGCTCTGAAATTTTGATTTTCGAAAATTTGGTAGAAAAATAGTTCCGGCGATTGATCTTTTCCATAGTCCTTTTCCTTTTTGTATGAGTCAATTAAAGACACAAATTGAACCAACTCATTTCCAAGACTAGGCTCTAAATCATCCGGATACACTTTCACCAATGCTTCCGCTGCAGCGTGCAAATTTTCAGAATCCATCTTCTCGATGTGATTCAGGAATCCAAATCTCGAACGTACATCTTCATAGGCATGCAATCTTCAGTAAGAGAAAAGGATAGTTGGTCATTCACTAGGATGAAGGCGGATACTTTGTATTTTTCTTTGGGTGACAGATTTCCGTCTTGTGCTTTCCCGTAATCGAACGGATTCAACCTCACATTTCTCCCTCTGGTGCGGGTGCGTGATTATACATATTCATCAGTATGTGATATTTTTTTGGCTGCTTCCTCGTATGTATCAAAATCATTTCGTTTGGATTCCACAAATGATTTCAATGATTCTAGTGCACGAATTGCCGATTCAAGAATCATTTTCGGGTCTTGCAACATCTTGTTTGTAGCGTTGAATCTCTTCAAGATATCGTTCCAAAATGTTGCAAACAAAGCGGTTTCGAGATCACTCATCTTTTGTAGAAGGTCCGTTGCTTCATTCCTCACGATGTCTTTTTGCTCTTTATTGGAAGATATGCTGGTTAGAGCTTCTTCGATTTCCGAATAGCCGTTGACTAAGGCTTTTAACGAGTGTCGCTGAGCTTTTTCAAGACTAGAAACTGGTCGCTTTTCTTCTCCGATAATTTCTCAATCAGAATTCGGTGCCGCTCTGTACTGGCTGTGAAAAACGTGTACAAATTCTGCACGAAATCAAATCAAAGAAAAAAAAATACATATCAAAGGAAAAGATGTTTACTAGTGTTTTCTAGTTGGAATTTGAAACAAAAATTTTCCGAGGTCTCTATTGTGGGGGCGCCCCGTTTGTGGAGGCCCGGGGCTTCTGCCCCGGTTGCCCTCCCCTAAATCCGGCCGTGCGACTACCGTAAATTGGGCGCAATGCTCGCAACGTTTGCGTTAACGAACACTCATTTTGATAATAAAGTTTTATCATTTGAACGTGCTGTTCAATCGTGTAACTTGCCATGATGATTTGGCATAAACAAGTGAATAATAAACAAAAGATTTGACAGATGTCACCACAACAAAATGGCCGCCACGGTGCCACCCTTTACAATATTTGAAGTTTTGACGAAAAATATTGAAAAAAAATTGAAAACATTAAATATTCACGATATTTCTGAAAAATATTTTTTTCTATAGTTTAAAAACAAATATCGGCACAGTCGAAACTTTAAACTGACCAAATTTAATAATTAAAAAATTTTACAACATTTTTCACAATAATCCAAATATATACTTTCCCAAAATATACTTTCTTACTTAAGGTGGCGCCAACCAACAAGCGTCTCCAGCCAGCTCGGTCCCTAGTTAGCTGTCTCCAGTTTCGCACGCCAAGTTGGTTAAGGTCTTAAAAATACTTTTATTAAAAACATGTTTTTAAAGATATTATAAGATCTAGTAAAAGGCGATTTAAAAAATAATTTTTGTTTTCATATAAGAAGTTTTATGGAAATAAATTTAAAAATTGTTAATTGTTATATCTGGTTAAATAAGACAGATTTGATGTTTTCATTACAAAATTAACTTATATGTATAACTTGGCCTTACATAAAAAAGAAGTTTACTTCCTTATTCTTTTTAAAAAAGCTAAATTTAAAAATGTCCTCTAAAAAAAAGACAGAAAAAAGAATTACAGTTTCGCATGAAACAATGCGTTAAGATATGCTCAAAATCTTCTGAATTCATATAATTTTTGTCCTTCGTGTCCTTATCCAATTCCATTTACATACTTTTGGTGCACTATAAAATCCAATTTTAAGTCTACATATAAAAATATCTATGTACATCATGTACATCTACATATATTGACTAAAATTAATGGTATGATTTAACAAAGGATATAGAATAGGATATAAAAAATATGCATTTAAACTGAATAAATACATTGTACGTGCTAAAAGGGTTTCATTTTGTGTTCATTTTTTTTTTTCTATCTTTATTATTCAAAGCTTATATTTTGCATTCTACTATGCAATTTGTTCAAATAAAAATAAAGAGAAATGAATTCACGGACACCATAAAATTCTAGAACCATGCGATTTTGCAGCATTTATATACATATAAGTAGATAGGTAACATATGAATGTGGATGTGGAACCTACCCTTATTGTACATCCAATTGTTTCTCTCTCTCAAAATCCATTAACTAGAATGCAAATATAGTAGAAGTAGGTACCTATAACATGTACTTAATACTTATGCATACTATAAAGGAAAAAATATATAATATACAAAATGCGCGCAGTAATTAAATGCAATTAAAAATAACTCTAATTATTGTCCTTTATACTCGCGCATACCATCTGATGGTGATATGGTGTTGGGTAGGGGTGTTGTATGAGTGCAGTAAATGCATCGTTAAGTTTAGACTGCATGTAATACTACACTGCACTGCACATACAAATGCAATGTGTACAGAACTGTAGCACTTGCAATCGCATTTTCTAAGGGATGTTGAATTGTGGAATACAAACTGCAACAGGACATCCGTTTGGAATTTTTGAACAGCATATAACATAGTCATAGTCATAGGTAGTGAAGTCAAGCCCATTGGGATATATGAAAGTTCCGTTTGTCGTGCCTTGACAATCACTCATGTGGATAGCAAATATGAGAACAGAGTAAAGTTAACATAACGAGGGATGGGCTTACATTTTACAGAGCTGTGCTTAAAAGAATTTAACAAATGAATATATTTCTGAGTAAAAATTAATTAAAAAAAGAAGCTGGGATGCAACCCACACTGATAACTTTACATCCCATCTGTCGATTTGTCGCGAACGTACAGACGTACGAACGTATGTACACACGCACGCACGGACATCTTTCTAAAAATCTTTTATTTCGACTCTAGGGGCCTTGAAACGTCGAGAAATGTCAAAATTTTCAATTTGACAAATCGGACCCATTACAATAACTTCCTATGGGAAGTTAAAAAAGAGGCTGGGATGCAACCTACACTGATAACTTCCCATACCGTCTGCCGATTTGTCTTGCTTAAAAGGTTTGTAGGTTTTCGTGTTTTGTTAAAAAAGGTGTCAGTTGAAATATTTAAAACAAAATTTAAATTACCAACAATATTTTGCATACGATGAAATAGTTTGACTTCAAAATCTATTTTAGTTAACGAGATTTTTAGTCGAAACCCAATTTTTACCAATTTTAGTAGAATTTCTTAAAAGTTTTTATTTCTTTAAACAAATACAAATTAGATGAATGAAATTAATTTGAAGTCAATGTCTTCTATTATTTATGAAAAAACTGACTGTAAGATTTTAATAAAAATGTATAGAATGTCGAAAACAATATTTTGTGTAAGATACAAATTTTTAAAAAGAAGCTGGGATGCGACTCACACCGATAACTTCCCATCCTGTCTGTCGATTTGTCTTGCTTAAAAGTTTGTCTATATGTATCAATTTTTACCAAATTTGCGTACTATTTTTTGTAGATTTTATTTTTTTTTATGAAAAAAACCGACTGTTGGATTTTTATATCGAATGATATATGAATATCGAAAACAATATTTCTGTGAAATAAAATAAGTTTAAAGCCAATATTTGTAATTTTTAAGAAGCTATTTAAGTCGAAAGTAAATTTTTACCAAGTTTTAGTATTGTTTTTTTTTTTTTTAGGTTTTTATTTTTTGTAAAAAAACTGTCAATTCGATTTTTCACAAAATTTTATCGAATGTTGAAAACAATAATTCTTATAAGTTAAAATTAGTTAGAAGCCATTATCTCAAATTTTTGAAAAGATATTTGAGTCGAAAATCAATTTGTATCACCTTCTATAATTTTTTTTTAGGTTTTTATTTTTTGTAAAAAAAACTGTCAATTAGATTTTTTTCAAAATTTTTCCTAATGTTGAAAACAATTTCTTATAAGTAAAAATTAGTTAGAAGCCATTATCTCAAAGTTTTGAAAAGATATTTGAGTCGAAAATCAATTTTTACCAACTTTTATTAATTTTTTTAGGTTTTTATTTTTTTTAAATTGTCAATTCGATTTTTCTCAAAATTTTTCAGAATGTTGAAAACAATTTTTCTTATAAGATAAAATAAGTTTGAAGCCTTAATCTCAAGTTTTTGAAAAGATATTTGCGTCGAAATTCAATTTTTACCAACTATGAGTACTTTTTGTTTAGGATTTTATTTTTTATAAAAAAACTGTCAATTAGATTTTTCTCAAAATTTTATCAGATGTCAGATCGTTGCACAAATTGGCTTTGGAGATGAAATCATATTTTGGTCGTAAAATTTTCGAGGTGACAAATTTTTTTTTCAGTTTTTTTGATTTATAAAAAAAACCGTTAATTAGATTTTTTTCCAAAAATATACTTGTTTTATATCACGTTACTATATATAATATAAAATTTAATTCAAGTCTCTAGCGTCATTGGTTCATGAGATATTTAGGGTTATCCAAAATTGTCACCTTTTTTTTAAACTGCTATGGTAAAAAAACCACCCACGCAATTTTCTTGAGAGCCCTTTCTGCATCTTTCTGCGTTATTATCTGTATAAAAAAATTTATTTGAAGTCCATATCTCTATTGGTTCTTGAACTTTTGACGACGAAAAAAACTTCCACACATGAACAGACATCTCTCAGAAAATCTTTTATTTCGACTCTTGGGACCTTGAAACGTCGAGAAATGTCAAAATTTTCAATTTAACAAATCGGACCCATTACAATAACTTCCTATGGGAAGTTTAAAAAGATATTTGAGTCGAAAATTAATTCGTACCAACTTTTATTAACTTTTTTTTTGTTTTTTGTAAAAAAACTGTCAATTTGATTTTTCTCAAAATTTTACCAGATGTTAAAAACGTTATTTTTCGTTGCACAAAGTTATTTTGAAGATAAAATCATTTTTGTTCGTAAAATTTTCGAGGTGACAAATATTTTTTTAAATATTTTTTTTTGATTTAAAAAAAAACGCGTTAGTTGGATTTTTTTCCAAAAATATACATATTTGTTTGGTGTCAAGTTACAATATATATTAATATAAAATTTAATTCAAGTCTCTAGTGTTATTGTTTCGTGAAATATTTTGGGTTAACCAAAATGTTCAACTTTTTTTTTAAATTGCTATCGTAAAAAAACCACCGCCTCAATTCTTTTGCGAGTCCTTTCTGCATTATGATCTGTATAACACAATTTATTTGAATTCAATATCTCTACTGGTTCTGGAGCTATGGACGACGAAAAAAACTTCCCGAACGTTCGTACACACGCACACTCAGTGTCCTCTAAAAATCTTTTATTCCGAATCTAGGGACCTTGAAACGGCCCGGCGGGAAATGTCTAAATTATCAATTTCAACGGACCGATTACAATAACTTCCTATGTTAAGTTAAAAAGATATTGGTAAGTGACCCACACGTGTCTGTCAATATTTCAAAAGGTTTTACAAAATGTTTTTTTTTTTTAAACATTATTTGTAAGATAGATACAAACGTTTGAAGTCAATAACATTCTTTGTTCTCAAGAAACTTGATTAGAGAACCATTTATTATTTATTTAGTTGTGTTTGTAGGTTTTTTTTTTTTTTTTTTTTTTTTGAAAAAAGGTGTCAATTGGATTTTTTATAAAATAAAAACTCAAAGTTAACAAAATTGTTTTATGTTTTGCATGTCTGATCTTGTTCCTGAGATATTTTAGCTGAAAACAAATTTTAACAAATTTTACAAGTTAGTAGAATTTTTGGAAGGTTTTTAACTATCAAGTCGATTTTTCTAAACATTTTACCAGGTGTCAAAAACGTTATTCTTCATTTTTTGTTTACAGAATATTCGACGTGACAAATATTTCTTTTCAGTTTTTTTGAAGTTAAAAACAAACCGTTAGTTGATTATTTTTTCAATTTTATACCAACATATTAACTAAGTACTTTATTAAAGTGGCACTACAGTTCTGTGTGAGCTAGGGTCTCATTCAACAAACTTCTCAATCTAGCTCGGTCAATAGCTAGGTGTCGCCAGTTGCGCACTCCAAGTTGGGTGAGGTCTTCCTATACTGTGCTGTCCTGTGGGCGTGAATTCGAAGACTTTCCGGCAGTGTTGGGACCTTCGAGAAGCAAAAGAGTGGTAGAAATGATGTCAAAAAGGTGGTAGAAAAGTGGTAGAAATTAAAACCCATATTTATGTAGTAAATCTTATATTCAATACCTTATTAAAAAATACAAAAAATTAAAGAAACAATAATTCAGTTCTTTCAGTTTCAAATATCACAATTCACAATAATTAAATTAGTTAGAAAAACTTAAAATTAATTTTTGCTATATAGACCGCCGGAAAATTTAAATTTTGAAGGATATTTCAGTAATGCTTTCGGAGGATTAAAATTCTGAAAATTTACTGAAATTTCCCTTGCAGCCAAAATGTTGTGAACGGTTGTAGTTTTTAATTTATTTCTTTTTTCATTTTTAAATCTGAAAATTTGCGTTCAGCAGCAGCGCTGCTATGCGGTAAGCAACAAAGCTCCAACATAAAGGAAGATACCTATGTTTTCAAAAATTAAATTGTACATTTTCTCCAACTAATTTTATCCACTCATTATTAATTAACTCTAGTTCTGAGTTATTTATAGTTGGTGAAAAATGTGTCGTGGGACCTAAAACTGATGGCATTGTTCCATCAATGACGTTTTTCGTTTTTAAATATTTGAAAAATTTTAGTTCATCGTTTGAAAGGTTTTCGTAGTTGCATTACATCTTGTTCAACAATATCATTTTCAAGTAAGTAGGTACCTTTCAAAGTAAAGGCCAAAATACATTTGAGAATATGGTAAATAGTTTTCACTGTTTTTTATATTTGTGTTTACATTAATATTTTCTGGTTTTACAAAATTTTTCTTTAAATTTAATTTTAATGGAGTCATACTTTCGAATATCAAGTGTATTTTTGTGTTCTCAGATTGAAATGTTTTATTTAACTCGTTTATAATTTTAAGATTTATTGACAAAAAATTTAAATATACTAAATTGTCTTTGTTTTTTAAAAAATTAAAAATTTGTGAAGCCTTAAAAGAAGGTTTTTCAAATGCGAGCAAAATAAAGTAATGAAACAAGGGATCTCACTGCTCTATAATTCGGTTTATGACCATTTCCATTGAAAGCCAACGAGTTTGGCAAACCTTTAAAATTTGGTGTTCATTAACCCCAAGTGCTTTTTGGAAGGTAAAGAAATCCTATTGTTTTTTCGCACTGTGGCAAAAATAGAAATAGATATCCCTTATTGATTTCTCTATTTGCCCTGGTAAACATTTAGCAGCATAAGTGGAGCACAAACTCAAATTATGGCAGGTACATCCAATTGTAAAAATATTAGGTTTAATATTTTTTAAACGTGAGGCTACACCGCTTAATGAACTTGTCATAACAGCTGCATTGTCTGAAGCGAATCCTGTTATATTTTGAATGGGAACATTAAAATGATTTAATGTTTCTACAATTTTATTGTAAATTGATTCGGCTGTTGAGTCCTCTAGCTCAAACAACCCAAAAAACTTGTCTCTTACTAACCCCTCAACTGAATCAAAATACCTCACAAGAACAACAAGACACTTTTTTGATGAAACATCAGTGATTTCATCTCCAAAAAAAAACTCCAAACTCTAAAATCCAAAACTCCAAAGATAATAAATTAGTGGATTAAATACTTGGAAAAATTAAATGAAACTTCTTCGTTGATAATATTCATCTATCTGTGGCAAAAGTAAACAATCTATTTTAAACAGAGATTAGACATGGCATGAAGATCACACAACAGCAACATAGAGAAAAAGAAAGATAACTGAGGTGAAAAAGTGCATGGGAGAAATCCATCATAGCGATTTTATATGCTGTTGTGTTTGTGGAGTGGACGCGTGGAGTTGTAGTCGTATGCGTATGGTATATGGTAGAAGGTAGAGTTTAATGAAAGGTGAACGGTGAGTTGCAAAAAGTGGTAGAATTTGCTCTTTAGGTGGTAGATTTTCATGAACACCAAAAAGTGGTAGAAATACCACTTAAGTGGTAGAAGTCCCAACACTGCTTTCCGGGCTGCAGCATTGGTTTCCATGCTCCATCTCAGTCTTTTATCCTTCTGCCTGTATAGCCCCTACAGCTTGTCGTTCCATTTTCTCATCCACTCCCCTTCTATGCATACGGGAAAAACTTTTCTCTCAAAACGAACAAAATTGCTTTCATCCGCTTTTGTCATAGTATATGCTTCTGCACCGTATATCAATTGTTTTTTTTTTTTTTTGCCCATCAAAGAAAGAGCTTTTAGCAAGAGTAATTCTTGGTTTGATCTCAGCGCTGGTATTGTTTTCTATGTTCATAGGGAAGCCTAGGTAGACTACCTCAAAGTTACGCCTGTCGATGATGAAGTTTTGACCGAGACGTCGGTGTTGTAGGCCCTTTCTGGATGGCAGCATGTATTTTGTTTTGCCCTCATTAACCGTTAAGCCCATTTTTGCCGCTTCTGCCTTAATACTCACAAAAGTCCCATTGACATCACGCTGAGTTCTTCAGATTGTGTCAATGTCATCAGCATATGCTAGTTATTGGACAGACTTTTGAAAGATAGTGCCTCTAGTATTGACGTAGAAGCTCTGTACTATTTTTTCATGGACGATGTTAAAGAAATCGGATGACAACGCATCACCCCTTGTCTAAAGCCTTTTTTGACATCGAAAGGTTCTGTTAAAATGTTTCCAACCTTTATGGAGCAGCGGGAAATTTCCATGGTCATTCTACACAAACGGACGAGTTTGGCAGGGTTGTCGAAACTAGACATGGCTATATACAGTTCGTTCCTGTAGATGCTGTCATATACTGGAACGAAAAATCGATGAAGAGATGGTGGGTTTCGATTTGACGTTCTTGGGTTGTTGACTGTGGTCTTTCTTGGTCTAAAACTACACTGATAAGGACCTATGAGGTTATTGACGATGGGATTTAGACCTTCACATATTACGGCAGAGAAGATTTTGTAATTGATGTGAAGTAGACAGATGCCTTTATAGTTGGTGCAATTGCTTTTTTTAGTATCGGGCAAACAATACTGAGGTTTCAATTTACAAGACAAAAGTGGAAACATCTGAGTAGAACCGCAGTCAATGTTGAGGAAGGACCACTTCTGCATAGTGGCGTCTTTAGGCATGGGCCCGGTGGGCCAGGGCCCAGAGCCCCGCAATTATTTGAAAAAAATGAATGAATCTAATCGAAATAAGGTTAGTAGACATTAACAGAAAAACAAGTTTAATTTTACTCTCCGTTCCCTTGAAATTCTCCTCCTCAACAGCTTAAACTTCTGCCAACATGAATCTTTAGTCATACACCTGCATACGCTGTCAACATTATTTTAACAACTCTGCTTTTGTTCTACTCTACAGTTCTGCACAAATGTTGGCTTTTCAACTCACTCCATAAACAAACACAAAGTTGTCCCATGATGAACTGTACCATGATGAAATGAGTCGGATAGAACAATTTAGTTTCCTTTCCTCATTCTTCCTCTCTGTTCAATGGAAGAAATAAAGCCTATGTCCTTTGTCTCCACTCTGCTCATCTTCACAGTGCTCATCTGCGTATGTCGGTGTTTGGTTGGGGTAGGTTTATTAAAAGAAAAAAAAAAAATACATCGTAACATCCTAAGGATTTTCTGGCCAAACCGTATATCAAATGAGGTCCTTCATAGAAGGACAGGTCAGGAACCTATAGACTCTATAATACGAAAGAGTAAGTGGCAATGATGGCGCGTAGGCGTAATAGAGGCCCTATGCCCCTTAAAGGGTTCCCAACGAACTTAACAGGTCTGAGGACCTAAGCAAGTAAGTAAGTAAGTATGATATTTCAATAGAAGAATGTAGAGGACAAAGCTATGATAATGCGTCTGATATGTCGGGAAAATATTCTGGTTTGCAAGCAAGATTAAAGGAGAAGTGCGAATTTGCTGCATTTGTACCTTGTGCAGCACATTCTCTTAACTTAGTAGGCCTTCATGCGGCTGGTTGTGTGCAGGAGGCAACAAGTTTCTTTCAAGTGGTTCAAAAAATAAAAAAAATGTCTGCTTCTACCCATCGCTGGAATAATTTGAATGAATGTTTAGGTTCAAATAGTGTTCTTAAAAGCTCTTAAACAAGATGGTCTGCACGAGCTGATGCAGTTAACGCGCTACATCATGGTTATAAGCAAATTACTGAAGCCTTGACATCTATCTCTAGAGATCCAGAGCAAGCTCCAGACACAAAAAGCGACGCGCTAAGCCTGTCTAAGAAAATGTCAAAACTGGAGTTCCTCATTTTAACAGAAATTTGGAACACAATATTAGAAAGAATTCATAAAACCAGCAAGAGCCTTCAAAAAGATACAATAACGATTGACGTTGCTGCCAATTTGTTTTGTTCACTATGTTCTTTCATAAATGATCTAAGGGAGAATTTTGATGAATTTGAAGCGTGTGCCAAAATTCAGAATCCGGATGCTAATTATAAAAACTTAATGCAACGAAAAATAGTACGAAGTTCGCGTGCCACATATTTTGATGGTCCTGCACCATCCGTCCAGCTAATTGGGAAAAAAAAAGTTTAAAATATCAACTTTTTTTCCAATTATTGACACTATTACTTTGCAATTAAAAAAAAGATCCAATTGCTATCAAAAAATGAATGCATCGTTTGGCTTTTGTTGTCGATTGCAATATTTGACTTCAGTGGAGTTGCAAAATTTTTGCGAACAGTTTTCAAAAAAATACCATAGAGAACTTGAGGTAGAATGCCTGCACCTCGTACAGTATTTAAAAGAATTCAATAAAGATGTAAATGAAGATCTTATTACAATATCAAAATTGTACAGTCTAATTACAGTGGATGAAATTGGGAACACATTTCCGAATGTAGAAACTGCCTGTAGATTTTTTATCTTTTATGGTTTCAAATTGCAGAGGAGAACGTTCATTTTCAACTTCGAAGCACAATGCTACAATATAGACTAAACAGCTTGTCAATTGAAAATGAATTACTGCAGGAAATCGAATTTGATGACTTAATTCATGATTTTGCAACCGACAAAGTCAGAAAAGTATGCCTTCAATAATATTTTATTGCATACTTAAACTTTCATATATATCTAAAAAAAAAAACAAATCAAAACAAATATAAAGAAATAAACTTACATAAAATTAAAAAAAAAGAGGCTGGGATGCGACCCACACTGATAACTTCCCATCCCGTCTATCGATTTGTCTTGCTTAAAAGTTTGTTTAAATGTATCAATTCTTACCAAATTTGCGTTCTATTTTTTGTAGATTTTATTTTTTTTATGAAAAAACGGACTGTTGGATTTTTATAAAAAAATTACTGAATATAAAAAACAATATTTTCTGTGAAATAAAATAAGTTTGAAGCCAATATTTTTAATTTTTGAAAAGCTATTTGAGTCGAAAATCAATTTTTACCAACTTTTATTAATTTTTTGTTTAGGTTTTTATTTTTTGTAAAAAAACTGTCAATTCGATTTTTCTCAAAATTTTTCCTAATGTTGAAAACAATATTTCTTATAAGTTAAAATTAGTTAGAAGCCATAATCTCAAATTTTTGAAAAGAAATTTAAGTCGAAAATCAATTTTTACCAACTTTTGTTATTTTTTTTTTTCGGTTTTCAATTTTTTGTAAAAAAACTGTCAATTCTATTTTTTTCAAAATTTTACTGAATGTTTAAAACAATATTTTTTGAAAGATAAAAGTAGTTTAAAGCCAATATCTCAAAGTCTTGAAAAGATATTTGAGTCAAAAATCAATTTTTACCAACTTTTTTTTTATTTTTTTTTTAAGTTATTATTTTTTGTAAAAAATCTGTCAATTCGATTTTTCTTAAAATTTTATCAGATGTCAAAAACATTATTCTTCATTGCACAAAATTGTTTTGGAAATAAAATCATATTTTAGTCGTAAAATTTTCGAAGTGACAAATTTTTTTTTTCAGTTTTTTTGATTTATGAAAAAACCGTTAATTGAATTTTTTTCAAAAAAATATACTTGTTTTGTATCACGTTACAATATATAATATAAAATTTAATTCAAGTCTCTAGCGTCATTGGTTCATGAGATATTTAGGGTTAACCAAAATTTTCACCTTTTTTTTAAACTGCTATGGTAAAAAAACCACCCACGCAATTTTCTTGAGAGCCTTTCTGCATCTTTCTGCCTTATTATCTGTATAACAAAATTTATTTGAAGTCGATATCTCTTCTGGTTCTTGATCAATGGACAACGAAATAAACGTCGTACGGATGTACGAACATACGGACGTATTTCGAGAACCCTTGAATTTAATGAATTTCAAACAACGTTTTATAGTTTATTTTTAATTCTGATTTTTGAACCCAATCATCTATTTTTACTCTATCCTTAAAAATATTTTCAGAATATTGAAGGGCTTAAAGATTTAGAAAAATCATAAAACAAAATACTTAAAAAGCGTTTCGAAATTTTAAAACGTGATAAAAGATTTAAAGCCATCAAACCATCAAATTTGTTGGCCAGGAATAAAACAAGTGAAAATTATTGTATCAGAAAATTTAATTCCTCACAAAAGTCTCTCGAGCTTAATTATTGAATATACATAGCTCAGTTTTTGAGTTGTATCAAAAACATTGAAAACTGACCAGTCACCAGTGTGACCACACCAATTGAAATTTCAGAAGAATATGGGTGAATTTAAAATTTTAAAAAGAGGCTGGGATGCGACCCACACTAATAACTTCTCATCCCATCTGTCTATTTGTCTTGCTTACAAGTTTGTAGGTTTTCGTGTTGGGTTAGAAAAGTTGTTAGTTAAATTATTATTACAAATTTTAAAATTACCAACAATATTTTTCATATAAAGAAATTTTTTAGTTTGAAAATCTAGTTTTGTTAAATAGATTTTTAGTCGAAAAATTTTGTTTACCAATTTTAGTAGCATTTCTTAAATTTTTAGAAATTGGATGAATGAAATTATTTTAAGAGATATCAAGAACAAAACATCAATTTTTACCAAATTTACGTACTATTTCTTGTAGATTTTATTTTTTTTATGAAAAAAAGAACAGTTGGATAGTTTCTGTGAAATAAAAATGGTTTGAAGACGATATTTTTAATTTTTAAAAGCTGTTTGAGTCGTAAGTAAATTTTTACCAAGTTTTAGTATTGTTTTCTTTTAAGTTTTTATTTTTTGTAAAAAAAACTGTCAATTAGATTTTTCTCAAAATTTTACTGAATATTGACAACAGTATTTTTTAAAAGATAAAAGCAGTTTAAAGCTAATATCTCAATGTTTTGAAAAGATATTTGAGTCGAAAATGAATTTTTACCAACTTTTATTAATTTTTTTGTTTAGGTTTTTATTTTTTGTAAAAAAACTGTCTATTCGATTTTTCTCAAAATTTTACCAGATGTTAAAAACTTTATTTTTTGTGACTCAAAATTATTTTGGAGATAAAATCATTTTGTATTCGTAAGATTTTCGAGGTGACAATTTTTTTTCAGTTTTTTTGATTTATAAAAAAATCGTTAGTTGGATTTTTTTCAGTTTTTTTGATTTATAAAAAAATCGTTAGTTGGATTTTTTTTTTAAATATACTTGTTTGGTATCACGTTACAATATATATTATAAAATTTAATTCAAGTCTCTAGCGTTTTTGGTTCGTAAGATATTTAGGGTTAACCAAAATTGTCACCTTTTTTTTAAATTGCTATGGTAAAAAAACCACCCACGCAATTTTCTTGAGAGCCCTTTTTGCATCTTTCTGCCTTTTTATCTGTATAACAAAATTTATTTGAAGTCGATATCTCTTCTGGTTCTTGAGCTATGGACGACGAAAAAAACGTCGCTAACGTACGGACGTACGGACGTACGGACGTAGGGACGTACGTACACACGCACGCACAGACATCTTTCTAAAAATCTTCTACTTTGACTCTAGGGACCTTGAAACGTTGAAAAATGTCAAAATTTTCAATTTGTCAAATCGGACCCATTACAATAACTTCCTATGGGAAGTTAAAAATTCGTATTGGAGTGTTAATTTTTGATACAAGAATTTTTGGTCAGCACTGTTCCGATTGCACAGAGAAAGTGCGAATATCCTATTCTCTACCAACTCGTATGATGATGGATGTAAAGTGCATACAAAGCATAAGTTAACTTCTTTTATTTAAAAAAGAAAAAAAAACAAACTACATATAATTCTATTGTTTTTTTTTTTAGGTTTATTGTTTTGGAACAAATGCAATTTAGATTATACCCATGGTATAAATCTTTTGTGCGTGTTCACTAACAATAGTTCCGTCTAGTTAGATTATAAAGCTAACTATGATTTATTTATATGATTTATGATGACAGCGTCTTTGTGGCGCATGTACGAGTACGAATATTACGATGTACGGAATGGTACATTTATATATGGATACTCGAATGGGTGCAGCATGCAAAGGCTTTTTATTTAAACAAAAAGGTCAGCCATCTAACGTCGAGTTCGAGTGAGTATGATGCCAACCGACGAACTGAGGCTCTGATAAAGGATTTTAAATGCTAATAAATCATTCTATTTATAGTTTTCTATATAGCTTTAGTCAGTACGTTACATATAATTAGATCCTGTTGCATTTTTAAGGATATACCCACTATACTAAAAGCCACATGCGTGATGGTTAGCGATTTTTCGAAAACAGAGAGTAAATATAATTGTTAGAATTTGAATTACAAATCATTAGTTTTGAACGAAAATAGTCCTAAGCTTTTGTTCTCTTTTTTAAAATGTTTGGTCCTAAACCAAGTATTCTCAAAATACATCACTTCAATTCAAAACTTATCAATCAATTAAGCATTGTTGAATTTGTTGTCCTCTAAGGTTAACATTTCTGCTTCATATCTTATAAGAAATTCACAAGAAAATAATTGAATGTCCATCACTCATGTATAATTATTGTTGACATTCAACAATAGAGGATAATATCATGTTTTTCACTAAACATTACTCCTTACACTCTATCAGCACTTTCTCTGATGTGCTGATATATTTGCATTATGCATTTCAAAATTTCACTTTGCATGAAAAATAACCTCCTACTCAACTTGCACTCAGACAATCTGTCATCAAGAATGACTGACTAGTTGACTGCATTATCCTTTTCTTCGGTATCAAAAAATACAAAAATACATTAAATCAAGAGGTTGAATATATGAAGGAGAAATATAAATGTCTCCACCATCACCTTTCATACTTTTCAGCATTTATAATGCTTTATGCAATTATTGTTCAGTACTTGATGTTATACAATCTGAGAAGTGATGTTGCATTTTTGAAAGTTTTATAATATTAATTATTTGAACACAATTGATTTTTTTTTTTTGAAAAAGACACAATACGATCTTTTTGAAAATATACATCGTTTCTATTTTTAACTTCCAATAGGAAGTTATTGTAATGGGTCCGATTTGTCAAATTGAAAATTTTGACATTTCTCGACGTTTCAAGGTCCCTAGAGTCGAAATAAAAGATTTTTAGAAAGATGTCTGTGCGTGCGTGTGTAGGAACGTTCGTACCTTACGTCCGTACGTCCGTGACGTTTTTTCGTCGTCCATAGCTCAAGAACCAGAAGAGATATCGACTTCAAATAAGTTGTGTTATGCAGATAATAAGGCAGAAAGATGCAAAAATGGCTCTCAAGAAAATTGCGTGGGTGGTTTTTTTTTACCATAGCAGTTTAACCCTAGACCCGTGTACTTAAAAAATTCTAGTTTACGTGTACTTGGGCACTGTGTGCCCACGAAGGTTTTTCCTATGAATTACTTGAAAATAGTGAAATAATAAAAAAATATTTTACAAACACTATTATTTTTTGTGATATTATTTATTTGAAAACAAAATTTAAAAAAGCTTTTAAAGTAATAGGTAATTTACAACCACCACTTTTTGAAATTAATTTGTATTTCTATTTTTTTGGCGCTTTGCTGGTGGACCGGCTGAAGTTGATGGAAGTGAATCTCCGTCAAAATGTTCATCTTCTTCGGTTTTGGTAGTATCAATTGCAGTTTTGGTCACAAAACATTTCTCGCACATTCTTATGTAATGCTTACTGCAAGCTGCAACATAGCACAGATCGCAGACCGCCGTAGTTTTGTTGTCCCTTTTTTCTTTCTTGCAGGTATCACAACGTTGCTTTGCTTTGGATTGTCGGTAAGGTACTTATAGATGTAATTTCATACCCGATCAAACTCATTGCTGTTTTAACACTTTTTTGAAGAGTTGGCTTAGCTATTCGATTTTTGATATGGCTATCTGCAAGTTCAAAGGCCAATTCTTTCAAAAATTTCTTTCTTTTTTCTGACCTTTTCTTGCTCGAATACCAGTTAGGCTGACAGACATCAAACATTCTATACGCTGCAACTCCTGCACAATCCAAAAGGTTGTAAAAGAGAGTAACAGGCCAACGATTAGTTTTTCGCTTGCAGGTATAAACTGTTGCCAAACGGTCGAATGTATCAACTCCTCCTTTGGTTGAGTTGTAATCCATAATAACTGCAGGTTTTTTTGTGACCTCATCAATTTTATCCTCATGCTGAGCAGTGGACAGCATTAGCAAATTTTTTTTTGTATTGCTTGCGTAGCTACACAACTGCAAGGATCTCGAATAGCAAAATTTTATTGAAAATTTGTCCCTCGTTTGCTTGAAGATTTTATCCACTGGTGTAAATGGCTTTGGCAATTGTGGCTTATTGGACTTTATAGTACCAATCGTGATTGTTCTTTTACTCATAAGCTCCAAGGCTAATGGTACCGATGTAAAATAATTATCTGTCGTTATGTTGTTATTCATGCCTAAATATCTCTCAGCTAACCGCATTACCATCTGGTGAGATATGCCATCGGACCGATTATCGCATGGTTGCTGGCCAACATAAATTTCACCTCGAAGTGGATAACTGTTTACGGCGTCAACTATCCAAACAATTTTGATGCCATATTTTCCTGGCTTGTTTGGCATAAACATTTTGAACGGGCATCTTCCCCTTGAGCCGACCAACTGTTCATCTACTGTCAGCTCCTTTGACGGTTGGTAAAACTCAACAAGATTTTGTTGAAACAAATCCCAAACGTACCTAGAAAATTGGTAAAAATTTGTAAGCCTATCAATCAAACATTTTATCTTTTATACCTAAATACAGCTAATTTGTCAATTTGAAGACGAAACGCTCTAGTTCTTCCGTCATCGAAACGTGTAAAGCGTCGTATTTGTTCAAATCGTTCCAGAGACATAACGGCGCGGTAGAATGGTACACTTGTTGGATGAAAAAGATATTCGCTTCCACCCCATAGGCTTTTTCAGCTCCAGCATACAACAAAATTGCAATATATGCATATATTTCCTCTTCAAATGTGTCATACCATCTACGCATTTGCTTTGGGTTGAGAGACAAACGATTCTCCTCGTAAGTTCTCTTTGCCTTTCTGTTTGTCTCCAGCACAATATTTCCAACAATATTTGGAGTAACTAAGGACTTGAAAACCTCAGCCTTTCTCGAAAACAAGTTGGTGCATTTTGGAACATGTCTCATTCGTTCATTTCGATTTCTTATTGTTCTTTGTCTTTCGCTTTCGTCCGGCATTGACCACCAAATGTCATCGAATTTGGCATTTCCAACATACCGCATTCCTCTGTTTGGTGCAATAGGGTCTTCATCTTCGTGTCCATTCCGGCTTCCTTGCTGTTGTCTTTCTGCCTCCTCTTCTTCTTCCATATCTAAACCAGCCTGCGAAACCCGTGTATCCAACAAAGCAGTATCTGGTTCATAGTTTGGATCATCGGCATCTGATAAATCTCCATCGTTATCAGTATCACTATCCTCCTCAGTGTCAATGCGTCGAACTTCCTCCTCTTCTGCATCTAGGAACCTGGAGTAATTCTTATCAAAGAACTCTTGCTCCGCCGCAGTCAAATCGCAGTTGGAAGATGCATTCAGGAGATACAGAACACGATCCATTGTAGCATCCATGATTCTCTATTATTATAGGATCTCATAAATAATAGGCGTAAATTTAAAAAATTTAGGTACTTACTTTAGTAGATAAAAAAATATTTTTCACAAAAAAAGCACTTGATCACAAAGAAATCGCACCAAAATAACTTGTTTACGCAAACAAATTTCAACCGATGTAAAATCAAAAAAAAATTACTGTATTACCTAGCAAAACAGTAAAAATTCTCTAATACGAAAGCTTTGTAAATAGAATCTCTCTATTTCTATATTTTTTTTCTAATCTTTGTAATGCTTTTCCTGAAAGAAAGTGACCATTCTTCAGAATAATATTATTTTCATCCATGCACCAATCTCTTCAATTTTGTATTTATTTTTGAAAGTGTGACTAGAGGACTTTGACTGTAAAAATCGATTGCTGAAGTGATTGCTACGGTGAAAAATGTAAAAACAGTCGATGTCCCGGAACAAGTAAAAGAAATAAATTGTCCCTTATTGGAAATTTTTCAAATGGCTCCCAGTTTTTCTTTCTAACAATGATTCCCAAACCTACACTTATTATATATCCCCAACTTGGCTAAAACGTCATATGATTTTTCAGTTTTTGGGTAGAAACAAAAAAGGCTAAGAGGTATTCGACTGTAAATCAAATTCATATCAAAATACCGTTGAAGATCAGCAAATAAATCAATGACCATGATTTCCATACAAAAAACACTGGGCACTGAGTGCCCAAGTACACAGTTTTGACATATTTTTCTTTAATTCTTATTGTGTCACCAATACTCACTCAAACTATATAAAAAGTATATTTTTGTAGACCTAAACATACTAAACTAACTATGTGTAAATCTAATTGGAATAGATAAGTGTAAGAAATACGTTCCAATTGGATTTGAAAAATGAATTGGGCACTGAGTGCCCAGTACACGGGTCTAGGGTTAAAAAAAGGTGAACATTTTGGTTAACCCTAAATTTCTCATGAACCAATGACGCTAGAGACTTAAAATTTTTTATAATTTTTTATAATAAATTTTATATTATATATTGTAACGTGATGGTTAGTTTAGGTTAGGTTGCAAGGGGTGTGCACAGCATGAAGCTGTTGCGTACACGGGAGCCTACTGGTCCATTGTGATCCCCTGTAAAAGTAAAAATTTTAGCAACGATGTTCCTCAATTCTGTCGATTAGCGTAGACTGGCTCGTTGAAGAACCAGCCTGTGCTATCTATAAATTTCCTCATGCTTGCCATTGAGACTTGTGCTAGATCATCCAGTTCTCCAACAAACCTGTTTCCGAAATGACGGAGTCGGCTGGTTTGGAGGTTCGGACAGTCGCAGAGCAGGTGTTTAATGGTTTCCATTTCTTCCTCATCCTGACAGCTCCTACAAAAATCGGGTGCAAATGCCCCTATTCTGTTAGCCATTGTGCCAATGGCGCAATGACCTATCCTATCAGGATTTTAATGTTCTTTTTACTCAGCGATAGAATATACCGAGTTTCCTTTTCATTTGTGTTAGGCCATAAACTTCTAGAGATTACACAATCGTCCCTGGATTTCCAGGAGATATTGATTTTCTCTTTTAGTTTAAGGTCTATCTTCCTCTTGAGTACCCCAATCGGGACGAGTGGTCCCCTGACTGAATGGTCGCTACTACTGGTGTCTGCTTCTGACCCTTTCTTGGCTTGTTCATCTACTATATCATTCCCTTCTATATTGCTATGTCCGGGAACCCAGCAGAGCTTTACCTGGTTAGTGTGGCAGATTTTGTTTAATTCTTTCTTACAGTTTAAAACTGCTTTTGATCTTATGGTCTCACTGGCTAAGGCTTTGAAAGCAGCCTGGCTGTCCACGAAAAAAGTAATTTCCGAAGAGCTTAGATTTTCTTGATGTGCCAGTTCAGCTGCTTTTCCAATGGCAAAGATCTCGGCCTTAAAGACACTACAGTCAGCCGGGAGTGTATATGACGCTCTGATGTTTAGAGATTGGCAAAACACTCCAGCACCTGTTCCTGATTCCATTTTTGAACAGTCAGTGTAGAAAGGGGTACCCTGTTTACTTATAAGTGAATTAGGATCCCAACCCTGTCTGTCTGGTATGAAAATAGAAAACTTCCTGTCGAAATCTAGTAAAGGGGGGGACATAATCGATGGTCTCCCTCAGTCCTGGAATCGTGTCATAACTTTGTAAGATTGACCCGTGGCCATAAGTGCTCTGCCTCCAAAAACACAATTCTCTTAAACGAATTGCAGTTTTGGCTGCCGTGCACTTTATGAACTCATCCAGAGCCGGGAGGTCCAAGATCATTTCCAATCCAGCTTGTGGTGTGGATCTTTGAGCCCCTGCTATTCCTATACAAGCTAGTCTCTGTACCTTATTCAGGTTCTTGAGATAGCTTGATTTTTCCACCGCCTTCCACCATACAATAGAGCCATAGGTAAGAATGGGTCTGACAATCGCTGTGTACATCCATTGGATGACTTGCGGTCGCATACCCCAACGTACGCCGAAGGTCTTTTTGCATGTGTAGAATGCACATAATGCTTTTTTCATTCTTTCCTCCGTATTACGCTTCCATGTAAGCTTGGAGTCAAGGATTACTCCTAGAAATTTAGCTTCCTTAGAAAGTCTTAGAGGAATACTATTTAGTTTGGGAGGGTTGAAGCCCTCCAGTTTCCGTTTCTTCGTGAACAAGACTAGCTCTGTCTTGGTGGGGTTGACCCCGAGACCGTTCTTATATGCCCAAGAAGATAAATCCTTTAATGAATTTTCCATAATGTTTTCGATGATGGTAAGAAACTTGCCTGATACCAAAACCACTATGTCATCTGCATACGATACTATTTTAATGCCCTGATCTTTGAACTTTGTGAGAATTTTGTTGACTACGAGGATCCAGAGTAGGGGTGAGATGACTCCTCCCTGTGGTGTGCCTCTAGTAACTGTTTTCTCGATAGTGCTAACTCCTATTTGATAGTTGATAATTCTGCCATTTAACATGGTGAAAATCCAATCGGCAATGACAGATTCAACTCCAACTTCAACTAAGGCAGTCTTGATCGATTCCGTTTTAACGTTATTAAACGCACCCTCGATATCAAGAAATGCTGCCAGTGTATATTCTTTGTGTTCAAGACTTTTCTCAATATGTGAAACTACTTCATGCAGAGCAGTCTCCACTGATTTACCTTTAAGGTAAGCGTGTTGGTAGCTGCACAAATTGTTTTCGTTGAGAAGTTCTCTAACATGTAGATCAATTATCCTCTCCAGTGTCTTAAGGAGAAACGAAGAGAGACTTATTGGTCTATAATCCTGAGCGGTCGAGTGAGTCGGTTTCCCTGCTTTGGGATAAAGACTACCTTGACCTTTTTCCAGCTATTAGGGACGTATCTAAGTTTAATACAACTTATGAAGATTACCCTAAGCCACGGAGTTATTACTTTGAGAGCATTTTGAAGAAGAGCTGGGAAAATCTCGTCTGGTCCCGCTGATTTGTAGGGTTTAAACGAGTTTATTGCCCAGATAATCTTTTGCTCAGTAATAATCTGATTTAGTTCTAAATTTGATTCCGTGTGAGTAAAATCCAGCGTGTTCGATTGCAAGCAATCAGAACTTTCTGGGTTTTTACAACCGGGGAAATGAGTTTCCATAAAGAGTTCAAGCGTTTCTAGGCTCGAGTTCGACCATGATCCATCAGGGTGTTTTATGTAGCCCGGGATCGTGGGATTAATGGCCAGGGTTCTACGGAGCCTTGCCGCCTCGCTTGTTTTTTCAATGGATTCACAATGTTTAGCCCACGAATCCTTTATGGCCTTCCTTAACTCTTTGGTGTAAGTGTTAAGTGCGGCTCTATAAGATTTTAAGTCCTCTTCTAATTTACTCAGTTTAGCTTTATTGAAAAGTTTTCTAACCTCTGTTCTACGTTTCTTTAATGCACCATTCCACCAGGGTGGGTTAGTGGAGTTATTGGAACGAGATAAAGGGCAGTGTTTTTCAAAAGACATTCTCATTTTGCTAGACAAGTTTTGAACAACAGTGTCAATGGTTGAAGTGCTTAGACTTGTATTGTCCTCTGGTGGATCAATACAGTCTTCCATCCATTTTTCGTACTCTGTCCAATTCGTTCTAGTTGGGTTCCTGTAAGGTTTCTTTTCAGTAAAGTTCCTGTCTATAGAGAAGAGTATCCTAAAGTGATCCGAAAAAGATTCTTTAGGTGAGACTCTCCAGTCTTCAACTGAAATTTTACTATTATTGTTAATAAGAGTCAAATCTAAGATTTCCTCCCTGTTTTTGTTTCGAAAGGTAGGGTGATTGCCCCTATTACATATCGATAAATTAGAACAGAGAATATATTCAAAAATTGACTCACCTCTTTTATTGATGTCCTTAGAGCCCCATTGAGTGTGGTGAGCGTTGGCATCACCTCCCAACACCAAAGGTGTACCGCTTGCTGTGGCATGGACCACCAGATCGCGGACTGTTTTTGATGGTGGGCTCTCCTCCTCGTACGGCATGTACGTCGACGCTAGAATGAAGTTTCCTTCATTCGATTCGACGCTGATTGCCGTGTTGTCCTTGTTGCTGTACCTAGATAGGAAGAAAGCGTTAATTGATTTTTTCACTAGGATACAACTTCCAATTTCACCTACATCTGACGTAGAGTGGAAAAGATTGTAGTGTTTTGACCTCAACCCACGGATTCGGTTTTTGACTAACCATGGTTCCTGGATCAAGGCCACATCCACGTTCTCGTGAGACATGTAGAGCGTAAGGTCGTACGTTGCTGCTTTAGCGTGGTGCAGGTTTATTTGCACCACTTGCAGCTTTTGACTCCCCTTTGCCTTCATGCCTCTTAACCTTTACGGTAACGTGATACAAAACAATTATATTTTTGGAAAAAAAATCCAATTCACGGTTTTTAATAAATCAAAAAAAAAAACTGAAAAAAATGTGTTACCTCGAAAATTTTACGACTAAAATATGATTTCATCTCCAAAACAATTTTGTGCAACGAAGAATAATGTTTTTGACATCTGATAAAATTTTGAGAAAAAAAGATTATAGCTTCCAACTTATTTTATCTTATAAGAAATATTGTTTTCAACATTCGGTAAAATTTTGAGAAAAATCGAATTGACAGTTTTTTTTAACAAAAAAATAGAAACTAAACAAAAATTAATAAAAGTTGGTAAAAATTGATTTTCGACTCAAATCTCTTTTAAAGATTTTAAGATGTTGGCTTTAAACTATTTTTTTATTATAAGCAATATTGTTTTCAATATTCGTTACAATTTTGAGAAAAATCGAATTACCAGTTTTTTTACAAAAAATAAAAACCTAAAAATAAAACAATACTACAACTTAGTAAAAATTTACTTTCGACTCAAATATCTTTTCAAAAATTAAAAATATTGGTTTCACACTTATTTTATCTTACAGAAAATATTGTTTTCGACGTTCAGTAAGTTTTTTTATAAAAATCAAACTGTCAGTTTTTTCATAAAAAAATAAAATCTACAAGAAATAGTACGCAAAATTGGTAAAAATTGATGTTCGGTTTTCGATATCTCGTGAACAATAGAAGATATTGACTTCAAATTAATTTCATTCATCCAATTTGTATTTGTTTATATAAGAAATATTTTTTTTTAAGAAATGCTACTAAAATTGGTAAGAATTGGTTTTCGACTAAAAATCTCGTTAACAAAAAAATAATTTCGAAATCAAACTATTTCATTATATGCAAAATATTATTGGTAGTTTTTAAATTTTTAAGAATAGTTCAACTGATAACTTTCTTAACAAAACACGAAAACCTACAAACTTTTAACCAAGACTAATCGACAGACAGGATGGGAAGTTATCAGTGTGGGTCGCATCTCAGCCTCTTTTTAATATTTCACATTGAGACGGTTTTTGATGACAAGTTATTTTGTATCTAAAACTTAAATACTATATTCTACAAGTTCAGGGTCACTCAAAGCAGGTTTTGCATTTGAAACTTTAAAACGGAGATATTCCCAAGATGAAATCAACGGTGGCGTCTATAGTTCCAGTAAGGTTGATCTACTTAGTGAACACCTTATAGGGCTACTACGACACATTCGGAGCGCAGGCATGTAAGGAGCTGCTATTCCGGCTCTTGCCCTTGGAGTTAAATCAAGGACCTGGTCCTTCAGGTTTAAGGTCGTGCTTCGGGGAGACTTCCTGACCAAATAAAGAAATAACTAGTTGCGAAGCACCAACAAGCCACGAGAAAGATTTAATGGCAACGAACTTCGGATGTGCACGTGGAATATTAGCTCCCTTAATAGACCACGTGCTCGGAGGCTCTAGACGGTTATAAAGCAGATATCACCATCATCCAGGAAATGCAATGGGATTGGCCGGAAAAAAAGAAGATGAAAAACTGCGACATTTATTATGGTGACTGCTACCGAGAAAACCAACAGCGCTTATTTTGATGCGGCTTTGTCGTAGCAGCCTTATTTGGATGCGGCTTTGTCTTGAGCTATAGGTGCATCAACAAGCCCCTCGCTCCACATAAAGACAACATTAGTTTAATATGCACACACACCCCCATAGAAGAGAAGGACGACAACATCTAGGATATGTTCCTTGAACTCTTTTACAAAGCATATGAGCAGTGTATTAGCTACGATATTACAAACTGTCCTGGGCGATTTTATTGCCAAGCTAGGAAGAGAAGACATCTTTAGTGGAATAATCTGGATAAACAGCCTGCACGACAAAACTTCCTATAACGGATTCAGGCTCATCGATTTTGCCTCGGGGGCGTCATAATAGCCAGTACACGTTTCCCTCGCCTCAACATCCACAAAGGAACTTGGAGTTCTCCAGATAAATCTACCGTCAACTAGATTGATCATATTGCAATCGACGCTAGACACTTTTCCAGCATCATGTATGTCCGAACTTTACGAGAAGCTAACATCGATTTGGACCACTACCTCGTTGTAGAAGCGGTAGCACTTCAGGTCTTCAGACCTAAAGCAAACAGGGAAAAGATACAACGTCGAACGTCTACAATCCCAAGAGATCTCAAAATCCTTCTCTAACCGAGACACAAGTAACATCTTTCGAAATTCACTGACGGCAACACAATGTATCGAGAACCAGTGGAAACATTGCCAAGATGCAATTAGAGAAGCCGGCTCTGACGTGCTCGTTTTCAAGCAGCTTCCAACAAGAATACCCTGGTTTGATGAGGAATGTTGGCAGGCAAATGCAGCCAAACAACAGGCACGCAAACAAGAGCTGCTTACGAGCTCTATATGAGTAGAAGAGGAAAGAGGAACAGCGACTTCTCAGAAAGAAAAAGGGAGAGCATGAGAAGCGTGTGGTCGAAGGTGTTGAGAAGCTTAAAAACAGAAATGAAGTTCGAAAGTTTGATGAGCAGGAATAGCTGTCGTACGTTCACAGAAAGTACGCACACAATGCGTCGTACGGCTTTTTGATGTTATTTGGTATATTTGCAGTTTACAACCACATCAAATTTCTCAGAAAATATTTTTTTGTTCACTTTTATTTCTTATTTAAATATTTTTCCACTTTTTTATTGAAAAACTATTAAAAAAAATATAATCACCAAGTTATTCACTTCAAAAATGGAAACGTCACATGTGTCGTACGTCAAAGTTAAAAGTTGGCCAACTCTTGCGACTCCGACTGCGGCTCCGATTCTATGTGCGTCGAGTTGTGTTCGTACATTTACATTTGCGTACATTGAATACTTTGACAGCTATTCCAATTACGACTCCGACTCCGGCTGCTCCGACACCATTGTGTTCCAGCAGTAAAACAAAATTCACAAGTACATAAACCTAGAACCGAAGGCTGCAAAGACGAAAGTGGAAACATCAAAGTCATCATAGACGACTTCTGCAGATTGTATAACGGCGACAACAAACCGAAATCAGCTGTCAGGTAGGATGATCCGTTCAATATAGACAACGAAAGTCAACAATCAAACGATGTAAAGACTGCCGTAGTGCCTGGTTACACGGGCGCAAAAAAGAATTAATTCACGAAAGAGAACGGATGATTTTTAGAAAAAAGGAAAGGGATGGAAAAAAATGCCAAGTTTCGTCTTTTTCCTCATCTTCAGATATGAGTTTTGCGTTAAAAATCATGTTTCTTTTTCAAACGTTTTCCTTTTGACAGACATTTTCATTTCTAATTTGCCGGCGAAGTAGAATGTACAGCAAATTTGCTTTTGTTTTGCTCGTGCTGTACCTGCGGTTGAGTATCCAACGAAGTTTTTTGTGTTTTAATTTCCGACTGTTCCTCTATTTCTTGCATGCCCACTAAATTTTTTTTCTGTGTGTATCCACAAAAGTAATTCTTTTTTGCGCTCGCACACCAAAGCTAAAGTCTAACAAACTGCTGGCGCTGGAACAGATGACTTCAAGCTCTTCAAAGCAGCTGGACATAATTTGGTTAGGAGTATGCACCAACTTATCTGTAAGACATGGATGAAAGAAAGCATGCCGGATGAATGGACACCATCTAAACTGCACCAATTGATGTGTTTGTAAAATCCGGGAGCTCCGTAGTTTTGTCCTTTTTTTCATCCTGTTATAGTGAAGTTCTGCTTTTCTCGATTCTTCCTAATAAAATTCTGCTCTTCAAAAAATTCAATAAATTGAGTTTCAGAAAAATAACATTCTGGAAATATTGTTTTAACTTAAGTCATTGTAATCGGTCCGATTTGTCGAATGGAAAATTTTTACGTTTCTCGACGTTCCTAGAGTCGAAATAAAAGATTTTTAGAGAGATGTCTGTCCGTGCGTGTTTATGTACGTTCGTATGTTCACGAGCGACGTTTTTTTCGTCGTCCATAGTTCAAGAACCAGTAGAGATATCGACTTCAAATACATTTTGTTATACAGATGACTTTATCTCCAAAATAATTTTGTGCAACGAAAAATAACATTTTTAAAATCTGGTAAAATTTGGAGAAAAATCGAATGGACAGTTTTTTTGTATAAAAAATAAAAACCTAAAAATAACATTACTAAAAGTTGTTAAAAATTGATTTTCGACTCAATTATCTTAAAAAATTGAGATTATGGCTTCGAACTAATTTTATCTTATAAAAAATATTGTTTTTTTTTACCAAAAAATAAAAACCTAAAAGAAAATTAACTAAAGTTGGTAAAAATTGATTTTCGACTCAAATATCTTTTCACAACTTTGAGATATTGGCTTTAAACTAATTTATTTTTTAAAAAGTATTGTTGCTAACATTCAGTAAAATTTTGAGAAAAATCGAATTGACACCTTTTCTACAAAAAATAAAAAACCCAACAAAAATTAATAAAAGTTGTTAAATATTGATTTTCGAATATATTTTCGAAACTTTGAGATATTGGCTTTAAGCTAATTTTATTTTATGAAAAATATTGTTTTCAACATTCGGTACAATTTTGAGAATAATCGAATTGCCAGTTTTTTTATAAAAATAAAAACCTAAAAATAAAAATTACTAAAAGTTGGTACAAAGTGTTTTTCTACTTAATATCTTTTTTTTACGAAATACAATAACCTAAAAAAAATATTAAAGCTTGGTAAAATTTTTTTGCGACTCAAATATCTTTTCAAAATTTAAAATTATTGCCTTCAAACTATTTTTATCTTACACGAAATATTGTTTTCGACATTCAGTAGCTTTTTTATAAAAATCCAAATGTCAGATTTTTCATAAAAACATAAAATCAACAAAAAATTAGTACGCAAAATTGGTAAAAATTGATGTTCGGCTTTCGAGACCTCGTGAATAATTAACTTCAAATTAATTTCATTCACCCAATTTGGATTTGTTTATATAAGAAATAAAAACTTTTAAGAAATGCTACTAAAAATTTAAAAAAATGCTTTTCGACTAAAAACCTCGTTAACTAAAATAGATTTTGAAATCCAACTATTTCATTATATGCAAATTATTTTTGGTAATTTTTAAATTTTTGACAATAATTCAACTGACAAATTTTTAACAAAACACGAAAACCTACAAATTTATAAGCAAGACAAATCGACAGACGGGAGGGGAACTTATCAGTGTGCGTCGCATCCCAGTCTCTTTTTTAATAATTTTAACACAAGTTTTTTTTTGTAAAAATGAATGTCAATTTATATGATTTGAAAAGAGTTTTTAAAGAAAGTGATCCAAAATTAATATGTTTAAAACAAAATCTGTATGTCATCGATGAAATCAAAAACTAGTGGACCGATTATTATGAAAATTGGTACCTGTATGTATTTTTTTGCACGGAGAAGGTTTGTATGATACTCGTATGCTCATTGATGCAATTCGCAACCAGGTGGCACAGCAGTGCAGCAACTCATTGTCATGAAAATCAGTATGATGATGTATTTTTAATAGGTAAGATGAATATAATATTAGTATTAATGGAAATTACCACCTTATCTGTTCTATGGCGTTTTTTACAGAAATTGTGTTTGAAAACTAACATGTGTAGAACTACAACAGGATACATCGGCTGGAAATTTTGCAAAACAATAATGGATATTGGAAATGGGCGAATGGAAATTGATGAATCTATATAATATATCACCAGCGTTGCCATAATCTCAAATTTCATAATGCTAGATTTCGAATTTTATAATGCTAGATCGTATGGGAGCTCAAAAAACAAAATGCTAGATTTTAAAATCCATATAAAACGTCCATATCGATGATTAAAAAACAAACATCTTAAAAAATGCAAAATAATATTTATTTTCACATAAAAATACCTAACAAACATAGGTATATAAAAAAAAAAAAAAACAAAAACAAAACAAAATTAATTCAAAAATAACAAAACTTAAAGCTTTATGTGCAGGGCCGTCTTTACCATTTTGGGGGCACTGGGCACTTTTCGAAAATGGGGCCCCTGTATGATTATATAAAAATGTTATGTTGTGTAATAAAGGTATACAGAAAAAATCACATAACTTTGAATTGATATTTATTCTTTTAATTTTTTAAATAAATACATTTTTTTAATTCATTACAAAAATAAATAGTTATTGCAGCATTTAACAATGTAAAAGTAAAAACAAAAAATAAGTTATTGAGAATGTAATTTAAAGAACAATATATGTAGTGACACAGACTATATTTTTTCAGGTAAGAGAAAGGAATATTTATTGAAGGGGTCTTTTTCTTGATTTGAGATTAGTAAAATCATTGATCACATCTTCATCGATGCCTCTGAGGATGTCGCTTTCGATTGACATCAGCGACAAACATGTCAATCTTTCTTGAATCATTGTAGTTCTGAGTTCGTTTTTGATTCTTTTTAGCTTAGAGAAGGAACGTTCCCAACTGCAATTGGTCACCATCATACTTAAGAAAATTCTTAGTGCGATTTCAACATTTGGAAATTCATCTTCAATTTTATTAGTTTTTAAAAAATTATAAAGCTCTAGAATGTTGTCAGTTTTTTCATTTTCGTGTCGACTAATTTTTAAGTAGTCATTTAAATTCAGGCATTCAGCATGTAGTTCATCTCCGTTGACATCTTCGGTGTAAAATTTAGCAAAAGATTTGCAGTTCTCTTTTAAGTCTTCTGAATTCAGATTTTTAAATCGAAAAAAATCAAAACGTTGGCAAATCTTCGTATACGAACCTAGTCGCTGTTTCAAATGAACGCTTAGTGTGTCGGCAATGGGAAGAAAGGTTTCAATTTTAAATCTTTCTTTCCCAGTCAGAATTACTAAGAGTGCAGAGCCGTCAAAAAAAAAGTCTGGCGTGAGCCAGGACCTTTCAGAACCTTTCAGAAAGTTCCTTGTATTCGGAATCCGGATTTTTTTGTATGGCTGATGAATCAAAGTTATCAAACTTGTCCCTGAGCCCAATTATAAATTCATCTATTGCACTTAGCAAATTTATTGCAACATCCAGGGTAATATTTTGTTTTTGAAGTAAAGTACTTGTTTTATTAATTCTTTACAATACAGATTTCCAAAGTTCTGTAAGTATGGTGAATTCAAGCTTGGACATTTTTTTGCAAAGACTAAATGCTTCCTCTCTGGCCTCTCGTGCCTGTCCTAAATCGTTCGCGATAGACATCAAAGCTTCTTCAATTTCCTGAAGTGCATCAGCTCGCGTCGACTATCTTCTTTGAAAAAGACTTTTTAAAACTTTTTGTGGACCTACATAAATGAGCAGTCAACACACTTCATAGATGAGAAGATACCGAAAAAAAGTTATACAATTTTTGAATAATGTCAAAAAATTTGGTTGCTTCTAAAACACACCCAGTGGCATGCACTCCTACCAAGTTTAATGAGTACCCTGCACATGGTACAAAAGTGGCAAATTTACATTTTTCTTTTATTCTTGCCTGCAGACCAGAAAATCTTCCTGACATATTTGCAGCGTTGTCGTAGATTTGGCCTCTGCAATCTGTTATCGAAATTTCATGATCCTCCAAAACCTTCAGTATGGTTTCCGCTAAATAATCAGATCTATGTTTGTTAATTGGAATAAATTCCAAAAACCTTTCAACAGGCTCGTGATATTTTACGTAACGAATAATAAATGTTAGTTGATCAACATGAGACAGATCGGGTGTACTATCAACGCTTACTATTGACCTATAGAACAAATATTGGGAAGTGTAATCTTTCATCTATCTCATTGAATGGCCAAAAACAAAAACTCTTTACCTCTTTACCTTGAAATCTTAAAAAATTGAGTGCCGTTCATCCGACGGATAGTTAAATTGCTTATGTATGAGTTACTGCGTTGATGCAAACTGTATGCGCGTTGCAAATATAGAAACACCATTATCTTTATTTTTTTTTCATACAGATATAGGAAAGTACGAATTCTGATCATTCTTTATGCATCTAAAATTGTATCGAAATATTTTTTTTTCTTGAAAATAGACAAATAGAGGTTAAGTGTTGTTTCAGCAATTTGGTGGCCCCTGGTGATTGCGGGGCCCTGGGCCTGGGCCCAGTGGTAAAGAGGGGTCTGTTTATATGTAAATAGGTATTAACAGCACAATGTTTTTAAGTATAGGAACATTTTATAGTTAATTATTTAATTTTAAGTCATTCAGACTTATCACATTCTTATTTATAGTTTTTAAAAATAAATTTCTTATCTATTTTATAATTTATATAAATAATGAGTTATCCCAAAGTTCTTTATATAAATAGTCTTCTTTGCCCTAAGGTTTTTCATACTTTGCTGAGGCTCCAACTTCATCTATAACAGTTCTTGAAGCCTCATAAGAAAAGCAGCATTTATCTTCTATTTTCAGCCCCTCGCGTGTTTGGACAATGCTGTTCAATAGTTCTATTCCTATGTTATTACGAATTTTTGTTTTAATTATATTCGTTTGGCTGAACTGGTGCTCAACCTCAGCGTTTAACTAATTCGTGATTTGACGTTATTAAAGTTAAATCACAATGGTTTGTAATTTAAACAAAAAAAAGTTGATGATTTTTATTTTTTTTTCCAAATATGATATAATCAATATAACCAAATCAATCTTTTGAAATATATTTTGGGATTCAAGAATGCAAAACTTAAAAACAATAATGCCAGAAAAGCATTTAGCATTATTTTAAAATTTCATAATGCTTTTCTCTTCTCTATAATGCTAGATCTAGCATTAATAATGCCGTTATGGGAACACTGTGTATCACCCTGCCAGCAAGCTTCTGTAAGATTAAAGAAAGCATCGAAGAATTGGTGCAAAAAGTTTTTCCAAACATTGCAAAAAACAACAAAAACCATCAGTGGCTTAGTACGCATGCTATATTAGCAGCCAAAAACATCAATGTCAATACCACCAACTTCACCATTCAGCATATGGAATACCCAGTGAAACGACAATATATAAGTCCATCCATAGGTACTGTGGAAAATCAAGACGAGGTTGTCAACTATCCAACTGAATTCTCGACTTTGCTTGATTTGGCAGTCATGCCACACGTTCTTACATTGAAAACTGGGGTACCCATCATTCTTTTTCGAAACATAATTTAACCACGACTTTGCAACGGAACCAGACTCTCATTCAAGAAAATGATGAACAATGTTATCGTGGCAACAATTCGAATTCGAAATAAAATGGCTAAGAATGAATTGAATATTTGTGTAGGTACTGAGTTTTCTTTAATTTAATTTTAGTTGTTGGCGTAGACGCTCGCCGGGAACAGCTAGTTATTTATAAATTCAAGCGCCAAATGTTAAACTTTTTTTTTTAACTTGAAGTTACACTAAGATTTAAAGATTGGCCTTTACATTATTTCGTTAATTTTGTTATTTCTAACAAGTTGAGTTGTTAAGGTACTAAAAGTGAAATTAGTTTGCTAAAATCCAATAACAAATTTAAAAAGAGGCTGGGATGCGACCCACACTGATAACTTCCCATCCCGTCTATCGATTTGTCTTGCTTAAAAGTTTGTCTAAATGTATCAATTCTTACCAAATTTGCGTTCTATTTTTTGTAGATTTTATTTTTTTTTATGAAAAAACGGACTGTTGGATTTTTATAAAAAAATTACTGAATATAAAAAACAATATTTTCTGTGAAATAAAATAAGTTTGAAGCCAATATTTTTAATTTTTGAAAAGCTATTTGAGCCGAAAATCAATTTTTACCAACTTTTATTAATTTTTTTGTTTAGGTTTTTATTTTTTGTAAAAAAACTGTCAATTCGATTTTTCTCAAAATTTGTCCTAATGTTGAAAACAATATTTCTTATAAGTTAAAATTAGTTAGAAGCCATAATCTCAAATTTTTGAAAAGATATTTAAGTCGAAAATCAATTTTTACCAACTTTTGTTAAATTTTTTTTCGGTTTTTAATTTTTTGTAAAAAAACTGTCAATTCTATTTTTTTCAAAATATTACTGAATGTTGAAAACAATATTTTTTGAAAGATAAAAGTAGTTTAAAGCCAATATCTCAAAGTCTTGAAAAGATATTTGAGTCAAAACTCAATTTTTACCAACTTTTTTTTTATTTTTTTTTTAGGTTATTATTTTTTGTAAAAAAACTGTCAATTCGATTTTTCTCAAAATTTTTCCTACTGTTAAAAACAATATTTCTTATAAGATAAAATTAGTTAGAAGCCATAATCTCAAATTTTTGAAAAGATATTTAAGTCGAAAATCAATTTTTACCAACTTTTGTTAATTTTTTTTTCGGTTTTTAATTTTTTGTAAAAAAACTGTCAATTCTATTTTTTTCAAAATTTTACTGAATGTTGAAACCAATATTTTTTGAAAGATAAAAGTAGTTTAAAGCCAATATCTCAAAGTTTTGAAAAGATATTTGAGTCAAAACTCAATTTTTACCAACTTTTTTTTATTTTTTTTTTAGGTTTTTATTTTTTGTAAAAAAACTGTCAATTCGATTTTTCAGATGTCAAAAACATTATTCTTCGTTGCACAAAATTGTTTTGGAGATGAAATCATATTTTAGTCGTAAAATTTTCGAAGTGACAAATTTTTTTTTTCAGTTTTTTTGATTTATAAAAAAAACCGTTAATTGAATTTTTTTCCAAAAATATAATTGTTTTGTATCACGTTACAATATATAATACAAAATTTAATTCAAGTCTCTAGCGTCATTGGTTCATGAGATATTTAGGGTTAACCAAAATTTTCACCTTTTTTTTAAACTGATATGGTAAAAAAACCACCCACGCAATTTTCTTGAGAGCCCTTTCTGCATCTTTCTGCCTTATTATCTGTATAACAAAATTTATTTGAAGTCGATATCTCTTCTGGTTCTTGAGCTATGGACGACGAAAAAAACGTCGCGAACGTACGGACGTACGTACACACGCACGCACAGACATCTTTCTAAAAATCTTTTATTTCGACTCTAGGGACCTTGAAACGTCGAGAAATGTCAAAATTTTCAATTTGTCAAATCGGACCCATTACAATAACTTCCTATGGGAAGTTAAAAAAAACAATCGTATTTTGTTTTTGTCCTTATCCTTATTTCGTAGATTATAGTGATGACCTAGAAACGTCGAGAAATGTCAAAATGTTCAATTCCACAAATAATTTCATATGAGAAGTTAAAATGAAAAAAAGTGCGTATAGGCTCTATTGGACATTTTGTTAACATTGTTCTTAGAAATGAAAAAACTCATAAAAAAAATCTATTCTATCGGGTGATTTTTTAAGAGCTTGAGAACTTTTTTAAAAAAAAAAAACGCATAAAATTTGCAAAATCTCATCGATTCTTTATTTGAAACGTTAGATTGGTCCATGACATTTACTTTTTGAAGATAATTTCATTTAAATATTGACCGCGGCTGCGTCTTAGGTGGTCCATTCGGAAAGTCCAATTTTGGGTAACTTTTTCGAGCATTTCGGCCGGAATAGCCCGAATTTCTTCGGAAATGTTGTCTTCCAAAGCTGGAGTAGCCCCACAAAAAATAGTCTAAAGGCGTCAAATCGCATGATCTTGGTGGCCAACTTACCGGTCCATTCCTTGAGATGAATTGTTCTCCGAAGTTTTCCCTCAAAATGGCCATAGAATCGCGAGCTGTGTGGCATGTAGCGCCATCTAGTTGAAACCACATGTCAACCAAGTTCAGTTCTTCCATTTTTGGCAACAAAAAGTTTGTTAGCATTGAACGATAGCGATCGCCATTCACCGTAACGTTGCGTCCAACAGCATCTTTGAAAAAATACGGTCCAATGATTCCACCAGCGTACAAACCACACCAAACAGTGCATTTTTCGGGATGCATGGGCAGTTCTTGAATGGCTTCTGGTTGCTCTTCACTCCAAATGCGGCAATTTTGCTTATTTACGTAGCCATTCAACCAGAAATGACCAGACCATAAATCGGACGTAAAGCGCGAAACACATTTCGAACCGAACACTGATTTTGGTAATAAAATTCAATGATTTGCAAGCGTTGCTCGTTAGTAAGTCTATTCATGATGAAATGTCAAAGCATACTGAGCATCTTTCTCTTTGACACCATGTCTGAGATCCCGCGTGATCTGTCAAATACTAATGCATGAAAATCCTAACCTCAAAAAAATCACCCATTACTTTATAAAATCTACTATTTTGCATCTTTAATGTAAAGAAACACTATTTCTCAGACTATAACGCCAGAAGTCCGTAGACGCATAGAAAAGTGACGCATTGCAATAGATTCAGTCGCATTAAAGTCATTCTCTGACTGTAGTATGACGCGTTGCTGTTGTTGCTGTGTCGTTATTATTTCTATATCAACCAAATGGTCTCTAGGACTCTCCAGGAGCAAATACAAAACATACATTTATAGCCTGGTGCTGAATTTTGTGTGATTCTATACTACATGCCGTTGCCGTTGGTTGGTGTTATGCGGCATTAAATGCGTTTTAGTATCTCATATGACATTGCTTTTTTCTTCCTTGTGTCCTTGCTGATGGTGGATAGGATACAAAGTATGTACGAGGAGGTATGGTATCGTGTTTGTACGTATGTATATGGGCCCATTTTAAAAGATTTTTATTGATTTTTATTATATATTTTTTTTTAGGTATAAAATGTCTCGCCATGCGGATGTTCTTTTACTGCAAATAACATTCTTGCAATCATAGCAAAAAAACAACGAACGACAATGATGTTAAAGATATACTTATGTATATAGTCCTAGAACCCTACCCTACCAACATACAATAAGACCAGCTCGAAAATTACATTACAAAACCATAGGAAACCATTGTGGCTTTTGTGGAGGTATCCGAGTACTGTTGTTTTGGTTAGGTATATAAGACGTGTCCTTTATGTCTCTTCATTTTGAAGATGGAAGAGTAACTATGTAGCAATGATGCTTAGAACGAAGATGGAAATTAATGCAATAAGAAGATTTGATTACATTTCAAGAAAACCCCGAAGCTTAAGTGGAAGTACTTTAGAAACTTGAAATTCAATTAGGCTTGGCCAACAACAGTTGTTGTTGTTATTGTTGTTATTGTTGTTTAAAGTCTATGTCTATTTCACAAACTAAAAATAAGAAACAATAATAATTAACATCTTATTTGATTTGTAAAGTAGATTGAGTTAGATATGTTCAAATTTATAGCTAGAGGAATAAGTTGTTTTGATGCCTGCAAGTGTCTAATTAATATTAGTTAAATTGAAATTGAGATAAAAGTATCATAATTAAGTTTGTGTTTTTGTTCAGAAGAAACGGGTTTCTTTTTTTTCGCTCAATTAGTCAGTAGATCTCATTAATTGGTACACAATTCACTATGGAATATTTAACAGAATAAATGCATTTTAAAAAAGAGGCTGGAATGCGACCCACACTGATAACTTCCCATCCCGTCTATCGATTTGTCTTGCTTAAAAGTTTGTCTAAATGTATCAATTCTTGCCAAATTTGCGTTCTATTTTTTGTAGATTTTATTTTTTTTTATGAAAAAACGGACTGTTGGATTTTTATAAAAAAATTATTGAATATAAAACAATATTTTCTGTTAAATAAAATAAGTTTGAAGCCAATATTTTTAATTTTTGAAAAGCTATTTGAGCCGAAAATCAATTTTTACCAACTTTTATTAATTTTTTTGTTTAGGTTTTTATTTTTTTGTAAGAAAACTTTCAATTCGATTTTTCTCAAAATTTGTCCTAATGTTGAAAACAATATTTCTTATAAGTTAAAATTAGTTAGAAGCCATAATCTCAAATTTTTGAAAGGATATTTAAGTCGAAAATCAATTTTTACCAACTTTTGTTAAATTTTTTTTCGGTTTTTAATTTTTTGTAAAAAAAACTGTCAATTCTATTTTTTTTAAAATATTACTGAATGTTGAAAACAATATTTTTTGAAAGATAAAAGTAGTTTAAAGCCAATATCTCAAAGTCTTGAAAAGATATTTGAGTCAAAACTCAATTTTTACCAACTTTTTTTTATTTTTTTTTTAGGTTATTATTTTTTGTAAAAAAACTGTCAATTCGATTTTTCTCAAAATGTTATCAGATGTCAAAAACATTATTCTTCGTTGCACAAAATTGTTTTGGAGATGAAATCATATTTTAGTCGTAAAATTTTCGAGGTGACAAATTTTTTTTTTCAGTTTTTTTGATTTATAAAAAAACCGTTAATTGGATTTTTTTCCAAAAATATAATTGTTTTGTATCACGTTACAATATATAATATAAAATTTAATTCGAGTCTCTAGCGTCATTTGTTCATGAGATATTTAGGTTTAACCAAAATGTTCACCTTTTTTTTAAACTGCTATGGTAAAAAAACCACCCACGCAATTTTCTTGAGAGCCCTTTCTGCATCTTTCTGCCTTATTATCTGTATAACAAAATTTATTTGAAGTCGATATCTCTTCTGGTTCTTGAGCTATGGAGGACGAAAAAAACGTCGCGAACGTACAGACGTACAGACGTACGGACGTACGAACGGACGTACACACGCACGCACAGACATCTTTCTAAAAATCTTTTATTTCGACTCTGGGGACCTTGAAACGTCGAGAAATGTCAAAATTTTCAATTTGTCAAATCGGAGCCATTACAATAACTTCCTATGGGAAGTTAAAAATACTTTCTTCCAAATTTGAATTGAAACATATAAAAGCTTTTTGGTCTATTCACAATTTTGAGTTACTATAATCTGAATTAACTTTTGTTATAGGATTTTAAAAACCTATACGTTTGCAGAAATATAGTGCTTTTATGACTCTTTTATTTCCAGAATGAACTTATTGGGATGCTCGAAAGTCACTCTAGATAATTCAGGAAGAGTTTTTAATGAATTTTCATAACATTTTTATTTTCTTAACATATTCTTTCTTTCGATATTAGTTTATTAAAGCTTTTGGTGTCCTTAATTCCAATAGTATATGGTCTTCTATTCAAATTTGTTTTCACTCAATATTCAACATAATGTATGAATATTGGATTTTTGGAAACATATATGTAATTTAATATTTGTCCAAAAACACCGTTTTCAGCTATACTAGTTTATGGTCTGTTTTTTCATAAGAAAGCGATTCGGACTCATGCAAAAAGCTTGAACCTTAAAAAAAGAAGACCTGAAATCTTGGGTGAATTGGATATGAATATAATGAACATTTATTAATTTTATCTACAAGCATTTTACAGCTAACAGATATGTGGCATTACTTCAATAAAAAGTTAAAATTTTAATAAACATATGATTTCTGATTTGAATTTTTTACGAGTAAGACATACAAAATCAATACTTAAAGACACTTCATCGGAATAAACAATAGACCTGGACAAAGGCTCAATACAGCCATATCTAGTTAACTTCCCATAGGAAGTTATTGTAATGGGTCCGATTTGTCAAATTGAAAATTTTGACATTTCTCGACGTTTCAAGGTCCCTAGAGTCGAAATAAAAGATTCTTAGAAAGATGTCTTTGCGTGCTTGTGTACGTACGTTCGCGACGTTTTTTTCGTCCTCTACAGCTCAAGAACCAGAAGAGAAATAATTTTGTGCAACGAAGAATAATGATTTCGACATCTGATAAAATTTTGAGAAAAATCTAAGTGACAGTTTTTTTTATAAAAAATAAAATCCTAAAAAAAAACATTACTCAAAGTTGGTAAAAATTGGATTTCGACTCAAATATCTTTTCAAAAACTTGAGATTATGGCTTCAAACTTTTTTATCTTATAAAAAATATTGTTTTAAACATTCTGAAAAAATGTTGATAAAAATCGAATTGACAGTAAAAAAAAATTAATAAAAGTTGGTAAAAATTGATTTTCAACTCAAATATCTTTTCAAAAATTTGAGATAATGGCTTCTAACTAATTTTAGCTTATAAGAAATATTGTTTTCAACATTCGATAAAATTTTAAGAAAAATCGAATTGACAGTTTTTTTTACAAAAAATCGAAACCTAAAAAAACAATACTAAAACTTTGTAGAAATTTACTTTCGACTCAAATAGCTTTTCAAAAATTACAAACATTGGCTTCAAACTTATTTTATTTCACAGAAAATATAGTTTTCGATATAAAAATCCAACAGTCCGTTTTTTCATAAAAATCTACAAAAAATAGTACGCAAATTTGGTAACAATTGATACATATAGACAAACTTTTAAGCAAGACAAATCGGCGGACGGGATGGGAAGTTATCAGTGTGGGTCGCATCCCAGCCTGTTTTTTAATATTAAGTTTAAGACCAGTGACACGACACCAATAGAATAAACTATTGAGGTTAGATTGAACTTTTTGACAATCTACCAACTTTTTTACCTTTAAAAACTGCTTGAGATCATCTGTATACATCAGACAATCGCAGTTATTAATCACTGAAAGAATATCATCAATACAAAAAAATGAAAAGAAGTGGACCAAGATGGCTTCCTTGGGGAGCACCTGACGTGCATAAAATATCCCTAGAACATACGTTATTTATCTGAGCTTGTTGAGTTCTAGCAGTGAGATATAAAGATATACAACAAAGCATTTCTAAATGAAATCCAAATATTTCAAGCTTTTTTTTACTATAGTGTAAGGAGATTTATTGAATCAAATGCCTTGCTGAAATCCGTATAAACGGAATCGATTTGAGATCTTTCTTAGATGGTTTTTCTGACATATGATGTGAAATAAGTAAAATTTGTCACCATAGACCTACCAGTAACAATGCCATGCTGTTCTGCAGCCAAATACTTACACGTAAGAAAATTTAGTTTCTTTTTCATTAAGCTTTTAAATAACTTGGCAATTGCAGAGAGTTTACAAATACCTTTATAATTTTTAATATTATTATTAGCACCCGACTTATAAATAATGCGCAAAACAGTTTATATCATTTAAAAAAAAAAAGGTGCCGAATTCACTTTAAAAATATAATATCGGCTATAAAACCAACGTTATGAAAATAAACGAGGTTATGAAACTATGCAAAGCTATAAAGACAACCCAGTTTATAAAAGAACCCAGGTTATAAAAAAAAAGTCAAGGTTTTAAAAATAAAACATTTTTTTTTAAAGTTACCAGTATTCTAAGAATTGCCCCAGCTTTTAAAAACTAGCATAATACAACCTACCAAAACCAAATTGGAAAAATAAATAAGGTTATACAAAAAAAAAAAAAAAAACAAAACAAAATAAACCAGACTTTAAAAATATTCTAGGTTTTAAATGTAAGCTTATTTATAAAAACAACCCTGGGTAATAAAAATAACCCCAGGTTCTAAAATTAACCCATGTTATAAAAATAAACAAGCATATAAAAATGCTCAGGTTATAAACATAACTAAGCTTTTAAAAATAAACCAGGTTATACAAATAACCCAAGTGTATAAGAAACTAAAGTTTTAAAAATGAAATAGCTATTGAAATGTTTTAACTTGCAACTTTGTTTTATTTTTTTTTTCAGAATGTCTTAAAATAAAACAAATGAAATTTTCTGACTGAAAAAGAATTCTGGAATTCTACTGATTATTTCTATTGGATCCCTTTAAAATGTTCATGTAATTTTTTCTTTTGAGACGTTGTTGCTGTCCAAACGCTAACAATGATTTATAAAAGTCAATATTTAATTAATACCAATTGTTTTTCTATGTACGTATGTACATACATATGTATGTAAATTTCTATTTTTATTTTTATTTTTATTTTACTAGATGTGAAAAACGTTATTTTGAGCAGTGAACAAATTATTCTGAAAGTAATATAATTTTTGTGCGCAAAGTGCTTGACCTGAAAAATATTTTTGTAACTTCCTTTGGAAGTTATTGTAAGCGCTCCGATTTGTCCAGTGGACAATTTGTGACAATTCTTGAGATATCCCATTCTCGTCAGCCATATCTCGAAAACCAACACATATACATATCATGAAAGAAATGTTGTTTCGCAGAAAATAACAAAATATGCAAAAAGAACTTTTAAAAATGAATTTAGACCGAGAGCTGAGAGTTAATTTTTGGCTTTAAAGGAAAATAGTTGATATTTAAGTTTTAGGCACGTAGTGGCCGCGGTTCTGAAAAAAAGTGCATCAAAAGTAAAGCTTTTCCGAAAATTGAAATAGGAAGGAAAACAACTTTAAATGCGTTGCATCTTAACGCCTACGACTCGCTGATCTCAAATATTGTTTCGACAGACGTCTAGGTGGCCTCATTTGATATGCACATCAGGGTTGTTGCGGATGTAAAAATTTTGACATCCGCGGATGCGGATGCGGATTTTTTGAGACTCACATCCGCGGATGCGGATTTTAGAATTTATTAAATAAAAACAATAGTTTTAAGTCCGTAAATAAAGGAAAATTTTATTGATTATCTTTGCGTTTAATAATTAAATTTAAAAATGGGTGAGTTATATTTAATAAAAAGGAAGATTGCAGCCTTCTCACACTGCAATCTGTTTCTTAGTGGATCGTATATTAACAAGCTATTTCAGAATTTAATGTTTATAAATAAATATCATTCTTTTTTTTTTAAAAAGATTTTCATTATTCGCACTCTCAAATAAACCAAACTTCTCTGGGTGCTTTGACTTCAGGTGGTTTTTCAATGAAGAATTCGTGCGTCCTTTTCGTGAATATGTCTTACGACATATTTTACACTCGGACTTGTCAAGATCATTTTTGTTTAAATCAAAATAAATCCAGATGATGCTTTTTGTTGGTGGCGGCATTTATGTTCTGTATCTGTATCACTTTTTCACTAAATATATAAAAATAAACCGTGTCCTCTGGCCACTTAGCAAGAGCTTTTATATCCTCCAATCTGTGACCATTGCATATCACTTGTTGTTGCTTTTGTCGTCACCTACTTGGGACCGAGATTTTTGAATTTAACAGTTTTACTAAGGGTGAAAGGGTCGTTGTTGTTGATCATGATATAGTATGCCGTGCTGTTGCTATTTTTCGATTGCAACTACAAATTTGAAAAAAAGCGTTTAAAAACATCCGCATCCGCAACAAACTCCGCATCAGTTTATGCGGATGCGGATGCGAATATTCGCAATATCCCTAATGCACATGCACAAGTCGCTGAAAACTCGTATTTTTTGGTGTTTTTAGATACTTAAAATTGGTCTCATCCGGAAGCCCTTGAGTCTCTGATTGCGAATATGTAGAATGAAAATGACGGACGTCTACGTGGCTGCATTTTCCCGGCAGACGTCACTGAAATGCGTTTATTTTGGCGTTTTTGGAAACCACTCTAGATTGGTTTTATTCGAAAGTCCTTTAATTCCTAAGATTGAATATGTACATGACAGACGTTTAGGTGGCCGCATTCTCCACACACACGCTATTAAAATCGGGCGTTTTTTTTAGCAAATCTTTGGATAACAGACATAGCCAAATAAAATATATCGCAATCGAAAGCTCTTCGATACATAAGAGAGTATAATTATATCTACAAGAAATAATTTTGCAACAAACTGAACAGCTGGTTAGCGCGATAAAAATCGAGATTTTTTCTTACAAGTCTTACAACTTTTATTACGGACATGTTGACATTTCTCGATGTTTTAAGGTCCCCAGAGTCTAAATAAAAGATTTGTACACAGGTGTCTGTGCGTGAGTGTATACGTACGTTCGTACGTCTGTATGTCCATACGTTCGGGAAGCTTTCTTCGTTTTCTATATTTTAAGAAGAAGTAGAGATACCGACTTCAAATAAATTTGTTATACAGCTAATAATGCAGAAACATGCAGAAAGGACTCAAAGAAAAAGTATGTGTTTTCTTTACCATAGCAATTTAAAAAAAGAGGCTGAGATGCGACCCACACTGATAACTTCCCATCCCGTCTGTCGATTTGTCTTGCTTAAAAGTTTGTCTATATGTATCAATTTTTACCAAATTTGCGTACTATTTTTGGTAGATTTTATTTTTGTATGAAAGAACGGACTGTTGGATTTTTATAAAAAAATTATTGAATATCGAAAACAATATTTTCTGTGAAATAAAATACGTTTGAAGCCAATATTTTTAATTTTTGAAAAGCTATTTGAGTCGAAAGTAAATTTTTACAAGTTTTAGTATTGTTTTTTTTTTAACTTTTTATTTTTTGTAAAAAAAATGTCAATTCGATTTTTCTCAAAATTTTATAGAATGTTGAAAACAATATTTCTCAAAAGACAAAATTAGTTTAAAACCAATGCCTCAAATTTTAGAAAAGATATTTACGTTGAAAATAAATTTTTGCCAACTTTTATAAATTTTTTTTAAGTTTTTATTTTTGTAAAAAAAACTGTCAATTCGATTTTTCTCAAAATTTTTTCCTAATGTTCAAAAAAACATTTATAATAAGTTAAAATTGGTTAAAAGCCATTATCTCAAATTTTTGAACAGATATTTGAATCGAAAATCAATTTTTACCAATTTGTGTTAAATTTTTTTTTTTTCGGTTTTTAAATTTTTGTAAAAAAAAATGGTAATTCGATTTTTTTCAAAATTTTACTGAATGTTGACAACAATATTTTTTCAAAGGTAATTGTAGTTTAAAGCCAATATCTCAATGTTTTGAAAAGATATTTTAGTCGAAAATCAATTTTTAGAAACTTTTATTAATTTTTTTTTAGTTTTATTTTTTGTAAAAAAACTGTCAATTCGATTTTTCTCAACATTTTTCAGAATGTCGAAAAGAATATTTCTTATTAGATAAAATAAGTTTGAAGTCTTAATCTCAAGTTTTTAAAAAGAAATTTGAGTCGAAATTCAATTTTTACCAACTTAGAGTAATGTTTTTTTTAGTTTTTTTTTTTTTTTTAAACTGCCAATTAGATTTTTCCCAAAATTTTATCAGATGTCAAAAACATTATTCTTCGTTGCACAAAATTGTTTTGGAGATAAAATCATATTTAAGTCGTAAAATTTGCGAGGTGACAAATTTTTTTTCCAGTATTTTTGATTTATAAAAAAACCGTTAATTGGATTTTTGTTTCCAAAAATATAATTGTTTTGTATCACGTTACAATCTATGATATAAAATTTAATTCAAGTCTCTAGCGTTATTGTTTCGTGAGATATTTAGGGTTAACCAAAATTGTCACCTTTTTTAAAACTGCTATAGTAAAAAAAACCACCCACGCAATTTTCTTGAGAGCCCTTTCTGCATCTTTCTGCCTTATTATTTATATAACAAAATTTATTTGAAGCCGATATCTCTACTGGTTCTTGAGCTATGGACGACGAAAAAAACGTCGCGAACGTACGGACGTACGGACGTACTTACACACGCACGCACAGACATCTTTTTAAAAATCTTTTATTTCGACTCTATGGGGCTTGAAACGTCGAGAAATGTCAAAATTTTCAATTTGACAAATCGGACCCATTACAATAACTCTCTATGAGAAGTTAAAAATAATGAACATTTCGGTTAACTCAAAATATCTCACGAACCTATAACGCTAGCGACTACTAATGTATTATATATTGGGACGTGATACCAAACCATTATAATTTTGGGGGAAAAAAAATTACCTTTTTCTTATAAATCAAAAAAAAACTGAAAAAAAATAGTTGTCACGTCGAAGATTTTAACCAAAAAATAATTTTATCTCCAAAATAATTGTATTCAACCAAGTATAACGTTTTGGACATCTGGTAAGATTTTAAGAAAAATCGAATTGATAGTTTTTTTTTTATAAAAAAACTTTACAAAAAACATTAATAATATTCGCTAAAAATTGATTTTCGACTCAAATATCTTTTCAAAAATTTAAGATATTGGCTCAAAACTAATTTCATTTTATAAAAATATTATTTTCGACATTCAGTAAATTTTGTATAAAAATCAAAAGGTCAATTTTTTCATAAAAATTAAAATCTACAAAAAATAGTACATAAAATTGGTAAAAATTGGTATTCGATACTCGATATCTCATGAATAAATGAAGGTATTGACTTCAAAGTGCTTTCATTCTGTGCTTAATTTTGTTGTTATTGTTAGACAATGGTGTTAAAAATCCAATCTGTTTTTATTTATATAAGATATAAAAACTTGAAAAAAATGCTACTTAAATTTGTAATTACTTTTCGACTTACATCACATAACGCCTTTGAAAACACGCTTAATATTGGCCAAAACGTTATTAGTACCCCTTATGCTTTTCTGTTGCGAGGTGTTTAGCAATTGTGACTTCGAACACAAGCGAAAACTCAACGTTGCATTCAACAGTATCACGCGTTATGTTTATGGTCTTAGGAGATATGACCACATCTCAAGTTTTTCAAAGTCTATCTATGGAATTTCACTCGATAATCTCTTTAAAGTAAGAACTTTAACCATGCTTCACAATATCATACAATCACATCAACCTGAATACTTATATAATAAAATACACTTTACTCGTTCTGTAAGATCATGCGACCTTATCCCAGTACGTTACTCATTCCTTGTATCTGAGCGCCAGTTTTATGTGCATTCTATTCGTTTGTGGAACTCCCTCCCTCGCTCTGTTAAAATTATAAGCAGTCCGACCATTTTTGGAAAAATGCTAAAAGAATTCTTCTCCTAGCTCTGTGCTTATTTGATGATGAAGATGATGTTGATGATGATGATGATGATGGTGATCGTTATGATGATGAATTGTAAGTATAAATTTTTAGATAATTTCGAATGTACATACATATATTACTTTCTTTTTTTTTTATAACATATACCTACATAATTAATTTTGTTTTGTTAATCTGTTTAATGCATACATAATATTTCCACCTTTTGAAATCAAAGCACAATTTTTGTAAAAATAGTATTATGATACTGAGATTTGCTCTAGCTTATAAGATATTGTATCTTACAGAGTATAATTATACAATGAATAAATGAAATGAAATGAAATGAAATGAAGATGTGAAATACTTAAGATCTCTTTAACAAAAATAGATTTTGAAATTAAACTTTTTCATCATATGCAAAATATTGTTGGTAATTTTTTGGAAAAATTCAACTTACAACTTTTTTATAAAGAAAGGAAAACCAACAAAAACAACAAAAAACTTGTAAGAAATGGTTTTCGACTCAAGTATTAGAAGAATAAAGAAAGAAATTGACTTCAAATTATTTATCTCACACACAAAATTGTTAGAAAAATTTTGTTCAAAATTTAAGCAAGATAAATGGACAGACGGGATGGGAAGTTATCAGTGTGGGGTAACTCCAGTATTTTTTGTACTATTTGCTGTGTTAGAAAATCAAAATATCAAATAAAGACATTGCGTGGTTGGTTGTACTTTTAGTGTTTGCCCTTGCGCACATTCATTGTAATAGCCAAACTTACTGAAATGAGGAATTGAAGCCTTTTAAATTAAAATGGTAAATCTGTAGGAAATTAGATTTTCACCCTTTTCTACGTGCGTCGATCGCCCGTTAAAATATTAGCACTAATAATGTTTGACCCAAGTTGTACGACACGAAGTCTTGTACTGTTACATAACCAAAGGACATCTAAATTTCACATAAGTGTTACTGGCACGTATAATTTCAATTAAACCTTATTCAAAGGCACACCGGGTGGCTTAAGTGAGTTAAGAAACTTGATAAATATAAAATGCTCACTCATATCTCTTGCTACTTTATTCAATTTGTTTGAATTTATTTTCAAAAAAACATACATACATTTTTTGTGACAGAATCGCATTTGACATTTATGTTATTTTTTAAATCAGGGTAAACACTTGAAATAAGTTCAGAATTACTATGTACTAAATTACAAAAATCTTCCATTAGTGTCACATAGCTCTCGGCATCGGTTTTCAAGTGCCCATCTCCTTTTTTCAAAGTGTTTCAGCATAGTTTCATGCGTTAATATTATTATAAGAATCAGTTAATGAAAGGCAGCGATGATAAATCTAAAATTAGGCAGCAATTTAGAATATGCTATATGTTAATATATTAAATATCTTATTATGTGTTGCCAGCGGAGCTGCTCGAAAAAGCTGGGATTGAGATACTTTATAGCAGGAAAAAATAGTCTCCAGCCTCGTAACTACCTCTACACACAAAATCATTAGATAATATAGCTTAGTTGCGACGTGAAGGACGAACAAGCAAACAAACAAACACACAAGCAAACAAAAAAATAAACTGGCTTTTCCATTTATTGTATTAGTATAAATTTGTCCTTCAATTTTGACTTAATTTTAATCGTAGTTCGGGTAGTTCCTATATAACGTTTTTGTCCATGTTATCAAAATCAAATATTTTAGAAAGGAAGTATTTGTACAAAAAATGACAACGGTAATTTTCACAATGGTTATTTCTATATTGTTAGTTCATTAAATCTAATTTGTTATCAAATTGATTCCTTCACGGCACATTAATTTACGGCAATTGATCCAATTATAAATCATTTTTAAAGTTTTCATGTCAAAGTTCTCACTTGAGACATAAATTCTAAAAATAAACCAGTGTCATTATAAACAGAGAACTCAAAAACTCAATACCAATTATTGCGTTTGTCCTTTGAACAATTTATAGATTGGTTGGTATGTATATAATTAGTGCCATTAAGAGGTCAGCAAATATATTTTATTTTATCAATTTTTCCAACAAACAACTTGTCGATTAGTCATTTTTTCTCCTTATCACTCCATCTTACCTCTCTTTCTCACTGTTTGTTTAAGTTTTTCTCACTGCTGCTGTGATGTGCTCAAAGAAACACGTGTCATGTTTTCAACTAAACTTAAAAGTCTCATCAATCAATTTGACTCTTACTACTCTCTTCACACTAAATTGCCTCCAGTTTTCAGTTCAGTGCTTTTTTCCTCCCCCTCCCCTCAATCCATCATCTGCTAGCAAGGTACGAGTATACGAGAATATTGAAGAACAAACTTTTCTTAGAAGAACATCACAAGAGCAAAAATCAATTAAAACAACAACAAAATATATAAAAAGAAGAAGCTATAGGTACGTTACGTACCTATCTTCAAGAAAAGCATTTTATGTAGGTACTTTTTTCTCCTACCTCGCCTAGTTTATGTGCTCCTTAAAAAGTACTTTCCGGCATTAAATTGTCCAAAAGAAGAAGGAGAAGAAAATAAAACAAACAAGTGTTAAACTGCAAGTCTTTTTCCAAAAAAGATAAGTTTTAAAAAAAAAGGAAGAATGTGTTCCGAAAAATTAATTTGCAAACTTTTTTCCATTAGACAAGCAATACGAGTCCATTAGCCAAAAGGAAAAACTTTTTTCCCATCACCTTCCACACCTTAAGACGAACCGGAAATTACCTCTGCCCGCATACTAAACCTTCCCCAACCCATGGCCTCAGCCATAGCCACATAATGAGAAGACAGAAAGCGTTTAGAAAAATTCACCACCTTTAGCAACACCTTCGATTCGGTTCGGAAGGATTTAGTTGCAAAGTCCAACTTTCAATATCCGCACTCATATATCACATAAGAAGAAGGATATTTCAAACATTAGACAACTATACGACGATGACTGCCTTACCTTCAAACATATTAAGGATTTAAGGATATAACTATAAAGGACGAAAGTGCAAGCTGATCCCTCATACGAGTAGGTACAGCTTTAGATCTAGCCCCCAAGAGTGGTGTTGTTTTATTTTTGTCTATATGTATTTTCTTTTTCTGAGTTTTCTATCAATAGGAATCCATTTTCTCACTGCAGGACACATGAGCCTTAATAGTCCTGCTGCTACAAACAACGATGACGTTACCGCAAAAAAATGCGCAACACTGACAGCGCAATGCTGCCGCCTTGCAGACAGTCCTAGCGGTATCTCTGTTGTTGCAGCTAAAATTAGCAGTAAAATCAACGACGACGACGACGACGATGACGATGACGACACGGCAGCAGTGCTACTACAACCTATGTATAATACTCGTAGGTTTGTAGACGAAGTGGCAAGGAGCTGTTGTAGTAACTTAGCGCTATTGCTGCCGCATCCCCAAAACACAATACACTCCGAATTGCCATCAGCAGGGCCAGGCCAGGCTAGGACAGGCTGGGCATAGGTTTGGGTAAAAAGGCGAGGGTATCATTGGCCAAAAGTCTCTGACAGTGGTCATGACACCAGCGAACTATACTGCTCTAGAGTCTAGATAGAGTGCAGGGTGTGGCAGTGGCAGTGGCTCTAGATATGGCATGGTATGGGAACTCGAACTGGGATCTGGCAACAACGGAGTAGAGTGGAGTGGAGGCAGAGTATGGTTTGTGTGGCAGCAGAGTTAAACTTTTTGACGGAAGAAGGTAGAAAAGTATGCAGAATATTTTGTCATAACTAAGTGACTGCCTTTGTTCGGGTCGAGGCAGGCATTGTGCCTGCATGCTGAGCTGAATCATTATTGTTTTCTTTTTATTCAGTCTTTCTTTTTTTTTATTATTATTTTATTATTGTTGGGATACGGAATAAGGGCGAAAAGCAGGGAACTTGGAAGACTATGACTATATAGCAAATATAACAAGAACCAACGAAGACCGAGGGTTTTTGATATTGGATGATGGGTATTGGGTCCTGTCCTGACTCCTGATGGAAAAAAAAGTGGTGAGAGGTGTCACTGCGGGTAATTCGCCGCTCTGCGGTAGGAAATATATTTCTCATGGGAATTCTTTTGAGGAGTTTGAGAGTTTCTGGTGAGTTCTGCAAGTTCTGTGAGTTCAAGGCGAGAGTGAAAGGAATGTTGTTGATGTTATATTTTTTGGAATGGAATGAGGCATTAAGTAAAAAGGAATTATTTTTTTCTTCTATTTTTTGGTTTAAATATGTATAATATAGAAATAGGAAGTTATAAGAAAAGATTTTGAAATTCACAGTTATAAGAAGCTTAGGAAATGAAATGAAAGGAAAGCTAAGTTATTAATCTTGCAGTAATTGTAGGTAGGTACGAGTATTATTACTCGTAAAATGAAATGGGATACTTTTTTTTTAAAAAGCAAGTATTATAAAAGATTTTTGAGAATTTTTAAGTTTTAGAATTGATGTTTCCGAGTGGTCCAGAGGGGCGAATGAGTGATATTTTTTATATTGTACTTATTAAAGAAATTAAAGGGATTTCGTGTGTTGGGTGGGAGTTTGAAATTACAAAAGAATACATTTTCAAAAATTTGAAAACATTAGCGGAAAATATCATAAATATACTTCTTCAATTATTTATGATAATTTCTCATTAAATCAAAAGAAATAATAAATGTTCTTAATGGTTACTTTGAATTTCTATTTAAGCTTTGCGTTTTTTTTTTAAATAATATGAAACGGAACAAAAGTTGGTACAAGGACTAGAATAATTCTTTGGAATTATTAAAAAAAAACATGTTTATGGCATTCATTCCTGGACCGTTTAAGCTTTCCCATTTAACGTTATTACTTTTATTGTGTCTTATTGTAAATTCGGTTCGAACCAAAAAAAATTGCGAATTTTACGCATAGGGACAGGCTTGAAAAAAATGCGATCTTTTGAAAATGCAATTAATTATAAATAATTTTTAGAAATCAACTTAAAAATTGCACTCATTGAATTCATCTAAAGATTGCAATGTTTTAAGACTTCATGCATTCACTGAATGTCTTTGCATTTCTTTTGAAGTCTTTGCATTCACTTAAAGTCTTTCTATTCTTTTGAGGTCTTTACATACTGTCAATTCGATTTTTCTTAAAATTTTTCGTAATGTTAAAAACAATATTTTTTTATAAGATAAAATAAGTTTGAAGCCTTAATTTCAAGCTTTTGAAAAGATATTTGAGTCGAAATTCAATTTTTACCACCATTGAGTAATGTTTTTTTTAGGCTTTTATTTTTTTATAAAAAAAAACTGTCAATCAGATTTTTCTCAACATTTTATCAGATGTTAAAAATGTTATTTTTCGTTGCACAAAATTGTTTTGGAGATAAAATCGTTTTGTATTCGTAAAATGTTCGAGGTAGGTCCGTACGTTCGCGACGTTTTTTTCTCGTCCATAGCTCAAGAACCAGAAGAGATATCGACTTCAAATAAATTTTTTTATACAGATAATAAGGCAGAAAGATGCAGAAATCGCTCTCAAGAAAATTACGGGGGTGGTTTTTTTACCATAGCGATTTAAAAAAAAGTTGAAAATTTTGGTTAACCCTAAATATCTCACGAACCAATAACGCTAGCGAGTTGAATTAAATTTTATATTATATATGGTAACGTGATACAAAACAAGTATATTTTTGAAAAAAAAAAAACCAACTAACGGTTTTTTTGATAAATCAAAAAACTAAAAAAAAAAAATTTGTCACCTCGAAAAATGTACGAACAAAAAAAAATTGATTTTCGGTCCGTTCTATCCGAACGACAACTACTTCGACAATGCACGCTTGAGCGGCTTTATCCCACCAAAGGCATTCCTCTATCTAGACCAGTGCGGCATGATACAGGATAGATTGGCAGTACCTCTTATCTACCACGTCAGGCGAAAAACCGTAGACCGGCGGCTCCTGTATGAACGGGGCATCCTCGCTCGTAATGCAGCGGAGCTGCTTCGGTTCAGTAGGGCTGTGTCCGAAAAGGACCGCATTAATAGGGTGAAGCAGGAAAACCAGTTTTGGTGGCTTCAAACTTCAACTGATAATGGGTAATCCTGGTGGGGTATTTTTGCCTCGGCCGGCTTACATACTTGTTTTAGTCTTAAGTTTTAGGTTTAAGTAGAGCAGGAATGGTGGCACAATAAAATAAAAAAAAAAAGAATAAAAAAACGAAATCTCATAAAATACAAAAAAAAAGAAATAAAAAAAAAAAAAAAAAATGCAAACACATATCACAGACAATATTATAAAAATCCTCGATGGAATTACAAATAGAAGGACATAGTTGCTTTGCCGCTGTGGTTGTTCTAGTTTTAAGTAGTTTGTAGGAAGATTAGGTAATTTGAAGTTTTATTTTAAGGACTTTAGTATGTAAGTAAAAACCCCAAAAAATGATAAAGATTTTAGTTTTTAAACTTTTCTAAAAAAATTGAAATAAATAAAACAATCTTAGTTCGTAGGCCGAAAGGCATTAATTTTAAGAATCATGAATTTCTTAGAGCGCCCGATTAGGGCCAGTAAGTTATATTTAAGTAGAATTAATTAGGCTAGTTTCCCATTTTGTCTAGCATGTAAGTAGAGTTAAGTTTAAATGAATAAAAAAATGAATTTCGAAAAAAAAAAAACGAACAAGAAATGATTTTATCTCCAAAACAATATTGTACAATGAAGAATAATATTTTTTACATCTGGTTTAATTTCGAGAAAAATTGAATTGAGAGTTTTTTTTTATAAAAAATAAAAACCAAAAAAAAAAACATTACTCAAAGTTGGTCAAAATAGATTTTGGACTCGAATATCTTTTCATAAATTTGAGACTATGGCTTCTATTTAATTTTATCTTATAAGAAATATTATTTTCAACAGTCGTACAAATTTTGAGAAAAACTGAATTGACAGTTTTTTTTACAAAAAATAAAAACCTAATGAAAGTTGGTAAAAATTGATTTTGGACTCAAATATCTTTTCAACAATTCAAGACATTGGCTCCAAATTAATTTTTTCTTTTAAAAAATATTGTTGTAAACATTTAGTAAAATTTTGAGAATAATCGAATTGACAGTTTTTTAACAAAAAATAAAAACCTAAAAAAAAATTAATGAAAGTTGGTAAAAATTGATTTTCGACTCAAATATCTTTTCAAAAATGTGAGGTTATGGCTTGAAAATAATTTTATCTTTTAGAAAATATTGTTTTAAATACTCGGTAAAATTTTGAGAAAAATTGAATTAATAGTTTTTTGTACAAAAAATAAAAATCTAAAAAAACAATACTAAAAGTTGGTAAAAATTGACTTTCGACTCAAATATCTTTTCAAAAATTAAAAATATTGACTTCAAACTTATTTCATCTCACACAAAATATTGTTTTCGACATTCAGTAAATTTTTTATAAAAATCCAACAGTCAGCTTTTTCATACAAAAATAAAATCTACAAAAAATAGTACGCAAAATTGGTAAAAATTGATGCTAGGTTCTCGATATCTCGTCAATCAAAGATATTGACTTCAAATTAATTTCATTCTCCAATTTGTATTTGTTTCTATAAGACATAAAAACTTTTAAGAAATGCTACTGAAATAGAATACAAAAATAGATTTTGAAATAAAACTATTTCAAAATATGCAAAATATTGTTGGTAATTTTGAAATTTTTAAGAATAATTCAACTGACAACTTTTTTAACACAACACGAAAACCTACAATTTTTTAAGCAGGACAAATCTACAGACGGGATGGGAAGTTATCAGTGTGGGTCGGATCCCAGCCTCTTTTTGGACTTTGAATTTTCTTGGAAAATCACGTGTTCTTCAAATATCTTCAGTTAATATTTGTCTAATAAAAATGACTTTCAGATCATTGAAATTTGTCAATAACACTCTTATTTTCTGGACTCAGCCAACTAAGCCAAAGAAAACAGAAACAAATGTTTAGTATGTATACTGTATAGGTATGTTATTTTCTTATTCAATTTATCTTTAAAATGTCATCAAAAGAATGAAAATGAAAAACAAATATAATAATATGTTCAGTATTCAGTTTAATTTGCAAGACAGACATGAAGTTGACATTTAAATTTTAATGAAAAATGTCCAAATAAGAACAAGGGAATGTACAATGAATTCAAATTGTTAAAATAAAAATAAATGCTAATGCAATATGAAGCCTTGTCTTACAAACATTGTTATGACAAGAACTCTACTGTTTCTTTAAATGTACATGTACAAGCAGCAATAGCTGGATTTTGTTATATTTTAATAGCAGATCGGGATATTTATTATGCTACAGTTTTCCACCCATATATATAAAGATTCTCTATTAGATTTAGGTCGAGAGACTGAACAGTCCGCTACATAAGGTCATTTCTCTAATCTCGAAACTATTGCTTTGGTTTTCTGTTTTGTGGGTTTTGAGTTCCTTTTTTATTGGAATACCCATATCTACGTCTACGTATTGACGCATAACGTTTTGTAGTTTTTTTTACATTTAGAAGATAATCCATGATATTTGAGAGCCAAGGTATAGGACCAACTCCATAGTAATAAAAACAGCTCCATATCATAAGACTGCATCCGCCATATTTTTAGGTCTTAGTTGTGTAAAGAGAGTTAATCTCTGTCTTTGAAGGGCATCAAAATTATTAACGAGATCCTTTTCTCTAAATAAAATAAAGACAATGTTTATAAAAAGAAAAAAAGAGGCTGTGGTGTGACCCACACTGATAACTTCCCACCCCGTCTGTCGATTTGTCTTGCTTAAAAGGTTTTAGCATTTAATGAAATAGTTTGAAATCAATTTTGTAAACGAGATTTTTAGTCGAAAATAATGTTTACTAATTTTAGTAGCATTTTTAGCAAAGTTTTAATTTCTTATATAAACAAATACAAATTGGATGAATAAAACTAATTTAAAGTCAATATCTTCAATTGTTAACGAGATACCGAGAACCGAACATTAGTTTTTACCAATTTTGCGTACTATTTTTTGTAGATTTAAATTTTTTATGAAAAAACTAACTGTTGGATTTTTATACAAAAATTGAATGTCGAAAACAATATTTTGTGTCAGATGAAATAAGTTTGAAGCCAATGTTTTTAATGTTTTTAGTTTTTCAAAAGATATTTTGCGTCGAAAATAAATTTGTACTAAGGTTTAGAATTGTTTTTTGTTTAGGTTTTTATTTTTTGTAAGAAAAACTGTCAATTCGATTTTTCTCAAAATTTTACCAAATGTCAAACAGTGTTTTTTAAAAGACAAAATTAGTTTGAAGCCCTAATCTCAAATTTTTGAAAAGATATTTGAGTCGAAAATCAATTTATACCAAATTTTAGTAATGGTTTTTGTTTTGGGGTTTTTATTTTTTATAAAAAAACTGTCCACTCGATATTTCTCAAAATTTTACCAAATGTCAAAAACGTTATTCTTTATTGCACAAAATTGCTTTGAAAATAAAATCATTTTTTTGTTCGTAAAATATTCGAGGTGACAAATATTTCAGTTCAGTTATTTTGATTTATAAAAAAAACCTTTAATTGGATTTTTTTTCAAAAATATACTACTTTGGTATCACGTTACGATATATAATTTCAAATTTAATTCAAGTCTCTAGAGTTATTGGTTCGTGAGATATTTTAGGTAAACCAAAATGTTCACTTGTTTTTAAATTGCTATTGTAAAAAAACTTCCCACTCAATTTTTTTGAATGTCCTTTCCGCATCTTACGTACGTACACACGCACGCCTCTCTAGAAATCTTTTATTTCGACTCTAGGGGCCTTAAAAAATCGAGAAATGTCAAAATTCGACAAATCGGACCGATTACAATTACTTCCTTTGGGAAGTTAATAAAAAGAAATTAAAATAATTTAAACACAACACATTTAATTCGAAATTGAATGTACTTAAAAAATCACTACTATTTCATTGCTCACAGCTGTACATACATATGTTTATGTTTTTAAATATAAATCAATTCACTTCTTGACAATTCACTGACTTGACATTTTTTTAGTGGGACCTTTAAAAGCTGTAAAACAATCATAAATAACTTTTTGTTTAATTCTGAAAGCATATCACTGAGATTCTGGATTTGACTTAAGAGTGGATTTTGGCACCTTAAAGTTTGTAGTATACAATGAAATAACTTAAATTTGTGATAAAACTTAATAAATTAAACAAATTACTTTTATTTAATTATCTTAATGCAATTTATAAAATGATTAAAAATCAGCAACAAATTCAAAACATACCAACAACAATTTTAGGTATCATCACCAAACTAAATGAATGGGTGATTTTTTAAGAGCTTGAGAACTTTAAAAAAAAAAAACGCATAAAATTTGCAAAATCTCATCGATTCTTTATTTGAAACGTTAGATTGGTCCATGACATTTACTTTTTGAAGATAATTTCATTTAAATGTTGACCGCGGCTGCGTCTTAGGTGGTCCATTCGGAAAGTCCAATTTTGGGTAACTTTTTCGAGCATTTCGGCCGGAATAGCCCGAATTTCTTCGGAAATGTTGTCTTCCAAAGCTGGAATAGTTGCTGGCTTATTTGTGTAGACTTTAGACTTGACGTAGCCCCACAAAAAATAGTCTAAAGGCGTCAAATCGCATGATCTTGGTGGCCAACTTACCGGTCCATTCCTTGAGATGAATTGTTCTCCGAAGTTTTCCCTCAAAATGGCCATAGAATCGCGAGCTGTGTGGCATGTAGCGCCATCTTGTTGAAACCACATGTCAACAAGTTCAGTTCTTCCATTTTTGGCAACAAAAAGTTTGTTAGCATTGAACGATAGCGATCGCCATTCACCGTAACGTTGCGTCCAACAGCATCTTTGAAAAAATACGGTCCAATGATTCCACCAGCGTACAAACCACACCAAACAGTGCATTTTTCAGGATGCATGGGCAGTTCTTGAACGGCTTCTGGTTGCTCTTCACTCCAAATGCGGCAATTTTGCTTATTTACGTAGCCATTCAACCAGAAATGAGCCTCATCGCTGAACAAAATTTGTCGATAAAAAAGCGGATTTTCTGCCAACTTTTCTAGGGCCCATTCACTCAAAATTCGACGTTGTGGCAGATCGTTCGGCTTCAGTTCTTGCACGAGCTGTATTTTATACGGTTTTACACCAAGATCTTTGCGTAAAATCTTCCATGTGGTCGAATAACACAAACCCAATTGCTGCGAACGGCGACGAATCGACATTTCACGGTCTTCAGCAACACTCTCAGAAACAGACGCAATATTCTCTTCTGTACGCACTATACGCATTCGTGTGGTTGGTTTAATGTCCAATAAAGTAAACTGAGTGCGAAACTTGGTCACAATCGCATTAATTGTTTGCTTACTTGGTCGATTATGTAGACCATAAATCGGACGTAAAGCGCGAAACACATTTCGAACCGAACACTGATTTTGGTAATAAAATTCAATGATTTGCAAGCGTTGCTCGTTAGTAAGTCTATTCATGATGAAATGTCAAAGCATACTGAGCATCTTTCTCTTTGACACCATGTCTGAAATCCCGCGTGATCTGTCAAATACTAATGCATGAAAATCCTAACCTCAAAAAAATCACCCATTATAAGCAACCAAAATATGGGTCGAGATAGGAATGATGTCAGAAAAGCAGGTGATTAATCATACTGAATTACTTCTCTAAAACATAAGATACGAGTATGTATGCCTTTTTACACCTTTAAACGCTCTTTTTTCAAAAGTTAATTTTCGGACACTGACACATTGTTTTACCCTTATGATCTATGATAGCTGGCTTCCTTATTTTTAGTCCTACATTTAGGTCTTGCTAGTTCACAGTAAGTTATCTTTGATCCATTAAAAGTGTTTGGAAACCAAAATTTGCATAAATTAATCCATAGTTTGAGACTTTAACTTTTTTTACAATATTTTCGAGAGTATATAAAGTATAAAATAATAAAACGTGGGATACTTTAAAAAATGTTCAATTAGTAATTCGTATACAAAATTAAATTTCAAAAAGATCATACCTATAAACCGTAGATTAGACAAATTTGTCCGATTTAAATAATATGCACGATTGGATAGCCTTAATTTCCAAGTTTGAACTCAATCGACATATTGGTTTGGGATGTAGAGGTGAGGACAGACAGATAGACAGAATCGAGCGACCCACTTTTGTCGACTTGTTTAACATCGTAATGTCATGTTTGAATTAAATCTCGAGTTCGAAATTTCTTCCCAATGCAATACTTGCCATACATTTCCTATGTAGCATAGTTCCTATATGTCGCAAGTAAAAAGTGGGAAAGCAATAAATTTTATACTAACAAAAATTATAGTTAAATATAAAAATTTAAAAAAATACAATTTCAAAACATTGCATTAGAGAGGTCACTTCATCGAACTCAAAATGAACTTTTTTAAAAACCTGTTTTCATTCATGCGTTATAAAATATATTTATTTTCAATATTTCAAAAATGTATTGTCATATTAAAAAAACCGAAATTATCATATCACAAAAAAGTTAAAATTGTTATTGTCATTGCTAAAACGGTTTTTGTAACGAATCGTTATTAAAATTATCGGGTCTTTCAATAAGAGCGCTACAAAAGCTTTTTTTTTTTAAATAAAACAAAAATGGTTTTGGATATCAATGAAATTCTTTATTCCTGTGAAAGTATGTGCAATGCCATTATGTATGGAACTCGATTTCTTTTGCATGGCCATCCACCGGCGAAGTCCAGACGCTGAACCCAATTTTCGACGGCTTTCAAGCATAAATCGGCCGATACTGCTGCAATTTCAAATTCGATGTTCGTACGAAGTTCATCAATCGTCGTCGCTGGCTTGTTGGCATAGACCATAGACTTGACGTAGCCCCACAGGAAATAGTCTACCGGCGTCAAATTACACGATCGAGGCGGCCAAGCGACTGGACCATTTCGTGAGATAACATACGTTCTCCAAACTTGGTTTCTAATAAATTGACCCGTAAATTTTTCGGGATGCAATGATGACTCATGGAGTACGTGTGGATTGCTGCCTCACCAATATCGCATATTTTGTTTATTGACGAAACCATTCACCCAGAAATGAGCCTCATCGCTCATGATTTTTCGATGAAAATCCGAATTATTTTCAAGTTATTGCTCAGTTGTTGAAAACGGGTACTTTTAAAACTTAAAATCAACATTAAAAATTAACTTCAAAACATAATTTTCAGACCTATGAAAGTATTAAACTCAAGGTTTGCAAACAACTTCATATAGATTCAAATAAAGACTCATAACTAATGAGAGTTTTGAGAAACTAAGAAAGTTATTAAAACGGTTTAAACTGTATCTAAATTAGAAAGATTCAAACTTTGCTAAATAATTAAAATTTATTGTTAAGAGATACATATGTATGTTGATTTAAATTAGCACTAAAAACCACGCTTTTGGTTGTCTTTAGCATTTTTAAAGAGATATATCTTAAAAATGCTAGTATCCGTCAATGGCGGATCCAGGGGGGGGGGAATTCAGGAAAATTCCCAAGCGTGATCAGTGAAATCACTAATATGGCTTTGAAGAAAGTAAGCACCTGGGCTGCGAGCTGCGGACTAGGTGTTAACAGCAACAAAACCGAGTTGATGCTTTTCACCACCAAAACCAAGGTACCACCCTTCACTCTACCTCGGTTGAACGGACAAGCACTATCATTGTCTTCCAGTGCTAAATATCTGGGCGTAATACTAGATACCAAATTAAACTGGAAGCTTAACATCGAAGAGCGGGTAAGAAAGTCGTGTGTGCAATAAAACATTCGGCAAAAAGTGGGCCCTCCAGTCAAAAATGATAAAATGGACATACACAGCGGTTGTAAGACCGATAGTGGTCTACGGTTCCATTGTGTGGTGGCCCGCTCTCACCAAAGCCTACATAGTAAACAAGCTTACAAAGGTGCAGAGAAATGCTTGCGTAGGGATATCAGGGGCAATCAGGTCCTGTCCAACGGATGCACTCAACGTCATCCTGGACCTTCTTCCGATTGACCTCTTTATCAAATATCAGGTGTCCTGCAGTATCTTGAGACTCAAAGAAATAGGCTGCTGGAAACCTAGATCTTACGGGCACTGCAACCAAACAAGCCTGATACCATCAGACATCCTATCCACAACCACCGATTACTGCATCCCTACCCTAGACACCTCAAAGAAGTTTAGAGTCTTGCTCCCGTCAAGAACCGACTGGGAGGAAGGCGTTGTGACGGAAGACTTCGACACAATTATCTTCACGGATGGTTCGAAGTTGGAATGCGGTGTTGGGGCAGGTGTCTTCTGTGAATCTCTTGAAATTTCAAAAACCTATAGACTTCCCGATTTCGCTAGCGTGTTCCAGGCAGAATTGTTGGCGATAAGGGAAGCTTGCACATCCCTTAAAAATATCCGTCAGAACCAAAATGTAGCTATACTAACAGACAGTCAGGCAGCTATTAAAGCCATTGATTCAGCTTTATCATCCTCTAAACTGGTCCAGCAATATAAAGAGGCCCTAAAGGAACTGGATATGAGCGTCACTCTTATCTGGATACCGGGCCATAGGGGCTATGAGGGTAATGAGAAGGCAGACGAGCTAGCTAGGCAAGGATCAGCCCTTCACAACTCTCTGGCAGTGAGAGTATATGCTCCTCTTGGAGTTGTGAAGGGAAATATCCTGACCAAATACACATCAGAAGCAAATCATAGGTGGAGTAGTTTAACGAGTTGCGTTATATCCAGGAAAATCTGGCCCGCCTATAACAAACCAAAATCAATCAATTTAATCTCCAAACCAAGGCATGACATAGCCAGGATTGTCGCTACCTGCACAGGGAATTGGCCTGTAGGGGAGCACGCGGCAAAATTGGGTATACCACATAACCCTTTCTGCCGTAGCTGTGAGAACCGGGATCAAAAAGAAACAGTCCCACACTTTCTATGCCATTGTCCGGCACTGGCCAGGAAAAGAGCACTCCACTTGGGTAAGGAATTCTTCAACGGTATTGAGGAACTCTCAGAATTCAAGATCAAAGATTTGATCTCATACCTAAATAGCACAAAGTGGCTTTAACCCCCTCCCCCCTTATTTCTCCCTCACTAAATGGCACTATGAGATAATAGGCCGTAGAGTAGGAGAATAAAATTACATTTTATATTTTACATAGGACTGCACGTGCGGAACGTGCACCATCCATAGCCCATTTTCAAATCCATTCAGAATCTCACGAGGAATGGTATCAAAACGGCGCACTCAGCGCTAATTGTGTCCTGCGCGAAGCAGGACAGCCATTTCTACCTACCTACCAAGGGGGGGCGGGTTGTAGGGGTCATGACTCCCCTGGGAGATAATTTGTTTGCTTTTTCGTAGGACTTCTCTTCAATTCAAAACTAATCGTATTGTATTGATGTATATGACCCCCATTATATTTTCAATTATTTATTTTTTGTATATAAAAACAACATTTGTATTTTACTTCCTTAAACTTTGTTGCTAAAAGTACTAATTTTAACTGAGGACTGGACCATAATATGAACATAATATAATAATCGGAAATTCAGCCTATTCCAAAAACGCAGCACAAATTCTGCAACTTTTGACCAACTGAAGATCCAGGGGGGGTCATATGAGCCATAAAGCTTATACAGTTAAGTTTATAAATAAAGATTTCATCTATAGATTTATTAGTAATTTAACGACATTCACCAAAAAGTGGTTTACTGTCAAAAACAACTAAAATTTTTGTTTTCACTCAATCTAGAATTTGAAAAAACTTTAGTACCTAATGCTTTTAATTATTTTCATAAAAATTGTTTCTAAGAAAAAGAGCAAATATTCAGGTTCTTAAGAAGGAACCTTGAATAATGATCATCAATTTTATATTAAGTTGCCTTAAAATTCCTTAAACTAGCCTTCAATTTTATTATAAATTTTTTTTTTTTGACTCACATAAATAGTGAACATTGAAGTGATTTTTACTGCCGACATATAGGAACTATATGGCAAGTCTTGCTTTAGTAAATAATTTCGAACTAGAGCTTTTAATTAAATATGACATTACGATGCTAGAGAAGTCAAAAAAAAGGGGGTACCCCGATTCCGTCCGTCTATCTGTCTTTCCTGGTTCCTATACAGTCCAAACGATTGTGTTGATTGAAATTAAGGTTTTCAGCCGATTAGCGTAAGGCGTTTTTTTTCATTTTATTAATACGAAAAATAACAGCAGTCCCCATACAAATTTGTTGGTTAAAACATGTGATTTTTCTAAAACTTTTTCTAAATTTTGTGTTCTTAATTTGACTTCTTTCTACTAGAAAAACATATTTTGGTATTGCTTCAGAAGGGTACCCCTCACAAACCTTTATTTTGTTTTTAAGTTTTCTCAATAACTAATGGACCGATTTCAATAATCTTCTCTTTCTGTGCAAGATCTTTTTGATGATCAAATTGATGATGGTTTTGTATTATGACTTAGTTTTTTATTTTAAAAAAAATATGAATTTTGTTCACAAAACTCAACATCTCAGAAAGGGGTCAACCATTGTTGACCAAATTCAAATGTAAAATGTACATATACATATTTATAAGCTCTTTATTTAGTGCTTACCAAAAATATTTTTAAGACAAAATTTCAAATTCAAAATGTTTTTTTTTTTTTAAATAAGTTAATCTAGATTTTTTGACAAATAAAATGATATTTAAATTTTTGAGAAATACTTATTTTGCAGGTACATTTTTAAAGCTTAAAATATAGGAAATATTTGTAAATAGACTTTTTGGAAGAAATTAGCAAGTTCTAGCGACCCAGTCGTGCATTTTATTTATTTCAAAATTGGTTTTCTGTTGAATACAAAAGATCTCAAAAAATTAAATGAATCTACTTTTGAAGTGAATTCGCTTTGGATGCTCTAGAACTAATATTTAAACACGAATTTCAATAATATAAATGTCCCAAAACAGCAAAAGTGACACTTTTGTTAAACTAATGGCTTATTGAAAAACGTAATAAACGGGTCATATGTATCTATTGATATACATACATACAAGCTTTGAATCTCTTGAGATTTGAAGTGGAAAGAGATTCTAAAACGTGTAATTTGTGAGTGCCACACAAACGTTTCTTCCCAAACTTATTTGTTTACTTTAATTTATTTTAATTTAATTTTTTAGAGAAATTATGTACTTAAAAGCACCTTTTTCCTTAAATTCAAGAACCAAACATTTTTCTCTCTAAAATTTTCAAGTTTTGTTGACTCCTTTAAGATCAAAATACGATTAAGCAGACTGATAGCGATAGAAATAATCAGGAAAATTGAGTTAAAAAAAACTTCGTCAAAAAAAGGCCCGACATTTCTTCATATCTGATCCTCTCTCATTTTCTGGATTTTTGAATTTTTTTAGCGTACAAGAAAAGTATATTTTATATTTGGAAAAAAGCTACGTTTCAAAACAATTTCTTACATTTCTGCGTGAAATGCAGCAAAAAACCCTCTGAACTATTGTGTTTTAGCTCTTAAATATGGCATATTAAGAACATTTTTGGAAGCTAGGAAGCTATATGTAGATATTCATCCATATTAAATAGTAAGACCATACCTTGCTGGACAACAGTGTTCTAAGAAAAGAGGCTGGGATGCGACCCACACTGATAACTTCCCATCCCGTCTATCGATTTGTCTTGCTTAAAAGTTTGTCTAAATGTATCAATTCTTGCCAAATTTGCGTTCTATTTTTTATAGATTTTATTTTTTTTTATGAAAAAACGGACTGTTGGATTTTTATAAAAAAATTACTGAATATAAAAAACAATATTTTCTGTGAAATAAAATAAGTTTGAAGCCAATATTTTTAATTTTTGAAAAGCTATTTGAGCCGAAAATCAATTTTTACCAACTTTTATTAATTTTTTTGTTTAGGTTTTTATTTTTTGTAAAAAAACTGTCAATTCGATTTTTCTCAAAATTTGTCCTAATGTTGAAAACAATATTTCTTATAAGTTAAAATTAGTTAGAAGCCATAATCTCAAATTTTTGAAAAGATATTTAAGTCGAAAATCAATTTTTACCAACTTTTGTTAAATTTTTTTTTCGGTTTTTAATTTTTTGTAAAAAAAGAGGCTGGGATGCGACCCACACTGATAACTTCCCATCCCGTCTATCGATTTGTCTTGCTTAAAAGTTTGTCTAAATGTATCAATTCTTGCCAAATTTGCGTTCTATTTTTTATAGATTTTATTTTTTTTATGAAAAAACGGACTGTTGGATTTTTATAAAAAAATTACTGAATATAAAAAACAATATTTTCTGTGAAATAAAATAAGTTTGAAGCCAATATTTTTAATTTTTAAAAAGCTATTTGAGCCGAAAATCAATTTTTACCAACTTTTATTAATTTTTTTGTTTAGGTTTTTATTTTTTGTAAAAAAACTGTCAATTCGATTTTTCTCAAAATTTGTCCTAATGTTGAAAACAATATTTCTTATAAGTTAAAATTAGTTAGAAGCCATAATCTCAAATTTTTGAAAAGATATTTAAGTCGAAAATCAATTTTTACCAACTTTTGTTAAATTTTTTTTTTCGGTTTTTAATTTTTTGTAAAAAAACTGTCAATTCTATTTTTTTCAAAATATTACTGAATGTTGAAAACAATATTTTTTGAAAGATAAAAGTAGTTTAAAGCCAATATCTCAAAGTTTTGAAAAGATATTTGAGTCAAAACTCAATTTTTACCAACTTTTTTTTTATTTTTTTTTAGGTTATTATTTTTTGTAAAAAAACTGTCAATTGGATTTTTCTCAAAATTTTATCAGATGTCAAAAACATTATTCTTCGTTGCACAAAATTGTTTTGAAGATGAAATCATGTTTTAGTCGTAAAATTTTCGAAGTGACAAATTTTTTTTTTCAGTTTTTTTGATTTATAAAAAAAACCGTTAATTGAATTTTTTTCCAAAAATATAATTGTTTTGTATCACGTTACAATATATAATACAAAATTTAATTCAAGTCTCTAGCGTCATTGGTTCATGAGATATTTAGGGTTAACCAAAATTTTCACCTTTTTTTTAAACTGCTATGGTAAAAAAAACCACCCACGCAATTTTCTTGAGAGCCCTTTCTGCATCTTTCTGCCTTATTATCTGTATAACAAAATTTATTTGAAGTCGATATCTCTTCTGGTTCTTGAGCTATGGACGACGAAAAAAACGTCGCGAACATACGGACGTACGGACGTACGTACACACGCACGCACAGACATTTTTCTAAAAATCTTTTATTTCGACTCTAGGGACCTTGAAACGTCGAGAAATGTCAAAATTTTCAATTTGTCAAATCGGACCCATTACAATAACTTCCTATGGGAAGTTAAAAATGTTTGCATCTCAATATTTCAAAATGACTACACGTTAACAATTTAAAAATACATACATATATCCTATTTTGAACAATTCTGAAGCTTTATTTAGTTTCTAAATTTAACAGGGATGTGGATTTCGGTTTCCGGACTATGCTCAAATGACCGTGTGAGTAAAAAAAGTTGAATATGTTACTTGTTCTTTTCAATCTTGTCTGTGTAAACAAAACCCATATTTTTATGAACATATTGAAGAAACAATTCAAAGTAATAACATTGTCTTCGTTTGTTTTCTCACAATACTCGTATGTTCAAAAATAAAAATACAAGTGTGTACCAAACCAATAAAATTCTAAAATCTCTCAACAAAAAAGAAAATAATAAGTAAACTTTGATTACCTCAACATCATCGGTTCATGTTTATTCTGAGTATAGGTTATGTACATATACATATTCCTATAAAAATTTATATAATATATAAATTTATATAGTACAATTCAAGTACAAGCAAAACACAAAGACGAAGAAGTACGAAACAATATCCTTTCATTTCGTATTGTTGTTATTTTTATTGATTTTCAAGAAGTAAACAATCGCATATACGGTAAGAAAAGAGTACGAAATAAATATATAGACTATAGAGTACACTACACAACACATACATACTCGTAGAACAAAGGTTGAAGAGTGAAGTGATATCGATAAAACAAGGACTTCGTCTCATCACTCCGATTTGTCATTATTATTCTGTCGTTTTGTTTATCGTGTTGAATGAATGTGAAAGTGATGAAGGGTGTTACTGTTTTGATATTGCTTTAATATAATGCTCTAAGGACTTTTATACAACCAGGTTTATAGCGAAGTATCATAACTCATTGTGTCATCGTGTTCGCATAATCGATGAATTAAAAAATATTTCATGCATTATGAAGAAATATGGTGGGTGATGGAACTTGGAATGAGTTATGAAAAGGAGCAATTACCCGCACTATCTTGATATCATTTTACGAGTTGTTAAAGAAAAATAATTATTACGAAGTAAAGAGAAATATTACACCTGTTGTTATTTACCCTCTGAGCCCGCTGAAGGTATAAAGGTAACATAAAGTACTGAAAATCGATCGAAATAAAATCCGTTTATAGAGGCGATGAATTCATTCAGGCTTCGATAAATATTGATTGATATTGCTGAATAAGAGAGTGGAAATGTAAAATGCTGTTGAATTTTATAATGGAAAAATGGATTACGAAAATTGCAAGTTGTACTTATTTTCTCAAGGGTATTTAAGTATTGTATGTAACATTGTATATTTTTATTTTCAAAGAATTATTTACTTTTGATAGAAGTTCAAATACAAATAAAGGTAGTGATATAAGAAGTATGATGATACACTATTTTAAATAATCTAGATATTCGAATTGACAAAATCTTGAAGAATATACATGCATATACAATTGTTTTTGGGGGATGCTTTCATGAGGATTACCATAATTCCAACTTTAACTCAGAGAATTGTGAAAAAATTGGAAGTTCCAGCCATATTTGTAACAGGATTTTATTTTTAATAGGAAAGAAAATTCTCATTGTAAAAACTTCTAAAAGTTAAATTCGAGAAAATAATATTCTCTGTTAGACAAAACTGGGTTAAACTCTATGAAAATTTTGCAAAGTAGATAAAATTATTGACACCATAAAATATAAATTATACTAATTATTTGCAGTCTTTTGGTTAAACAAAGTTGTTTATTTTTGAAATTTCTTAACTTCCCATAAGAAGTTATTGTAATGAGTCCGATTTTTCGAATTGAAAATTTGACATTTTCTGACGTTTCAAAGTCCCTAGAATCGAAATAAAAGATTTTTAGAGAGATGTCTGTGCTTGCATGTGTACGTATGTTCGTACGTCCGTACGTTGGGGTAGTTTTTTTCGTCGTCCATAGCTTTAGAACCAGTAGAGATATCGACTTTTGTTATACAGATAATAATGGAAAAAGATGCAGAAAGGGCCCTCAAGAAAACTGATTGGGTGGTTTTTTACCATAGCAGTTTAAAAAAAAAGGTGAACATTTTGGTTAATCCTAAATATCTCACGAGCCAATAATGCTAGAGACTTGAATTAAATTTTATATTATACTAGCGGACCCGACAGACTTTGTCCTGTCATAAAGATTTGTAATGTAGAAGTTTTTGTTCCTACGTATTTTATAGTCGTGGCTAAAAATTCTCCTTAACAGAACCGTCACCCTCGTGATAGGGCAATCATAATGATTAACAGAAATCAGTTTTATTATCAATGTAGTGCTTTGTGATATACGATATTCTTCGTTTGATTACTTGGCGCATAGAAAAACAAATCTGATGGTTTTCCAACACAGGAACAGACAACATACAATGGACCATGTGAGAAACATGGGTTTCCTAGATTAATAGCACAAACACTTAATGATTGCCCCTGGGACTTGTTTATGGTCATAGCAAAAGCAAGCTGCACTGGAAACTGTTGTAGTTTAAACTCAAATGGCACATCAGTCGGAATCATTGGGATGCGCGGTTTGAGAACATCTTCTCCTTTATACTTTCCTTTGAGTATACATAGTTGCTTCTATCACGTTGTTTAGTAATTTTTTTATCATGTAACCGTGTACCGTTGCAAAACCGTTGCGGTTGGTTGATATTTCGCAACATTATAACTATTGATTCAACCTTTAATTGAAGATTGTGAGGTGGCAATCCTGGCAAATCCAGCGAGTTCAAAAATTCCGGTGGATAGTTGACTACATCATCTTGGTTAGTAGCCGAATCAACTGATCAACAATCATGGTTTCTGTAATTTTGAAAAACATCGGAAACACCTTCTGAATAAGTTCATCTTTTGATTGCGTTCACTGACAAAAACTTTGAGGAAAGGTAATGCAGCCAGTCAACATGTCTATAGGAAATTTTCCATTACCAATGTCAATGAGTTGTTTTTAGCAATTCGACACGCATATTCTTGCTTAAATGAAGTACTTTGACATGTTTCCACAAATTTGAGGACTTTAGACATGCATTGATGTCATCAACTGGCGTTGATCGTGGAATCACTGCTAATAAAATCATTGCACTACCAAATCTGTTATTATTGCTTCATAAATCTTTAAAGCCTCCAAAGATTTTTTATTTGCCATCGTACATTCATCCTACACAATCAATTTACATTGCTGCAAAACCTTTGCCATTGCAGAGTTCTTCGAAATGTTGCAGGTTGGAGTTTCATTGCTTTGCATATTTAATGGCAATTTTAGTGCTTAATGGGCTGTTCGACCACCTTCAAGCAAAGTTGCTGCGATTCCCGACGAAGCGAGTGCAAGTGCAATTTTAATTTGTGAGCGAATTGTTGCTAATATTCAATTGTTGCTCGATTCAAACTTGCGCGATTATTAGTTGAATGTCGCGCTCGCGCTTCACGCGTTTGTGTATCCGAATTCTTTCACATTCAATTCAGTCGTCACGTTCTTGTACATTACGATTAGATTGGTAATTAGCTTGGTTTGCAGCATTTCGGGTTCTTCTACCTAAATTGCTTCGTCTTATAGGAGGCATATCAAATATAAATTATTTTGTCACTAAACACTAACTAACTAATCACTCTGCACAAAACACGATATAAGAAATTGTTTCAGTCGTGTATCAGTTGACAAAAGCAAACTCAGTAGTTTAGGTAACAGAGAATCCAAGAAAAACAATACTTGCACCGGCAAATCGACATCAACACATTTTTTTTTTTTTTTTTTAATTTGACATGACTTGAAGTCAAATCCTTTAAGCTGACTACGTTTTAGCTAGAAAACATTTGTATGGGAAAAAGAAAAGGGCTGTTCTTATGGTTTTTCCGGCAATTATTCGAATTTTTCTCGCCGTAAAAACCATCCTTGAACTGCAACGAACATTTTAAAAAAAGAATTGGCCAAATTGGTCCAGGCGTTGTTGAGTTATGCGCTTACCAACACATTTTGCGATTCATTTTTATATATAAGATAAGAAGATATTGTATCGTGATACAAAACAATTATATTTTTGGAAAAAAATCCAATTAACGGTTTTTTTAATAAATCAAAAAAAAAAACAGAAAAAAAATTTGTCACCTCGAAAATTTTACAAACAAAAAATGATTTTATCTCTAAAACAATTTTGTGCAACGAAGAATAACGTTTTTGATATCAGGTAAAATTTCGAGAAAAATAGAATTGACAGTTTTTTTACAAAAAATAAAAACTTAAACAAAAATTAATAAAAGTTAGTAAACATTGATTTTCGACTCAAATAACTTTTCAAAAATTAAAAATATTAGCTTCAAACTAATATTATTTTATAAAAAATATTGTTTTCGACATTCAATAATATTTTTTTATTAAAATATAACAGTCAGTTTTTTCATAAAAAATTAAAATCCACAAGAAATAGTACGCAAAATTGGTAAAAATTGATGTTCGGTTCTCGATATCTCGTGAATAATAGAAGTCATTGACTTTAAATTGATTTGATTCATCCAATTTGTATTTGCTTATATTAGAAATAAAAACTTTTAAGGCATGCTACTAAAATTGGTAAAAATAGGTTTTCGAATAAAAGTCTGGCTAACCAAAATAGATTTTGAAATCAAACTATTTTATCATATGCAAAATATTGTTGGTAATTTTTAAATTTTTTAGAATAATTTAACTGATAACTTTTTTAACAAAACACGAAAACCTACCTTTTAAGCAAGACAAATCGACAGACTGGATGGGAAGTTATCAGTGTGGGTCGCATCCCAGCATCTTTTTTAATTTTAGTTATTATTATTACTCTTAATGCAGGCTATCAACGAAAAAAAAAAACAAAAGAACAAAACTTACAAAAAAAAAATAAATTAGGTTATGCAACATTCCTGTGTGCGAGTATTGTTGTCAGGGGTGGAAGGGAACTACAATTTGAAGCCGAATCCAAACGGCTTTTTTGAGAAATCACTTTCCATGACAAGAATTTCTCTTAGAGGATTTGTCAATTCCTCGCAAAAGGCAGTACCGCTAAAACAAACTTTAGTTGGCACAAGCAGGGATCGAACCCAAGACCTCTGGCATGACAGTCCAACGCACTAACCATCATGCCACGGAATAAAACTTAAAGCTAGACCTTAATCTCAAAGGCCAAACAACTTATAAAAAAACTTGGAGCGAGTTGTAAACATTGGTTCTAAGGAATGAAGGACTGTTATGGAAGTCAAAGAGATAGGTTCAAAAAGGCCGTAATTTTGAATGGTGATGAGGAACGCGAAAAAAGGGGCATATCTGAAGTTCTGTGAATTAGTTCCTATTCATGCTTATCTCTTCTAGAAGAAATGGTTAGTCTATGGTCCCTGCTAAACGTTTGTGTAGAAAGAGAATTTCAACTACTTCGCGGTGTTTTTGGGGGGTTTGTAGATTAATACGTTTTAAACGATCTTCATAATGTGTTAAGAATAGATTATCACCTCAAGGAAGACTGCGGAGTTCAAATCGATGGAATCTGTGTTGTACACATTAAATTTTTTGAGAGACCAGACTTGATTAGCGTATTCAAGAAGAGGTCGAACAAAGATAGTGTATAAGGATTAAGTGACATAGGGGTTCAAAAAATACTTAGACTGATGTTTGATGAAACAAGGTTTGAGTTGGCTATATGGTCAAAATGGACACTAGAACTTGTCGCAAACAATACCTAATTCGAAAATAGAACAAAAAGAATTAATGGTAACATCATGCCGACTATAAGAAGTTCGGACGTGGAAATGTGATCGCTTATATTACGGGTGAATGTTATGAATTAGCATTCAGTAACATTGAGTTCTAATAAATTTTTGTCGTACTAAGTCTGAAATGAGTCATGATCATTTTAGAATAAGAAAGAATCAAATGGAGTAGAAATAACCTTTACAAAGTGAAATTATGAACGACATTAATAACATCGTTGATAGTTAACACAAATAACAAAAGACAATGGTTTCAAAAATCTTGAAAACTAAAGAAAGCTTGGCCATGGGCCTGTAATTCATAATATTATTTTTGAATTTGTTTTATGAGCAGGAAAAATAATGAATATATATAAATAATAAATAAAAAGATTTGGGAAGACGGCTTGAGAAATATAAGGTTTTTTTGTTGGCGTGGGTAGATTTTGGTGCCCCATGGCGGCCATTTTGTTTTGGTAACATCTGTCAAATCATTTTTTTATTATTCAGTTATTTATGCCAAATCATCATGGCAAGTTACACGATTGAACAGCACGTTCAAATTATAAAACTTTATTATCACACTTATTATAAACTTCACAGTTCACTGTTCAAAGTTTGGTGGCCAAATTTGAGACGACCAGTTCACTTAAAAATCAGTCAACACTCGTATATTCAAGGAACGCAAAACCGTACAAGATCCAACTGAACCAGGAGCTCAAAGTTCATGACCATAGACAACTCCGTTTGTTCTCTGACTGGTCTTCGAATCGTTTGGAAGAGGATCCCAATTGGAGCCGAAAAATCATTTTTAGTGATAAGGCGCATTTTTGGGCGAATAGCTGTGTTAATAAGCAAAATTGCCATATATGGGACGGTACCAACCCACGGGAGGTTCACCAGGTGATAATGCATCCTCAAAACGTTACCGTTTGGGGTGAATTTTGAGCTGTCGCCGTATTTGGTCGTGGTCGGTACTTTTTTGAAAACGATGTTAGTGAGGCGGTCACCGTCAACAACGAGTTCTATATAACGATGATAACTTACTATTTTCGTCTGGCCCAAATTAAACCATATGGATCATATGGACATTTGGTTCCAGCAGGACAGCTATCAAGCTGTTTTTGAGAAAATTCGAATATTCGACTTTTACTGTGATTAGTGGAAGTATAGTTTTCCGTCGGCTTTTTTGGTCACTGTAATTTTCGCAATGAAACAATTAAGTTGCATTAACTTTCCCAACGTTTCGGCAGGGGTTGCTGCCTTCTTCAGGGGAACTTTATTAACACAAAAAATATACAAATGATCTTAGTTATATCAATGGGAAAAGGAAAACAATTTAATATTAGTTATATTAATAAATTAAAAATAAAAGTATAAATATAATTAGTACTTCGAAGTATGAAGTTAAGTCTAAATTGAATAAATCACAAATTACATTTAAGAAGAAAGAAGAAAGCAATATACAGCAGAAATGTTTTGTGTGTCTTGTTTTCGGTTCATGTTGTTTTCGTTATTGAGAATATGTAATGTTTCTAACGTGTACCGTTTGGAAACATGTTTCTCTGTCTGTAGAACTTCCACGCCTTCAAAGTTTGGAGAATGACCCCGCTTTCAATGCTGTGACTGGCCAGGGCTGTCTTCTAATAATTTTTAACTTCCCATAGGAAATTATTGTAAGGGGTCCGATTTGTCAAATTGAAAATGTTTACAATTCTCGACGTTTCAAGGTCCCTAGAGTCGAAATAAAAGATTTTTAGAAAGATGTCTATGCATGCGCGTGTACGTACGTTCGTACGTCCGTACGTCCGTATATGTTCGTACGTCCGTACGTTCGCGACGTTTTTTTCGTCGTCCATAGCTCAAGAACCAGAAGAGATATCGACTTCAAATAAAATTTGTTATACAGATAATAAGGCGGAAAGATGCAGAAAGGGCTTTCAAGAAAATTGCGTGGGTGGTTTTTTTTACCATAGCAGTTTAAAAAAAAGGTGAACATTTTGGTTAACCCCAAATATCTCATGAACCAATGACGCTAGAGACTTGAATTAAATTTCATATTATATATTGTAACGTGATACAAAAGAAGTATATTTTTGGAAAAAAATCAAATTAACGGTTTTTAAAATCAAAAAAAAAAAACTGTAAAAAAAATTTGTCACCTCGAAAATTTTACGACTAAAATTTGATTTCATCTCCAAAACAATTTTGAGCATCGAAGAATAATGTTTTTGACATCTGATACAATTTTGAGAAAAATCTAATTAACAGTTTTTTTATAAAAAATAAAAACCTAAAAAAAACATTACTCAAAGTTCGTAAAAATTGAATTTCGACTCAAATATCTTTTCAAAAACTTGAGATTAAGGCTTCAAACTTATTTTATCTTATAAGAAATATTGTTTTCAACATTTTGAAAAATTTTGAGAAAAATCGAATTGACAGTTTTTTTACAAAAAATTAAAAACCTAAAAACAAAATTTTTTTAAAGTTGGTAAAAACTGATTTTCGACTCAAATATCTTTTCAAAACTTTGAGATATTGGGTGTAAACTACTTTAATCTTTCAAAAACTATTGTTGTCAACATTTAGTACAATTTTGAAAAAAATCGAATTGACAGTTTTTTTACAAAAAATTAAAAACCGAAAAAAAAAAATTTAACAAAAATTAATAAAAATTGATTTTAATTCAAATATCTTTTCAAAAATTTGAGATAATGGCTTCTTACTAATTTAAACTTATAAGAAATATTGTTTTCAACAATAGAAAAAATTTGAGAAAAATCGAATTGACAGTTTTTTTTACAAAAAATAAAAACCTAAAAAAAAAACAATACTAAAACTTGTAAAAATTTACTTTCGACTCAAATAGCTTTTCAAAAATTAAAAATATTGGCTTCAAACTTTTTTTATTTCACAGAAAATATTGTTTTCGATATTCAGTAGTTTTTTTAGAAAAATCCAACAGTCCGTTTTTTCATAAGAAAATAAAATCTACAAAAAATAGTACGCAAATTTGGTAAAAATTGATACATATAGACAAACTTTTAAGCAAGACAAATCGGCGGACGGGATGGGAAGTTATCAGTGTGGGTCGCATCCCAGCCTCTTTTTAAATTTTATGTCGGACTTATGATTCGAGATGCGTTGTCTAAGAAGTTGTTTTGTGGTCACAGGTTGCACGGTTCATTTGATTTACCATTACATTTGATTTTGTAGATCACATCTGTTTGTTTGTCCTTATCAGGTTTCGTCTTGGGTTTAGTAAAACAATGGTCAAGCGTTTTGTTTGATTTGAAAGCAAGGCGAACCTCTGTCAATTTTTTGGAAATGGATTTTTTGAAGTTTTCGGATAGAGTTGGGACGTAAACCATGGTTTTGTGGTGCGTTCTAACTTCTAACGGGTTCATCAATATTTTCTCGTGGAGTTTGCATTTTGTATTTTAAAAGGAGACTTCGAATTATGGTAGACTTTTACTGTTACTTTTGGTAACATAACGTGGATCTGCTTAAAACCCTTATTTAAAAGTTAGATTCCTAGGGGGACTGGGACAGACAGATGGTTATTATAAACTCAAATGAAAATTAAAAAGAGGCTGGGATGCAATCCACACTGATAACTTCCCATCCCGTCTGCCGATTTGTCTTGCTTAAAAGTTTGTCGGTCTCTGTATGTATCAATTTTTATTAAATTTGCGTACTATTTTTTATAGATTTTATTTTTTTATGAAAAAGCGGACTGTTGGATTTTTATAAAAAAATTACTAAATATCGAAAACAATAAACAAAAGTAAATTTTTACCAAGTTTTAGTATTGTTTTTTTAAGGTTTTTATTTTTTGTAAAGAAAAACTGTCGATTCGATTTTTCTCAAAATTTTTCAGAATGTTGAAAAGAATATTTCTTATTAGAAAAATAAGTTTGAAGTCTTAATCTCAATGACGCTAGAGACTTGAAAAAAATTTTATATTATAGATTGTGACGTGATAAAAAACAATTATGTTTTTGGAAAAAAATATAATAAACGGTTTTTTTTTATAAATCAAAAAATCTGCAAAAAAAATGTTCCCCTCGAAAATTTTACGACTAAATTATGATTTCATCTCCAAAACAATTTTGTGTAATGAAGAATAATGTTTTTTGACATCTGATTAAATTTTGGTAAAAATCTAATTGACAGTTTTTTATAAAAAATAAAAACTAAAAAAAACATTAATCAAAGTTGGTAAAAATTGAATTCGGCTCAAATATCTTTTCAAGACTTTGAGATATTGGCTTTAAGCTATCTTTATCTTTCAAAAAATATTGTTGTCAACATTCAGTAAAATTTTGAAAAAAATAGAATTGACAGTTTTTTTTACAAAAAATAGAAACCTAAAAAAAATTTAACAAAAGTTGGTAAAAATTGATTTTCGACTCAAACATCTTTTCAAAAATTTGAGATTATGGCTTCTATCTAATTTTAACTTATAAGAAATATTGTTTTCCACATTCGATAAAATTTTGAAAAAAACCGAATTGACAGTTTTTCTTTACAAAAAATAAAAGCCTTAAAAAAACAATACTAAAACTTGGTAAAAATTTACTTTTGACTCAAATAGCTTTTCAAAAATTACAAATATTGGCTTCAAACTTATTTTATTTCACAGAAAATATTGTTTTCGATATTTAGTAATTTTTTTATAAAAATTCAACAGTCCGCTTTTTCATAAAAAAAATAAAATCTACAAAAAATAGTACGCAAATTTGGTAAGAATTGATACATTTAGACAAATCGATAGACGGGATGGGAAGTTATCAGTGTGGGTCGCATACCAGCTTCTTTTTTAAACTGCTATGGTATAAAAAAACACCCACGCAATTTTCTTGAGAGCCCTTTCTGCATCTTTCTGCCTTATTATCTGTATTACAAAATTTATTTAAAGTCAATATCTTTTCTGGTTCTTGAGCTATGGACGACGAAAAAAACGTCGCGAACGTACGGACGTACGAACGTACGTACACACGCACGCGCAGACATCTTTCTAAAAATCCTTCATTTGGACTCTAGGGACTTTGAAATGTCGAGAAATGTCAAAATTTTCAATTTGACAAATCGGACCCATTACAATAACTTCCTATGGGAAGTTAGAAATGGGATTAATTTTAAGTCGTTTTTAAAACTTTGTTTAAAGCATAGTTAAAACATTTTTATTTAAGCTAAATATTTGTTTAAAAAAAAATGTGGATTTCTTGACTCAATTTTGGTCACACATTTATTGGTCAAGGAATATCTTTCGATCTTTTTTCAAAAATCTTAGAAATGAATTTCTGTAGACTAAATTTTTTGCAAATAACATGACTGGGGTCGATATATACTCGTACACAGTTTAAAAAAAAGTTCCACATAAGCCAGAGTATTTATACAAGAATGTGCTGATTCTTGTATACATAAATAATATTTGTATGTTATTTTTAATAAATAACAAAAAAGTGAATACTTATTGAACTGAAAATTGAAATGATGTTTTTTTACGACAAAAGCCCCAATTCGGAATATTTATAATTTACACCTTGAGACATTGGCGAATAAATAACTTTCAGAAGTGTTTGACTTAGTTTTCTGATCAAATTCTATTATCAGGACTAAACACTAATATCAATTATCTGAGCTGTTTGAAAAAAATTATGAATCAATCTCTTGCTTCTCTTCAAAAGGTTTGTTCCTAAAATAGTTTCATAGTGAATAGTAAATATATGTAAAAATAAATAAATAAATTAGGTGGCGCAACAGTCCATGAAGAACCAGGGCCTAGTGACTTACAACTCTCAAAAGTGAGAAAGCACTTTTCATGACAAGAATTACTCTTGGAGGATTTGTCAATTCCTCGCAAGAGGCAGTACCCGTGATAAAAGTTAGACATGCAGGGATTGAACCCAAGACCCCTTGCATGACAGTCCAACGCACTAACCATCACGCTACGGTTACTAAATATATGTAACCTTCCTTATATTCCCTAAATTAAAGGTTCTCAAAAGGACTTTAAGTCAAACATATCTCGCTTTAAGACATTTCCAGCAACCTTTAAGACTCTAATAGTGTTTATGACTTTGTTTCTTTATTATATACCTACATATGTAGTATATGCCCTCTAGGTATTGACATAAATAGACACGAAATCAAGCGCATAAGAGAAAACCAACAAACATCCCACCATAACAAACCCTCTCCATTCTCATTTGTATTCAATTCTTTTGGACCCGATCAACCATCATATCATAAGGCGAAATCAACTTTAGTGCTAAAAGTTTATTGTAGCAACAATTTCCCTGCTAACTTTAGCGAAAAGCCTTCATTAGTTGCCTCAGAGTATCTGATAATATGGCCAAAAACTTTATGAAATATATACCACCCCCCCAAGCCCTTGGGGACACATCTGCTTCACCATTTATCTCCAGCCCAGAACTCGTGTAGCATCAGTTCCATAAGAGCAGATATAGAGTGTATGCGGTATATTGGAATAACCCCAGATTTATTTGAAGAGGCTTATTTTCTACAAAAATTCAGCCTCCAGATAAGGGCGGGATGAGGATGGTTTGTGTATAGATAGATATATGGTCTAAAGCTGGAGCTGTAGTTAGAGCTAGAGCTGGGGCTACAGGAGCTTGTAACTGGTAAAGTGACTATGTTTAATGACATTCAAACAGTAAACGCGACGTTTACATAGGATTGCAATTATCTTTTACGAGGGTACTCTGCCAAACGAAGGGGCAACAACTAATAACCAAGAACAAGAACACACAAATATTTCCATCAGTTCTAGTTTCTTTCCATCTCCCGCTCCCCCTGGTAAGAGCTTATGCGGGTCCTCCTGGCAGGCTTTGTACATATCTACGTAGGTAGGTATTTATATCCTCAAGTAGATACAATGAGCATTTGCCTACGCTTGTCAGACGAAACAGTATTGGAGCCAGCCAGCTGTGACAAATGGTTTGTGCGAACGAGGTTGTTATCCTTTCGTCCTTATTTCTATTTTGTATTTGTTGGTGTCTTCGTCCTTTTTTGCTTTGGGATCGGATGGAATGGAAATCGTTCATTCAACTGAGTGTTAATATTGCGTGGAAGAAGTCACGTTTTGCTTTTAATGTGTACCTATTTGGCTAAGTGTTGTTGTTGTTGCATTAGGTCTTGGGTATAGTCCTTGTCATTGTGATCTCTTGTCAACTGACAGCTCAATACAGAGGTTAGGTGTGCGTCGTCGACGGTCGGTGCGGTTTTTTTTTTTCTTCAATTTGAAAATTTTCACTCCCGGTTAAATTTTGAAATTTTGTATTTTCTCTAATATGCGTGACCACTCTGGAGGAAACCCAAACTCAACTGTCGCCTATCCTCTTTCCAATGTGAATCCTTATCCCTTATCTCCAACGGGCCAGCAGTAACAGAAAACTTTGAATTTCTCCCTCAAGAAATTTCAAGATCGAATATCTTATTTCATTCTCAAGAACCAACAAAAAACACAGTCGAAAAAGTACCATTCAACTTGAAGAAGCTGTGATTTGAATTTTAAAAAGAGGTTAACTTAAGACAAAAATTTCAACGAATAAGGAATCCACTTTTGCAAAATAGGTTTTTTGTCGTTGACTTGGATGCTGGCTTTTGGCTTCTGGAGGGGTTTTGGTGCGCTAAAAATTCTCTGTGCGGAAGGATGAAGAGGGTTTGGCGTCTTTTTTTTTGTTGTTGGTGTATAATTTTATCATTTTAAAAAGTGTGGTTTCCGTTTTCGTGACTTAATTTTTTCTTTGTTTAATAATATGAACGAAAGGAAAATGATGTCAATGGGAATTGGGTATAGTGTCATCAATTTGAGAATTGGGACATTTACTAAAATGTATTGCGCTTTGGGAGTATATAATTCCGAACATCAGGGTTTGGCAATTTGTTAGGTTTTCGTTTTCGTTTTATTTTTGGGTTCTTCAAGTTCTGTTTTTTTTTTTGTGTTTTGCTTGCTGAATACTTAAATTGTTTTTATTCAGATGAAAGTTAAAGAAATGGACTATTTGTTTAGCAAAGGTAGAGATATTGATCTTAAGAAGCTACAGTTCAGTTCAGTGTTCAGTGTGTATTTTCTTTCGTTTTTTTAAGGTACTTGCAGAACCATTGAATTTTCCACATTTTATCACGATAACAATATTTTAAACTGAGGTAATTGTGTACTTTAAGATATTTATACCACATTCCTACAATAATGGTCCTCACAGTAGAGTATGTAAAAATAAAATACTGAGGGATTTAAGGATGGTTAATGGTTACTTGAAAGAAAAAAAAAAAAAAAGAGGCTGGGATGCGACCCACACTGAAAACTTCCCATCCCGTCTGTCGATTTGTCTTGCTTAAAAGTTTGTAGGTTTTCGTGTTGGGTTAAGAAAGTTGTCAGTTGAATTATTCTTAAAAATTTTAAAATTACCAACAATATTTTTCATATAAAGAAATAGTTTTATTTGAAAATCTAGTGAAAAACAAATTTTTACCAATTTTAGTAGCATTTCTTAAATTTCTACTAATTAGATGAATTAAATTAATTTGAGAGATATCAAGAACCGAACATAAATTTTTACCAAATTTGCGTACTATTTCTTGTAGATTTTATTTTTTATGAAAAAATGGACTGTTGGATTTTTATAAAAAAACACTGAATATCGAAAACAATATTTTCTGCGAAATAAAAAAAAGTTTGAAGACAATATTTTTAATTTTTGAAAAGCTATTTGAGTCGAAAGTAAATTTTTACCAACTTTTATTATTTTTTTTAGGTTTTTATTTTTTGTAAAAAAACTGTCAATTAGATTTTTATCAAAATTTTACTGAATGTTGAAAACAATTTTTTTTAAAAGATAAAAGCCAATATCTCAAAGTTTTGAAAAGATATTTGCGTCGAAAATCTATTTGTACCAACTTTTGTTAAATTTTCTTTTAAGATTTTATTTTTTGTAAGAAAACTATCAAATTTTACTGAATGTTGACAGCAATATTTTTTGAAAGATAAAAGTAGTTTTAAGCCAATATCTCAAAGTTTTGAAAAGATATTTGAGTCGAAATTCAATTTTTACCAACTTTGAGTAATGTTTTTTTATAGGTTTTTATTTTTTATAAAAAAAACTATCAATTCGATTTTTCTCAAAATTTTACCAGATGTCAAAAACATTATTCTTCATTGCACAAAATTGTTTTGGAAATGAAATCATATTTTAGTCGTAAAATTTTCGAAGTGACAAATTTTTTTTTCAGTTTTTTTGATTTATAAAAAAAACCGTTAGGTAATTGAATTTTTTTCCAAAAATATAATTGTTTTGTATCACGTTACAATATATAATATACAATTTAATTCAAGTCTCTAGCGTCATTGGTTTATGAGATATTTAGGGTTAACCAAAATTTTCACCTTTTTTTTTAAACGCAATTTTCTTGAGAGCCCTTTCTGCATCTTTCTGCCTTATTATCTGTATAACAAAATTTATTTGAAGTCGATATCTCTTCTGGCTCTTGAGCTATGGACGACGAAAAAAACGTCGCGAACGTACGGACGTACGGACATACGGACGTACGGACGTACGACGTACGCACGCGCGCACAGACATCTTTCTAAAAAAATTTTATTTCGACTCTAGGGACCTTGAAACGTCGAGAAATGTAAAAATTTTTAATTTGACAAATCGGACCCATTACAATAACTTCCTATGGGAAGTGAAACATTTTTTTAAACTTGGTAAAAATTGATTTTCGACTCAAATATCTTTTCAAAGCTTTGAGATTCAAACTACTTTAATCTTTCAAAAAATATTGTTTCCAACATTCTGTAAAATTTTGAAAAAAATCGAATTGACAATTTTTTACAAAAAATTAAAAACCGGACAAATTTGACAAAAACTGTTAAAAATTGATTTTTGACTCATATATCTTTTCAAAAATTTGAGACATTTGCTTCAAACTAATTTTATCTTTTAAGAAATATTGTTTTTCAAAATTCTATAAAATTTTGAGAAAAATCGAATAAATAGTTTATTTTTTACAAAAAATAAAAACCTAAAAAAAAAACAATACTAAAACTTGTAAAAATTTACTTTCGACTCAAATAGCTTTTCAAAAAATTACAAATATTGGCTTTAAACTTACATATTTTATTTCACAGAAAATATTGTTTTCGATATTCAGTAATATTTTTATAAAAATCCAACAGTCCGTTTTTTTATACAAAAATAAAATCTACAAAAAATAGTACGCAAATTTGGTAAAAATTGACAAATATAGACAAACTTTTAAGCAAGACAAATTGACAGACGGGATGGGAAGTTATCAGTGTGGGTCGCATCCCAGCCTCTTTTTTTTTTTTTGTTTTTAAATTCGTTTCAAATTTTATTTGACAAAATTCAAATGTAAATAACAACATAGTAAAAATATTAAAACAAAAAATGAAAAATTTCGTATGCACATAAATAATTTAAGAAAACCGTTTTAACGTTTTTCGAAAAAATAAATTAAATGTTAAGATTATTTTAATTACTTACCATTTACACCAGTTAGTAGTGTATATTATGTGTCTCTTGTAAATGCAGCTTTTTTCAATTAAATTTTGCATTTGACTATGGCTTTTAATATGGATAAAATTCATATTCTTGCATTTATCCCATATTTGTTTTCAAACGTAAGAAATGATTTTTTTAATTTTTAGAAAGTAAGAATCAATTTTAGAAATTAATTTTAAATAAAAGGTATTCCTATATTTTTTGCGCTGATAATATAAAACCTAAAGAGACTAATGAGGCTGTTAAAAGCATTGGCAAATTTCATTTTCGTTCTTGTCTCGTTTTAATATCCTCTAAGTCCATTTCGGCTCCTCTGGATAAGACTACTTTAAGATTTATTTATTTTAAGCCCTTAATCACTTTTCCCTCTATTGCGGTTTGTAAAACCGACTGCCTAAATTTACGAAATTAATCAAATTAAGTAGTGAATTTATGTTCTAAATAAGCACCTTCAACATAAAGTTCACTGAATGAACTAAGTCAAAGGACGAACACATTTGAAAATTCTTTGTGGTTTTAGAGACCGTGGTAGGTTAAAATAAATGATAAAAATTAAGAAAATTCTGATTGTTTTGAAGCATTTGTAGGGAAATCACTTTGGTCAAACAAAATTATATTTAAAATTAATATAAAAATAGGATAAAATATATCCTACCATAAAATAAAACTCATCTACTAACACTGTCAATATTCGAAATTTAGTAAAAGCGATGGAAAAGAAATTTTTGTATGTATAACGAATTAAATAAATGTAAGGAATAGTGATACCGCAGCGGAACGTCAGGAAATGGACTTCTGCAGTGCAGGTAAATCGTACGTTTTACACGGAATTCTAAGCTCTCATAATCTTTTTTTGAAACAAGAATTAAGAAAAGTGACCAGCGCGATTAGGTTTAGTTGGCGCATAATTCGTGAACGAGAAGGACATAAGCTCAAAAAGTCCTAAAGTTAGTATTCATTTTTTATATTTTATACCGTGGCTCGAGTGCAAAGATAAAATTAGGTACAGTCAAACTTTAATTTTATAGTGCTATCGTCTGATTTTTATTTAAATAATTTTTAGATCTTTAACACGTTTCGTCACAAGATCAAACAAGTAAATTGAGAAATATTTCTTCCACCAACGCGAAAGAATAATAGGTTGGTAAATTCAATCCATATATAAAAATCTAAAGTCTAGTGAAAGTGTGCCTAAGCTATACGATATTATTAAAAGTTTAACTGGTGGGTTAATATTTTAATATCATCTCAATCTAAAATAAAAAACTAAATGAATTGAAAATCTAGGTGCCAGAATTAAACCGCGTGACGCTATAGTCCGGTTGACATTTAATTAGAGCTGGTGAAATTCCACTTTAGGTAAGACTCTTACGTTTTATTTTTTGGTATACGTATTTTTTTTTTGTATTCATTCTTCTGTACTCCCTCTGAATTGTTATCAGATAACAGCAAGAGGCGCCAGTTGAACTTATTTGGTTTGACACACGAAGCGCCAACGAGAAGAGCCACGCGGGTGGGAAGAATTATATCAAACCTAACTAACCTATGTATGAGTAACCATTTGGTTCGATCAATAGCGTCTTCACTTAAGTTCGGAACAAAACGAAACACTTGAGAATCCCATATACCAACATAATTGAGAAAGCAGCAACAACATATAAAGAGCAATTTTTAACTAAAGCAAAGATCAAACACCCAAAAAACATCAATTCTCCTCTCCTGAATTCCAGTCACTTTCCAATATTATAACCCCCCTCCCCCACCAAAAATCTAAAGAGAAGAACATCTGTGAAAAAAAATAACTAAAATTCAAGCTAAGTATTATTCCAATAAATCGGAATTGAGAGTGCAAATATAAATAAATATAATTTTTAAATTTGACAGAAAATTAAAATCTACCGAATCCAGTAAAAACCGTGCACAGTTTTCACCAGGAGTCGCAGCCGTAAGTTTAATAAAGGAACAAAGTAAGTAAATGTAAAACTAAAAAACTAAAACTATCCAGTAAAATTTAAAAGCACAAAAAAATAACTAAGACAGAAGTTATATCTTTAAAAACATACTTCATCTCTTTTTGTTTCCTATCCGTATCCTAATCAGTTCATGAAACCACGTCTTTCCCTTAACACATAAGATTAATTAAAGAAGAATTATATTGTATATTGTAAGAGCCTACCTTACTATAAACTTATTAAATTGAAGTTTTTGTTTATGAAATTTTCATGCAGTATGAATCTTTTTTATGGCAGTTTTTGGTTTCTAAAGACCATACAATTTTCTATGTTCCAGGTTTAGTAAGTTTGAATATGTTTTGTCGGATAAATTTTTGATAGAAATTATAATAATATGAAGAAGTTTTGAGTAACTAAAATAAGGATGTGAGATCAAAAGAAGGCGGTTGAGACTTTCGACGGGATAATGTAAGTAAGCAAGTTTTAATTCATTTTAGGGGTTATTGTCGTATAAGGAGTCCTGGCAATAACCATAGGTACGTCTCAATACGAATTATTTTTTTTTATTGATGACGTGAGGGAAGGGTATAAGGCTCAGGGAACACTACCACCTATGTTCTCAACTAGTATGACGATCTTTTCTTTGAGTAATCAAAATTCGGGTTCCACAACTCTTAATACAATATAATATATTTCTCGAATGACAGCTTCGAATGATAAGGCCTGAAACAAAAACGTAACACCGTCCATTTTCGGCAACAAGATCCCACCCCGTCGACGAGCTAGTACGAGCGTGTGCTAGCAGGCCTACCCGTTGCTAAAGGAAGTGGACAACCCTTTCATTACCGTTCTGGAATGGTCTGAACGACCTGTAGCGGTTGGATTCAAAAAAAGTTCAGGTGTGAAAGGGAACATATGTCAGAGTGAATCAAATCATAGAAAGGTGTTTGTAGTTATTTTGTCTTTAATTTCTATTCAACAACGCGACTGGTATCCATGCAGATATGGAAAAGGCGATACTTTATGAAAAGGTTCACTCAGGCGTATACTTGTTATTTTCATAGAAGGAATAGAATGGATTTTATTCTAATAGAAAACATGAAATTAAAGTATATAATAATTAGTTCGTTACACATTAAATTAATTGAATTTTGAAAAACATAATTATATTATATCCTAAAAATGAATACCACAGAATGAATTTCTTTATCAATTTGTTTGTCAGCTTTCTAATCACTGAATATAATTTTTAAAACCAGATCCTTCTCAAAACTTAAATTGTTTATCGATATTTTGAACAAATATCAAGAACGTATGTCCCTATTATATACTATACACCTACTTACAAATTAACCAGAAAAGTTCCAATAACAAAAATAATTAATATAAAAACTTATAAAATAAAAATACTCATATTTTTACATAAATCAAATTCTCTAAACAATAATAATTCTCAAAGACATTATATTAAATCTTGGCTCCCATAAGTCGGCAAACACTCATCCTGTCTCGGCCTTATATCGTTTTCGTTTTCAAAGCTATTAACTAATAAATTTGTATTTTTTTTCTATTTCTTAAAATACATAAGAACACATTAAGATATACATAATATATTAGTTAATGGGTGGTATACAGTTTCTCCACACCTCTATTTTTGGTCCTTTTTATTTTTTTCCGTTTTGCGTTTATTTAACACAAAAAGGAAATATTATTTTACGTTCAAGAGGTTGGAGGTCTACACTTTTAATATGACAAACAAAAAGTTACACATACATAATATATGGATGATGTATTACTTGATATTTACACTCCAAGTTACTTTTAAAGGTATTTGGATTTAAACAAAGTTTTATTTTGTAAATAAACGTAAATATTTTGGGGACTCATTTTAAAATTATTATTTAACTAAGAGAAAATAAAATTATCATTGAAATATTTCTTGAAAAATGTTAACTACGTTCTTTAAAAAATGACAAATTACTTAAGATACGAGTAGCATGTATTCAAAGATCCGGATTGGTTTGGATAAACATTTTTAAGTTTTTAACCTTTTTTTTTTAAATACGTCCTGACAAAGTTTAGTAAATCGATAATATTACCCGTGTTTTGTTGGAAAATCTATCAATAAAATAGTAGGATTTTACACCAATAACAAAAACAATATCCGCAGTATGAATACTACCGATAAAAGTTAAAGCAGAATCCTACTACGGATGGGTTTTTGACATTTTTACGAATCTCGAATGGATCTTATGTGATTTCGTTCTCAAATATTGGTACGATTGATATTGCATTTGTATCTCGATGGCTGTGTTTGGATTTGAAATCTTCTCCATTAAAAGATTCAATGGTCATTATGAAGGAATCTACAGTGGCATGTTTATTATATTCTGTTGAGTCTTCGAGACTAGTATGCTCTTCAAAAAACATTCCTGGCATGAACTTATTCTGGCTGGCACTGGACTCGATCAATTCACCTAAAAGCTGCAATTGTTAAATGAACTTTTTTTTATAGAATCTTAATTTTCAGATGTTTTCTTACCATTTCTTCTTGAAAAAAAGACTGGGATGCGACCCACACTGATAACTTCCCATCCCGTCAGTCGGTTTGTCTTGCTTAAAAGTTTGTACGTTTTCGTGTTGTTGTTAAAAAAGTTGTTAGTTGAATTATTCTTACAAATTTTAAAATCACCAATAATATTGTTCATAATATAAGGAAATAGTTTAGTTTGAAAATCTAGTTTTGTTAAATAGATTTTTAGTTGAACAAAAATGTTTACCAATTTTAGTAGCATTTCTTAAATTTTTACAAATTGGATGAATGAAATTAATTTGAGAGATATCAAGAACCAAACATCAATTTTTACCAAATTTGCGTAGCATTTTTGGTTCAAATTTGCGTAGCATTTTTGGTCCAAATTTGCGTAGCATTTTTGGTAGATTTTATTTTTTTATAAAAAAAACAGACTGTTGGATTTTTATAAAAAAAACTACTGAATTTTGAAAACAACATTTTCTGTGAAATAAAAAGAGTTTGAAGACAATATTTTTAAATTTTAAAAGCTTTTTGAGTCGTAAGTAAATTTTTACTAAGTTTTAGTAAATTGCTTTTCTTGTTAGGTTTTTATTTTTTGTAAAAAAATAGATTTTCCTCAAAATTTTACTGAATGTTGACAACAATATTTTTTAAAAGATAAAAGTAGTTTAAAGCCAATATCTCAAAGTTTTGAAAAGATATTTGAGTCAAAAATCAATTTTTACCAACTTTTATTATTTTTTTTTGTTTAGATTTTTATTTTTTGTAAGAAAGCTGTCAATTCGATTTTTCTCAAAATTTTTCCAAATGTTGAATACAATATTTCTTGAAAGATAAAATTAGCTGGAAGCCATAACCTCAAAGTTTTAAAAAGATATTTGAGTCGAAAATCAATTTTTACCAACTTTTGTTAAATTTTCTTTTAAGTTTTTATTTTTTGTAAAAAAACTGTCAAACTGTTAAAAACTTTATTTTTCGTGGCACAAAATTGTTTTGGAGATAAAATCATTTTCTATTCGTAAAATTTTTGAGGTGACAATTTTTTTTTTTTTCAGTTTTTTTGATTTATAAAAAAACCGTTAATTGGATTTTTTTCAAAAAATATATTGGTTTGGTATCAAGTTACAATATATTATATAAAATTTAATTCAAGTCTCTAGCGTTTTTGGTTGGTAAGATATTTAGGGTTAACCAAAATTTTCACCTTAGCAGCTTATTGTCAGAAGGACCCCGTTTGCGTTAAATGCGCGGGAAAGCACATGACTGATGTATGCCGTCTTAAAAAAGAAACTCCGGCTACATGCGCGAATTGCAAAGGTAATCATCCAGAAAATTACCGTGGCTGTGAGGTCGCAAAGGAAATGTTAAAGAGGCGCGAAGAATTTAGTAAGAAAGCTAAAAAAAATACCTCAAAGCAAAACAAAGAATTAAAATTAAAAACCAAGACTAATACTCAAGCGTCGAGTAAAACGGACGGGAAAAATAATGAAAACGTTTTACCCTCAGAAAACATAAAAACAAAAAAGACGAACACGTACGCTCAAGTCACGACGCCCGAAAAACCTAAAACTATTAAACCTGACTCCGTTCAAAATGTATTTTCCCTTATACTTGAACGATTAGAAGAACAAGGGAGAATTAGCACAATTATTCTTGAGAAATTGGACAAATTTGAGTCGGCGGCTCTTAAAACACCAAATTTACCGTAAACATGGATCAATTGTCTCAACAACTCAAAATAATAACATGGAACGCGAACGGACTTACCGCAAAAATCGAAGAACTAGAAACGGTTCTACTTAACGAAAGAATAGATATTTGTTTGATCTCTGAAACTCATTTGAAAAAAGACTCAAATTTAAGTATTAAAGGTTATTCGGCTTACCACGCATGCCATCCATCCGAAAGAGCAAGGGGTGGTTCTTCCGTATTTATCAGAGAAAATATCAATCATTCGTTTGAGATAAATATCGAGCTCGATACAATGCAAGTTACTTCCGTTAGCATAAAAGTTAGACACGTATTTTTTAATATTGCGTCTATTTACTGTCCTCCTCGGTCCAAGATAGACAAAAACGATTTTAAAGATCTTTTCAACGCTTTAGGTCCAAAATTTATTATTGGCGGCGACTTCAATTCGAAACATTCATTTTGGGGATCACGTTGCATTTCGACGAAGGGTAGACAACTCTACAAAGCGGGTATTGAATGTAACGTTGAATTTTTCTCATCAGGAAAACCAACGTATTGGCCAACCGATACAGCGAAAACACCCGATCTTGTTGACTTTTTCATCGCAAGAGGAATGAACAGAAAATATATGACAGTAGATGATAACTTCAATTTTTCTACGGATCACTCGGCCGTTATCTTAACAATAAACAGTAACGTAATCGAAAAAGAAAAGCCCCTAATTTAAACAAATAATAACACAAATTGGGATAAATTCAAAGACGATTGCGAAAATAGAATTATACTGAACGTCTCTTTGCAAACTCCGTTTGAGTTAGAAGATGAAACAGAAAAATTTATAAATATTGTTCAAGAAGCAGCTTGGAATAATACTCCGATCTGTAGTAAAAAGTCAAGGCAATACGAAGAAAAAATTCCAGAAGATATAAAAGAATTGATACGCGAAAAACGAAAAGCTCGAAAAGTATGGCAGCAATCACGTGCTCCTCAGCATAAAAGTGTCGTCAACTTTTTATCAAACAAGATTAAAAATTTGTTACGAGATTTTAAAAACAGCGAGAATTCTGCCTATCTTGAAAGCCTAACAGCAGACAAAAAAACGAATTATTCTCTTTGGAAGACGATAAAAGGTATTAAAAAGCCTCAAATAATGTCGGCACCTATTCGAAAAAATAATTCTGAATGGGCAAAAACTGATAAGGAAAAGGCGGATTTATTTGCTAAGCACCTTGAGGAAACGTTCAAACCTTTCGATGGTCAAGAGCTTCTGACTAATGACGGAGAGCTCCAACCAGCGCCGGACAATTTTTCTATCAGGAATATTACTTTGACTGAACTTGTCCAGGAAATAAAACGGCAGAAAAATAATAAAGCTCCTGGCTACGACCTGATTAACGGTCGTGTCCTCAAAGAGTTGCCTAAAAAAGCAATGGTTAAGCTCTTACAGCTCACTAACGCTGCTTTAAAACTTGCTTACGTACCCACGCAATGGAAAGTCGCCGAAGTAATAATGATCTTCTACCCGGTTTGGGGATCATTATTACACCGAATGAGAAAAAATCGTATAAACCAATTTCTCTCTTACCAATTATATCTAAAATATTTGAAAAATTGCTTCTTAAACGAATGCTACCAATTATTGAAGAAAAACGTTTAATTCCCGACCACCAATTCGGTTTCCGGAATAATCACTCGACAATTGATCAGGTTTACCGAATAACTAACGAAATTGAAAAAGCATTTGAAGAAAAAAAGATTTGCTCAACTGCATTTCTTGACGTTTCTCAAGCTTTTGACAAAGTTTGGCATGACGGGCTAAAATATAAATTAAAAGTCTTTCCAGAGCAAATATATAACATTCTTGAATCGTACCTAGAAAATAGATTCTTTCGAGTTAAGCAAGGAACGGAGTATTCGTAGTTTAAAGAAATAAACGCTGGGGTTCCCCAGGGTAGCGTCCTTGGACCGATTTTGTTTGTTCTTTATACCCAAGATATACCCCAAACAGAAGGCACAACTTTAGGCACTTTTGCCGATGATACAGCTGTACTCGCAATATCGGATTCAATAGAAACGGCAACTTCTTAGCTTCAAAAGGCATTAAATAGCATTTCAGATTGGACAAAGAAATGGCGAATTGCTCTTAATGAAACGAAATCGACGCACACAAATTTTACGTATAAAAAAGTATATAACTTACCTATTTATATAAATTCTGTGCAAATTCCATACGCTAATGAAGCGAAGTATCTAGGCATGACTCTAGACGCGAAACTTAAATGGAAAGTTCATGTAAAAAAGAAACGCGATGAACTCGAAAATAAACTCCGCGAATTGACATGGCTTATTGGAAGATATTCCAATCTAAGCGTTTATAACAAGCTTCTTATTTATAAGCAAGTACTGAAACCAGTTTGGACGTACGGTATACAACTTTGGGGTTGTACCAACGAAAGAAATATACAAATTTTACAAACATACCAAAACAAAGTACTTAAAATAATAGTAAATGCTCCATGGTATGTAAGAAATAGCGACTTACATAGAGATTTAAATATAAAATATGTAGAAAACGAAATTAAAAAATTTGCTACAGAGCTAAGATCACGACGTAGAAATCATAGTAATAACTTAATCCAACAATCTGTTAGCGAGGCGTTCGTTTTTCGGCGTCTGCACTGAACAAGACCTTCTGATCTAGCGCAAACAAATTAATCTCTCCACTCGAATTTTGTGGAATCTTCAGGTCCTCTCGTTGGGGAGCTTCCTGACAAAACGCGAACAAAATGACGCTAAAACTACTTGTTAAGCTGGACTTAGTTGTAGTAATAATATAGAAGATAAGGGAGGTGAGTTTTAGTCAGTAAAAATCTGACACTACTATAAGCATCGGGCTTATAGTGTCTGTGAAGATTTCTCACCTTCCTGCGGAAAAAAAAAAAAAAAAAAAAAAAAAAAAAACCTTTTTTTAAACTGCTATGGTAAAAAACTGCCCACGCAATTTTCTTGAGAGCCCTTTCTGCATCTTTCTGCCTTTTTATCTGTATAACAAAATTTATTTGATGTGGATATCTCTTCTGGTTCTTGAACTATGAACAACGAAAAAACGTCGCGAACGTACGGACATACTGACATACGGACGTACGAACGTACGTACACACGCACGCACAGGGATCTTTCTAAAAATCTTTTATTTCGACTCTAGGAACCTTGAAACGTCGAGAAATGTCAAAATTTTTAATTTGACAAATCGGACCCATAACAATAACTTCCTATGGGAAGTTAAAAATTGTTCATTTTATTAGTTTTAGTTAGTTTTTTTTGCTGACGTTAATTTTGACTTTTGATTTTCACAAAACTTTCTTCTATTTGTGTTGTTTTGTATTATTATTCTAACAGGTCTTCTTTAAGTTGTACCAATTTTTAAATACAAAAATCTGGCTACTGCCAATGGGCATTCTTGGAAATTTACTACTACTACTATACTATTTATAGAATGCCAAAAAAACACGGGTATTAAATCCAACGACTTGGAGTGTCAGAGGAAAATTTATTTTTATAATACAAAAATAAAAAGAGGTTGTTCTACTAACATACAACTTTCTTGGGACAGCAAAACAGCAAGAGTCGTAAATGCCGAGAAAGGGGAGTAGTCGACGACGCCTGTGGCGGTTCCGAAACAAAGTCAAACAAAATATGGAATGTTGAATTAGTTATGTTGGTTATATACTTAGTCACCCATATAATTCAGAAGAACTACTCCTTCTTTTTAAATTAAAGCTATTCCAGTGAAAAACAAAATAGAAACAAAAATAACAAGTGAAACACTTTTTCAAGCTTTCCACACTTCTCGGTTGCGATAATTAAAACTCATTGAGCACGCAATCTAACATTAATTACTCTGCGCTTAACCGTGAGCTCGTATAACTCTTTTTCTCTAGCAAACTACCTTACCTTTCTCGTTCCGTTAACACCCCATAGAACATGTACACCAACCCCCTGCCACCCTTGTGATTATTTTCGTTTACTTTAAACCTCCAAAAAAAGGACCTTTCCATTGCTGCTGTTGATCCTCGTCCTACTCCTCTAAGTCTTAAAATAATTGCGAAAAAAGATACAAATTGTACAAAATAAATGGTTTTCTAAATGTACACGATGAAAACCCTCAAAACAACTTGGTTATATGGAGAACCAAAATAAGGATGTAAAAAGGACGAAAAAGGGTGTACTTAGGAAGGATGGACAAGAGGAAGCTCTTGCATGCTCCTAGTGAATTCACTGTGGTGAACTTATTTAATCAAAGACTTCGTTAAGCAGGAGTCACGAGGGGGTTGGGGGGTGGTGGTGGATTCGGTGCAAAGGAAGCCGAGAGGTACATCAGACAAAATCCTTCACGACCAAAATTATCCTTTAAGTTGATTTTTAGTTTTCTCCATCAAATCGGATAAAGATAGAGTGACAAGGATAGCTAAACTTTTATATTATAGACAGAAAGAATCAAGAAGAAAACGAATAAGACGGAGGAGGAGCTCCTAGGAGGAGGAAAAAATTGTATAATTACAAAAGTTGCTTTGTGTAAATCCTTGGAGAAAATTTAATTGTTTCCACTGCACCAAGGACACGAATTGTCTTAACACAACAACAACAACAACTTCGACTAAGAACCATCAAGATCCAAGACACACCAGTTTGCAACTTTGTTCGTTCGGTCTAGATGCAAAGATGGTATAAAAAGGACGAGAAATCTTTCAACATAAGCCATGAAGTTTACATCATGGAAGACTTTAGCAATAACAAGTAGTGTTTTCTTTTTGTTTTTTGTTTTTTGGTTTTTAATTTTTAAATTTAGATCGGGTTGGAAAATTCAAAAATAGTATATTTTTGTTGTTATTATATTTGTTGTTGTTTTTGATGATGTTTTTCGTTGAATGGCTATAGTGAATATAATCTTACAGGAAGTTACCTACTTGATTCTTATTTGGCCACGAAGTAGGTATAGGGACTGAAGATACTAAGGGGTGACGAAGACAAACGAATGGAGAGCGACAGCGGCGGCGGCGCGGCGGCCGGCGGCGTCTTAGGAATGTTGGGAGTGAATAAAATTCAGTTTTACTTGGTTGATTTTGGAAAACTTTATAACAGACAAAAACTTTAGATTTGTTTTTCACAATGAATAAAAGATCTGGGAACTACATTATACCCAAGCTTGTTGGAGAAGAGGTGATGCTTGGTTGGGTTTGGGTATGATGATGGAAGAGATGATTATAATAGTTTTTCAAGGACATAAGAATTCAAGAAATGGAATTTTGTTGAAGTTTATTTTTTTCTTTATTTTTAATGTTATTTAAATGGAAAGAATTAGTGTAGATATGGTGGCGATGACGACGAAGACGACGACAATAAAATGAATTTAATTAAAGGCGTCATCTTCTTACTTATTGTTTATTTTATTTAATTTCCGGAAATTAGTTTTCATTTGTTTTATTGGTGGTTGGTCTTTTTGTGTGTGTACATATGTTGTATAAGATGAAGTGCTCTTTACGAACGAACAAATAAATCCTTTTTTAAGTTAGGGTTTTATTTTTATTTTCTTGATTTCGGGTAAGTTATGTGATGTCCTTGCAGAATTTTTGAAAAATTGTCTTAAATTCATGATTCACTTCGTGTTTGTAGTTTTCAAGTGTTTTGAATTATTAAAAACATGAATTTGAAGGTTATGATGTAATATATGATGATTTCGGGACGACATCGAATCAAGGAGGCTGTGTTTTGAATAACAATTTTTGGATAATAGTGCCAAAGTGATAAAGTTTCAAAAACAAAGAAAAAATCTAATACAATTGTTAATGTTATGTATTGAAGTACACATCGTTATATTAAGATGCAAGAAATCTCAGCCTATGTAATGCAACCATTATCGTTATAATAGTAATAGATTAGAATTATTCATATATATATACATATATCTTGTCTAAGCCAAATGTCAAATCCTCACATGGTCACATGGAATTTGAGAAATAACTAAGTTGTTTGAGTACATCACAGTTAAAAACAATGTTTTTTTTTGGCTACCACACAAACCAAAATAAAGGATGATGTTGTCCTGAATTGGATTCTCACCTTATGATTTTTCTATCAGGTCAGGTTTTTGAAATAAACCTTTTCAAAATGAAAAATAAAAACATAATACGATGATTTTTTAAAAAAAATGTATGCTTATTTCTTTATTAAACGGTGGTTAAATTTTAAGGGCCAATAATGAATGTGAACCACATCTAAACGCCAAGTTTTATTTTACATTTCATTTGAAATTTATCAATTTCAGATTATTTCAATTTGATCCATTATAAGAGTTACAATCGAGCAAGGCGTTAAAGTTATTCAGGCTTATTATAAAAATGGGTTTTCAAATCAAAATGCATATCGTGCACTTCGTTATTTTTTCGGTCAATTTAATCGCCCAAATTTGCGTAAAATCGGAAACATCGTGCAAAACTTTCAGCGAACCGGGAGATGTGAGCACATCAGTACATGATTGTACAGCTCGTAATGCAAAAAATATTGCTGCTGTTGGCGATAGTGTGGCTGAGGAGCCGTCCACCTCAACTCGTCGCTATCCTCTTGCCCACCAAATCACCTCTCACGCTCGTCGTTTTAAACACAGACATGGATTTACACGCTTATACAAGGTACTATTGACTCAAGAAACTAAAGCCTCCTGAACATTTCAAGCGTCTCGTCAATGGTCAGAAAGTTGGCAAGAAATGGCAACAGTGCATGATCAGTTTTCGAAGAAAATCATCTTCAGTGATGAAGCAAATTTTCACTTCAGTGGATTCCTTAATAAGCAGAATTGCCGCATTTGGGCGAATAATAATCCAAGATTGATTGTCGGCAAACCAATGCACACACAAAGAGTGAGCCGCAATGGGCCCCAGCAGTGTTGCCGCTGAAAAAAATCAAAAAGGGTACAAAAAAGGGGGCCCGACACAAAAAAAGGGGCCAACATACGAAAATTGGACACCATAGAAAAAAAGTACAAATAAAACAAAACTGTATTCAGGAGTAAAACAAAAATGTATTCAAAAGCTTAAAAAAACATTTTTATTTCAATAACATTAAAATAAAAACTTAAATTCATTTAAAAAACAAAACAGTAACAACAAGTCAGTTGTTAATAACAACAAATATAATTTTTTCGAAGTATAAAAAGACAGCGTCCAGTTCGATTTTTTTCGGAGTATAAACCGACAGAGTTCAGTTCAAGTTCAGTATGAAACTTCGTTACCGATTTTTAATTAATTTACTTAAAGAGTGGATAAAATATCTTAATTTATCCTTGAAAATTACTTTATTACTAGTAAAATCGTTAAAAGGGGCCAATTGGGCAATTTCTTAAAAGTCGGGGCCACGGGAATCGAACGCAAAAAAGGGGCCAAATGGCCCCTTTAGGGGACAAACGGCAACGCTGTGCCCCAGTCATTCTAAAATGGGGCCGGTCATGCAGTTACTGTGAATGATGTTCGCTATTAAGGGCGGATCCAGACTTTTAATCAGGGGGGGTCACACACTTAACATATAGATGAGTTTTTAGTCACCACTTAAAAGTTCTTTAGTGGGCTAAAGTGACAACTTTAGTTATAAAATTATTTTAGAACACTGTTGTCCAGCAAGGTATGGTCTAACTTTTTAATTTAGACGACTCCCTACGTATGAAAGCATTCCATTCAGTTTTCTAAATATGTCATATTTAAGAGCTTAAACATAATAATTTAGAGGGTTTTTGGTGCATTTCACGCAGAAATGTAAGAAATTGTTTTGGAACGAAGCTTTTTCCAAAAATAATATCTATAATGACAAAACTTAAAATAATAACGGTTTTATGAAGGGTACTCTTCTCAATCAATACCGAAATATGTTTTTCTTGTTCAAAGAAGCCAAATTAAGAAAATAAATTAGAAAGTTTAAAAAAAAAAATATCGGTTAATTTTTGAAAAAAATCGAATTTTCTTATTTAAAAAAAAAATTACCTTACGGTAATCGGCTTAAAACCATAATCCCAGTTTGCACTCAATCGAAACATGTAGAGGCCAGAACATACAGACAGACGGACGGAATCAGAAGATCCACTTTTTTCGAATTTTCTTTTATCGTAATGTCATGTTTGATTAAAAGCTCGAGTTTTAAATTTTATACGAATTAAGAATTTTTTAGACTCAATTGAAGGCGAGGTTGAGGAGTTTAATTGACGATCTTTTATTAAAGGTTTCTTGTTAAGAACATAAATATTTGCTCTTTTTCTTAGAAACAAATTTTATGAAAATAATTTAAAGCACTACCTACTAAAGTTTTTCCAAATTCAAAATTGCGGGAATTGTTTTTGACAACAAAATCTTTAATTATACAACTTAACTGTATAAGCTTTTTGGCTCATATGACCCCCCCCTTGGATCGTCCATTGTTCAAAAGTTGATGAATTTGTGCTGCGTTATTGGAAAATTCAAGGGAGTTCCTACGAAAATAAAAAAAATATCTCCCAGGGGGGGTCATGACCCATATGACAACCCCCTCCCCCTGGATCCGGCATTGTTCGCTATAGTAAGATGATAACGAACTTTTTATGGCCCGAATTAGAAGATATGGAAGATATGGATACGGACAATATGTGGTTTTAACAGGTCGGTGTGCCACTTGCCCCACAGCTAACGAAACAATGGCTCGACAAATGCGCGACAAATTCAATGGCCGTGTTATATTATATAGTGGTAGTGATATCAATTGGCCGCCAAGAACATGTGATATAATACCGTTGGACTTTTTTCTTTGGGGTTATTTGAAAGAAAAAAAAAAAGGTTTTCGTTAGAAATAATTCAAGAGCTAAGGGATGAGATAATTCGGCACAGTAACGGCATAGAACCCCAAACTAATAAAAATAATTGACAATAATTTCCCTAATAATTTGTTTTTTTTTTTTTTTTATTTAAAATCAACATCAGACTTTAAAATTCTACCACCCTCTTTGAAGTTCTAAAAAACCTTCAATGTTAAACTTTGAGGGGTTGAAAAATATTATTTAAAAGTTACTTTTCGGTCTCGATTCCGAATTCTGAACTCTGGTTTTAGCAGTATGTTGAAATTAAATAAAAATTCTAGTTTATTTGAATTTGTTTAATGTATTTAAAAACTTTAATGTGAACTTAGGCAACAAATGCGATATTTCGAAATTTTATCATAAATAGTTTGTTTGTTTTTTTTTTTTTTTGAAATACAGACGTAGACTAACATTTTGGAAAGTAAATAAAATACTTACCATTTTTTTTTTAAATAAGTTGAAAAAATAAAATATAAATTTTCAAATTAACACAGGAACGAAATTCTAAGAAAATAAAGTTGTGCTTATGCGTATAACATTCAATGGCTTGAACAATTGAATTGTGCATTACAGGTCAGGTAATTTTTGAGAAATTATATGAACAATTAAAAAAACTTTAAAGATTTTTCACACAAAACCCGAATCGCGTTTAGATTTTGACATTATAATTTTTGTATACGTACCGTACATACATAGCAAAATTTTTTATTGATGCACAAGATTAGTTTATTTGTAAGATACAATATCTTTTACGTAAGACCAAATATTTCACCTCACGGTTTTCGCCTTGTTGCGGCGAGGGGGTTTACGTCTAACTCTTCAGCAATCCAGCTGCGGAGGAAGACAACTAAGAAAACCACCAAAAACAGAGATGTTAATCAAAAAAAAATAATGGATAAAAGTTTACGAAATGAAAAAAATCGAACGGGGATATACGTTCAAGAGTCGGCAGAAGTCACGGCTTCCGGCGAGGGCTTGGCTTCGCAAGATGCTAAGTCGCCAGTGACAAAAGTAAACTTCGAGAAAGAAGAAAGAAGAGAGTTAAAAAGACAACCAGTCATTCTCTTAGTGGATCTCGAAGCTTCGAGGCAACGCAGCAACTACATATCCTCCAAAAGATTCGTAAAAATGACCGAGTTGAAAGACCCTGCGACGCTCAGTTCGAGAGATAAGGCTCTCCTAAAAAAGCACAGAAAGCTAGTTAGGAACTTTGAGCGGCAGCTGGCAGAGACTGCCACTGCACCCAGGGGAACAACAGGGCAAGTGAACGCCGAAGAGTCGGAGAGCAAAGGAGTAGATGCTGCCAAATCTAGGTCTGTCCCTAAAAAGGCAAACCGTGAACAGGCTGGAAGTAACTTGACCGCTCGGAACGACAAAGGTAAAGTTCAGGCGACTTCCAGCAAGAAATAGTTAGCCTACGCACGCTAGGAAAGACCAATCACCGGCAAGCACCTCTTCTAAAATTAAACCAGGAACGTCCGAGAGACAAAGATCGGAGGAGACAGTCAAGCAAGATGGTGCTAAAAAATAGAAAACCAGCAGCTTCGACACCACACCGATTGACCTGCAAATCGCCATAATAGGCCCAAATGGGAAAATCTCGGCAAAAAACTGGCTTCTTGTGGAAAATGAGATCCTTAAAGCTATGATGGCGGCATCAGAGAACGATAGTTCTGAGGACTATATCTTTGATGGTGCTGGATGGCGGCGAGGAGTTAAAGTGGTCTGCTGCGGTGACCAGAAATCACGGGAGTTCCTGAACCATACAATCGCTAGCATTGACAAACTATGGGAGGGTTCCTCCCTTGAAGTTCTACCCGCCGCAGCTCTACCACTCCGAGAGCAGTTTAGTATCTGGATCCCCCTGGCTGCTGGCGAAGCAGGACAAAGAGCTTCCCATTTTAGAATGGAAGCTCCAACATACTAGAAAGAGCCATGGTGGCGAAGGGAAGGACCTCTTGTTTGTGACAGACAAGAAATCTGACCTTCTGCTGAGAAAAACAAAAGACGAGTTGAGGTATGGTCTCGGAACCGTAAAGGTTAAGAGGCATGAAGGCAAAGGGAAGTCAAAGCTGCAAGTGGTGCAAATAAACCTGCACCACGCTAAAGCAGCAACGTACGACCTTACGCTCTACATGTCTCACGAGAACGTGGATGTGGCCTTGATCCAGGAACCATGGTTAGGCAAAAACCGAATCCGTGGGTTGAGGTCAAAACACTACAATCTTTTCCACTCCACGTCAGATGTAGGTGAAATTGGAAGTTGTATCCTAGTGAAAAAATCAATTAACGCTTTCTTCCTATCTAGGTACAGCAATAAGAACAACACGGCAATCAGCGTCGAATCAAATGAAGGAAGCTTCATTCTAGCGTCGACGTACATGCCGTACGAGGAGGAGAGCCCACCATCAAGAACAGTCCGCGATCTGGTGGTCCATGCCACAGCAAGCGATACACCTTTGGTGGTAGGATGTGATGCCAACGCTCACCACACTCAATGGGGCTCTAAGGACATCAATAAAAGGGGTGAGTCAATTTTTGAATATATTCTCTGTTCTAATTTATCGTTATGCAAAAGGGGCAATCACCCTACCTTTCGAAACAAAAACAGGGAGGAAATCATAGATTTGACACTTAGTAGCAATAATAGTAAAATTTCAGTTGAAGACTGGAGAGTGTGACCTAAAGAATCTTTTTTGGATCACTTTAGGATACTCTTCTCTATAGACAGGAACTTTACTGAAAAGAAACCTTACAGGAACCCAACTAGAACGAATTGGACAGAGTACGAAAAATGGATGGAAGACTGTATTGATCCACCAGAGGACAATACAAGTCTAAGCACTTCAAGCATTGACACTGTTGTTCAAAACTTGTCTAGCAAAATGAGAATGTCTTTTGAAAAACACTGCCCTCTATCTCGTTCCAATAACTCCACTAACCCATCCTGGTGGAATAGTGCATTAAAGAAACGTAGAACAGAGGTTAGAAAACTTTTCAATAAAGATAAACTGAGTAAATTAGAAGAGGACTTAAAGTCTTATAGAGCCGCACTTAGCACTTACACCAAAGAGTTAAGGAAGGCCAAAAAGGATTCGTGGGCTAAACATTGTGAATCCATTGAAAAAACAAGCGAGGCGGCAAGGCTCCGTAGAACCCTGGCCATTAATCCCACGATCCCGGGGTACATAAAACACCCTGATGGATCATGGTCGAACTTGAGCCTAGAAACGCTTGAACTCTTCATGGAAACTCATTTCCCCGGTTGTAAAAACCCAGAAAGTTCTGATTGCTTGCAATCGAACACGCTGGATTTTACTCACACGGAATCAAATTTAGAACTAAATCAGATTATTAAAAAGATTATCTGGGCAATAAACTCGTTCAAACCCTACAAATCAGCGGGACCAGACGAGATTTTCCCAGCTCTTCTTCAAAATGCTCTCAAAGTAATAACTCCGTGGCTTAGGGTAATCTTCATAAGTTGTATTAAACTTAGATACGTCCCTAATAGCTGGAAAAAGGTCAAGGTAGTCTTTATCCCAAAAGCAGGGAAACCGACTCACTCGACCGCTCAGGATTATAGACCAATAAGTCTCTCTTCGTTTCTCCTTAAGACACTGGAGAGGATAATTGATCTACATGTTAGAGAACTTCTCAACGAAAACAACTTGTGCAGCTACCAACACGCTTACCTTAAAGGTAAATCAGTGGAGACTGCTCTGCATGAAGTAGTTTCACATATTGAGAAAAGTCTTGAACATAAAGAATATACGCTGGCAGCATTTCTTGATATCGAGGGTGCGTTTAATAACGTTAAAACGGAGTCGATTAAGACTGCCTTAGTTGAAGTTGGGGTTGAATCTGTCATTGTCGATTGGATTTTCACCATGTTAAATGGCAGAATTATCAACTCTCAAATAGGAGTTAGCACTATCGAGAAAACAGTTACTAGAGGCACACCACAGGGAGGAGTCATCTCACCCCTACTCTGGATCCTCGTAGTCAACAAAATTCTCACAAAGTTCAAAGATCAGGGCATTAAAATAGTAGCATATGCAGATGACATAGTGGTTTTGGTATCAGGCAAGTTTCTTACCATCATCGAAAACATTATGGAAAATTCATTAAAGGATTTATCTTCTTGGGCATATAAGAACGGTCTCGGGGTCAACCCCACCAGTCTTGTTCACGAAGAAACGGAAACTGGAGGGCTTCAACTCTCCCAAACTAAATGGTATTCCTCTAAAACTTTCTAAGGAAGCTAAATTTCTAGGAGTAATCCTTGACTTCAAGCTTACATGGAAGCGTAATATGGAGGAAAGAATGAAAAAAGCATTATGTGCATTCTACACATGCAAAAAGACCTTCGGTGTACGTTGGGGTATGCGACCGCAAGTCATCCAATGGATGTACACAGCGATTGTCAGACCCATTCGTACCTATGGCTCTATTGTATGGTGGAAGGCGGTGGAAAAATCAATCTTTTTCAAGAACCTGAATAAGGTACAGAGACTAGCATGTATAGGAATAACAGGGGCTCAAAGATCCACACCACAAGCTGGATTGGAAATGATCTTGGACCTCCCGGCTCTGGATGAGTTCATAAAGTGCACGGCAGCCAAAACTGCAATTCGTTTAAGAGAACTGTGTTTCTGGAGGCAGAGCACTTATGGCCACGGGTCAATCTTACAAAGTTATGACACGATTCCAGGACTGAGGGAGACCATCGATTATGTCCCCCCCTTTACTAGATTTCGACAGGAAGTTTTCTATTTTCATACCAGACAGACAGGGTTGGGATCCTAATTCACTTATAAGTAAACAGGGTACCCCTTTCTACACTGACGGTTCAAAAATGGAATCAGGAACAGGTGATGGAGTGTTTTGCCAATCTCTCAACATCAGAGCGTCATATACACTCCCGGCTGACTGTAGTGTCTTTCAGGCCGAGATCTTTGCCATTGGAAAAGCAGCTGAACTGGCACATCAAGAAAATCTAAGCTCTTCGGAGATCACTTTTTTCGTGGACAGCCAGGCTGCTATCAAAGCCTTAGCCAGTGAGACCATAAGATCAAAAGCAGTTTTAAACTGTAGGAAGGAATTAAACAAAATCTGCTACACTAGCCAGGTAAAGCTCTGCTGGGTTCCCGGACATAGCAATATAGAAGGGAATGATATAGTAGATGAACAAGCCAAGAAAGGGTCAGAAGCAGACACAAGTAGTAGCGACCACTCAGTTAGGGGACCACTCGTCCCGATTGGGGTACTCAAGAGGAAGATAGACCTTAGACTGAGAGATAAAATCAACAACTCCTGGAAATCCAGGGACGATTGCGCAATCTCTGGAAGTTCATGGCCTAACACAAATGAAAAGGAAACTCGGTATATTCTATCGCTGAGTAAAAAGAACATTAAAATCTTGATAGGTGTACTAACAGGTCATTGCGCCATTGGCGTAATGGCTAATAGGATAGGGGCATTTGCACCCGATTTTTGTAGGAGCTGTCAGAATGAGGAGCAAATAGAAACCATTAAACATCTGCTCTGCGACTGTCCGAACCTCCGAACCAGCCGACTCCGTCATTTCGGAAACAGGTTTGTTGGAAAACTGGATGATCTAACACAGGTATCAATGGCAAGCATGAGGAAATTTATAGATAGCACAGGCTGGTTCGTTAACAAGCCAGTCTACGCTAATCGACAGAATTGAGGAGCATCGATGCTAAATTTTTACTTTTACAGGGGATCACAATGGACCAGTAGGCCCCCGTGTACGCAACAGCTTCATGCTGTGCACACCCCTTATAACCTAACGTAACCTAAGACCAAATATCAGTACATATAGTAATTTTCTATGAAATAAAGTATATATAAATTTACATTTTATTTCATTTCAAGTAAATAATTTAAAATTTAACCGAAATACAGCATCAGTAAGCGCGGTTAGTAGAAAAATGGGGGATCGTCTCAAAACCTACCGCGTGCTGCTGTCATGTGTTCTTTCTCCTCTGTCCTTCTGTCTTGTGTTGTTATCAACTTATATAGTCTAGCCGATCAAGGTGCTGTGTCTCTATTCTGTATATTTATGTGCTGAGTGGTATGCAATGTAAAATTTAAAGTAAAAAAAAATTAATATTAAAAAAAAGATCTCGAAACAAAATTACTTATTTAAAAATTTAAAAAAAAAATATGAAATGCACACATTTTTAAATAAAATGATAAGATTTTAAAATGGAATTAAAATAAATCCATTGAAAATCAAACATTTTAAAAAAGTTTATTTAAAACTTTGTAATTCTTAAGCAAATTTCAAAATTATCAATTTTAATCATTCGAAATTTATTGAATTATCTTCATTTTCCTTAAACTTTTTGATGAACTGTTTGATTTGTTATTAATTTCAACTTCACCAAAAACAACTCTGTATTTTTATCAAAATATTTAAAGCAATTGTGCATTGGATTTTTATTCTAATTCAAGAGTTAAGGTAAAAATTAAAATAAGATTAAGTATTGAAAATTAAAACAAACGATTGGGCCAGAAATTTATAAAAGAGTCTAGAGACTGTAAGAAATTTGAGAAAAAATGGATCAAACTAATTTGCGTATTTTTTGTTAAAAAACTACACAAAAAATGTCAAGTCCAACTTTATTTGTTGACTTTTAATGGCTTTGATTCAGATAGGATTTCAAAGTTACTCTATTACGTCATGTGTTTTTTTAAATAAAATTTGTTATAGTTTTGTCAAATCTTTAATCATGTTCTTCAATTTTCAGTTTCAATAATTATAATATTTCATAAAAATCACCTGTCTTACATAAATGTTAAGGAAACGCTGACTAGGTCGCACAAATTTGCTTTTATATTCAAAGAGTCTGTTTAAAAATGTGTCCTATATTTTAAGATTTAAATTTGTCCTCAAAAATTTAAATGCCAATTAATTAATCATTAATTATTTATTATTTTGACGTGACAACGTCTTAAATTAGGTTGCGGCTGGGAGTCACTTATGAAAAAGTGTAACGCCCGGTAACGTTACGATGAGTCACCGAACGAGAGAGAGGCCCGCCGAATGCCTTGCGTCTCTCTCCCACTCAACTATGATCGGTCTGCCGCGCGCGCAGCACTAGAGAATTAGGCGCATTGAATCGGCGCATGCTTGTGTCTCTGTCTTTGTCTTTCTCGAACGTTCTTGGCGTTGGAAAAACAAGAAAGCGTCATAATACAAGTTCACACGTGTGGTTAAAGTATCGTCAGCTGTGTCTGTAGTGAAAATGTGGAGTGCTTAGATTCGTCATTTACAACAACTACAACAATAAAGGTAAATAATTGTACACTGATATTTCATTATCGTAAACTATGATTGATTGATTAATTGTTAGATTGACACAAAAGTTGAGAAACTGAGTTTATAGGTTATGTCATACTATTGATAAATGTTGATAGTGTTAAGTAAATTATTAGTTTAAAAAATTTGTGCAATTCTTATTTTCATTCAATTCCTTGTTCCTATTGTGCAATTTAATTATATTCATATCAATAAATATTCTACCGAGAAAAAGACGTTGTCACGTAAAATCTTCGCCCGTAAAACCGACTTTACAGGCAACCATTTTTTTTTTCAAAGCGCAAGTGCACACAACACATTTTTGCTGAGACAAGTCTCGTCTTGTAGTCAGCCCTTAAATTTCCAATCAATGTTTTTCGAAACATCATACCAAGTCGAATAAAGACTGATAAATGAAGTAAGATTCTAAATTTATTTAAATTTTATCTTGAAGATTATGATTTATAATTATTTTCAAAATCCCAAATCACAATTGTACATTGTGGAAAGTTGTTATTGCTGTTGGATAGTCTGCACCCTGCTCACCAACCAAACTGTTTAGTTGGCTCGGTGTGGGCACTTTCAGCCCAAACCGACTAAACTATCGGTCGATAAAAAGTCTGCAGTTTGCGGGGGCCCTTATAATGTTCATTTTTGTTTGTTTACATTAAGCCAAAGTTGATGTTAAATTAAATGATTTAAATTCAAATGATGTGAATTGGATATCAGTAAAATTAAAGAATTATCAAATTTGACTCATAATCTTTATTAAAAATAATAGGTAAATTAAAAAATTTAACAAGAACAACTTAAATCAGACTTTAAATTCAAACTTGGTTTTGATTTTTGTAAAAGTGACAATACATCACTATTTTTGACTTAACTATAGCTATCAACATAAGAAGGTGAATATATTTGAAACCTTAAAAAAACTTATACCTCAAATCCAATAAAACATAATAATTTTATTACATTTTAAAAAGCAAATATTTTTGCACACAAACCTAGGGATATTTGTTTTTGTTGAAATTATGCAATTTTACCTCTACAAATATTGAATTTTTCCCTTTTTCTCCATTTTAAATTTTCAAAAGAGGAATACAAACCAAAAAAAATGTGTTTCCCTTCAAATTATTATTTCGACGTCGACAAAATCAATTCCCTTTTTTCCATTAAATAAAAAGTGAAAATAAAAAAAAAAGGATTCCAAAGCAATGAAAAATACAAACAAGTTTCCTACCTTTGGTATGTAGTGTACCTAACTCTATATTCACTCAATTCAACTCAACTCATATCTAACCTCTACTTCACTCCAACTTCAATCCCAAGGATCTTGATCTGGTATACACGTTCGTTTATAAGTTTAGGTAAAGAGTGAGGTTCGAATACACCAACCAAACCGAATCGAATGGAATCGAACTACGTCTGCGAATGCAATCAATTCCAATTTCAATTCTGATTCAAAATCAATTTTTTTTTTGTGTTGGTCCTTCCTTCCTCCTTCAAGTTCTTAGATTTTCTATTCAAAAATTCATTCACATCATATAGTAAAGTGAGGATGAATAAAAATGATGAAAAAAGTCCTTTTTTTTATTTTATTTGCACACAAACAAAATAAAATCAGAGCAAAATTCCACTCATCCTTGTTGAACATTTTTATATGCGATTTAGATGAGTGCTCGCTCTAAGATACTATGTCAGAGGGATATTATGATATTAGTGCTGTCTTTATTCAACGATGGGTACACAGATTTTATGAACAAATCCTTTAAAGAAAAAATCCCTTTCTTCCTTTTTGTTGTTGTTGGGGAGGAGGATTTCTCTTGTCGGTCCTTCCATCGTTATGAGAAGAACAAATTCCTTAAGTAAAGTTTTTCTTTCTTATAAAAAAAAACCCAAAAATAGAATAAAATCCTTAGTCCTTAAAAATCCCACCATTATTGTAGATATTTTTATTTGATAACAACAAACAAAAACAAAAAAACATGGATTTCCGGTTCTGTAAGTCTATATCTGATGTGTATACGTAGTTTATTTTAAGGGCTTCCTTTTTCGAAAAAAAAAATACTCAACAGAAATAAACTTCTTCAGAGATAAAAACATCTTGTGTAGGAATACATCATTCACGATAATTATTGATGTCCTAATTACAGCCTTTTTAGAATATAGTTTTCTCTGGAAATCCTTACTTTGATTTTTGTGCGAGGGTAACCTGCATCAAAAAATAAACTCTGTTAAATTAACCAACACATCAATGAATCCAAATCCATATCAAAACCAGAATAATTCAGGGTGAAGCTTTGATTTTAAGAGAATTCCTGTATGCACAAATGTCTCGTCCTTAATTTTACAAAATCACATAACTTTACGAATATTGTGCCTTTCCTTTTACCAAAATCAATATCCGCTTTTCATGGTTGATTTACATTGATTTGTCTTGTGTTTGTTTGTGCTGCAAATAACCTGATGTACACTGAGAAAAAATATTTTTTCGTATGAAATCATCAACAGGAATTTCCTTGGCTCAACGAAAGAAAATTTAATTTTCTTAATGAAAATATGTAATTTTTCATAGAATGAAAAGCTTCATCTATTAAAGAAAACTCTTCACACTGAATTCGATCCTCTTAAGAGTTTTACAATCATTCATTAAGAGGTTTATTACTTTCTGATAATTTTGTATTATTTTATAACATCACCAGGGCCCTATTTCATGAGTATGGACAGGTGCGACAGGTGAAAATTTGTAAAGACAGACCTGACAATTGTCTAAATTTTGTATCAAATAAAAGCTTGGACCATCTACTTTAAGAATCTACTGGTCGGACAAATCTTTTCATGGGCCAAACATACGTCCGACCGCTTTTTCTCCAAAAAAATGCTTTCATCTTTTTTCATCTTTTTCAACTCAATATCAAACATTTTTAAGTCAAATAAATATAAAATTTGTATCAGATAAAAGTTAACATTGTCACCTAAATAAATTATATAAAAAAAGTTTAAAAAAAAAATTACAAAAAGCCATAACAAAATCTATTGATCATTTTTTTCTCAGGAAATTAATTTTTTTTATAAATTAAATAAATGACTTCCACCAGGAAAAGTTAATCCAAATTATTAATTAAATGTTACTCATACATATGTCTATATAAAATAAACATAATATCACATATCTATACATAAAATACAAAAATAAACTTGGCATATATCCTAGTAATTATTCAACGACAATTAAAATAATAAAAAATTAAGAAATATCGTCTTCAACAGAATCTTCCTCACTCAAATATTCCAATTCTTTGTCTTTTAAAATAATATCATCAACATTAAGTGGAGTGGGATCCCCTTGAAACCAAAGTTGTATAAACTTTTCATCCTTCAATACCCACCCAAAATCTTCTGCCCTCAGTTTGACGCAGTCTGCTTCTGTGGCATTAGCCCACACAAAACGTACACAAATTTTTCTTTTAATTTTTTCATTGAGTGATTTAAAACATGGTGGAATCAAGCTAGAGCCAAAGTTTTTTATATTTTTACAAAAAATACCTACCGACGTTTTTTTAGAAGCATATATGTTTTGAAATCTTTGAAATCTAGCTTCATTTACACTTTTGCAGTTTCGTAGACCATACATATCTGAAGTAAAGTTTTGAATATATTCTGTATCTTTTTCCAGTAAAAGATCAGTTTGTTTACTCAATGCTTCAAAGGCAGCTTGATAACAACCACTTTTTTGAAGGATATCTAGAGGTTTAGCTTTTCCTTTTCTAAAAAAAACTGGTAGCGCATCACATAATAAATTCACTCCCAATGTCTAAGCTAGTTGCGTACAGTTTATGCAATTGAAATAATTTCTTTTCGAGCTGCCACTTGCTAACCAAATCTCTAAGTCCTTGAATTTGTGCATATTCCCCAGTAAAATAACGAGTATGTCTGTGTCAGATGATCGAACCATAATGTTGGAATTAGGTTTTGATTTGCTTATATGGTAAATTAATCTGGTATCGGCTTCTTCATGGCTGCAACTATATTTATATTCCTCACGTTTAGAAATACATTGGTTTTAACTTCAAAGGAGAAACACGTGTCATGTACCGTCAAAAAAAAAAAACAATTTTGTCTCCTAAAATTGGAATCAAGGAACTATCCTCCCAGTGCAGCCCTAAGTGATTTTTTAAATTTAGGGCTTTTAAGGCATTTAAGAAAATCATCTGTTCGTTTTTGAAGTGGTCCAGAAATCGTGAAATTTGAGACTTCTACTTCATTTCGAACGCAATGTTCAGAGTCTTTGATGAGTGGTTGTAAATAGCGGTCAAAAACAACATGAACTTCCGGGGCATCCGTGTAACATACCCTTGTTAAAATCATCTCCGATATTTTGATAAATGTTTGAGGAACTAATGAGAGATTAAGTAAAAGCCATCAATTAATTCTATATCTTCGCTCGGACGGAGAAATTCTAGATTTCAGTTTTTTTGCCAAAACTGCTTTATCAGTTTTGTGCATTTCACCAGTATAGTGACAAAGGGCTGGGGGCCTGGAGACAATGGATATGATAAACAAACCTCCATGTCATTTTTTTTTCTAAAGGTATTGCTAATATAGTCTCCCAAAATCATCCCGTTCCATTTTTATAAGGCTCTGTTTTGTACTATCTCTACTTTTTTGATATTTTTTTAAGCATTCTGATGCGAAGTTCAGAATATTGTTGCGCTTTAAAGGTTTTTCAAATCGACCAATGTTTTCAGAACACTCTTCAATAAGTGTTACCTTTTGTTTTTGCCTGTTTCATTGACATTTAGAACAAAGTCAGCTGTCTGTTGACTTGTCGCTCTACCTGTTGTTATGTTAAAAAGAAATTCTTTTCCCAAGTTTTCATCAAAAGGATTTATATTTTGTTTTAAAACATTAACGATATCAGTTAATGCTTTCTTGTCCTTTTGAATTCTATTTCTGGCAAGCTCATGACATAAATCATCCGATTGTCCGATTTTTATTTCAGTTAACATTTGGGAAATAATTTTTGTTCTTAAGTTATGACTTAGTGTCCAGCGTTGTCTTGCTGAAACTGAATTTGAAAAATGGGTAACACCAGTCAACGGGTTAGCAGCATCCGCATTAATAGTTTGTTCGAGAATCAGGTCAATTGGTGACCTAGAAAAACTTTTTGCTGTACGCCTTATACCAAAAGCACCACGCCTAAATTTGTTTATTAAATTACAATTTTGTATTTTTAATTCAACTAAATTAGAATGATATTTTAATATCCACCTTGCATAATTAGGTTAGTTAAACATAAAAAATAAATTGGAAAGTTCGAAAATAAAATCCACATACAATTCAAAATCACTCGTTCTTATACTCCTTGAAAACTGGAAAAAAACGTTCATGAAAATGTGTTGTTAATTGGAGTTAGTAGTTCGTTGGTAAGTATGTCATTTATTTAATTTATAAAAAAAAATAATTTCCTGAGAAAAAAAATAATGATCAATAGATTTTGTTATGGCTTTTTGTAATTTTTTTTAACTTTTTTATATAATTTATTTAGGTGAGAATGTTAACTTTTATCTGATATAAATTTTATATTTATTTGACTTAAAAATGTTTGATATTGAGTTGAAAAAAGATGAAAGCATTTTTTTGGGGAAAAAGCGGGCGGACGTATGTTTGGCCCATGAAAAATTTGTCCGACAAGTAGGTTCTTAAAGTAGATGGTCCAAGCTTTCATTTGATACTTCATTTGTCCATTGACCCGATGAGGTAGGTCAACACCAAAAATACCGTTTTTTGAGGTAGTCGGACAAAGGGTTGGTCGTGGATTGTGTCTGTCCGACCAAATGATTTTAAATTTACCACTAGATCCAAAAGGCCCGGAAAAAGTCTGTCCGACCAGCGGTTTTGTAATCTTCGTTTCATTTACCATTCGTTAATGACCAAATTTTCCATTGACTCGATGAGGTAGGTACTTTGAACGCCGCTTCGTGGACTATAAGAAATAGCTAATTAGCACGACGACGCTGGGAAAATGTATGGATGCCATTTCCAAACGCTATAATATTAGGAGACAGCGGTTATGGACAAAAAAGGGCTGATAACACCAGTTATTCCACACCAAGTTGAACAATCTGAAACATTATTAAAATTTTTGAGGGCTCATAAGAAAACGAGGAGGCTTGAAGAAAATGCGTTGGGCATTCTAAAGGAAATCTTTCTTTGCCTTAACTATTTGAGCAACTGCATGCAAGGTTATTTTGACTTGTACAGTACTGCATAACTTGGAAAATCGTTGGGGAAGTGAACATACACCATTTGAAATGATGGATGATAATAATGGTCACCTCAAAATTGTCATACTTTGACAATGACAAAATTGTCGTTGTATTTAACTGTCAATTATGTCACCTGTCAATACGTCATGCAATGAAAACTTGTCACATAAGTGTGACAAATTTGTAGAATTGTCACCTGTCAATGTTTATGAAATAGGGCCCAGGTCACAAAAAAATATCTGGCCTATACTAGATTTAAAGCGATCAAGGTGTTGCTATCTCTAAGCAGATCGCATATATGTAAGCTCGATAACACTGGTCGACACTGTTTTTGTTACACGAACTTTGTGATTATTTTTATTTATGTTGATGTACCCTCATTCAAAAATAAATCATTATTTTGTATCAGTCACATCCATTTTTTTTGTGACAGCTACATATTCATTTCTGACCTCGTTTACGTGTTTTTATTTGTGCTTGGTTACACTAGCGCAAAAAAGAATGGCTGAGTTCCAAAATGTAAAATAAAAGTTTTGATGCGGTAGTAAAACCCTATTCATACGCATCAGCTACACAAACCTGCTACTTTGTAAGCATTTAACTGTATATAAGAACCGCATTTATTGACACAAAGTGATTTAAACGATTTAGTACGCGATTTGAACTTGTCAAAAAAACAGGCTGAGCTTTTGGGGTCTAGATTAAACGACTGGAATTTAATTTCTCCTGGTACGAACATTTCTTATTTCCGACATCGTGACGAAGAAATGAAACCTTATTTTTCTAAAGCAGATGATTTAGCCTATTGTAATAACATTCCTGTGGTGATGAATTTTTTAAATTTTGAATACGATCCAAGTCACTGGCGATTGTTCATTGACTCTTCAAAAGCTAGCTTAAAAGCAGTGTTGCTACACAATGGAAACAAATTTCCTTCAGTGCCGGTTGGCCATGGTTCTAACACGAAAGAGAGGTACGAAAACATGAAGTTCCTTCTTAAAAAAATTAAATACAGTGAACATGTTTGGAAAATTTGTGGAGATTTTAAAGTCATTGCTCTTTTGCTTGGGCTACAGCTTGGTTACACAAAACATTGCTGTTTCATTTGCGAATAGGACAGCAGAGACAGAGAAAGTCACTACACAAAGAAAGTATGGCCCAAGCGTGAATCACTTACTCCAGGGCAGAAAAGTGTTAAAAATGATTCTTTAGTGAACCCTGACGACATACTTTTACCACCATTGCATATTAAGCTTGGCCTGATGAAACATTTTGTAAAAGCTATGCCTAAAGATGGCAGTGGATTCTTATACCTGAAAGAGAAATTCCCTAAACTCAGCGAGGCAAAAATTAAAGAGGGAATATTTGTTGGTCCACAAATACGGGAACTAATGAAGGATACAAACTTTAAAGGAAAGCTGAATGATCAGGACAAAGTCGCCTGGAAATGTTTTATTAATGTTGTCCGAAATTTTCTAGGAAACCATAAAGTGGAAAATTACAAAGACTTAATCAGTGAGCTTTTAATTTCATACAAAGATTTGGGATGTAATATGTCTTTAAAAATACATATGCTGTACTCTCATCTGGATGTTTTTCCCGAAAATTGGGGTGCTGTGAGCGATGAACAAGGCGAGAGGTTTCATCAGGACATTTCCTTTATAGAAAAGCGCTATCAAGGGAAATGGAGTCCAGGAATGCAAGCAGATTACTGCTGGGGAATTAAAAGGGACCTACCAGAAGCCAAACATTCACGCAAGTCATAAATATTTATTTTACATTAAGAAATATTTTTTTATATGTTACTGATTTTTGAACTTTTCATAAAAATATAAATCTTGATGTCACAAAGTAACCTGATGTGTCAATTTTTTTCTGTTGATACATTATTGTTTGGTGGCCATAGTACATTCAAAATCTGGTATAAGTTTTCGTGTCACAAAAAAAGTTTGAATTTTGTTGACTAGTGTAATCAGTGTCATAACCGGCCACTGTCTAATATGAAAGCACGCCACGTGGCTAGGCATATTTTCAAATGACGTTTGCTGAAGCTGTATGGATGGGGAAGAGGAGGAAACCGTTCTTCACCTCCTCTGTGGATGCCCTGCTCTAGCTCAATAACGCAAGAATTACCTAGGAGAATTCTTCTATAACGATCTAAGCGATCTCAATCACATTAACAGAATCAGCCTCTCACGTTTCGTAAGGAACTCAAACTGGTTGCATTGAGCTTAGAAGAAAGCCTCAAGATTCAAGGCTTCATAACAATACAAAGGAAGTCGTAGCCATCAATAACCTCGGATTTGACACAAGCGGATGGGATCGAGTAGTCGTCCATCCATTGCTGGACAGAATAGACTTGGAATTTGCTCTCAAACATTCTTCTCGGTGATCCTAATTCGAATAATTCTTGCCGCATAGACCTTCTAATTGGAGCAGAAATATTTTTTTTTTGCCAGGGGATTTTAAAATTTCAAGCAATCTTAGATTATTGAGAAACACAAGGTTTGGTTGGGTTTTAGCAGGAAACAGTATAGATTTCAATCACAATGGATTTTGTTATTCAGTCTCAAAACCTAGTCTAAGGTCTTTAGATTAATTGGCTCGATCTTTTTAAAAAATTGATAAATAGTTTAATAAGCACGTGGAAACAACACCACCTGGTCAGTACATAGTACGACACCCCTTTAAGAGTTTACCAAATGAAACATTGTGAAGTTCAATGGAAATGGCAAAAAAGCATTTTTATTCATTGAAAACGAAGCTTGAGAAGAACCTATAGTTGAAGGAGGTCAAATGACTTCGCTGCCCGAGAATTACATACCAAAATCAAACTATGTAATTCCACATCATTGTGTTATTAAAGCTGAGTGTTCATCAACGAAGTTCCGGGTAGTTTTCGATGCGTCTGCAAAGATGACATCTTCACTTATTTATCCCCTAATGGTTGACCCAATAATCCAATCAGAATTATTTTCAATAATTGCTAATTTCAGGCTTTAGAAATATGCTTTCCCTGGTGATTTAAGCAAAATGTATCGTCAAGAACTGATATATCCTAATGAGCATTTCAGCTTTTTTATTTAATTTTATGGAAAATAGAGAAAGAATGTAAGAATGTTGACTATATATTAATCTTAGCACTTAGTTTAGTTTGGGACCCAACCCAAGACACGATTATATAGCACCCATTAATGTAAAGTTAACAAAGCGAATCGTTCATGCCGTATTGGAAATATTCTTTGAACCTTTGGGGCTTATAGGGCCAGTAACATTACCAGGAAAAATATTTCTTCAAGAACTTTGGACAACCAACTTTTCTTGGGATGAGAACTTGCCTGCACAGCATGACTAAACTATTAGTCGTGATTTTCTTATTATCGTTCTAGTACCGAAAAAGGTAAAAAGTTCACAATAAAGGCTTATGAAAATAAATTTCTTCGATCAATTAAAGTTTTCATAAAACTAACAAAAAAATATCGTAAGTTTACTAAAGGATTCGGCATCAATCTATTAAAAATTGCATTGAATATACGAAATGTATCATGAGCTAATGACTCTTTTATGTTAATTAATGCAAATCCTTATAACATCAATATAAAATTAATATAAAATTATAAGTTAACAAAAAATCTTACATTAGGCGTTTTTTTTTTTTGGCACAGCTATCCGTATCTACAGTGGGAGCTTTTATGTATTAAAAATACAACACGCAGCTGCGGATAAAAATTAAACTTAAATCTGGCTGCCGATAAAAAAAATTGATATTTTTTAAAGTATCGATACTCGATCGGAGAAAATTAGAATCGAATAACTCAAAGACTCTCGAAGGCTTTGTGCGCAGAGTGCAACGCACTTTAAGTGCGTTCTTTTATTTAAGTTTATTAACTTCCCATAAGAAGTTATTGTACTCCCTAGAGTCGAAATAAAAGATTTTTAGAAAGATGTCTGTGCGTGCGTGTGTACGTATGTGCGTTCGTGCGCCCGTACGTCCGTACGTCGGTTTTTTTTGACGTTTTTTCGTCGTCCATAGCTCAAGAACCAGAAGAGATATAGACTTCAAATAAATTTTGTTATACAGATAATAAAGCACAAAGATGCAAAAAGGGCTCTCAAGAAAATTTCGTGGGTGGTTTTTTTACCATAGCAGTTTAAAAAAAGGTGAACATTTTGGTTAACCCTAAATATCTCATGAACTAATGACGCTAGAGACTTGAATTAAATTTTATATTATATATTGTAACGTGATACAAAAGAAGTATATTTTTTTGAAAAAAATCCAAATAACGGTTTTTATAAATCAAAAAAACTAAAAAAAAAATTTGTCACCTCGAAAATTTTACGACTAAAATATGATTTCATCTCCGAAATAATTTTGTACAACGAAGAATAATGCTCTTGACATCTGATAAAATTTTGAGAAAAATCTAAGTGACAGTTTTAGTAATAAAAAATAAAAACCTAAAAAAAAACATTACTCAAAGTTGGTAAAAATTGAATTTCGACTCAAATATCTTTTCAAAAACTTGAGATTAAGGCTTCAAACTTATTTCATCTTATAAGAAATATTGTTTTCAACATTCTGAAAAATGTTGAGAAAAATCGAATTGACAGTTTTTTTACAAAAAATAAAAACCAAAATATTTTGTTAAAAGTTGGTAAAAATTGATTTTCGACGTAAATATCTTTTCAAAATTTTGAGATAATGGCTTTTAACTAATTTTAACTTATTAAAAATATTATTTTGAACATTAGGAAAAATTTTTTAGAAAAATCGAATTGACAGTTTTTTTACAAAAAATAAAAAACTTAAAAAAAAAATTATAAAAGGTGGTAAAAATTGATTTTCTACTCAAATATCTTTTCAAAACTTCGAGATATTGGCTTTAAACTACTTTAATCTTTCAAAAAATATTGTTGTCAACACTCAGTAAAATTTTGAAAAAAATCGAATTGACATTTTTTTACAAAAAATTAAAAACCGAAAAAAAAATTAACAAAAATTGTTAAAAATTGATTTTTGACTAAAATATCTTTTCAAAAATTTGAGATAATGGCTTCTTTTCTTCTTCTTCTACTTTAAACGTATAAGAAATATTGTTTTCAGCAGTTTTTTTACAAAAAATAAAAACAAAAAAAAAACAATACTAAAACTTGTAAAAATTTACTTTCGGCTCAAATAGCGTTTCAAAAATTACAAATATTGTCTTCAAACTTATTTTATTTCACAGAAAATATTGTTTTCGATATTCAGTAATTTTTTTTATAAAAATCCAACAGTCCTTTTCTTCATAAAAAATAAAATCTACAAAAAATAGTACGCAAATTTGGTTAAAATTGATACATATAGACAACTTTTAAGCAAGACAAATCGACAGACGGGATGGGAAGTTATCAGTGTGGGTCGCATCCCAGCCTCTTTTTTTGAATTAATATTGGAACGCACAAATCAAGGAGCGAGTCACACATGATGTACTTACATAGTTGATCTATGGTGTTTAATATTTTTTTTCTGTAATGTCGTTTTCTATTTGCGAGATTTAAAGTAATTTACAAAAGTAAATATTTTTTCCTTTATAGCGCCATTTGAATTTGAAAAAAACTACAAAAATTGTTTTTGACAGCAAAAAATAAGCTTTCTGCATCATTACTTTTAATTTTGGGCTGGAGAAACTGTCCCAAAATTTGAAAATTTTCACTTTTTGCAAAAAGTTCTCGTTGTAATCATACCTTTAGAGTCGAGTCAAATTTGTGAATCTGACAGCTAAAAAAATTGGTGAAGTGAGGAAAAAATGGAAAAAAATCAGATGTTCAAAAATATGAATCTCGATTTTTATCAAAATTCACACATAGGTACATGCACTGCACACGCACTTTCAAACACACTTCTCTGTTTGACATTTGTCTGAACATTTGTTGTTGTTTTATTTAAAAAAAAGTTAAGTTTATGTGAAAAGATTTCGTAAGCAATTACAGAACAAGATTTCATCTATGTACTATTTGCCAGGAAAATCTAAGATTTTTATACAAACATTTCAAAAGCAATTAGAAAACGACATAAGTGAAATATTTTTTAAGTTTTTTGATATTTTTTAAGTTTTATACTATCGGGTGATTTTTTTTGAGGTTAGGATTTTCATGCATTAGTATTTGACAGATCACGCGGGATTTCAGACATGGTGTCAAAGAGAAAGATGCTCAGTATGCTTTGACATTTCATCATGAATAGACTTACTAACGAGCAACGCTTGCAAATCATTGAATTTTATTACCAAAATCAGTGTTCGGTTCGAAATGTGTTTCGCGCTTTACGTCCGATTTATGGTCTACATAATCGACCAAGTGAGCAAACAATTAATGCGATTGTGACCAAGTTTCGCACTCAGTTTACTTTATTGGACAATAAACCAACCACACGAATGCGTACAGTGCGTACAGAAGAGAATATTGCGTCTGTTTCTGAGAGTGTTGCTGAAGACCGTGAAATGTCGATTCGTCGCCGTTCGCAGCAATTGGGTTTGTGTTATTCGACAACATGGAAGATTTTACGCAAAGATCTTGGTGTAAAACCGTATAAAATACAGCTCGTGCAAGAACTGAAGCCGAACGATCTGCCACAACGTCGAATTTTCAGTGAATGGGCCCTAGAAAAGTTGGCAGAAAATCCGCTTTTTTATCGACAAATTTTGTTCAGCGATGAGGCTCATTTCTGGTTGAATGGCTACGTAAATAAGCAAAATTGCCGCATTTGGAGTGAAGAGCAACCAGAAGCCGTTCAAGAACTGCCCATGCATCCCGAAAAATGCACTGTTTGGTGTGGTTTGTACGCTGGTGGAATCATTGGACCGTATTTTTTCAAAGATGCTGTTGGACGCAACGTTACGGTGAATGGCGATCGCTATCCTTCAATGCTAACAAACTTTTTGTTGCCAAAAATGGAAGAACTGAACTTGGTTGACATGTGGTTTCAACAAGATGGCGCTACATGCCACACAGCTCGCGATTCTATGGCCATTTTGAGGGAAAACTTCGGAGAACAATTCATCTCAAGGAATGGACCGGTAAGTTGGCCACCAAGATCATGCGATTTGACGATTTTTTGTGGGGCTACGTCAAGTCTAAAGTCTACACAAATAAGCCATCGACTATTCCAGCTTTGGAAGACAACATTTCCGAAGAAATTCGGGCTATTCCGGCCGAAATGCTCGAAAAAGTTACCCAAAATTGGACTTTCCGAATGGACCACCTAAGACGCAGCCGCGGTCAACATTTAAATGAAATTATCTCCAAAAAGTAAATGTCATGGACCAATCTAACGTTTCAAATAAAGAATCGATGAGATTTTGCAAATTTTATGCGTTTTTTTTAAAAAAAAGTTCTCAAGCTCTTAAAAAATCACCCGATATAATGCAGAAAGCTTAATTTTTTGTTTAAAAAAAAAACAATTTTTGTATTTTTTTTGTTTAAACAAATGGCGCTAGAAAACACAAAATTTAGTTTTAGTTTTGTAAATTTACCACTTTTTGCCAAAAGTGGCCGTTGTAGTTAAGTAAAGTTAGGTAAAAGTTATTTATAAAAATTTTGACAGTTTACGCGGCGCCATGAGTACCCCTATTGTCAAAATTAAACTTTAAAAGTCTTCCACATTTCACATATGTACGAATTTCAATTTCGATCTTTCGACCCCGCATATAAATGGGCCACCTATAAGAACTTCAATTTCATGAACGACGACTGACAAAATCTACGAACATACCCCAATATGTCAAAAACTTATCCGAAAGCAAAACCAAAATAACAAATCAAACTTTGAACAAATACAGATGGATATACAAATGTCAAATCAGGAAAAAAGGTAAATAAGTAATTATTTAAAATTATAAATCAAGTACACAGTACAATTCTTTCTTAAAATATGTAGCTTCAAGAAAAAAATCTGGACAAAGGAGGAGACGGAATCCTTGCTGGACTTCTACGCTTGTTTTCTTTTATTATCTGACAGCTGGACAAGTCTACCAACTTAAAAATAAAATAAAACAGCTGTGGATGGGCAACTGCGGGTACACTTTTTTGGGAAAAACGTAATAAAATTGTGTTAGCTGTAGAAAATATAAGAAAATCAAAAACCATGGGAAATTTCTTAAAAGTAGGAATTTCATTAAAGACATAACTTATGAAAGTCACCGACTAAAATTAATTAACTTTTAATTGCCTGAACGAAGTTTTTCGTTATATTTAAGAAATTTATAATTAAAAATTTTTGTTCAGTGTATGTATGTGAAATTATTTAATATACTCGTATACCGGTATTGGTTTGTGTGTGTGCAGATATTGTGTGTAGGTGGATTATCAAAGGATCAACTGATTTGGTATCTGAATTGAATTTAGATTTTCCAATACGACAGTTATTATACAAATGTTTGCTATATCCTGGCTCCTGCTTTCCCTTTGCTACCACTCCGCGTCGCGTCGCTTGTTGGTGACACCTTGCACAAATGGGGCACAACAGCAGAGGTGACCCATTTATATACCTACCACTACCCTAAACATGTGCCATTAGATTTGGGATTAAGGATTTGTCTCTCTATAGACTTCTCTTCTATATAACTAGGTGAGGTACATATATACAGGCAGCAGGAAAGTCGAAAAGGTAGGTTAGGCGGGTGTTGGTTGGGTTGGATGGGTTGAGTGGGTGGAAGTGGGTGGAAGTGGGTGTGGTTGCTGGTGTTATTAGTGGTGGGGGTGGTGTCAGCTGGTACACTAATTTATTGATAGGTTTCACATTTGGAAATTCGATTTGTGTCTTTGTCGTTCTCATATCGTCGCTCGTCGAGGAGTGTGGAAAATTACTTCTTTTTTTTACCTCATGAATTCCCACACAGTCTTATTCTTTCTCTCTCTCTCTTTCATTTTAACCCTGTCTTTATTTTTAAGGGAAGAAAAAACCAAATAAATTTTATGGTTCTGTTTGGTATTTATTATACAAGTAGGTATGTGCGGTGCGCCCTCTCACAGGACAAAAGGCTTTTCTTTTGCTGCTGCCTTTGACACTGACATTAGATTAGGTTTTATTAGATAATGCTGTATTGGTTTGAGAGTAGGTTGGGACATGTTATAGGACAATAACTCTTTTACTGCTTGGTCACCATGTTGATTTCACATTAAATTGGAGGTAGGTAGGTATTTATGTGGTTAAGAGAAGGACTTTTAAATGTGATATATGAATATCTTAAAGGGGTTTCTGGTTTTATTGGGTTTTAGTTTCTTTATTTTGACAGAAGATAAATTTAAGCAATCTTATTAAATTGTTTGAGTTGAAATAAAATTGGAAGATTTTGAGGTTGAGATATTTAAAAAGAAAGTGAGATGAAGGTATGTAAGTTTTCATAAATACCATGTCTAATGATACCATTGCTACTCAAGTGAAATATCATTGAAGTCATTTGGGTTCTTTTAATCAAAAGAAAGCATTTTGTTTTTTGACTCTTTGAAAGTGAAACGTTTTGATGATCTGGATTTCTCAGAAATACAATTCTAAAGACAGTAAATTTCCACACTAATTGCTTGAGCCTCTTGAAGATTTAGACAGTGACTTAATAATTAATTTTTTACACAAATAAGTAAAGTTTGAAATTTAAAAAAATGGAAACTTGAAAGGCAAAAATTAAGGAAAAGAAATATTGTTATTATTTTAATTAAATTGGTTTGCAATACAATAGAAATCTGTATGTATATTCATGTTTTGAACGGAAATGTTTAATTTTTACCGATCAAGTTTTACTTCAAGGATTGAAAATATTTCAAAGGCAGCACATTAAAATACATACATTTTCGATACTTGATTATGTGAGCTTCTAAAAAAGAAATGTGTATAGGAGATAAGAAAATTTTCGGAAAATAGGATTTTAAAAAACTTAAAACCTTATTTCATTTACATCGCCAAAAATGCAAGTTTTGAAATTTTCTCCGATGATGCGAGAATTTTGATTACCTCGTTATTTATTTTTTTAACCCTTCTATTCATATTTGCTCTAACTGTCATTAAAAGGGTATTCTTAACCCCTTGAGTGTGTGAATGATATAAAAAAATACACATTTTGAATAACATTTGTTATGTGCATATTTAATATCAAGTTAAACATAAATGGGTTTTAACGAAACCCTTCAGTTTTTAAAATAAAGATTTTTGTCACAAAAAAGTTCTTGGAAGTACATATCCTTGCTAAGTGTTTTTATTACAAACATATTTTTGTTCGATTCTGTTTGACAATGAATGACGTTAAGCAAAACAACGGGGTTATGTAACCAATAAGGCATATCGTCTGCTATGTACTTGAACAACGTATCGTTTCATTGAGTCTTAATATTTTAAATTGTCTGTTATTTTTAAAAACGAGGATCTCGTAGAAACAGGAGCTTAAAATCAGGTTAACAAAAAGGGCTATATATTTTTATTTTTGGCTTGATGCCTTCAGTTCACTTCAGTTTCTGACTTACTGGAAAATTTGGAAAAGTCAAAAAATAGTAGATTTATAGGCAAATAAAAAGAGACAAGCAACTTGGTACAAGCAAAACAATGACGCACCGGCCTTACTATATCTGTAACCAAACCAGTCTCTTCAAATTTCTTCACAATTTTGCCAATTGCTTGCGTAGTTGGATGATTATGTAAACCACAATCTCCTCTTACAGCACGATATGTGGCTGTGGCAGAATCACCATTCTTGTAGTAGGTTTGAACAAGTTTTATGCGTTGTGCGATAGTTAAGCCATCCATTTTCGTAAATTTCAGACTTTAAACTGAAAAAATAAAATGCACGACTGGGTCGTGCGAACTTGCTTCCTGTATGCAAAAAATCTGTTTAAAAAAGTACCTATATAAGATTTAAAAATATACCTGTAAAATAAGTTTGTCTTCAAAGATATAAATGCCATTTGATATCTCAAAAAACGTGTGATTCATCCCAAGACACAACTCATTATGGGACAACTTAACGAAAACAATTGTTTGTTAATATAATACACAACTTGTTCGTTCAAAGCTTTTTCCTTTGGATAGCTTTATTAACTTCCCATAGGAAGTTATTGTAATGGGTCCGATTTGTCAAATTGAAAATTTTGACATTTCTCGACGTTTCAAGGTTCCTAGAGTCGAAATAAAAGGTTTTTAGAAAGATGTCTGTGCGTGCGTGTGTACGTACATACGTCCGTACGTTCGCGACGTTTTTTTCGTTGTCCAAAACTCAAGAACCAGAAGAGGTATCGACTTCAAATAAATTTTGATATACAGATAATAAGGCAGAAAGGGCTCTCAAGAAAATTGCGTGGGTGGTTTTTTTACCATAGCAGTTTAAAAAAAAGGTGACAATTTTGGTTAACCCTTAATATCTTACGAACCAAAAATGCTAGAGATTGGAATTAAATTTTATATAATATATTGTAACGTGATACCAAACAAGTATATTTTTTGAAAAAAATCCAGTTAACAGTTTTTTTTATAAATCAAAAAAACTGGAAAAAAAAATTTTTCACCTCGAAAATTTTACGAATACAAAATGATTTTATCTCCAAAACAATTTTGTGCAACGAAGAATAATGTTTTTGACATCTGGTAAAATTTTGAGAAAAATCGAATTGATAGTTTTTTTATAAAAAAAAATGGAGTGGATATACTGGCGTTGCACTTTGAACAACTTTTCATAGCTGATCCATGCCATAAGTCTATAAGCTTTGCACTGCCTTTTATATATATTGAAGAATTAGACGCTCCATTCTCAATGTTAGAACTGGTTGTTGCGCTAAAAAAAAATGAAGAACAACAAGGCTGCAGGGCTGGACGGCATACCAGCTGAGTTCTACAAAAACGCCACCTTGCAGTTTTTAGAATTTATTTTAGTGCTCTTCAACAAAATGTTTGAGGAGGAGCAGTTTCCAGGAATTTTCCAGTCCTCATCTATCTCTGCAATTTTTAAAAAAGGTGACCCTATTTTACCTGAAAACTATAGAGGCATCTCTGTGCTTAGTTCTCTACGAAAATTATTCACCCAGATCCTCTATTCCAGGCTTGTAAGATGGGTCGAACAAAACAACAAAATAAGTTGCTTTCAAGCGGGCTTTCGAGCTAATCTTTCGACAATCGACCAAATTTTCACTCTCACGAGTGTTGCTAGGCGTTACTTAGAGAAAAAAATAAATCTTTACTCCTTTTTCGTTGACTTTAAATCAGCCTTTGACACCATTAACAGAAGATCTCTACTATTTAAACTTGCAGCTATCGGGCTTTCGACAAAATTTATCCGAATCTATGAGCAGCTGCTCTCAAATATGACAGCTGTAGTTTCAAATGGTAGTAGCAAATCGAAACCGTTTAGTTGTAATACAGGTGTGCCTCAAGGTTGCATTTTAAGCCCGCTTATCTTTTCACTATTTATAAATGATATTGAAGACTATATCCCTGGTGGAGTTACTTTTGGTGATTTATCTATTAAAGTTTTGCTCTACGCCGATGACTTGGTGATCTTAACTGATAATGCAGTCACACTTCAGCTTCAAATAAACAAATTAAAACAATTTTGTGATCTGTGGGATCTCCAAATAAACACCTCAAAGTCGAAGATTATGGTCTTTAGGTCCCAACATCGTAGCATTAGAACCGACCGCAACTGGACCCTCAATGGTTCCAACTTAGAAGTGGTGAAAGAATTTAAATATTTAGGCTACACATTAACTTATAACCTGAATTTTGGTGTTCACATAAAAGATAAGGTGAGAGTTGCAAAAACTGCAATAAATTGTATGTGGTCAAACTTTTTTAATAACAAACTTGTTGATCCTACGTCTAAGTTCAAAGTGTTTGAAGCAACTATCAAAAGTTGTTTGTGTTATGGCAACCAAGTCTATGGGTACAAGCAAATAGAAGATATCGAAGCTGTCCAAAGATATTTTTTCAAGCGTATCTTTAGACTCCCAACTAACACGCCCAATTATGCTATACATATTGAATCGGGACTTGCTCCAATATTTATTATGAATTTAAAAGCAAACGCTGATTATATATTGAGGGTAATGCAAAGGTCGGCCAACAATTTGCAAAAGAGGGTCCTATCAGTGTGTTTAAGATGCCGGTATACACCATTTAAAGACAGTTTCTGTTAGATGCAGTTTCATATAGAAACATGTACATCAATATATACTAGAGTAATAATTCTATTACAATTTTTGTTTTAGCTAAACTAAAAGCCTAAATCGCATTTGAAAAATTGCTAATCATTAAATTCCTTGAGACATTTGTAACTTCCCATAGGAAGTTATTGTAATGGGTCCGATTTGTCAAATTGAAAATTTTGACATTTCTCGACGTTTCAAGGTCCCTAGAGTCGAAATAAAAGATTTTTAGAAAGATGTCTGTGCGTGCGTGTGTACGTACGTCCGTACGTCTGTACGTCCGTACGTCCGTACGTCCGTACGTCCGTACGTTCGCGACGTTTTTTTCGTCGTCCATAGCTCAAGAACCAGAAGAGATATCGACTTCAAATAAATTTTGTTATACAGATAATAAGGCAGAAAGATGCAGAAAGGGCTCTCAAGAAAATTGCGTGGGTGGTTTTTTTACCATAGCAGTTTAAAAAAAAGGTGAAAATTTTGGTTAACCCTAAATATCTCATGAACCAATGACGCTAGAGACTTGAATTAAATTTTATGTTATATATTGTACCGTGATACAGAGCAATTATATTTTTGGAAAAAAATTCAATTAACGGTTTTTTTTTTATAAATCAAAAAAACTGAAAAAAAAAATTTGTCACTTCGAAAATTTTACGACTAAAATATGATTTCATCTCCAAAACAATTTTGTGCAACGAAGAATAATGTTTTTGACATCTGATAAAATTTTGAGAAAAATCGAATTGACAGTTTTTTTTACAAAAAATAATAACCTAAACAAAAAAATTAATAAAAGTTGGTAAAAATTGATTTTCGGCTCAAATAGCTTTTCAAAAATTAAAAATATTGGCTTCAAACTTATTTTATTTCACAGAAAATATTGTTTTTTATATTCAATAATTTTTTTATAAAAATCCAAAAGTCCGTTTTTTCATAAAAAAAATAAAATCTACAAAAAATAGAACGCAAATTTGGTAAGAATTGATACATTTAGACAAACTTTTAAGCAAGACAAATCGATAGATGGGATGGGAAGTTATCATTGTGGGTCGCATCCCAGCCTCTTTTTCTTTTTTTTCGTTTTCGCCAAACTAAAAGCCCAAACCGCATTTGAAATTGCAATTTCTTCAAGATCTATGTATCCTTTTTTTTTGTTTTAGCCAAACTAAAAGCCCTTAGAACATTTGAATCAATTGTTTAACAAATATTGCCATAATTAAATGATTGCTGTTCTTATAAACTTAATAATTTTGTTTTAGCTAAACTAAAAGCCCGAATCAGATTTTGTTTATATTTTTTTTTATAAATTTATTTATCTATTAAATTACATACACTATTAAAACGAATATTTTTTTTCCTTCTGGCATTATTTTTTTTCTTTTTTCAATTGCTATTTTCTTTATATAACCAAATTTTTGTACTTTCTCTCACAAAATGTTTAGTTTAGAAAAATATACGGGCAGACGGCCCATGAGCCACGCTTGTAATCTTTAGTTTTAAGTTTGTAAATAATAATGATAATGATATGATAATAATAATAATAATAATAATAATAATAATAATAATAATAATAATAATAATAATAATAATAATAATAATAATAATAATAATAATAATAATAATAATAATAATAATAATAATAATAATAATAATAATAATAATAATAATAATAATAATAATAATAATAATAATAATAATAATAATAATAATAATAATAATAATAATAATAATAATAATAATAATAATAAAAAGAGGCTGGGATGCGACCCACACTGATAACTTCCCATCCCGTCTATCGATTTGTCTTGCTTAAAAGTTTGTCTAAATGTATCAATTCTTACCAAATTTGCGTTCTATTTTTTGTAGATTTTATTTTTTTTATGAAAAAACGGACTGTTGGATTTTTATAAAAAAATTATTGAATATATAAAACAATATTTTCTATGAAATAAAATAAGTTTGAAGCCAATATTTTTAATTTTTGAAAAGCTATTTGAGCCGAAAATCAATTTTTACCAACTTTTATTAATTTTTTTGTTTAGGTTTTTATTTTTTGTAAAAAAACTGTCAATTCGATTTTTCTCAAAATTTGTCCTAATGTTGAAAACAATATTTCTTATAAGTTAAAATTAGTTAGAAGCCATAATCTCAAATTTTTGAAAAGATATTTAAGTCGAAAATCAATTTTTACCAACTTTTGTTAAATTTTTTTTTTTCGGTTTTTAATTTTTTGTAAAAAAACTGTCAATTCTATTTTTTTCAAAATTTTACTAAATGTTGAAAACAATATTTTTTGAAAGATAAAAGTAGCATAAAGCCAATATCTCATAGTCTTGAAAAGATATTTGAGTCAAAACTCAATTTTTACCAACTTTTTTTTTATTTTTTTTTAGGTTATTATTTTTTGTAAAAAAACTGTCAATTCGATTTTTCTCAAAATTTTATCAGATGTCAAAAACATTATTCTTCGTTGCACAAAATTGTTTTGGAGATGAAATCATATTTTAGTCGTAAAATTTTCGAAGTGACAAATTTTTTTTTTTCAGTTTTTTTGATTTATAAAAAAAACCGTTAATTGAATTTTTTTCCAAAAATATAATTGTTTTGTATCACATTACAATATATAACATACAATTTAATTCAAGTCTCTAGCGTCATTGGTTCATGAGATATTTAGGGTTAACCAAAATTTTCACCTTTTTTTTAAACTGCTATGGTAAAAAAACCACCCACGCAATTTTCTTGAGAGCCCTTTCTGCATCTTTCTGCCTTATTATCTGTATAACAAAATTTATTTGAAGTCGATATCTCTTCTGGTTCTTAAGCTATGGACGACGAAAAAAACGTCGCGAACGTACGGACGTAAGGACGTACGGACGTACGGACGTACGGACGTACGGACGTACGTACACACGCACGCACAGACATCTTTCTAAAAATCTTTTATTTCGACTCTATGGACCTTGAAACGTCGAGAAATGTCAAAATTTTCAATTTGTCAAATCGGACCCATTACAATAACTTCCTATGGGAAGTTAATTACTGAATAATAAAAAACAATATTTTCTGTGAAATAAAATAAGTTTGAAGCCAATATTTTTAATTTTTGAAAAGCTATTTGAGCCGAAAATCAATTTTTACCAACTTTTATTAATTTTTTTGTTTAGGTTTTTATTTTTTGTAAAAAAACTGTCAATTCGATTTTTCTCAAAATTTTTCCTAATGTTGAAAACAATATTTCTTATAAGTTAAAATTAGTTAGAAGCCATAATCTCAAATTTTTGAAAAGATATTCAAGTCGAAAATCAATTTTTACCAACTTTTGTTAAATTTTTTTTTCGGTTTTTAATTTTTTGTAAAAAAAACTGTCAATTCTATTTTTTTCAAAATTTTACTGAATGTTGAAAACAACATTTTTTGAAAGATAAAAGTAGTTTAAAGCCAATATCTCAAAGTCTTGAAAAGATAATTGAGTCAAAACTCAATTTTTACCAACTTTTTTTTTATTTTTTTTAGGTTATTATTTTTTGTAAAAAAACTGTCAATTCGATTTTTCTCAAAATTTTATCAGATGTCAAAAACATTATTCTTCGTTGCACAAAATTGTTTTGGAGATGAAATCATATTTTAGTCGTAAAATTTTCGAAGTGACAAATTTTTTTTTCAGTTTTTTTGATTTATAAAAAAAACCGTTAATTGAATTTTTTTCCAAAAATATAATTGTTTTGTATCACGTTACAATATATAACATAAAATTTAATTCAAGTCTCTAGCGTCATTGGTTCATGAGATATTTAGGGTTAACCAAAATTTTCACCTTTTTTTTAAACTGCTATGGTAAAAAACCACCCACGCAATTTTCTTGAGAGCCCTTTCTGCATCTTTCTGCCTTATTATCTGTATAACAAAATTTATTTGAAGTCGATATCTCTTCTGGTTCTTGAGCTATGGACGACGAAAAAAACGTCGCGAACGTACGGACGTACGGACGTACAGACGGACGGACGTACGTACACACGCACGCACAGACATCTTTCTAAAAATCTTTTATTTCGACTCTAGGAACCTTGAAACGTCGAGAAATGTCAAAATTTTCAATTTGTCAAATCGGACCCATTACAATAACTTCCTATGGGAAGTTAAAAATGCATTTTTGATAATCAAATATTGCTAAGGCAATATAAGAGCTTATTAAAAAAAAAACTATTGAAATCAGTTCATAAAAACGCGAATCTGCTCAAAAGCTTAACTTCCAAGTTTGAACTCAATCGATTCAATGGTTTGGGCTGTAGGAGCGTGGACAGACAAGCAAAACAGACCGGACGGAATCGCGGGACCCACTTTTTTCGACTTCTCTATCTCAATTCGAAATTTTGCACGAATACAAAACTTGCCATACAGTTCCTATATGTCGCAAGTAAAAATGGTTTAACAACTTAGTTTTACAGATGTCGAACTCCACCATAATACTTTTGAAACCGCAAAATGGATAACCCGTTACACGCGCACACTGAGACATTTCTCTAAACATCTTTGATTTAGATTCTGGGAGAAATGTCAACATTTTTAATAAACAATTTAAATTCTACAAATCAGACTAATTACAATATTTTTTTATTGGAAGTTCAAAAATATATAGATTTTATTTTTTGTGCCAACTAATAGGAAATTATTATTGTAGTACCCGTGGCATGCGTTTGACTGTAATGCTACCAACAAAAAATTACCAATAATAGTGCGTATACGCCTCAGTGTACTATCATAAACAAAGTGCTTATAAATTTAATATTTTGACACTACATTCAGTGACGGATTTAGGCTTGCTGCCGCCCTAGGCCCCGTTCGATGCGCCGCCCTTATTGTTAAATTTTATTTCATAAATTTGTATCCAATATTTTTTTTTTTCAAAATAACTTTATTTTATTGAAGTATAATTTATAAATATAATTAATTAACATGAAATATTAATAAGTTTTAATCCTTAGATAGACAAATAATAAATATTTGTTTTTATATTAATCAATTCAAAAATTTTCAAATTTGGATAAACATCTAGAAGACTCTGGGAATGCAATACATGGCATCTCCTATTTTTGCTAAGGAATTTTGAATTGATAATGGAAATTAATACATTCATTGTCTAACGTCTCTTCCAAATAGCTAGTCAGAATACTTATGGACTAATTTATTGGCAAGATTTTTCAACTCGTTTGTATCTATTTCACATTAATTGTCGAAAAAATTGAATTGTTGGTAAAGTATTTCAGATGCACTTTTACGCCCGGCTAATTGTTTAAATGTAGACTAAGAGTGTCTAAAATAGAGTAATAAACATTTGTGCGAACATTTTCTGGTCCAGAAAAAGGTGGTCTTTCATTTACCCGTGAGTCATCTAGCTGCATTTTTCTGGTGGCGACGAGTATCATAACGATAATAATCCTGAACTCCAGACAGTGCTTTAGCTTTTTCTTCACATTCAGAAAATTGTCTGTCTCTCATGTCTATAGATCTGCACAACGGATGATAAATCAGCTTGAGATTCTTGAAGCTTCTTACTAGCAGCATTAAAACGACCTAAAATTACATTCCAGACAACGACTAGGATTGCTCTTTCTAAATGTTGTAATTTTCGCTGCAATCTCATAGCTTCAGATCACGTAGTCGGTTTCTCATCTCTGCTTTCGGCAATAAATTCCAGTGCATCAATTATTGCAGACCACTCTTTTTCTAATGCGTAACATGCATCATGTCGAGCAGACCAACGAGTTTGAGAAAGACTCTTAATTCTTAAATTTGTACGCTGCACCAAGATTTCCCAACAATAAGCAGATATAGTAAAGAAATTGTATAGTTCTTGTAAAGTATTTCTAGAGATTTTAACAATACATCCTTAATATCTTTAGCTTTATGGCCGATATTTGGTAGAAATTCTAGAAACCTTTTAACAATTTCACCGTTAACACGTACATGCATATCGTATAATTATAGTAAGCTGATCGACATGTGCTAAATCAGGCGTAGAATCTACAACTATACCAAAATACTTAGCAGATTGCACTTCACTAGAAATTTGTTGTAGTACTTTATTTTGAATCAACAGTATAATTTCTTCATAGATTGTTTTAGATAAACACGATGTATTCCCACTACCAGGGTGTGCATACAATTTTAAATGATCAGATAAAAATGGAACAAATTTAGCAAGGAGTCATACTGTTCCTAAAAAATTCCCATTATGAGGATCTCCTATTCGTTATGAATTTCCTCGAAATGGCAGGCCTCTTATTGCTAGTGATTTACTAATTGCAATTGCTCGGTAAAAAATTTGTTTGAATTATATCTTCATCGAGTTGTTTTATTGGATTTTGATCAACACGCCGGTGAACTACTGCTCAAGCTTTAAAATGACTAACTTTAGTTTTGTGAAAGTCAGAATTTTCATGTTCTTCGATGCGTGCTTTTGATTTTTTCCAGTCACGGAATCCTTCGTTAGTAAAAGCATTCATTTCACTACTTCTACCAAATAATAAGCATGGAATACAAAATACAGAGCTTTTAGTCTCTAAATAAATCTAAAAATACCACTCACGGCGCTGAATCGCTCCATTTTTGCGTACGTTGAAATAAAGTTTTGAAACAATACCTTGTTTTATCACTATAAACATTTCTAGAATTTTTAAAGTCTGCATCATCAGTATTACTGATCCCTGCAGATACAAAAACAAAGAGATGAGGTGAGATTTTTCTATCTTCCAGTTCTGTTTTGTTTGTTTTCGCAATTTCAAATTTAACGTAGATTTTCTAGATTGAATTTTTAAATTGGTAAACAGAAGTTATGATTTTGGATGCGTTCCGAAACTTTAGACCGAAGATATATTTGTGCCTTTCATTAAGGTATGTTTAAATGTAGAAACGCTTTCAAGTGTTAAGCATTTCATAAATTTTGTCGCCCTTCAAATTATGCCGCCCTAGGCCTAGGCCTCACGGGCCTAGGCGTAAATCCATCACTTACTACATTTAATGTTTATAAAAAGTGACTAGTTCGTATTAAGGAATAATTTGCTTTTTTTAAAGCAAATCAAAATTTTGCAGATCCTCCTTCTTCCTAGATATGTTTTGAATTAACTGCTCATAAGTACTTTAATTAACATTCAGAAATATTTATAAAACATTTAAAAAATGATGACTTTTATGCATTTTTCAAGAAAAACTGCCAATTTTGTTGAAAGGTTTAAACATATATCAGTTCAAAAAACTTTTCAATACACCGTCTTGAAATTGTCATGACTTTTAAAGGTGCAGGGAATTAACTTCACGGGAACTACCTTCACATGGGAACTAACTTCACCACTAGTGAGAATTAATTTAACTTTTTTTTGGTGAAGTTATTTCCCGCTAAAGGTGGGAGATAATTTCACTTTTTTGTGGGAATGAATTTCACTTTCATGTGTAACTTTCCCACGGAAGGTGGGAACTAACTTCACTCTTCAGTACAGTTAAAGTAAATTAACATGTTATGTTATTTTTATTCTCGCATACGCTAATCTAAGAAAATCTTTAATGCATAGGCGGGCGGCGCAGGGACATAGGGGCCAGGGACATAACGCCCAACTTTTTTTTTTTGGGGCTTATGTCTCACTACGGTGGAACATAAAACCGAAATTGAATTTGGGCCTTAAGTCCCACCCAAGTAAGACCGAAGCCCCAAATAAAAATGTTGGGGCTAATTTCCCACTTAATAAGAATCACCAAATGACAAAACTTGGAGCACTTCAATACCACAAGACTTTGTTTTATGGAGTTTAAATCCTGAGATCCTGCGAAGCGGGCCACCCACAGGTGCTTTTATTCAAAGAAGTTGTTGATATAGGCGCCTGCCTGGCGACTTTACACACCCTAAGCGGAGCAATGGAGTTGCGTGAGCGGGTGGACCCCGAAAAAGGGAGTTAAAATCCTGAGAACCCGCGAAGCGGTCCACCTGATATAGGCGCCTGCCTGGCGACTTTACATACCCAAAGCGGATCAACGGAGTTGCGTGAGTGGGTGTGACCCCGAAAAAGGGAGTTAAAATCCTGAGAACCCGCGAAGCGGGCCACCCACAGGTGCTTTTATTGCTTAAAACTTACATATTTTTGTTTTGATTTACAATTCAACGCTTGATATTTTTTCAGATATTTCAATCGTAGGTGGGAAGTTACTTCACACAATTTTTCAAAAAAAAAAAGTGAAATTAATTCCCACTAGTGGTGAAGTTAGTTCCCATGTGAAGGTAGTTCCCGTGAAGTTAATTCCCTGCACCACTTTTAAAGGGGAAGCATTTTCTTCTTGTTTTCTTATAAATCAAAATTTTTTTATAGTAAAATTAAATAAAGCTCATTGCCAAAACCTTTTCTATAAAAAATCTATAGTTACTTTATGTGTTTATGTAAATAAAAAAGATGCCTTCATAATATCGCATCCAACTGGTTTTTAGAATTTATCTAGGAATTTACAACCTACACTTTCCATGAAAAAAACACAAAAACATTTTATATTCCTTAACATAACATGGGATTGTTACTTTAAAATAAGAACACTCTTCGTTCCACGAAATTTTTGAATATACAGAATTATATGTACACTCAATTCATGGTTGGAATAACTGTAACAATCTTTCTTTTATGTAAAATTTCTAATTTTAAATAATAAAAGGTATGTTGAATGCAGACACCAAAATATAGTTAAGTATAAACACAATAGAAAAAGCCCTGAATTTTTATCAATTCCAAATTCTTATTGCACTACACATATGTACGTTATAAAATTTTCAATTGAGTGCGCCTCTACAAACGTATGTATACCAACGTATGTATGGTATATTCAATTCGTTATGAATATTAAATTGAAATTTAATTTCCCTACAGGTGTTTCAATTCAAAACTAAAAACAAAAATTGATTTTTCTTCTTGCTTCATTTTCAAGCCTATGGAAGTCGTGTACGGGTTATCTGCAGTTGACAGTTCAAATGAAAAATAAAATTAAAAAATAAAGAAAAACTGAATAAACGTGAAGCTCCATGAAAAGTTTATTGCAACAATTTCATACACATAGTTTTTCTACAAAGTTGAATATTTTAACTTAAAAAAAAAGGAATATAAAATTTAAACAAAAATAGAATTGCACTTCATCTCCTTCTACCAAAATGAATGTCGTTTTCCAAAAGCCATCGACCATCATTGATTTCAGCCAACATCCCTCTTTTCTCTTCTTGTTTCTTTGGGCTTTCAATTCAAATAACGGTATAACGATTTATCGATCAGGAAAATGGGTTGTGTCGTGTTGTGCATTGGAAAAATTCGCATTGCAGAGAATTTCTCCATCGCACTGACAACGCTCTGCCACCCTTACTACTTCCATATGTATGCAATGCATTGAGCCCCATCGATGTTCGATTCGACGACGACGATGATGATGACGACGTCATCTTCTCGCTCTGGACTTTACGGTATATATATAAAAAAAAAAGGAAATTTAACTGAACTCTCATCCCCATTTAATCAACCTTAAACTGGAACTGGAGCTGGAGCTGGTGCAGATATAATGAAAATAGTGTTGCTAACGCAGTACAATAGTAGTTGAAAATATGAAGTTTTAACATTTATTTTGAATAACGCAATACTTGGGAAGGTTTTGACACTTGAAAAGTAGAAACTACGTTTTTATTGAGAATGGTAAAAGTGGTGAAAACTTTTCAAAGACACAGTTTGCTAAAGCAAAGTACTTTTGGGATATCGTGAAGCACATCCTTTGCCGAAAAGAGTAAAATGTTAAAAAATTGAGCTAATGACACCACTTAATGATGTGAAGAGTTTAAACCATAATATGCGTAGCTCAAGAACAACTGAGAGTTGACGAAAACCAAAGTTTTGCAATTCCTCGTTGATCTTTACAATTATAGTCATTCCAGAAACTGCACCGTTTTTGCATACAAAGACTAAATTCGTAAGGCTTTTAAAGTTCTGTTAACACATGAATTCAAGTCGAAAACTCAGGAATAATTTTTAAAAAGAGTCTCTGTTTGGTTAGGTTTTTAGGTGTTGTTGGACCTTACTTTATTCGAAAATGAGCCTGCTCCTAATGTTACAATGAACATTTAATTTTTGGTATAAAAAGCCCACACTTAAAGTCTTTTGTTACCCTTATTATGCCAAAGACACAGTATGAGTGTTATGAAAAGTATATACAAAATGAAGGTGTATGTCGATGCACAATGGTTTTGAATTCATGAATATTGCAATGACTTGAAGAAACAGAGTGACGTAATACATTCTACATTCGTGTAGTACGGCTTAAAAAAGAAACTCCATAATTGAAAATACGACTGAAGTTGAGCTTCATGAATATTGAAATGACTGGGAACGATAAAATGAGGTACAAAATTTCACATTCACGTAGTACGGCTAAAGAACTAATCTCTATCTCGGCTAGAGTTGGTCTCGAGGGTATACTTATGAGCATTTCTGGAAGAATGCTCATAAGTTGAATTATTTAAATTGATGCATGCAACTGGCTATTTCACTGGTTTCACTGGAGTATACTGGGGAACTGTAAAAAAAATGAGACAAGAGGCATTGCAATGGTATTCAATTATCATAAATAAATCAACGATATTAAAATCACCAATCAATTTGAATGCTCTTCGCTGAATATTTTTTTGGGAACATCGCTTATGTGATCGTACGATAAGAGGTGGTTAGCGATACACATATTGAGAAGTTCAAGTTGTTGATATTAAGGATATTGGCAAAGGTAGCATTGATTTTTCAACACATTATACTTGACTTTTTATTCCCCATTTAACAATGCTGTCAAGGTTAAAATTTAATGAGTATAGTCGTTGAAGAAACACATACAAGAAGCAGGGTTATGATTCTAGAAACGAAAAAAAGAGGCTGGGATGCGACCCACACTGATAACTTCCCATCCCGTCTGTCGATTTCTCTTGCTTCAAAGTTTGTAGGTTTTCGTGTTGGGTTAAAAAAGTTGTCAGTTGAATTATTCTTAAACATTTTAAAATTACCAACAATATTTTTTATACAAAGAAATAGTTTAGTTTGAAAATCTAGTTTTGTTAATTAGATTTTTAGTCGAAAGCAATTTTTTACCAATTTAAGTAGCATTTCTTAAATTTTTACAAATTGGATGAAAGAATTTAATTTGAGAAATATCAAGAACCGAACATCAATTTTTACCAAATTTGCGTACTATTTCTTGTAGATTTTATTTTTTTTTATGAAAAAATGGACTGTTGGATTTTTATAAAAAAAGGTACTGAATATCGAAAACAATATTTTCTGGGAAATAAAAAAAGTTTGAAGACAATTTTTTTAATTTTTAAAAAGCTATTTGAGTCGAAAGTAAATTTTTACCAAGTTTTAGTATTGTTTTTTTTGTTAGGTTTTTATTTTTTGTAAGAAAAACTATCAATTCAATTTTTCAATTTCAATTTTTTTAATGAAGAGGCTAGGCGACTAGCACAATGTAAGAATTCATCAGATTTTTGGAAAGCGGTGAAAAGATTGAATGGATTTGAGTATAAGATTCACAGAGACTTAACACCTGACGTTCTTTTGTCGCATTTTAAAGAGCTTTTGAATCCCTTAACCGTCAATGCAACAGTGTCCTATGCAGAGCCATGCACTGAAAATAGTACTTTAGATGCGATAATAACTACTGAAGAAGTTTTAAATACTTTAAAAATTTTACAGGATGGCAAAGCGGCTGGGTCCGACGGAATTCCAGTTGAATTCTACAAGTACGGCACAAATGAGCTGATAAATAAGATTACTTCGGAGTTTAACCATATTTTGGATAGTGGATCTATTCCAGAAGTGTTTAAGGAGTCCTTAATCTTTCCTATCCACAAAAAAGGAAGTACTCAAATCCCAGACAATTATCGTGGAATAAGTTTTTTGAACGCCTCATACAAAATTTTTACTGCGATTTTGCAACGACGACTTAATCTGTGGATTACACAGAATGGATTATTGAAGGAGTTTCAAGCAGGTTTCAGATCCGGTTACTCCACGGTCGACCAAATTTTTGTCCTTAAGAGTATTGCCGAGAACTTCCTACGAAGCAAAAAGAAACTTTATTGCTTCTTCGTTGATTTTAAAGCAGCGTTTGATGCATTGGACAGAAATGCGCTCATATATGAGCTTTATGGCCTAGGGATGTCCAGGAAATTTGGTAAAGTCGTCAAAAATATATACAATGATACTAAAGCCGCGGTTTGGAATGGAGAGGAAATCTCTGAATGGTTTCAGACTGAAAAAGGCGTACGGCAGGGGTGTGCGTTGAGTCCTCTTTTATTTGCGCTCTTTGTGGATGACCTTACCGACAACATTGGTGGAGGAGTGGAATTCGCCGGGACAACGATCAAAGCACTATTCTATGCCGATGACATTGTGCTGTTTTCTAACTCACCCCAATCACTGCAACTGATGATAAACCAATTGCATAGATACTGTGTAACGTGGAATCTAAAGGTCAATTTAAGTAAATCTAAAATAATGATTTTCTAGAACGGAGGTGGAAGAAATTGCTCAAATGAAAGATGGAGCTACGATTCAAACTCGATTGAGGTGGTTAGAGAATTCAATTATCTAGGAGTGTGCTTCACAAAGAATCTTAGTATGGAAAAACACCTTAGTGAAAAACTTATGAAAGCAAAAAGTGCAATTGGAACCTCCTGGACAAAGTGTTTCTCAAACAAGAACATAGCACATAGCAGCAAATTTCGTGTGTTTGAAGCAGTGTCTAGGTCTATTATGCTTTACGCAGCACAGGCTTGGGGATACAAGCAATACGAAAGTGTGGAAAAACTCCTAAGATTCTTTATCAAAAGAATATTTCATCTCCCCTACAACACACCAAACTACATGGTTCTGCTGGAAACTGGACTATCGCCGCTTTTTATTCAAACCCTCAAACTACATATAGACTATATCATCAAAGTTCTGCAAATGCATAATGAAAGATTACCAAAGAAAGCAGCCCTCTATGCAATCAATCAAAGAAGTAGTTGGTACGCAGAATGGCACGAGCTGGCTTTGTGGTGTGAAATGTCACTGGATCTGGATTTCGGTAACGTTGATGATTGCAGGGTTAAACTGTATAAATTAATTGCAAGGGTTGATGAAAAACTCCGTAGTCGCTGTATAGAAGAAGCCTCGAATTCAACTCATAGATTAATCTACAAACATCTCTGTCATAACCTTGGTCAAAATAACTATTTCAGAGATGAGAACAGTGTGGAGGTTATTTCTATGATGCTGAGACTTCGAGGCGAGCTCCTGCATCTCAACTATGTACCACATAGAGAGGATCGACCCGGGGAATGCAGTTTATGTAACCGAAGAGAAAGAGAAGATGTTTTTCACTTCTTAGGAAAATGCCCTGTGCTAGTAGAAAGTAGGAGAGCCTTCCTTGGATCTAATTACCTTTCGGAAGAGGAAATGATAAGACTCTTAAATGAGATGACGGTGGAAAAACTCTTTATGTACTGCAAAGTGGCTAAATCATACCGGGACAGAATAATCTGCGAAAGCTTTTGAAAATGCACCGAAGTAAAATATTTATTTTGATTTTAAAATAAAATATACATAGATAGATCTTTTTTTTTAACAATAATTCTTGATTTTATACAACCATTGAACCAATAAGCTTTAAATTATATTAATTTTGTTTTGTCAACCTGGCAGACGGCATTGCCATGCTAATTGTGATTTTGTTAATTTATAAATATGTAAAGAAATAATGAAAATAAAATCAATCTAATCTAATCAATTTTTCTCAAAATTTTAATAAATGTTGAAAACAATATTTTTTAAAATATAAAACTTTAGTTTAAAGCCAATATCTCAAAGTTTTGAACAGATATTTGAGTCGAAATTCAATTTTTACCAACTTTTATTAACTTTTTTGTTTAGGTTTTTATTTTTTATAAAAAAACTGTCAATTCGATTTTTCTCAAAATTTTACCAGATATTAGAAATGTTATTTTTCGTTGCACAAAATTTTTTTTGGAGATAAAATCGTTTTGTATTCGTAAAATTTTCGAGGTACGTCCGTACGTTCGCGACGTTTTTTTCGTCGTACATAGCTCAAAAACCAGAAGAGATATAGACTTCAAATAAATGTTGTTATACAGATAATAAGGCAAAAAGATGCAGAAAGGGCTCTCAAGAAAATTGCAAAGTGTAGTAGTTTAAAAAAAAGGTGAAAATTTTGGTTAACCCTAAATATCTCATGAACCAATGACGCTAGAGACTTGAATTTAATTTTATATTATATATTGTTACGTGATACGAAACAAGCATATTTTTGGAAAAAATGCAATTAACGGTTTTTTTATAAATCAAAAAAAAAAACTGAAAAAAAAATTGTAACCTCGAAAATTTTACGACCAAAATAGGATTTCATCTCCAAAACAATTTTGTGCAACGAAGAATAATGTTGACATCTGATAAAATTTTGAAAAAAAAACTAATTGACAGTTTTTTTTTTTTAAATAAAATCCTAAAAAAAACATTACTCATAGTTGGTAAAAACTGAATTCCGACTCAAATATCTTTTCAAAAATTTGAGATATTGGCTTTAAACTACTTTTATCTTAAAAAAAAATATTGTTGTCAAGATTCAGTAAAACTTTGAAAAAAATCGAATTGACAGTTTTTTTACAAAAAATTAAAAACCGAAAAAAAAAATTTAACAAAAGTTGGTAAGAATTTATTTTCGCCTCAAATATCTTTTTAAAAATTTGAGATAATGGCAAGATATAATAACGGTTTTTGGTAGAAGGTCTTAATACAAGCATTTTTTACTATGGGAGGGGGGGTCTATCTCCCCCCGTTTAGGCGGGAGGGGCAATTTAAAAAAGTTATTATTTAAAATGGAAAAAAATAATTAAAAAATAACGGTGATACTTACAATTAAGTTGTATACATTTTTTTAAAGCCAACATTCTGTTCTATTAGACAGTTTTTAAATCAAGTCGAAACTATGCGTAGTTTTTGAAAAATTTAATTTTAAACTCAAAATTTTAGTAAAAAAAAGTTAAAAAAAGGTTTAAAGTGTAACTTTTTCAATACTTCAAGATTATCTACCATTGTTTTTATTTCAGAATTTATTGCTCTTATTTGTTTTTGATTAAAAACTGAAAACTAAATGATTTTATGTCGTTTAGGTTTTGAGAAAATTGAAAATAAAAATTTAATTTTAAACTCAAAATTTGAGTAAAAAAAGTTAAAAAAAAGGTTTAAAGTGTAACTTTTTCAATACTTCAAGATTATCTACCATTGTTTTTATTTCAGAACTTATTGCTCTTATTTGTTTTTGATCAAAAACTGAAAACTAAATGATTTTATGTCTTTTAGTTTTTGAGAAAATTGAAAATAAAAATTTAATTTTAAACTCAAAATTTGAGTAAAAAAAGTTAAAAAAAGGTTTAAAATGTAACTTTTTCAATACTTCAAGATTATCTACCATTGTTTTTATTTCAGAATTTATTGCTCTTATTTGTTTTTGATCAAAAACTGAAAACTAGATGATTTTATGTCTTTTGGTTTTTGAGAAAATTGAAAATAACCACAACTACTATTTTAATTTAATTCTTCTTTTTTGCTTGAGTGGTCTTATTTTGATAGTAATATAATAATGGTATTTGCGTATGCGTAATGCGTGTTTGGGTTTATGCAACAGTAAGGTGTGCGCGAATTTGGGTGTATGCAACAGTGGCATCTGTAAGGGGGGGCATGCTGCCCCCCTGCAACCCCCCTGCTAGGGCACACTATAGGATTTGGGGTGGGTGCAAGTTGGAGTGTGTGCAAGGTGGGGAGGGTGCAAGATGGGGTGCATGCAAAGTTTCTTTTGCATTTAAATAAGCTGGATTTAAGAAAAATTAATTTTACCTAGGTGTATCTTAATCCATATTCGATTATTACTATCAAAATAAGACTACGTTAGCAAGGAAAAAGTAATTTAATTAAAATATTTTTTTTGGTAACTTTCAATATTCTCAAGAACTAGAAGACATAAAGTCATCTAATTTTCAGTTTTTGATCAAAAACAAATAAGAGCAATGAATTATAAAAAAAAACAGTAGATAATCTGAAAGTTTTGAAAAATTACACTTTAAACTTTTTTTTTAACTTTTTTTTGCTCAAATTTTGACTTAAAAACAATTTTTTTCAAAAACTATGCATAGTTTTGACTTGATTTAAAAACAAGCTAATAGACAAAAGTGTTGGCTTTAAAAAAAGGTATAATACTTAATTGTAAGTATTACCGTTATTTTTTAATTATTTTTTTTCCATTTAATGTACATATTTTTTTAAACTGCCCCTACCGCCTAAACGGGGGGAGATAGACCCCCCTTCCCATAGTAAAAAATGCTTGTTTTTAACTGTTCCATACAAATCCGTCATTAAACTTTGTCGCCTAAGTTATCGTACTCTCCCCGAGATAATAACTTTTAACTAATTTTAACTTATAAGAAATATTGTTTTTAACATTGAGAAAAATTTTGAGAAAAATCAAATTGACATTTTTTAACAAAAAATAAAAACACTTAGTAAAAAATTATTTTCGTTTCAAATATCTTTTCAAAAATTAAAAATATTGGCTGCAAACTTATTTTTTCTCACAGAAAATATTGTTTTCGACGTTCAGTAAATTTTTTATAAAAATGCAACAGTCCGTTTTTTCATAAAAAAATAAAATGTACAAAAAATAGTTCGCAAATTTGGTAAAAATTGATGTTTGGTTTTCGATATCTCATGAACAATAGAAGATATTGACTTTAAATTCATTTCATTCATCCAATTTGTATTTGTTTATATAAGAAATAATTTTTTTTAAGAAATGCTACTAAAATTAGTTTTCGACTAAAAATCTCGTTAGCAATATTATTTGTAGTTTTAAAATTTTTAAGAATAATTCAACTAAGAACTTTTTTAACAAAACACGAAAACCTACAAACTTTTAAGCAAGACAAATCGACGGACGGGATGGGAAGTTATCAGTGTGGGTCGCATCCCAGCATTTTTTTAATTTTTATTTTCGTGATGCAGCGTTCCAATATATTTTATTCAATAATATTTTACTATTCAAGATTCAAGATTCAAATATTTTATTTATAACAAATGAGTTCTTACAATATAAGTTTTAACGACATTAATAAAATAAAATAATAATAAGACAATGGCGTTGCCGTCTGTCTGGTAAGTTGATTGAAATGCAAAACATGTTTTTCGAATATAAAAATAAAAATAAAAAGGAAGCCTATTTTCATAAAAACTTGATTATCTTTGTTTTTTTTTTTTTTAAATAAAAGTGTAAGCTATGTTGTTTTGTTGTTTGAAAGTATCTTCTTTCGCTTTCATATTACAAATTGTGCACTGATTGGTTATAACGTTTCTATTTGGAGATCCATTCAAATTCAGCGTTTCACATCTTGCTCTACATATTAGTGATATTTCTTTCACACTGTAACGGTCATTAAAGTAATTCTTTTCGTTGAGATCATAGTTAAGACCTAAAAAAGAGGCTGGGATGCGACCCACACTGATAACTTCCCATCCCACCTATCGATTTGTCTTGCTTAAAAGTTTGTCTAAATGTATCAATTCTTACCAAATTTGCGTTTTATTTTTTGTAGATTTTATTTTTTTTATGAAAAAACGGACTGTTGGATTTTTATAAAAAAATTACTGAATATAAAAAACAATATTTTCTGTGAAATAAAATAAGTTTGAAGCCAATATTTTTAATTTTTGAAAAGCTATTTGAGCCGAAAATCAATTTTTACCAACTTTTATTAGTTTTTTTCTTTAGGTTTTTATTTTTTGTAAAAAAACTGTCAATTCGATTTTTCTCAAAATTTGTCCTAATGTTGAAAACAATATTTCTTATAAGTTAAAATTAGTTAGAAGCCATAATCTCAAATTTTTGAAAAGATATTTAAGTCGAAAATCAATTTTTACCAACTTTTATTAAATTTTTTTTTCGGTTTTTAATTTTTTGTAAAAAAACTGTCAATTCTATTTTTTTCAAAATTTTACTGAATGTTGAAAACAATATTTTTTGAAAGATAAAAGTAGTTTAAAGCCAATATCTCAAAGTCTTGAAAAGATATTTGAGTCAAAACTCAATTTTTACCAACTTTTTTTTTATTTTTTCTTAGGTTATTATTTTTTGCAAAAAAACTGTCTATTCGATTTTTCTCAAAATTTTATCAGATGTCAAAAACATTATTCTTCATTGCACAAAATTGTTTTGGAAATGAAATCATATTTTAGTCGTAAAATTTTCGAAGTGACAAATTTTTTTTTTCAGTTTTTTTGGATTTATAAAAAAAACCGTTAATTGAATTTTTTTCCAAAAATATAATTGTTTTGTATCACGTTACAATATATAATATAAAATTTAATTCAAGTCTCTAGCGTCATTGGTTCATGAGATATTTAGGGTTAACCAAAATTTTCACCTTTTTTTTAAACTGCTATGGTAAAAAAACCACCCACGCAATTTTCTTGAGAGCCCTTTCTGCATCTTTCTGCCTTATTATCTGTATAACAAAATTTATTTGAAGTCGATATCTCTTCTGGTTCTTGAGCTATGGACGACGAAAAAAACGTCGCGAACGTACGGACGTACGGACGTACGGACGTACGGACGTACGGACGTACAGACGTACGGACGTACGGACGTACGTACACACGCACGCACAGACATCTTTCTAAAAATCTTTTATTTCGACTCTAGGAACCTTGAAACGTCGAGAAATGTCAAAATTTTCAATTTGTCAAATCGGACCCATTACAATAACTTCCTATGGGAAGTTAATAAATAATTCTATTAATTGATGATTTTGCTTTTTCGATGTTTTGGGTACGATCTTGTGAGTCGGATATTTCCAGAAGATTATAGCATTGTTGCTTCAGAAGTGCTAGATTTGTGTATTGTATATTTAGGTCTGTTTCACGTTTTTCTGCTAATGAAATCCATAAATGAATCCATTCTTATTTATGGTCAAAAGTATACTTAGCAAGAATATTTGGAAGTCTGTTTGATGGGTAAGAGAGAATTTTATGTATATAATCAAAATGTTTACTATGCGGATAGTTGAGCCTTCATAAAGGGTTATTTTGTTTGTTTAAAGTATTAACAATTTTTCGCAACTTTTTGATACAATCGCACTTCTTATCTCTCATACGTGTTTTGTGTAACTTATACCTACTATTCACATTTTGAAGTTCGAGTTATTTTTATCCTTGTTTTTCATTTTCTTTTACATAAACGAAAGATTCCATGGAGCATACCTACACTTATATATAAGTACAAAACAAAATAGTAATGCATGCAACAAATATTTTATGTGGAAAAATTGTTACATTCAACAGTTTATTGGAAGAAAATTAAATTCCCTTCCTTAAGATTTCCTGTCAGATAGGAATTTCCCAGTCACAAAGCTCCTCATATACCCACCCCAAAGGCCCACGAGAACGACAGTAGGAAAAGTAAAAGAAAGAACCCTTATAATAAATAACAATTTTTTATTGTGTCTTATATGTGCACAGCAGAACGCCATCCACACCATGCCACTTCACTTCACTTCAGTTCACTCCAAGCCATGCCACATGGCTCACCATGCCATACCATGCCCTGCCATTGCCAGAAAGAGCCACAGTATAGAATCCATAATATAATATTGCGGCCATGTTTCTTGTTCCATGTTCGCTTCATGTCTATTGATAGAAATCGTGCTTATGGGTTCTTTCTTATATTTTTTTTTTTCTATTAAGGAAAACGGAAGGATATTGAATTTCAAATTAGCCGGGTTTTGGTTTGAATTTGAATTGAATTTAAAAAAAAAAAAAAACAAGGAATCGAAATGTTTATTAGAGATATGGAAATATTTACTTATAGGTAAAAATGTATATACTTACTTATACAAAATTGACATTACGACTTTATTAATGTACATAAAACGAAATAGGTTAGGTATGTGCTTTTAAGACGATTTTCGGTGTGAAATATTAAAACTCCAATGGCAGATTTGTGCAAATAAAAATAAGTACAAATAATGTGTAGGTCAATAGATATAGAAATATCTACATATCATATCATATTAAATTTGATTGCCTTCAAAGATTTTGTAAAACAAGTCCATAACTTGCTACCTTTATGGTTTGTTCAACGATGTTTAATGCAAACAAAGTTTTCGTAAATCCTCTATTCGAATTTTACTTTCTATTGTAAACAGCTTCACTGTTATACTTGTACTTCTTAAAATGGCCATTAAATTACCCTTGAGCCAAACTTCGGTTATAGTACTATTACTTTAAATTACAGAGAATCGTTCTTTAGCGGTACTTAGTGAATTTAAAATCATTTACCACACTTTCTCTTTCTTTGTCATTGTTGTGTTTAAGAATTCAAAACTAATACATATATGTCCACCAACGTAAACGCATTCTTTCTAACCCCGTCCTTTTTTCCTAATGCGTAATCTGTGTCTCAGGCATATTAAGGTTATCAAAGCTTTTTTTAGTAACAAGGGTTTGTTATATAAAAAAACATCAATTTGTCGAATACGTTTAACTTCTCTTTGAATAGATATGATATAGTAGAATTTTTAACATATTCGGTAATTTTTAAATAATGTCGACACCATTACCAGGGGTGGAATCGGCTAAGGTGATTGTTGGTAAACGACAGTCAAAATAATGGAATTTGATTTATGTGAGGTGATAGTCAAATTGATACCTAAAAAGCTGTCACAACAAAAATTTGATAGTCATTTTCCAACAAATATTATGTCGTTTCTGAACAGAGCTACAAGACGTTTATACAAACGAAAGGAAAATTTGTAGGTTACCTTTTTTCGTTAAAAAAAAAACAACAAAGCTTAAGACATTCGAAAAAAACACAAGAAATGTAAGAATTTTATTAAAACACATACTTCTGTTTAGATATTTTATGGGAATCATTTTAAAATTTCACCATAGCAACAATGAATTGTGCCAATTCTATGGCTACAGTTTGTCTTCTTTGAAGAATTGTAGCAACTGTATAATTCGCAATTGCTCTATGCAGCTCGGATTATATGGAGTCTCGATTTATTCGGGAAAGTATGCGTCAAGACAAGGTGTAATGGTCATCTTCTGATGAGCCCAACCATTGCATCGGGGTGAAACGCATATATGAACACTTATGCTGGTTTATATTTTTCATGATTTTAAATCATATCTATTAGAATAAGTTTATGTTGTAAATCAGTAATGAAGATTGTTGATTTTGCAAAAAAAATTGTTCTTGAATCTCTACATGATTGCTTGAAAATGGAAAGTAAATTAATCTTTAAAAGCTACAAATTGCTGCAGAAGCTGTTTCAAATTACGACTCAAAAGTTGCAATTTAAAGATAGCTAAGTATCAAAACTGTGACTGTCATTTGCAAACTGCAGAATAACCTGTTTCAAATTACAACTCAAAAGTTGCAATTTAAAAAAAGAAGAAGTAGCAAAACATTAGTTGTCATTTGCAAACTAATGTACATATGTATATTGTCGCAGTCTAAGAAAACAATGACATGCAGTTTGGTTTTCGGGAAAAACACTCGACGCTGCATCCTTTGATGAAGTTTCAACACGACACCGTTGGATGCCTTCTGGATGTTGAGAAAGCATTTGATAGCGTATGGATTGAAGGCCTTATCCATAAACTTCACATGCTGGGCTTTCCAATCGCACTAATAAGAATTATTTTTTTTTCTCTCTTCCAGAAATTTCTATGTACAATTGGAGAAATGCAAATCGTCAATGAAGACAGTCAGGGCTGGAGTTGCTGAAGGATCGAAGCTCGGCCCATTTCTTTACAGCATCCTGACATCTGACCAACCTAACCCCGTCAACTGCGAGAACCTTCTATATGCCGATGATTCCTTGACTTACTGTTCCTCAATTGCACCACATATAGCCGTGAAGAAAGTAGAAGAACACATCCACGGTCTTTTTGACTTTTACCATAAATGGGGTATTAAAATCAACGCAGCAAAGTCGGAACTCATCTGCTTCAGAAGGCCGTCAACTGTCGTCCGTAGAAGATCGCAAAAAGCGACAATATGCAGAAACCTGAAGTTGAAACTCCCAGATGGATCGTCACTTTCAGCCAAGAGGACCGTCCAGTACCTGGGAATTTATTTCCACGAGCTATTAAAGTTTAACCCACACGCCCAGAAAGTTCTTAGGAAAGCCAGCTGGGCCTTTCATCGTGTCCATCCATTGATGAAGAAGAGCAATGGACTAAGTCAGCAGACCAAAATCCTGATGTACAAACAACTGCTGAGACCAGTCATTGGATACAGCTTTCCCGTTTGGTACACCATCTCCAAAACGGCCATGAAGCAGCTAAAAGCTTTGGAAAGAAAGATCCTAAGAATCTGCACTGGGCTTGTCTTTGACAGGGAGCGTCAAAAATACTTTAAAAACGACAGAATTTATTCTGAAGCGAGAATAAATACATTGGACAACTACCTACTAATCTTGGCTAAAAAGTTAGTAGGTAACTCATCTAGCCACCCGAACCAACTAATAAGAAGGATGACAACCCAACAGCGACTGCCAGAGCCCATGTACCTTAGCGTCATGGACATTATGGATGATAACATAATTCAAGTCAACAACGAAGATGCCGAGTCAGCCCACCGACGTGGCTAAACAAGCCAACAACCCTCTAACCAATCAACAAACCAAGTCAACCGACTTTTATTTTTAGAACGCCATACATATTAAACAATATTTTAATTTAAACTCAAGCCAATATATAAAGTTAGGCCCCCTATGTGCCAACAAACTATTTTATTCTAAGACAATGTATTTTTAGTTAATCTTAAGACTATCCAATTGTATATATAAAAGTTCAATAAGCAAATCTAATCTAATCTAAAATCTAAGAAAACAAGGGTTGAAATTTGCCACTTGTGTGTGTAGGTATTTAAAAAAACGAATCATAATCTACAAAAAACAATTTCAATCTACAAACTCCTGCTGAAATTCACGATAAAAACAAACATTAAATTGATACAAATTGATATCAAATTGCAATTCGCTGTTTGAAGTATTTGATTTCCTCGGTCGAATTATTGCTACTCAAATGTAGTAAAATATGATTTTTGAGTGTCAACATCTTCATTTTGCTCATTTTATGAAATTGCAAACAAAAAGTAGCAATTTACTTATTTCTAAGTCAAGGTCCAAAACTGGATTCATTTTTCGTGATTTGTAGCTTATTTTTCTTGATCTGATCTAAGAATTCTTTCCGTGTATCAAAATCGTAAAAGCTTTACTTCTCAAAAATGCGTCTCTTCCACTTTTTCTTTATCCTACATAACTTTTTGTTCATATGTTGCATTCCCCAGTACGGCTAAATAGTAAAAACATTAGATCATCATCATCAAGGGTCCCATCCTGCCCACATTCAAATAATCGATTGCGATTACTCTAGTAGCTTAAGGGGACCGTCTACCTTCGCAGTTTGAAAAAAATCGATTTTTTTTTGCATATTTTCTAATGTAGGAATAACTAAAAAACATGCTCTGTGAAGGATTTGATCGAAAGCATGTTGGTTTACGAGATTAACGGCCGGCTATTATTCCGAATGACGAGAATAATCTGTCTATGTATTGGTGTTTTATTATTGTGTACGCGTGTAAAGGTTTAGTTTTGGAGCCGAGAGCTGTACGGTCATGGCATAGCTGATTGAATTGTAAGTTCATTCCAATCGTGTTTATTTGTAATATTTACATATCTTTCGACGCGTTTGCCAAAAAGTAGTGTTTTTTAGAACTGTTGGCACGATTTTGACGAAACTATAGAAGATATCCTAAATCTGTAAAGCGTCACTTATTCATAAAACATCTCGCTAGGTCTAACCACAAGCTTTTTCAAAAAATCGATTTTATACAGTCTTTTTTAGATTGAAAAACATGGTCAAAAAATTGACAAATCGCTGCCATTTTGTTAAATTTATTCAAATATTCAAAAAAGCTTGTGTCTACCTTCACCGGCAGTAGTGCATTCAACGACGGGCAAATTTTATTAAAAAAAATCATCCTTTTTTGGTTTTTCATTAAAGTTTAAGAATTGACCAATCAAATAAAAAAAAAATTGTTCAAATATCATGTGTAGTTTTTTTGCAATTTATCCTTAAATAATTGGTCCGAAATTTGGGCGCGAAGGTAGACGACTCCCTTAATCATGGTTTGCCACGCTATTGCCAGGTTAAAATTTACTACAAACCACTTTCCGAGCTGGCTCCTCTTCACTTATGCAAGCTAGGAGTGCAGCTGGCGCGGCGTCTCCCCACCTTAATTTTTAACTTCCCATAGGAAGTTATTGTAATGGGTCCGATTTGACAAATTGAAAATTTTGACATTTCTCGACGTTTCAAGGTCCCTAGAGTCGAAATAAAAGATTTTTAGAAAGATGTCTGTGCGTGCGTGTGTACGTACGTCCGTACGTCCGTACGTTCGCGACGTTTTTTTCGTCGTCCATAGCTCAAGAACCAGAAGAGATATCGACTTCAAATAAATTTTGTTATACAGATAATAAGGCAGAAAGATGCAGAAAGGGCTCTCAAGAAAATTGCGTGGGTGGTTTTTTTACCATAGCAGTTTAAAAAAATGGTGGACATTTGGGTTAAACCTAAATATCTCATGAACCAATGACGCAAGGGACTTGAATTAAATTTTATATTATTCATTGTATCGTGATACAAAACAATTATATTTTTGGAAAAAAATCCAATTAACGGTTTTTTTTATAAATCAAAAAAACTGAAAAAAAAAATTTGTCACCTCGAAAATTTTACGACTAAAATATGATTTCATCTCCAAAACAATTTTGTGCAATGAAGAATAATGTTTTTGACATCTGATAAAATTTTGAGAAAAATCGAATTGACAGTTTTTTTTTACAAAAAATAAAAACCTAAAAAAAACAATACTAAAACTTGGTAAAAATTTACTTTCGACTCAAACAGCTTTTCAAAAATTACAAATATTGGCTTCAAACTTATTTTATTTCACAGAAAATATTGTTTCCGATATTCAGTAATTTTTTTTATAAAAATTCAACTGTCCGTTTTTTCATAAGAAAATAAAATCTACAAAAAATAGTACGCAAATTTGGTAAAAATTGATACATATAGACAAACTTTTAAGCAAGACAAATCGACAGACGGGATGGGAAGTTATCAGTGTGGGTCGCATCCCAGCCTCTTTTTTTACAGGGTATCTGCTTTGGAATAAATTGCATACAGTTCATCATTGGAGTGTATCTGGAATCGTAGAGTAGCAGCTTATTAGAGAATATGATGGTGTTTCTGGTTTTAAAAAGCTTTGACAGACTATAATAGGCTCTTTTGGCTTTGAGTAGCCGACCGCGTTTTTCTTATTCTATGCTGTATCGGCTGATACTATTGACCCCAGGTATTTGTAGGATTGTACTACTTCAAATTCAAATTGATTAACTGTTCTTCTTGTAAACGACGACGCCACCATGTACTCAATAAAGTGCATTCTGCAGCCTTAGATTTCATTCTACCTTGTTAGCAAGTATCTGACAGGGTCTGGTGACGCTGATCCCTCTTGTTGGTGTGCTTTCTCCAACGTCTATAAAAAGATGTTAAGTTCAAATATTCAATTCTAGACAATTTTCCAACGCCTGCCTCAGGGTAAAAATCAGATTGGTTGTTGATTTGCCTAGGATGAAGCCTGATAGGTAGATAAGAATATCTTATAGGCAGTACTTGACAATATGAAACCTGTACAGTTGCTGCACATTGTGACATTTTTAACTTTCTATAGGAAGTTATTGTAATCGGTCCGATTTGTCTAATTGAAACTTTTTACATTTCTCGCCGTTTCAAGGTTCCTAGAGTCGAAATGCGTGTGTACATAGCTCAAGAACCAGTAGAGATATCGACTTAAAATAAATTTGGTTATACAGATAATAATGCAGAAAGAACTCCCAAAAAAATTGCGTGGTTGGTTTTTTACCATAGAAATTTAAAAAAAGGAGAACATTTTGTTATTTTTATTTTACTATTCGTACTAGAATGTCAGCTTGTTAGACTTGACCATTCCTGTTAATTTCATTGAATGTTTTTGAAGAACAACAACAACTTAAAGGCGCTACCACTCATTGTTAAAGCTGAGCAAAAAAAAAAAAAAAAAAGGAGACTGATAAGTGCAAAAGTGGCAAAGCACGAAATAGCTATATATCCAGCCAAAAACAATGAGTGGTAACACCTTTAAGTTGTTGTTGTTGTTCAAAAACATTCGGTGAACATTTTGGTTAAATCTAAATATCTTACTAACCAATAACGCTAGCGACTTGAATTAAATTTTCTATTATATATTGTTACGTGATACTAAGCAAATATATTTTTGGACAAAAATCCAACAAACGGTTTTTTCTATAAAGTAAAAAAAAACTGAAAAAAAATATTTGACAACTCAAAAATTTAACGAACAAAACATTATTTTATCTCCAAAACAATTTTGTGCAACGAAAAATAACGTTTTTAACATGTGATACAATTTTGAGAAAAATCGAATTGATAGTTTTTTTTTATAAGAAATAAAAATCTAAAAACAACATTACTCAACGATGGTAAAAATTGATTTTCGATTCAAATATCTTTTCAAAAATTTTAGATTATGGCTTCCAACTAATTTAATCTTATAAGAAATACTGTTGTTAACAATAAGTAAAATTTCGAGAAAAATCGAATTGACAGTTTTTTTACAAAAAAAAACTAAGAAAAAATTAATAAAAATTGGTTTTCGACTCAAATATCTTTTCAAAACTTTAAGATATTGGCTTTAAACTAATTTTATCTTTCAAAAACTATTGTTGTCAACATTCAAAAAACTTTTTAGAGAAATCGAATTGACAGTTTTTTGTACCAAAAATAAAAACCTAAAAAAACAATACTAAATATTGTATGTAATTAAACTTGGTAAAAATTTACTTTCGACTCAAATACCTTTTCAAAAATTAAAAATATTGGCTTCAAACTTATTTTATCTCACAGAAAATATTGTTTTCGACATAAAGTAAATTTTGTATAAAAATCCAACAGTACGTTTTTTCATAATATTCGGTTCTCGATATCTCGTGAACAATAGAAGATACTAACTTCAAATTAAGTTCATTCATCCAATTTGTATTTGTTTAATATAAAAAACAAAAACTTTTAAGCCATGCTACTAAAATTGGTAAAAATTGGTTCTCGAATAAAAATATCGTTAACAAAAATAGATTTCGAAATCAAACTATTTCATTATATGCAAAATATTGTTGGTAATTTTTAAATTTTTAAGAATAATTCAACAGCCAACTTTTTTAACAAAACATGAAAACCTACAAACTTTTGAGCAAGACAAATCAACAGATGGGATGGGATATTATCAGAGTGGGTCGCATCCCAGCCTCTTTTCTTGTGTTTGGAGCAGATGATATCTGCTTGCCAGTATTTAGGTATTTTACTTATTCTTTAAACATCATAATTTGTGGTATATGATACAAATTTGAAAGTCCTGAAAAAATTAATTTCTCTGAAAGCAAACTGATGAATAATTTTTCAGTAACAAATTATGTCTTTTATGAACAAATAAAAAAGTAGCTTTAAAAAGCAAGTCTTGTTAACTCTATTTCTGATTGATTTTTTGTCGCTTTATTAACCACCTCAATTGCATACCCAATGTTATCATCAATCTTATTGTTTAGTAAATTAATAATAGGGGCACGTTTCTTAATTAACGAAGCATGATAATTTAATTGTACAAATCTAAAAACGTTAATTAATTCACTTCCTTTCACCCAGACCTAACTGTCCACTAACGTCTAAAAATGTCAAATACGTTTAATATCCGAATAAATAAAATAGGAACAATAATTAATTGTGTGATTAAAATTTTCCCGTTAGGGACTTTTGAAGTTTCAGAGTTGAAAGGTATCGTATTTTCGAAGAAGGAAAATTAACCAAAAGTCAACTTCATTAAAACACAAGCTGTTCGTGAGAGTGTGTGGTTTCAAACCAGTGGTATTTGCATAGCTCACAAGAAATCGTTTTTCTTGGGTCAAGAAATGAGTCTTAGCCCATACAAAATACAACAGAGATAATTGGGCATATAGAAAACGACGTGTGAGTTGCCGAATGGAGTTTGTATTAGTTGAAACTGATCCTGAAAGAATAAATACATATATTAACTGGGTATTGATGCACTTCGATCTATATAACTATTTTGCTTCTCTAAGAGACTGGACCAAAATTTACATTCTGCAATACAGCCCCGAATTAGTTCCATTGATTAACTTATGTATTTGAGGTGTTTGGAGAGTTGAACATTTTTTTCCAGGTATCTCTGTCTTTGGTAATATTGTTGGTCTCTCCATCATGTAATCAAGGCAAAACCTACAATAGCTATGGTATTCTTACCCAAAAATATTGAGGTGTCTGTTCGACTTACATAGTGACTAGTAAGTAGACATTAATTTAGTGATTTACCCTTCTAATTTTATCTTCTTTTTGATTAAAATTTTTCCAGCCAAAAGTGTTCTATGTATTAGAAATCGGCTTATTTAATACCCTGGAAATCAATATGCCCTAAACTATGAAATAAGATATTATTGCATTTGCTTAGTCCATTCAGTCTGCTTGCCAATTCAGATACCATTCTTGAGCTTTTAGAATAGAAAATAAAAAGTCTTTTAAATATTGGTTTTGCAATCCGACATTTTGCAAATATTTTGGTTCTGTGCACTTTTTTGGTATTAATTTCCACCAAGAAAATAATATTAAACTCTGCCATCGTTTCTGCGGTTTAAATTCTAGTCCCAAGGACTTCTGTATCAGTCCCTTCAGATGTTCTCGATCCAACAGCAAAAAACTTTATGTTATTTTGTTTGAGGATATAAATAGTTCAAATTTTCAACTTCCCACTCTTTTCTGGAGCTTAACTCTGTTCGATTGACCCTAACAACTTAATTTAACCTGTATTCAATAAACTAAATAACATTGGCATGTGGTTTTATCGCAAGTCTATGCAAATCGCAGTTGTACTTAAAGTAATATAATGTGATTTATGGTCCAAGTAAAACAAGCGCTACAGCTTATAAAAAATGAAGGCCTAGCGAATTACAACTCTCAAGCATTCATGTGTGAGTGTAATGTCATGGGTCAAGATAAATTACGGCTTTTATGCTAAATGCAAACGGATTTTTATAAAAAGAATGACAAGAATTAATTTTCTAACCCAGATCTCTTAATTGACAGTCCTATCCACTAACCATCATGCCACCACCACCGGTACAATGCGCCAGCGCTATTCTAATTGTAGATAAATGTTGTCGAAACGTTGCTTTATTTTCTTACATCGATTATACCTTTCACATTCATGAAATGAAAGACCCTGTATAAGGTGGTTAAATAACATTAATAAAGTAAATTACAGAAGAGCTTCTAATAGTCTAGGACCAAAAAAGACAACATTGTATCCGTACCCATTAGGAGGTGAATGAATGTAAAGCATCACTTGTACACTTAGGCGTATACGCTCTTTTTTATTTTATTGGGGTTTTCTTATTAATATCGCATCACAATATAACCATAAAAAGGCTTACCAGGTAAGCCACCGTTTCTTAAAATTACCTAAAACTGTGCTTATAGCACCTATTATATACTTATTTGAAAAAATATATTAGTTGGCTTAGTGAACAAAAGTGGTTAAGTGCTCAAAACAAAAATTGGTAAAAGATTTTAACTTAATTACTTCTCGATAAGGAAGAAACTTGATGTTCTTTTTTCGGTGATATCCTTAGAGCTTTTGAGGTTGTCATTATTGTTGTTGTTGTCATTGCCGTTATCAGTGTCTTTATCGAAGTAATTTTCGCTGTCGTTATAGTTATCGTTATCGTTATCGGTTTTGCAGTCGTTGTCGTTTTAGTTATTGTTATTGCTATCATTTTAGTTATTGTTATGGTTTTTGTCATTGAAAGACGATTTTAGTTCTTGTCTTTCTGTTCTGCATTTTCTTGCCTCCTTCTTATCTTTTCAGTTTCCTTTCTTATTTCGGCAGTCTTTCATCAATCGTACCCGCATTCTATTTTTTACCATTTAAAATTTTCTATTTGTGTTATTTTCTTCCTTAAAGTCTTTTTGAATTTGTTTTCTCTTTTGTTTTTCGATTCTACTCCTTATGGTCGGTACATAGTGATTGTGAAGAAGTTCGAGGGCGTCAATAGTAGTCTTGAGACACGGTGAGGTATTTTTATAAACAAAACTCTCATTTGTCTTATTGACAAGTATTTTTCTTCTTTTGGCTTAATGTAGGAGATACAATATCATATACATGAAACACGACCTACATTGATTGTTTTCTTAGTTTGAAAAGTGAGAAGCACCTTCCCCAAAGCAAACTAAAAACAAAGCACGTAAAAGCCCGATTAGAAGTTGAAGTCGGACCAGCATCAGCATCATAGCATCTCCTTATCGTATTCAAGAGCACACCCCGCATTGAACTAAAAGAAAATGAAATAAAAATAAGTCTCACATTAAACCATCTTATACCTATACCTACCCTTCACATAATATTATAATGGAGTGGGTTTTATGTGCGCAAAATATATAAACAGACTGAAAGAAATTAATCCTTTTCTAAGCTCAATTCTGGGAAACATATACACACATTAAATCCTACCCACTCCGTCAATCATACGCCCTCATCCGCACCTTCTGCGCTCTTATAGTGACAAAGTCTATGTTATTATGCCGATTGTATGCTGGGTACTGCCTCTGTCGCTGCCGCTGCCGCTGCCACTGCCACTGCCACTTCTACTGCTCCTATACTGCTGCTGCTTATGCCAGAAGCTATATCAGCATACAATCTTAATCTATAATGAATAATCTACCTGAATTCTATTATAGTTCTATATCTGTATGTTCATATGGAAATGGATATATCCTTGAAGAGCATAATCTCATCGTTTTTCTATGCTCTATACTCGACCGACATTTTTCTCAAGGATATTCCTCGAAGCAAAAGTAGTAGTATAGTTGTTACCTACCTGGTACAGCAGCACTTTAGTCAAGCCAAAACCATATAATGCCATAAACCAAGCCAAGGTCTTTTATTCTTCTTCTAGGATCTCTATATATAGGGAGGATGATGATGGTGGTTTTATAGGGGTGTTTGTTGCTTGCCTGATGCCATATAATAAAATATGTTGGTTGTAGTTGTGCATTTGTAAAGGTTATATATTGGTTAAATAAGTTTGAAAATTAAAGCTATTTTTATAATTTCTCAAAATATGTCATATTCTTATTTACATTTTTATTTATTTTATTTTTATTTTGTACCATTTTATTAATAATCACAATTGTTGGTTATGAAATATTTCTAGTTACCTATTTTTTAAATTTCTTCGAATAACTAAACCAATTTTAAAAATTGAGTTACGTACGCAAAACACTAATCAAAATAAAATAATCCCGACCTATTAAAAAAACAAAGTATTTGTATTAACTATATGAAATTCCGAACACTTTTGAAAAACTCTCGGAGGCATTACCTTAAACTAAGCAATAAATATAACATAGAAAACATTGCAAAAGAGATTTTAAACATAATAGGAGGCAAAATAAGAAGCATTCATTTCTTTAATGTAATCGATTTTATAATTTCTTCAAAGAAAATTTTTTATGTTAATGTTTAGTTGCTAAAATAACATAGAAAACATTGCAGAGTGAAAACTGAAACTGCCTTATAAAGGATGATTTTTTAAAAGCTATAGAAAAGTTTTTCAAAAAAAAAAACACATACAATTCCAAAAAAATGCATGAAATCCTTATTTGAATCGATAGTACGGTCCATATAATTTAATGTTTGAAGATTATTTCATGCAAATGTTGACCTTGAACTATTCAAAAATGATAGATAGATAGATAGATACAATGAATGTAAAAAGCTCTCAATATAATTACTAAAAAAAAAAAAAAAAAAAAAAAAATGGAGGGAGGGAGAACAGACGTGTACTTTATCAACAACATCTTAATAGAAATATTTATATCCTCCCTTCAGTACAATCATCAAGATCAATTGATGAAATCGCAGAAAGTATAAAGGACGCAATAAAAACTTCAGCTTCATATGCACTCACCAAAACGCAAAGGGCTGAACCAGTAAATAGATGGTTTGATAATGACTGCAAGCGACTACGAAAGAAATCCTTTGTTTTTTTAAAGCTTTTCAGATCAACCAACGCTGACTTCTTCAAAACCCAGCATCTGCACTGTAACTCGCAATACAAACAACTATGTACAACGAAAAAGATCGACTATCTGAAACTTGTTCCTCATAAACTTATCTCTTGTAAGGACTCGAAAGAATTTTGGAACAATGTTAGGGAACTAGGAGGACGCTCTCAAAAAACTGCAAACAATAACTCTATAGGAGAAGACAGTCTTGCAAATCATTTTAAAAAGCTGTTAGCAATTAATGATACCACCATTTTAGAGTTTAGCTATGCGCAACCACACACCTGTGTGTACAATCTAGACTGCCTAATTTCACTGAACGAACTGCATACAGTTTTGGATAAAATGAAAAATAACAAGGCACCTGGTGTCGACGGAATCCCTTCCGAATTTTATAAATTCCCCACTTTACAGTTCAAAAACTACCTGGTAAACTTCTTCAACCAACTCTACGATGATGCCTCCGTTCCGATCTGTTTTAATAAAGCGATTATCTATGCCATTTTCAAGAAGGGGGAGACGAGCGTTGCTGAGAATTATAGGGGCATATCTATCCTAAATATCCTGCGAAAAGTTTTTAGCTCAATTCTCTATCTTATCAGATGGATTGAGTCAACAAACCGCTTAAGTATTTTTCAAGCAGGGTTTCGGTCCGGATTCTCTACTGTGGATCATACCTTCGCGCTGTCTAGTATTGCATCAAAGTATTTGGAGAATTCTAAGAGGCTCTACGTTTGCTTCGTAGATTTTAAAGCGGCCTTTGACACAGCAGCATTGATCTACAAGCTATCATCTATAGGTGTATCTAGGAAATTTCTTCTATTATACTCCAAATTCCTGGATTCAACAACTGCGGCAGTTTGGAATGGAAGCAACTTATCGGAATGGTTTGAGACGTCTACGGGTATTCCCCAAGGATGCATTCTCAGCCCAATTTTGTTTGCCCTTTATATCGATGCTGTCACTGACATTCTTCCGGGAGGTGTATTTTTTGCGGGCTCCTTAGTCAAAGTCTTACTGTATGCTGATGACCTGGTGATATTGGCTGATACACCATCATGTGCTCTGCAACTGCAAATCAATAGACTTCAAGACTACTGTTCAACTTGGGGCCTAAAAATCAATACAAGTAAAACAAAAGCTATGATTTTTGAATCCAGACACCGAAGAAGGCTACCGGAGGAATCATGGACCATCAACAATGAGCGCATCGAGGGAGTAAAGGAGTTCAAGTACCTGGGAGTGTTGATAACATCTAACCTTAACTGGAGTAAACATACAAAGGAGAAAGGTAGGGAAGCCAAACTAGCTATAAATCTGATGTGGCCAACGTTTTTCAGCAACAGCAACATTGATGTAGCATCGAAGTACCGAGTGTTCAAAGCAACAGTAAATACTTGTATGTGTTATGGGGTGCAAGCATTTAGGTACGTACAATATAAGGAATTCGAAAGTATCCAGAGGTTCTTTTTCAAACGACTATTCCGATTACCTAACGCAACACCAACGTTTGCTTTACATGTGGAGTCCGGTTTAGCACCGATTTACATCCAAAATCTTAAATCGCATGCCAATTATCTGACTACAGTAGTAAAAAGAAAAAACGGACTACATAAGCCAATTCTGTTAAGGCAACTTCGAAGAAGCGCAACACCTTTCAAAGAAGGGAACCATCTTGCCGCGGCACAAAATGTAACGCTTCCTTTAACTGAAAATAACGTTATTGAATGGCAGAATTTACTTGATGACCTGATTGCTAAAACTGATAATGCGATATATTTACAATATCTAGAAAGGGCATCCTCTTCAGAAAGTAGAAACGTTTACAGGAACCTGAACCACCAATTGTCATCTAATATGAGTTATTTTTGCAAGGAACTGACTGCAGATGCAGAAGCTATCGGTATCATCTTTAGGGCTAGAGTCGAAATACTTAATCTAAACTTTGTGCCTTATAGAGACGATTTATCACAAATCTGCACTCTCTGCAATTTAAGAGAACTTGAAGGTACTCTTCATTTTATAGCAGTTTGCCCAATATTGCAAGAAATTAGGCGATTATATTTCCAAGCCAGTTTTTTGACTTTGAACGATCAATTGGTTGGGTAAATCTCTTTAAATTTTGTAAACATGCGTTGTCATATCGCAATAGTTTTTAAACCCTAAGAAATATTCTCCCAGTTAAAAAAAAAAATATCAAAAATTTGTGTTTCAAATCTCATGAAAATTGTATACCTAGTATTTATGTTTCAAATCATTAAAATTGCATAAAAAGCATCCTATAAATATTTGTGTTTCAAATCACGAAAAAATTGTATAGTATTTATGTTGCAAATCATTAAAATTGCATAAAAAGCTTTATATCTTTCAAATATTTGTGTTTCAAACCACGTGAAAATTGAATAGTAGATATGTAGGTATGTTCCAAGTCATTAAAATTGCTTATAAGTGTAATATTTTTCAAATTTAAAATATAAAATGTATCTCAACATCATCTATCATTACTTTGATCTGCTATAAACTAATTGTATTGTAACAAAAACTACTCCTTTTTTTAAGATTCGCTTTTTCTTTAACAATTTTCTCTTTAAAAGTCGAATAAGTTGATAAAATATATACAAAATGTAAAAAACTGTGTATTGAAGATTTAAAAACTTTTATATTTTACTTATACATATGTATTTTAGCTTAAAAAATGTCTATCAGACAGACGGCAGCTTAGCCATGTCCTTATGTTCTTAGTTTTTGATAGAATGTAAAACTTATATATTGTAATAAAGAAATTTATCTAATCTAATCTAATCTATAATTACTTTTCACTAGTAAAAAAGGTATTTATAATTTTTTAACAATATACAGTTCATGATAGATTAAAAATAATTAAAAAAAACAGTAAATAGAAACACAATCAGAAATGTTCGTTCATTATAGCAGTTCTATATCTAAGCGCTGTTTTGCTAAATTCGTAAAGATTGACAACATTCATTTCATTCAATAAATTTATCACTTGATTTTCCGATAAAAAGTCTTTTCTGAATACATTCCTTCTGATTTCTCTGAGGATGGGGCATTTTCCCAAGAAGTGGACAGTATACTCTCTTTCTGATAGGTTGCAAATCAGGTCTGTGTGGATTGAAATTTAAGCATCATTCACATGAGCGCGACCAACGAACGACGAATGAATTACAAAATGTGAGTTTATATATGTTTGAAGACATATTTCCACACAAATTCTTAACAAAACGATAGCAATATAGATTCTATTTGATTTATGATGCATACTTTTACTTTTCAATATCATATATTAATAAATTTAAGAAAACAAATTTATTCGTCGCGAAAAAAATTTTAGTTGATACGAACTGTCAAACTTTATTCGCGTTCCACATTATCCACACTCGCAACGAATAAAAAATCGCGCGTACTTAACCTAAAAAAATCGTTCTTGTTTTGGTTTCGGTGGTGAATGTCAAACTTCATTCGCGACGAATTAAAAACTCTCATGTGAAAGAAATGTCAAAATCGACGAATATTCGTTCATTCGTTGGTCGTTGGTCGTGCTCATGTGAATATTGCTTTAGATCTTTTAGTTCACTACGTAGTCTAACCATTATAGAAATCTCACGGACATTATTGGAATCCTTAAAATAGTTGTTCTCTGCAAGGTTATGATTTAATATGCTGTAAGTTATTCTGTACTATTGCTGAATATCCTGGTCTTAATCCAGCCTGGAACTCCCTCAGAAAGTATCCGGTCTCAATCCAACTAACAAGACGCTTATGCATCATCGTTGTAAATATCTTGTAAAATGCATTTAAAAAGGAAATCCCTCTGTAGTTAGCTGCATCAAATAACGATCCTTTTTTGTGGATTGGAAATATAATAGCATCTCGAAATTCATCTGGCGACAATTCTCCCTCCAAAACTGTTTTAAAAGGTGCTCTTTGAGCATGACAGCCCCATATTTAAAAAATTCCACTGGAATACCATTTGAACCGGCTGCTTTTCCATCTTTAAGCGTCTCCAGCGTTTCTTCCAACTCGCTTAATGCAAATGCACAGTACAGGGAGCCGACTACGAATCCAGGTGCTGCGAATTGCCACATTGTCGGGGTTATTACAGGATTTAAAAGATCCTTGAAATGGGAAAGAATTACATTTGAAGACAGTTTTGTGGGGATAGTAAACCGTTTTCCATTCAGCTTCCTAGCCAGTTTTCAAAAATCAGCAGAGTTTTTACAAGATGCTAATCGGACTGCTTGCTTTTCAGCGTATAACTTTTTTTTAGTCTTACAAAGCTCTTTAAACTTCTTATTGGCTTCTATATAAAACCCTTATATAATCCTTGGGTGGAGTTACGGAAAATCCTCAACCACGCAAATGATGTTTTACGAGCTTTTAGACATTCTTAGTCAAACCAGGGTTCTTTTTTTGTATTTTCTTTCTTTTGACTGAGACCTTTCTGTGTGTATGAGGCTTTCACAATCCGTTCTAAGAGGGAAAAGTCCTCAATTTGATGTGATTGGAGTTGCAAGTCTAGAGATCGTCGATACTCCTGCTGAGCCTTAGCCTCTTTCCATTTGATTTTGGGCAAGAGCCTCATAAAGGTTAGTTCTTCATCATACTTAGTTTGAATTTGTATTGTCACAACAACAGGAAAGGTGGTCTGAATATGATACTTCACTTATCTTAAAATCTTTCACGAACGGTTCCCAATCTTCTCCTATGATAGCATAATCGACCACTGATGTCCCTTGGCCGCCCACAAACGTTAAATGTCCTGCCGAGTCGCTGGCACTGGTTTCATTTAGTATGCACAGACCAAACGAATTACAAAACTCGAAAAGTTTCTTTCCTCTTGCGTTAGAACAAGGATCTTTTGATTGTCTGCTGCAACCTCTTAAATCATTCATCCCTTTTGCATGCTTTACAACTCTCGCATTCAAATCTCCAATTAACATTACGTTTGAGGCATTTATACCATTGAATGTATATAATGATATGAAGTCGCCTTCCCAGTTCTTACAATTCAAATACATCGGTAGTATCGTAAGACGGATGTTGTAAGTTTTGATTTATTCTAGAACCGAAATATCGTTGTATGTTTTGAAGACGCAGCTTGCATTTAGTTTTTTCTTAAATCCTAGGATTAATCCTCCACTCGCTCCACTTAAACGTAAAATCTAACATTTTATTCTCAATTCTTGCGAAGTTATCCTCGGTAATGAAAGTTTCATGTAGAAAAATTAATTCATAATTATTGATGAAATTATAAAAGTCATTACACAGAGATTTATTACTAAGACCTGACACATTATAAGAAAAATTTTTAAATATTCATTTTTTAAGACTAAGTTATTTTGTACTTTTTTACTAGTTTTATTTTGGCAGATGGCTTTAATACTAAACATTATAATTCCTACTACTAACGACACCACTGAACCCAGGGACTTGCACTGCATTATCGACGTTTATGGTTTGTAAGCTTGCTGTCATCTGAGCCTTGTCACTGCACTCCGTCAAAATATTGTTGATCATGCTTAAGCCATCAGCATCGTCACACGTCAAGCTGTTCTTATTATCCAGATAAAAAGTCTTGTTTTCAATTAAAAGTGTTTGACCACGAAGTACGACTTTAATGTTATGGTACTTAGCATTAATTTTTGTTTTTATCTGCATCAGTTGTTTACGTTTCTCCCTCGTCACTTTAGTGTAATTACGATGAATAGAGATTCCGTTATCGCTCAATTTGAAAGCAGACTTTAAAATGCGTGGTATAGAATTACTGTTCTGCATTTCCACAATGACATTTGCCATTCTATTGTCTCTCGACCGAATCAATTTCGTTTTTGTTATAGAGGCTGGATTATTTTCTTGCAATAGTTCCAAGCAGATGTTTCTGGCTTTGTCTATAACATATTGATCGTCTCCTTGCGATGGAATGTGCAGCACCAGGTTGTTTTCTTTTGATTTTTTTTTTCGAGAAAATCAATTTGCCTCTCAAGTACAAAACATTTGCTTTCCACTTGCTGCAGCTTAGCGTTAAGCAATTCATTGCTACGTTCAAGTGACTCCATTTTTGTTTTGACTTCGAGCAAGTCAGATTTTGTTGGAAATTTTTTGAGTCGATCATCAAGCAATGTTGCTAGAGAGGTTTCAATGGTTTTTAAATCGACTAATGGCACATTTCCGATATTCGTATTTGCATCGATGGCGGCTTTATTAACCTCGGGGGAGAGTGCAGAACACGGTCTTTTTAACAGCGTCCGTTGGATGTGGGTGCATTTATTATTATTATCATTATGCAGCTGGGTGTTATTGCTGTCTTTGTTTTCAGAACTAGTGTTGTTGTTTACATTGATTTTCCTTGGTGGAGTTCTTTGCATATGCTCTTCATTTTTTTGAGTGGTGGTTTTCACTAATATACAAAGCTTAATAACTGCTCACCTTTGAAAATATGAAGTCCTTGTAGTTTATTAGTTAAATAAAAACTATTTGCACAACAAAACAAACTTTTTTAACAATAAATAAACGAATATTTTCTGGAGCTTAAATACAATGTCAACCAAACTTTAAGAGCCAGCGTTCCAATCTTTCAATGTACCCTTAAAATTCTCGCCAGTAAATTCTTCTATAATTTTAAAGCAACTTGAAGAATACAAAAAAAAATATACATATAGAAAACATCGAAATATGTATATAATTTTGAACATAAATAAATAGTAACATATGAATTCAAAACGAACAATTTTTGTTTCGAAACTTTCAGATGAGGTTTCGTTGATAAAATTGCACATAAAAAACATTGCACACAAAATTGAAAATGTTTAAAATAAATAACAGAAAGCACATTATAAAAAAATAATTTATTACAAACAGTAGTTCTTACAACATTTTCAAGGATTTTAAGCAGTACAAATATCATCGAAAACATTGCATGAACAAAATAACAATTAAAATTAAGTAACATATTAGTTAAATGTGACTTAAATAATTATACCAAAAAGCTCTCAATATTACTTCAAAACTTATAAATTTTTGGTCTGTAATTTCAATTTAAAAGCAATTTACAAAAGAATTGTTCCCTTAATATAAGTTTGTTAGAACAGGAAACTATAGGGTGTCCCAAAATTAACGCAATATTTCTTGCGTTAATTTTGGGTGTCCCAAAATTAACGCAAGAAATCTTGCGTTAATTTCAAACAAGTTGATATACATATTTATTTAGAAACGAAATCTCATCAAATGGTAACCTTTTTGGATTGATTAAGTGTTTAAAAAAATACTTGTCTTTATAAAGGGTGTCCCAAAATTAACGCAAGAAATCTTGCGTTAATTTTGGGACACCCTATATTTTTTTAAAGGTTTTTTGCGCGCACTAAAAGTGTTATGAATACCCTAAAAAAGGTTAAGAAAGGAGAAACCGATGCACATTGGTTTTAAATGTCTGAACATTGTATTGAGTGGGAAATATTGAGCCTGGTAAAGGTTTCTACATTAGTGTAGTGCGGCTAAAGAGAGAATCCCTGTACTTAACAGTACGTCCAAAATTGGGCTCAAGGGTAAACTGATGGGTATTCCTAGCAGTACGGGCTATGACGGTTGAATTGTTTAAGGGGGGGTATGCAACTGGCTATTTCACTAGAGCATTGTTTATAAAGTAGTACCCGTAGCGTGATGGTTAGTGCGTTGGACTGTCATGCAAGGGGTCTTGGGTTCAATCCCTGCCTGTGCCACCTAACTTTTTCACGGGTACTGCCTCTTGCGAGAAATTGACAAATCCTCCAAGAGTAATTCTTGTCATGAAAAGTGCTTTCTCAAATTAGCCGTTCGGATTCGGCATATAAACTGTAGGTCCCTTCCATCTCTGACAACATTACTCGCACACAGGGATGGTTGAGAGTTGTAAGACACTAGGCCCTGGTCCCTCAAGGACTGTTGCGCCACCTAATTTATTTATTTTTATTGTTTATAAAAATAGTGATAAAACAATGATAGGTATGAAAGCTTGCGGCGGTGTTGAAGAGAAGCAAATGTCTTGGTAAGAGAACGATCACTTATCATTTTTAGAGCTCTATTTTCAACTCTATCCAGAAAGCTTAAGTACATTATTGGGGTACCAGCTAATTTTTAAGAATTGTACTCGAGTTTCGGAGGAATAAAAGTTTTGTAAATTAGAAGGGGTAAAATACTCCTTGCATCGTTTGAGGAAACCTAAACACTTAGCAGCATTTTTGGCGATGTAGATGTCGAATATGTGATCACTCCACCAGAAGTCGTGTGTGATGCACATACCTAAAACTGAAAGCTGTTCAGTCTCCTCGATGCAAGTACCACCCATGGATAGTGGCATGAGGGGAGGGTTACGCTTTTGAGACAGTTGACAGCTTTTACGAAGCATTTATTTCTACACGGTTTTTGACTCCCAATTTTACAATTGAAATAGAATTGAATAGAATTGAATGAGCTAATCCTACACTGTCGTTGGTAGTCCACTTCCGAAAAACAAGGATGAAAATCTAAAAATGAATATGACAAGCTGAGGGTACTGTCATCAGCGAAACAATTTAGTGGGTTAGAAGTTTCAGACAAAAGATTATAAAAATAAGAAAAAGCGTCGGAGACAAAACGGAGCCCTGAGGCACACCAGAATTTATTTTGTGGATGTCAGATTTGAAAGGTAATTTCTAACCCAATAAAAGCATGCATTTTAGATGAGAGAGCTTGATTCCAAACTCTATCAAATGCCTTTAAAATAAAAAGTGCAAAAGTCTTACTTTCTCCAAAACGATGTAAAGATTTGTTCCACTGTTCAGTAAGAAAAATCATTTGATCACCAGTGCACCTATTGCCTATTGACCATACTGCCGGTCATTAAGAAGCTTTCGTTCTTCAAGATATTTTTTTAACGGAAAATTAGCTAGAGATAGTCAGAGGGAGAGGAGGATTCGCCTTTTTTAGGGACAAATGCTGTTTTAAATCCACCCGGAAACAGACCTATTGAACAGCTACTCAGTGGTTTTGCCAGCGTTGAAGAACACCTCTTCAGAACAATAGCGGGGATACTATATGGGCCAGCGAATTTGTGAATGTCAAGATTTTTAAGTACTCTAGTAACTGAACGAGTGCGAAAGAAGATTCGTCCCATAGAATCATTTACGCTTTCGAGTACAGGAGGAGTCATGTCACTCATTAGCAGCATCTAATTAACAGCAAACTGTGCTGCAAGCAAATTGGTTTTATCAATTCTGTATTATTGAGAGTCTTTTCTGAACTTTTTGGATTAAATTTTTATAATTTAATATCAATCCATGTAATAACACAGAAACCATTGCACGAGTAAAGTTATTTAGTGACTCAAAGTGGAATAAACGTCAATAAGAAAAATTCTATTAATGGAAACTAATAAAGAAAAACATAGAAAACATCGAATGATAATATTGAAGCTTTTGCAATAAATTAATGACAATTGCTATTATTTTTTCCATTTCGAAATGTTATTGAAGTGGACTACTTTGATTTTATTCACCTACTTTTTACTTGCGACATATAGGAACTATATGGCAAGTTTTGTTTTTTTTTTTTGATAATTTTTTCAAAAGCCTATGACCGCACGTATTACATTCAGAGATATGAAATATATATATATATATATATATATAAACAACAAATAAAGTAAATTTTTTAATAGAAGGAAAACACGATTGAAAAAAAAAAAATGTTAAATTAATAAAATAATATGTATGTATGTATACGCTAATATACATACTTGTATACGCTAGGATACATGAGTTGAGTTTATAGCACAAACGTATATATTATTATTTATAATTATATAATAACAATAACAACGTAATACTAGTTAAATAAATTACAAGTAAATAAATAATATCTAAATAATAACAAAATAGTAATAATAAATAACTTAAAGATATTAATAAATACAATAAGGAATACACACCAAATAAATAATGTACATAAAAGCAAACAAAAAAAAATAACGTGATGAAAATCAATAAATAAATTAATAATTAAATAAACAAAAAAAATTAATTAAATAAATAAATAAATAAATAAATAAATAAATAAATAAATAAATAAATAAATAAATAAATAAATAAATAAATAAAGAAATAAATAAATAAATAAATAAATAAATAAATAAATAAATAAATAAATAAATAAATAAATAAATAAATAAATAAATAAATAAATAAATAAATAAATAAATAAATAAATAAATAAATAAGTAAATAAATAAATTAATTAATTAATAGATAAATAAACAAATAGATAAATGATACAAATAGATACAAAAAAATAAATAAATGACATCAATTGAACATGTAGCACATATAGTACAAAAATAAATAATGTAGAAAGAGCAAAACAAACGAAATAAGTTAATAGTTTATTATCACAGGGAAGTAAGCTGTTGTATGAGTGGATTTTCCGAAATCTCGCAACTGTTGTAAAAATTATTCCTAAGCTTGTAAATCCTATCGGAAATCAATTCGACATTCGCTCTATAATGCAAATCAAGGGTGGAATGATACCAAGGAAGATTTAACATCATCTTCAAAATCTTATTCTGTGAGATTTGTAGTTTTTTAATGTGAGATTTTGCTGCATTTTCCCAAATAGGGCACCCATATAGCAGTATTGATTGGAAAAAGAGTTTATGAATTAGTATTTTATTTTTTTTAGATAGTGGTGATTTTCGATTAATAAATGGATAAAGCATATTAATAGCAAGATTAATTTTCTTTAATGTGGTGTGAATATGAACCCTAAAGGTAAGTTTGGTATCTAGATGTACTCCAAGATACTTAACAGTCTGATTCCAGTCGATTATATTTCCATTAATATGGATTTGGCTACTGGGAAGGAAACAAGATTTTCTTTTTCGGGAGAAAAAGATGGCTTGCATTTTTCCAGCATTGAGTTTAATCTTCCATTTGTTATAATATATTTCTAAAATTTCAATCGCATTTTTTAGATTTGTCTCAATGTTGAGAGAAAGTGCATGCGATGAAAAAATTGCGGTGTCATCAGCAAATAATGCTGATTTGCAAAAAGGAAGCACTGGGAAATCAGAAGTATATATATTGTACAGAGATGGTCCAAGGACGGATCCTTGTGGCACTCCGAAACAGAAAAAACGTAGATTTGAAATACCACTATTGATATGCACTTGAAAACATCTACCAGACAGGAAACTTTGAACGATCTTACACAAGTACACTGGAAATTTAAAATTAATCATTTTATATACAAGACCATCGTGCCAAACAGAATCGAAAGCTTTTTCTATATCTAGCACTATCCTTCCTGTTGACTGTCCATGTGAGCTATGTTCTTTAACATGGTTACAAATTCTTTGTATTTGATGGGATGTGCTGTGACAACTTCTAAAACCAAATTGCTCGTCAGGAAGGAGATTTGAATTTGAAACAAACGTTGAAATTTGATCTTTTATGACTTTTTCATATATTTTGCTAATGCTGCTTAGTAGGCTAATGGGTCTGTAGCTTGAAGAAATATCTGGAGGTTTACCAGCTTTCAAAATAGGCACAACTTTTGCTTTTTTCCAAACATTGGGGAAATATTGAAGTTTAAGACATGAATTAATTATAAATGTTAAGTACCTAATTCCGTTCTGCGATAGGTTTTTCAAATAAACATTTTTGATACCATCTAAGCCTCCAACTTTCCGTGTTTCGAGGTTTTTGATAATACTCGTTATGTTTTCTTCGTTAACAAAAGCATTTAATGGTGTTGCCACGTTAAGAGCATTTGTATTATGAATTTGGAGTTTGACGAGATCATTTGTCTCCCTGTCACCTAAGCTTTGTGAAACCAAATGGTTTTTTGAAAAATTCCTTGCAAGTTCTTCAGCCTTTTCATTGTCGGTGAAGTATATTGACGTCGAGTTCTTTAGAAATGGAAGAGTTCTATTTTTATTTTTAACGATTTTAACGATATTCCAAAATGGTTTATCGTTTTTGTCAAGAGAACTAAGCTTTTTATTCCATTCATGGTTGCGATGTTTCATAAGCTCGTTTGAAATCATCTTACTGAAATGAGAAACCATTCTTCTAGAGAAGGGTTGACGATAACGTTGCCAATTCCTTTGATGAAGATTTTTCAATTTAATCAGTTCTAGTATGTAAGATGGTAATTTCTTATGTAAAGTTTCTCTCTTTACTCTTTTAGGCACACTTTCATCTATTGCAGAGTTAACGTTTTCTGTAAAGTCATGAATCAGAAGATCTACATCATCTTTACAGTGAATATTTTCGAGCTGTGTAGGATAACTTTGGATTATCTTATTGATTTTTTTTCTAAAGCAGAACCAGTTTGCTTTTTTTAAATCTTGAAAGTATTGCACATTTTTTTCACCCGACCATAAAAGGTCACAAAAAACAGGATTATGGTCAGAGCTGAGAGCTTGGAAACTAGTTGGTTGCGTTAAAAGACATGGTACATTTGACACAAACAAATCTAGGACGGAAGGACTACCACGTGAACCTGAAGGATAATATGTTGGACAAGGAGGGTAAGAAATATTTATTGGAATTGACAAGGGCAGACTTGCTAAGATATTTCCCCAAGCGTTAGCTCTTAAACATCCCCAATCTCTATGGCGACAGTTAAGGTCACCACCTATCAAAAAACCACCACTAATTGTAAAGAGCTTTTTTAAATCTTGGGTTAACCATTTTCTTTTGAGGTCAGACGAAGTTCCACCAGGAAAATACACAGACAAAATTTTTATTGAAGTTTTGTTTTTAAGCATAATTTCAACACCAATACTTTCAACAACTCGTGTAGGAATTATTGGTAAAAGCGAATGTCGAATTGACTTCCGTACTAAAATTGCAACCCCACCACCCATTTGGTCAATTCTATCCAACCGATAGCATTTGAAATTGGATGATGGAAGTTTAATCACAGAACTAAGCCAAGTTTCAGTTAGTAGAGCGACGTCAATGTCATTACTATTCAAAAAATTTAAAAACTCTAGAAACTTATTTCGAATGCCTTTAGCATTCCAAGTTACAATTTTTATGTGTGTGTCTGTCATATTACTTAGCATTTGATTTTGAATATAAAAACTTACTTGCTAAACGTGCGATCGCATTAAATTGATCTACTCTAGTTTTACAAACAGATAAGCTATTAATCATTTCAAAACAGAGAGCGTTTAATTCATCCATAGTGAAGAGATTGAAATTCGTATCAACATTGTTGTTGTCAGCCATGTTGCTAGTTGTGGTTGCATTGGGAGTTGGAGTTGAGTGTTGAGTGAGTGATGAGTGAGAATCCCATGCGACATGAGTGGGAGAAGAGTTGGGCATATGCGAGCTTGAGTTCGTGCAGCTTTTAAGCGGAACATCAACACGTCGCTTGTTCGGGAGTGGGAGCATAGGAAAGTCATTTATTGATGAGAGTGAAACCGGTTTTAGAACAGAGTTCAATGTAGTCTCAACTTGTGGTGGTGAAGCATGAGGTGATGAGTGACGATTTGATGTTCGAACAGCTGATTTCTCTCTTATTTGCAGGTATTTAATTCTACTAATGCATGATGGGTCAGTAGATATATGATTCCCATTGCAGTTGGCACATTTAACAGCAGCAGCATTGTCGCATTCAGATGTGTTATGATGACCAGCGCAATTGGCACAAAAAGTTTTAATGTGACAATTTCTTTGCCCGTGCCCAAACATTTGGCAATTATGGCATTGTGTGAGCTTACCTTTGATTTTTTTTTGGTAATTCCAATTTACTTGGGTATGAAGAATGGATCGAAAATTCTTTTTAAGATCACTCAATTTAATAGATCCATTCGCAAGAGAAACAAGATAAAAAGTGTCGATGTAAAGATTATAGTTCTTAGTTATTTTTTTTACTTCAATGCACTGAAGACCGAGTGAAATTAGTTCGTTTTTGAGAGAATCTATCTCTAAATCTTCCAAGCCGTAAGGCACAACTTTAAATGATTTTGTTTCTTTCAAATCGTGGGTGAAATATTGACAGTTTTCATCTTTTAGTTTATTAATCACTATATTAAAGGATGCAAGCGATCCACACACTATTTTTATTCCAATTGAAAGTTTTTGATCGAATAATCGTTCACTTTTAATGTTTGCATTAACGCGTGAATATATTCAGACGATTTTCGCAGAACTTTAATTGGTGGCACGAATACATTTTTAGCGGGAGGTGGATCTGAGTCTTCCATATCTGAATTGTCAGTATCTGGATGACATTGGAGAGGAGTAAATCTATTTTTATAAACTGGATTCATCGTGGAACACAATTTTTTATCCGAGCACAAGTGATTGTCCCCGGGAACCGGCGATCTTAAACGTTTGGGAATGGTGTCTAACGAAAGCTCACGAACGGAAAAAAACACGTCTTATGCAATCGAGAGCACGGCTTAAACGAATGGCAAGTTTTGCATTCGTGCAAAATTTCGAACTCGAGATTTTAATCAAACATGATATTACGATGGTAGAGAAGTCGAAAAAAGTGGGTCCCGCGATTCCGTCCGGTCTGTTTTGTCTGTCTGTCCACGCTCCTACAGCTTAAACCATTGGGTCAATTGAGTTCAAACTTGGAAGTTAAGGTTTTCAGCAGATTCGCGTTAGGCGTTTTTTTAATTTTTTTTTTAAGACCAAAACTAACAGTGGCCCCCATACAATTTTTTTGGTCAAAAAACGAAAATTCGAATTTTATCAAAAACAAACCGATAGATTTTTTTTTAAATTTTCTCTAAAATTTTATTTTTAAACTTGGCTTCTTTTCATAAGAAAAACATATTTTTGTATTGCTCAGGAAAGGTACCGCTCATAGAACCGTTATTTTGTTTCTTAATTTTCTCAGCAACTTATCAACCGATTTCAATAATTTTTTTTCTGAATAAGCTCTATTATTGCCTTAACAATATTTGATTATCAAAAGTGAAATTTTTTATTGTTTGGATTTTTAAAAAAATATTGAATTTTTTTTTTCAAAATTCTATATCTCAAAAACGGGTCAAAATTTTTTTACGAAATTCAAATGTAGAGCGTATATTTACAATCACTAAACAACTGCATACCAAAAATATTTTTAGAACAAAATTGAAAAATTTTATATATAAAAAATTAATTTAAAAAAAAACCGCTCTAACGATTTTCAAAAAAATTTTTTGAAAAATCAAGGGTTTTTTGATTTATAAAATGGCATCTAAATTTTTGAAGACAAACTTATTTTTCAGGTAAAGTTTTGAATCTTAAAATAGTTTTTTAAATTTTTTAAATTATTTTAACTGCATTAAATGTAATCCCCTCCCATCTCACCAGATCAAATCCTGTGCGTGAGCCCGAAAGAGCGCTTTACATTGACAAAACTTTTATTATATTCAGCCCTATCATGAATTCCATCGTAATCGGAAATTTTTACGAATCCCGAAAAACTGTATCATGAAATCCGTTCGTAGTGGAAAATCTCATACAATTTTGCATTACGAACGGATTTCATGATACAGTTTTTCGGGATTCGTAAAAATTCCGACTACGATGGAATTCATGATAGGGCTGATTACTATCTTTTATCCAAATTAGATAATGCATTTGGTACATATGTATGTATTGTTTATAACTATAACTATTGTAAATACCAATTCATTTCCGGGATGAGTTGTGTCTTGGGATGAATCGCGCGGTTTTTTTGACAAATCGAATAGCATTTAAATCTTTGAAGACAAACTTGTTTTAAAGGTATAATTTTAAATCTTATATAGGTGCTTTTTTAGACAGACTCTTTGCATACAGGAGCAAGTTCGTGCGACCCAGTCGTGCATTTTATTTTTTATTCGAGTCATCATCGATGGTTTAAAATATCCCTTGCTTTCTAAGAGTAATTCCATTCGACCAAGACTCATGGACATAGCCAGTATTCCAGATGTTTTTGGGTCTTTTCTGGCCTCTAAAATGTCTCCATCTTTAGTTAAGGCTGTACTCTATAAAATGTGATGCTATTTTTTCACAGCTCCGCCAACACTTTCTCAACGCGCGCCGCGCCGCCGCCGCGCCGTTCCGCCATACACCTATTTATATATTTTATGTTGCATCGAACAAGCAACGTACATATAGGCAATAATTTTCTTTTCAAGTATCCACCTTCCAGGCATCAATGACCTCCTTCCTTCCTTAACCATGATAAAACTGTTCCCCCTCATCCTCATCCGCATTCCAAAGCACCAACTTATAGATCAGCTATAGCTTCAATCTCATGATAGGTATAAATATATAAGATATAAGTACAAGGCAGCCTCTGTTTTATTCATCATCATGTTGAAGTGCTCAAAGGAGGAATTGTCGTTTATGATGATTTCTTCTACCTTGATGAATCTAATAATGAGAGTAATTGGCCCAGTAGAAATTGCAGCGCAATGAGCAAATTCTACATTCGTCCTTAAAAAAAAACACAACAAAAAGAAAAGAAGGATAAAGAAAATAAAAATCTAACTGAAATTTCCATTCGCCTCCTGTGACGTCCTTCGAAAAATGAATGGCTAAAAACAAAAGACGTTTTGTATATATTCGGGAAGCAGATAACGAGCACAGCGAGTGGCTGGCATGACAGGCATGAGGCATGATGCCATCTTCATCCAGCAGGAAGAAGCCGGAGCAAAAGGGTGTTCTTTCGGATATAAACACTCGACATGGCCACCCGGCCCATTTGCCGTTGCCGTTGCTATTCGCCGTCGGGCATGACGGGTGGGTGTAGGAATATCAAATAAATTTCTTTTATTCTGTTTTGCATAATTTTCCTTATCCTGGGCGTATACGTAACGATATCGTAACTATGCTAAAGTATGCATTAGGGACTTCTTCACAGTTACATTATATACAGGACATACATTTGGATCAAAGTTTTCGTTATAGTTTTGGTTGGATTTGTTGAAGGGTGCAGGGTCGGAAACGAAAACCGGGGCAAAAGGAGGCGAGCATTACTGCTCCCAAGATTGTGCTTAGAATATATTCGTGGTCGTGTGGTGCTTACTTCATGAATTTTATACATCAGAGATGGGTGCAGTCAGCCAGCTCCAGCGCTGGGTACCTACAGTTCGGTGGAGTGGCATACATTCTCGTATCTGCTCTAAATGTAAGGTCACCTAACCTCAATTATTTTTATTCAATTTTTTTTCTAGTTCTTTTTAAATCTCGAGGCTATATTCCATACTCAGATGTCCCTCACTTCAACATATATATCTAAGGTACATGTATCCTGGTGTGATGGGGCAGAAAAGGACTAAAATTATTTCAGGATAAAAGAGTGCTGAATGTTTTGGGACATTTTTGTTTTAGTTCAAGCGGAGAATATTTTTTTTTTTAAATTTTGTATGAAGTTAAACCTAACAGTGAATGCAGTATATATTAACACACTTACACAAGACACACACACACACATACTAGAACACAGATGGCAAAATGGGAATAAATTTAATTTTATTTGTTTTATTTTGTCATGCATGTCTTTTTGTGTGGCTCCAGCAGCCGGGTGGTGGTGGTGCAAAGACGAAAGGATATAGTTTATACTGTAAGGGAACAAATTACACTTGGAAAAATGATCAGCGGAAATTATGTGCTAACTAAAGAAAACGACTCAAGATTGTTAACACCTTGAAATATTTTGTGGCCGTTTTATTAGCTCTTGTCATTTGACCTAGTTCGTATCCAGTTTGTTTGTTCAATAAAAAACAATTATTTCGTCTAATTTAATTACCTTTTTAATCCATTAAAATGATGAAACATTAAAAACATTGTAAATATGTACATAATGTAAAGACCGGTCGATTTAAAACTGAAAAAGAGGCTGGGATGCGACCCACACTGATAACTTCCCATCACATCTGTCGATTTGTCTTGCTTAAAGGTTCGTTAGTTTTCGTGTTTTGTTAAAAAAGTTCTATTCTAAAAGATTTAAAAATTACCAACAATATTTAGCATATAATGAAATATTTTGATTACGAAATCAATTTTTGTTAACGAGATTTTTAGTCGAAGACCAATTTTTACCAATTGTAGTAGGATTTTTTAAATTTGTTTTATTTATTATATAAACAAATACAAATTAGATGAATGAAATTAATATGAAGTCAATATCTTCTATTGTTCACGAGATTTCGTGAACCGAACATCAAGTTTTACGGACTGTTAGATTTTTATAAAAAAATTTACTGAATGTCGAAAGTAATATTTTCGGAGAGATAAAATAAGTTTGAAGCCAATATTTTAAATTTTTGAAAAGATATTTGAGTCAAAAATCAATTTTTACCCACTTTTAGTAATGTTTTTTTTTTAGGTTTTTATTTTTTGTTAAAAAAAACGTCAACTCGATTTTTCTCAAAATTGTACGGAATGTTGAAAACAATGGGTTTTATAAGATCAAATTAGTTTGAAGCCTATATCTTAAATTTTTGAAAAGATATTTGAGTCGAAAGTCAATTTTTTACCAACTTTTATTAATTTTTTTTATCTTTTTTATTTTTCGTATAAAAACTGTCCATTCGATTTTTTTCAAAATTTTACCATATGTCAAAAACGTTATTTCTCGTTACACAAAATTGTTTTGGAGATAAAATCTTTTTTTCTTCTTTAAATATTCGAGGTGACAATTATTTTTTTTTCAATTTTTTCGATTTATACAGAAAACCGTTATTTGTTTTTTTCCAAAAATATACTAGTTTGGTATCACGTTGCAATATATAATATAAAATTTAGTTCAAGTCGCTATCGTTATTGGTTCATGAGATATTTAGGGTTAACCAAAATGTTCACCTTTTTTTAAATTGCTATGGTAAAAAAACCACCCATTAAATTTTTTTGAGAGTCCTTTCTGCATCTTTCTGCCTTATTATCTGTATAACAAAATTAATTTGAAGTCGATACCTCTACTGGTTCTTGAGCTATGGATGACGAAAAAAACGTCGCGAACGTACGTACATACACGCACAGACATCTCTCTAAAAATCTTTTATTTCGACTCTAGGGACCTTGAAAAGTCGAGAAATGTCAAAATTTTCAATTCGAAAAATCGGACCCATTACAATTACTTCCTATGGGAAGTTAATAATACAAGTTGAAGAAATCAGAAGAAAGAGGTCAAATCACATGATCTTTATTTCCAATTCATGTCGCGTTCGTCTTGACGGGATATAACCATTTCATGAAACCGCTCGCAAGTTAAATAAAAGTTATTTGCTTCTTAATTTGGAATCATCTCTTGCTATCGTATACCTACTTTTTAGTTAGATACTTAAATAAGGTCAATTTCCCGTGGCATTCGCATATTGAGAAGTTCTCATGGGAAAGTTATGCTTTGATACTCTTTATATGGGTTGCAAAACAACACAAATGTGCCGTCGTCAAGTTTGCTGACTTGCATCTGTGTAACTTCTGCAGAATATCGATTGTGTCTTGAGCTATGTGGCACGTAGCGCCATCTCATTGAAACCATATGTCTTCGGTGTCCATATCATTCAATGCAGGCAACAAGAAATTGGTGATCATCGACATATAGCGATCTCCGATGACGATGATGAACTGGTCAGCATCATTTTCGAAGATGTACCGATGACGCCTCCAGCCCAAAATCCACACCAAACAGTAGCTCTATACAGAAAAAAAAGTTGTCATATTAACAATCGTCGATAGTCATCTTAAAATTTGGCCAAATTGTCGCATTGACTACCAAAATAGTCAATATGACAACCTTATTTTAAAAAATTGACTACTGGATAGTCAATAGAACAATTTTCGATTGTCAATTTTGGGTAGTCAATATGACAACAAAAGTAGTCAATAGAACAACTTCGGTAGTCAATATGACAATTTGGTTGTCATATTGATTACCAAAATTGACTATCGAGAATTGTTACATTAGCTATCGGGTAGTCAAATTACATTACGGTTTTCAGAATAAATTGTCAAATTGTCATATTGACTACCGCAACTGTCCTATTGACTACCGCAGTTGTCATATTGACTACCGCAGTTGTCATATTGACTACAGTAGTTGTCATATTGACTACCGCAGTTGTCGTATTGACTACCGTAATTTCGATTTCCTTCAACCAAAGTTGTCATATTGACTACTACAGTTGTCATATTGACTACCAAATTGTAAAAAAATTTCGGATCCCAAATTGACAACCGAATCGGGGTTATCGGCTTAAAATTGACTACCGAATAGTCATATTGACTACCAAAATAGTCAATAGGATGACTTTTTTCGTTCTGTGCATTTGGTTGCATTGTCAACTCTTATTCACAAACCCATTCATCTAAAAATGGGCCTCATCGCTAAAAATGATTTTTCGACCAAATTTGGGATCAACTTCTAAGTGCTACAAGTTTCAATTAGCGAACACAGCTCCTGGAGTAGTTGGATTTTATATGAGTGCAGGCTCAAATCACGACGAAAAATTCACCGTTTTGTTATCTGCGGCAGGCCAAATTCTTGTGAGCGACGCGGAATTGACTGCCTCCGGTTCTGCTGCACAGTTTAACGAAAAGCGGCAATGTTTTCGGCAGATCTTGCATTTCATTGACGAACGGATGTTGGCTGATTTATCACTGAGCCGGTGGACTTAAACATGGCCACCAAACGTTGACTTGGAAGGACAACCATTTACATCATAAAGAGGGCGCAAGTTTTATCATTTGCACGCGGCGTGGCTTGACGCTTCAACTTGCCATGATGATTTGTCTTTAGTGATTAATTAAAATAAAAATAATATAAAATAATGTTTTTTTATTCCGGAACAATTTATTATAATAAGCTTAATTATGAATCTATTAAAGCTTCTGGTCCCTCACCGTGGGTCGGGGGAAACCAAAGGCTATACGAAGTGGTCAAATTAAAAAGACAACTCATCGACTGTTACAGTCTTATTTATAACCAACCGATCATCCCCATTCCGATATTCTGAAATACGATCAATACGGGAATGATGGTGACACAATCGATGAGATGTGCGAGTCAGCACATTTTGTTTACAGCGAGTAATTGTTTATGTTACTCGCTGGGAAGAATTTTTATCTGTTAAAGATTTTTGTCAATGATCATTGACGGAAGTGATTGTTTATATTGGAAGGCGCCGATAGTTCGATGGCTATATCCGTCCATCACGTTAAGTGATATTGTAGGTATGGTAGTGGTGTATGTCTGTGACATAACTGTATATATCTTCAAAAATGTATAAGTATGCCATTTTATTATTTTTGAAAAATCTTTATAAAAAAACTTATATTTCTTAATAATCCTAAAAAAAATAAACATTTTTGACAATAAAAGAGGTTTGATTGGTTCCTGAGAAAATTTAGAAACAAAGGGGGGTACTCTTATGGAGCAATATGAGAATAAATGAAAAAAAGCCAAACACTTATCTGCTTAAAATCTTAATTTTCAAGCAAGCAGGGCATTATACAGACGGACGGAATCGCCAGGTCCACAATGACAATGAATCCACAAACCTGGATTTTCGTCAACACTACAGCAATAACTTTCTCCGTTGTTTTCGAGTTTTTCAAGTAAGCTCGTGTTTTCATTTTTGTACTGTTTTCTACATATATGAAGACAGTAACGTGATTTAAACTTTAGTTACCTTATGCTGTGAATATTTTTTAAGTGTTTGAGATTTTTGAAAACAACTTCTCAGGAAAAATTTTATTCTTTGTGATTTTGGTCATTTTCTTTTATATTTGAAGAAAGAAAACTCTAGGCGTGTTTCTTCTTAAAACCCATAAGAAAAATCAACTTTGCGAATATATTATACAAAACTATTGGTCTTTATCCAATTTTCTTGTAAACTTATTTTGCTAATATTTAGATTTTTTAGCCACACACAAATAATTTTTACCCGAAAGAAAAGCACTGATATTATTTGAAAATATGTAGCTTACCCAAAAAAAATGCAGCACATTTTGATATTTCTAGAATTTTGTAAAAACTTGAAAATGGCTTTGAAATAAAATTTTACGAACATACTCATACAATTTAAATCCACATGACTTTTATTTTAGCACTTTGTAGCATAAGGTGATCAGATCAGAATAAATCGCTGTTATTATACAAAGATATTAACTTATGTCAAACAAATATTCACAGCATACTTCATTTAAGAAATTTAAAGATGGTGGCGCAAAGGTAGCTTTTATTACTTCCGCTATCATAAAATTGCTAAAACTGATCACGTTTGTTTTCTTAACCTAAACGATGAACCTTGTAAAAACAAATTTTTTGAATTTTCAAACTTTTTGTTTTATCAACAACGCATATCTTTCATATCATAACCTTTTTGTTGTGGCTCTTTTCAAAATTAACTGAATGCGTAAAAGAACATATCAGCAGGATTGTTTCGCCTTTACTTTCGAAAAGATGTATGGCTCTTGATGTTTCGTATCTATAAGTGACTAAGAGGAAACTATTTTTCTTCAAACTTTTTAAACATACGCCTTTTTTCAAGCAACATGTTATTATTTTTTAAATAATTTCCGGAAAGTTTTTCTTTTTGCTTCTAGTTTTATCATAAAATATTTTGGGTTCAAACCAAAACTTATAACTACTTCCCGTGTATAGTTATTCATCTCTCAAGCATCCTTCCTGTAAACTTTTTCTTTTATGGTCTCTAAAGGGTTTTATGTCCGTTTTATTTTTTTCTTCTTTATTTTGGTTTTTCTATTCTGGTTTTTAAACAATGTATGTTTGAGTATGTGTATAGTATATAATAATGTATAGTTACTGGGTCTTGCTCCCTATTTAATCAGAAGCCTGGGAACATTACACAGAATACTTTCTGTGGTGTAACAATACTGAGATATAGATGTATACGGACGTTCATATAGGTAGAACCACATTAACCACAAGGATGGGGATTCCTTAAAATACGAGTATAATGTTTGTTTCTAAAAATCGACGAAGACATGCTGAGCGAGTAAAATAATGTTCTAAATATTTATAATGTATCTCCAAGTCTATATCTTTACTATTTCTACCATTAAAATACTTAAAAAATCGGTTTTCGGTTTTCCACAAAATCCGTTGGACAATCATCGATAAGGTTTTTTTTTCTTTTTGGAAAGGATTTTTCAGAAATGTTTAAATCTTTATATATAAAAAGCGGCTGGGATGCGACCCACACTGATAACTTCCCATCCCGTCTGTCGATTTGTCTTGCTTAAAAGTTTGTCTATATGTATCAATTTTTACCAAATTTGCGTACTATTTTTTGTAGATTTTATTTTTTTATGAAAAAACGGACTGTTGGATTTTTATATCAAATGATATATGAATATCGAAAACAATATTTTCTGTGAAATAAAATAAGTTTTAAGCCAATATTTGTAATTTTTGAAAAGCTATTTGAGTCGAAAGTAAATTTTTACCAAGTTTTAGTATTGTTTTTTTAGGTTTTTATTTTTTGCAAAAAAAACTGTCAATTCGATTTTTCTCAAAATTTGATCGAATGTTCAAAACAGTATTTCTTATAAGTTAAAACTAGTTAGAAGCCAATATCTCAAAGTTTTGAAAAGATATTTGAGTCGAAAATCAATTTTTACCAATTTTTGTTCATTTTTTTTAGATTTTTATTTTTTGTAAAAAAAACTGTTAATTCGATTTACTCACAATTTTTCAGAATGTTGAAAACACTATTTCTTATAAGTTAAAATCAATTTTTACCAACTTTTGGTTAATTTTTTTGTCGATTTTTAATTTTTTGTAAAAAAAAACTGTCAATTCGATTTTTCTCAAATTTTTTCCTAATGTTGCAAACAATGTTTCTTATAAGTTAAATATTAGTTAGAAGCCATTATCTCAAAGTTTTGAAAAGATATTTGAGTCGAAAATCAATTTTTACCAACTTTTATTAATTTTGTTTATGTTTTTATTTTTTTTTTAAACTGTCAATTCGATTTTTCTCAACATTTTTCAGAATGTTGAAAACAATATTTCTTATAAGATAAAAAAAGTTTGAAGCCTAAATCTCAAGTTTTTGAAAAAATATTTGCGTCGAAATTCAATTTTTACCAACTATGAGTAATTTTTTTTTAGGATTTTATTTTTTATGCACAAAATTGTTTTGGAGATGAAATCATATTTTGGTCGTAAAATTTTCGAGGTGAACATTTTTTTTTTTCAGTTTTTTTTATTTATAAAAAACCGTTAATTGGATTTTTTCCAAAAATATAATTGTTTTGTATTACGTTACAATATATATTATAAAATTTAATTCAAGTCTCTAGAATCATTGGTTCATGAGATATTTAGGTTTAACCAAAATGCTCACCTTTTTTTTAAACTGCTATGGTAAAAAAACCACCCACGCAATTTTCTTGAGAGCCTTTTCTTCATCTTTCTGCCTTCTTATCTGTATAACAAAATTTATTTAAAGTCGATATCTCTTCTGGTTCTTGAGCTATGGACGACGAAAAAAACGTCGCGGACGTACGGACGTACGAACGTACGTACACACGCACGCACAGACATCTTTCTAAAAATCTTTTATTTCGACTCTAGGGACCTTGAAACGTCGAGAAATGTCAAAATTTTCAATTTGACAAATCGGACCCATTACAATAACTTCATATGGGAAGTTAAAAATGAATTGCTGTTCGTTAGTCTCACTAAAACTCGAGAACGGCTGAACGGATTTATCTTATCTTAGTCTTGAAATGTTCGTGGAGGTCTAGGGAAGGTTTGAAAGGCTAGAAAAAATCGAATAATTTCCGAGCAACCCCTAAAAATAGTACTTTTCTATTTCCCATACAAACAACGTTTTCTAGAGTCAATTTGAACTTTATTGCTATTCAATAAAGTTCATATCAAATTATAATCACTCACTGTTGTCTAAGCAATTTAGGTGTGTTCCTAACGTCAAACATCAATCAATTTGCAATTTATTACCGCTGCATAAAGTTCAAATTTAATCATATCTATGAAAATAGTCTTCGCGTGCGCTTTGGAGTTGCAAAGGGAACAACAGTAAGACATGGAAGCATTGGCCGAAACAGTTCAAACAAATGTTCCACAATTAAATCAACAACAAAGAATTTCGTACGACATTTTGATAGAAGCTGTGAACAGTGGATCTGGTGGAATTTATTTCCTTGATGCTCCCGGAGGAACCGGAAAAACGTTCTTAATTTCATTGCTTTTGGCGAAGATCAGACCGTGAAATGATGTTGCTCTAGCGTTGGCTTCATCTGGAATAGCTGCGACTCTGCTAGAAGGCGGACGAACTGCGCATTCTGCTTTGAAATTATCATTAAACATGCAAATCACCGAAACACCAATTTGCAACATTGACAAAAATAGCGCAATGGCCAAGATCCTACAGGTATGCAAATTAATTGTTTGGAATGAATGCACAATGGCCCATAAGAGGTCACTGGAGGCGCTAAACAGAACATTGAAAGATCTTCGTGACAACCAAAATATTTTTGGTGGGGCCATGATTCTGTTGTCAGGTGATTTTCGTCAGACTCTTCCAGTTATTCCCCGATCAACTGTTGCTGATGAACTAAATGCATGCCTAAAATCATCGAATTTGTGGCAGTATGTAAAGACACTCCAATTAACAACTAACATGTGAGTATTTTTGCAACATGATGAAACTGCAAATGTGTTTGCGAAGCAGTTGTTAGATATTGAAAATAATAAGTTGCAATGGACACCTCGACCGGATTCATCACATTACCCACAGATTTCTGTCACATCACAGATTCAAAAGAGGAGCTTATTCAGCGTGTTTTCCCAGATATAGCGCAAAAGTTCAATAACCATAATTGGCTGGGTGAACGAGCAATATTGGCAGCGAAAAATAAAGATGTCGAGGATCTCAATGCGATCATTCAGAATTTTCTTCCAGGACAGTTGGTTTCCTTTAAATCAGTCGACACCGTTATGAACCAGGATGACGTAGTCAACTATCCCACGGAGTTTTTAAATTCACTGGAATTGCCTGGATTACCACCTCACAATTTGCAGTTAAAAGTAGGATCAGTTGTCATCATGCTGCGTAACATTAATCAACCTCGACTATGCAATGGAACAAGACTGGCTGTGAAAAAGCTGATGAATAACGTCATTGAGGCAACAATCATAAAAGGAAATTACAAAGGAGAGGATGTCTTGATCCCGCGAATACCGATAATTCCAACGGATTTACCATTCGATTTTAAACGCTTCCAATTTCCATTACGTCTGGCCTTTGCGATGACAATAAATAAATCGCAAGGACAGTCTTTAGAAGTTTGCGGAATCAACTTGGAGTTTCCCTGTTTCGCGCATGGACAATTATACGTTGCGTGTTCGCGCGTCGGAAAACCGTCTTCTTTGCTTATTTACGCACCACAAAACAAAAAATATAGTTTATGAGAAAGCTTTAAATTGAGTAACAAACTGTATCATAACAGTGTGTATAAATAGCCAGTATTTCAGGAAAACTCTGTTTTTTTAAGTAAGCGACATGATGTGTCGAAAATAATAATAAAACTTCATGCTTCATTAAAAAAATGATTTTTTATTCAATACGTTTTGTTTGTTTTGAAATTAATTTATACAAAAGTTTAGGTCTTTTATTTATCGATTGAGGCAGTACGAAGTCTGCCGGGTCAGCTAGTAATTATATAAAAACGAAATGAGATTTAATTAAAAATAGATGATCTTTATTGAGTTTTGTTACCACATATTCGATTTTCTTTTGAAGACCTCAAAAAATACACATACAAATGTATACATTAAATTAAATAGTTTGTATGTGCTTCTCTGATTATTGGACAAATATTCAAGGATAATTATATTCTACGAATATAGACTACTAAAACAACTTTAATTTGAGACTATAGTTAAGTTTGAACATTTTTTTTTAAATTGGTTCATAATGAGTAGTTTTAAAATAAATCGGATAAACAATAGGAACACATCAAAAAATGTAGAGTGTTTCATAAGTTGTTTAAAACAAAAATTTCCATAAGCCCAATATGTTCATTTGATTCATTCATACATTTTATTAAAAACAAAATTATATGAAAATGATTCTGAGGATTCTTTTGAAACTCGTTCATCTTTTGCTATGCGTTCTTTAAAAACATTAACACTTAATGGAGCTGTTGCCTTTTTCAATTTAAAAGCTTCACTCACGAGGTCCTTCTGTTTTTGAGGTTGTGAATTTATACTTTAAACCTTAATGAATTGATTTTTCTAGCAAAACATATGTATAGAAAGGGGATATTATGATGTTCTCAACTACGGCACCACTCGGTGGTTCATTCTTAACTTAAGGTATTTAATGTGTATACTTCACAACTCTTAAAGCACCTTTTCTATTTCAGCTTAATCTGTGACATAAGTTTAAAAAGTTTAAAACAAAGTTTATTATAAATGACTTAAGTGAAATTACCTACGAACACATACTTATATAAAATGGCCACTCTTGTGATCTTCCACCCACACGCCCCACACACTTCAGGCTATAGTCAAATTTTACCCAACACGATTAATCGTTCTATGACTATGAATATAAAAACTCATAGAAAAGTTAGAAAAGAAAAATAATTTACATTAAATTGTGGCAGAGCCATAAGGCATCTTTAAATTTATGTCGGTTTATTTTTTTAGGAAACTTTAAAATGTCCTTCAAAAAAAAAGGACATTCTGAAGGAAGACAAAAAAAAAAGAAATTAACCTCTTTCCATGCTTTGAAAAACCTGATTTATCCATCAACATCCCTTAAACACACAACACATACCACAAAAGGTATTTATAAATAGCTATCTATAAATGTATACGGAACCATTATAAACGTGTGTGTGTGTGTCCTTATAGAGTTTGCATGTGATGAGATTAGACTTTATTTTGGTCAGCAGAAGGCTCTGTTCACACCTAGATTACTTAAAAATTTTTTGTTTTTCTTTCTTCCTTAGTGAAAGGATTGAAAAAAACTGTGATTGGCAATCAGATTATCTTTAGTTTGTTGGTTATGTATATGCATAGATATAGATAAAGGAAGACCAAACACATAGACGCCCTGGAAAAAGGAAGAGGTTTTATTTCCTGGTATGCGGTGAAGTTCTGATGTCCTTACAAGGTGAAAGGATGAAAAATTAGGCAACGATATGTGCTGTTCTGTGCTATGCTTAAGGAAGTTACAAACAAACATATACGAGTATATTTACCTTCCTCATAGTCTCATCGTGTACTTGCATATTCACCCTCAATTTGTTCTACTTGTCACTGGTCCTGTCATTCTATGAATTTATCTTACCGCCCACCTTCGTCGTTTCCTTTGTTTTATAAAAAAGAAGGATGATTATGCGGAAGGACGAAAGTGTTGAAAATCGTGTTTACGAACAAAAATAGGTAATTTATTGAATTTACCGGTATATTTTATACGATTTTTATCAAACTGAGAAATCTAAAATGGTGATAAATTTGCATAGTTTGGGCATTTTTAGTCGATTTTCTTTTCTTTTTTGTTCTTTTCTCATGTTGCAGAGGGCGCTTTGATCGATAAAATTTAAATTTGGAAGAAAAAGTGATAAAATATTGAAATAAGGGACAGAAATAGACTAAAATTGGTAAAAATGAGAATATGATTAAAAACTATAGTGCTAAAGGAGTAAATACGTAGTTGGCAACATTGAACACCATTTTTAGTAAAAAAATCTTTTAAAGTAATTCTGATTGCACTAAAAACATAAACTGGAATGTGACGTATGCTGATAACTTCACATTGTATGGAATTGATGTTTTTGTAACAAGCCAATTTTTTAATTTAAAGAATTTGAATATATGTATATGCAACCAAAAATGTAAGTCTTAACTGTGTTATTTAGATATTGCAATGACTGGTAATTTTAGAGTAGATTATAGCAATGTTCGCGGGCTGAGATCGAATTTTCTGTCTGTGTACATCCACGCTAATTCTAACAGACCAGCTGTTTTGGCATTGAGTGAAACCCAAGTAGGTGAAGATTCCGATCCTGCTGAATTTTTTATTCATGGGTATTGCTTGGTGCCATTATTCTTTTCACACCATGGTCTCGCCATATATATTAGGAATGATGTTGCCTATCAACTTTTACAACAATATGGTCATTGTACCAACTCCTTCTTTAATTTCATGTGGTTAAAACTCTCCGTGAATAAGCACATCATTCACTATTGTTTCCTTTATCGAAGCCCAAACCTGGACAGAGTTTCGACTTCTCAGGAATTTGATGCTCTGTCTGACTCCATTCAAAGAATTGTCTCCCTGTATCCTCACACTGAAATCGTTATTACGGGCGATTTCAATGTACACAATTCTTCATGGCTTCAACATTCGGGTCAGACAACACCAGAAGGAGTGTGTGCTGAGATCTTCGCTGAGTTGAACCACCTAACTCAGCTGGTCAACGAGCCCACTCGAATATCGGACGTGGTAGGTCGAGCAGAAAACACTCTTGACTTGTTTCTTACCTCTGACCCTAGTAAGTACACTATTAGTGTTCTATCTCCTCTAGGCTCATCTGACCATTGTGTCATATCAGCAAATCTCTCGTGTCAAAACTCTCCAGTTAAAGAAAGAGCTCCTAAGAGAACCGTTTGGCAATACGAGAAAGCCAACTGGGACGGTCTTAATAATTATTTTAGGATCTTTAACTGGTCACTATGCTTCCTCTATAGTGACGTAGACGCCAGCGCTGATATGATCACAAGTTTGATTCTCCTTGGAATAAGAACTTTTATCCCGAATAGGGTTAAAAGCATCAAACCTAAGGAAAACGCATGGTTCGATGCGAGCTGTAAACAGGTTATTAGGGTCAAGAAGGTAAGTTTCCGTTGTTTTAAAGCCAATCCAACTGAGGAAAACCGGAATAAGTTCAAGTAAGCCAGGAAGGCCTGCAACGTCCATATTCGACGGACCAAATTTTTACATGACCAAAAATTACGGCAAAAAATACTGTAATGTCCCAAAGGCAGTAAAAATTTGTTGTCATTTGTAAAAAACATGAGGAATTCTTCCTCTTCGTCGGTTCCTACCCTCGTTGTCAATGACACTCCACTTGTTAGCTCTTTAGAGAAAGCTAATCTCTTCGCTAGGCAGTTCGCCGCCAATTCAACGCTGCCAATGAGTGTTATGACTCCGCCTGTCATCGAGCGCGTTAGTGATTCTATGGGACCAATCTTTTTTCGCACTCGTACTGTGGCGAGAGTCCTAAAAGATCTTAACATACAAAAAGTCGCTGGTCCGGATGGTATCCCCGCTATTTTTCTGAAGAGGTGTTCTTCAACGCTGACAAAACCACTGCGTAAGCTTTTTCATCTGTCCTACTCCTCAGGTCTCGTTCCGAGTGGATGGAAAACCGCATTTGTCCAGATTATTCCCAAAAAAGGCGAATCTTCCTCACCCTCTAATTACCGACCGATTGCACTTACGTCCCTTCTTTCCAAGGTCGTGGAAACGCTGATTAATTATCAGCTTAAGAAATATCTTGAGGAACGGAAGCTTCTTAATGACCGGCAATACGGCTTTCGTAGCAATAGGTCCACTGGTGATCTCATGGTTCATCTCACCGAACAGTGGAACAAATCTTTACATCGTTTTGGAGAAAGTAAGATTATTGCACTTGATATTTCAAAGGCATTTGATAAAGTCTGGCATCTTGCTCTCTTATCGAAAATGCGTGCTTTCGGTATCGACGAATCTCTTCTTCGTTGGATTAGAAATTTTCTTTCGAACCGTTCAATACAAGTTGTTTTGGACGGATTCAAGTCTGAAACCCATAAAATAAATGCTGGTGTTCTCCAGGGCTCCCTTTTGTCTCCGACCCTCTTCCTCATTTTTATAAATGATCTCCTGTCTGTTACTTCTAATCCAATACATTGTTTCGCTGACGATAGCACTCTTAGCTTTTCATATTCATTTCCAGACTCACAACCCTCCTCTTCGGATGTGGAACTGCAACGACAAAATATGATTTGCTCATTAAATTCCGACGTACACAGCATTGTACAATGGGGAATAAGAAATCGTGTGGAATTTAATGCTTCGAAAACGCAATGCTGTCTTGCATCGTTAAAGCGAGATAAACCCTCTTTGCCACTATCTATGAGTGGCACTTGCATCAACGAAACGGAAAATCTCGACATCCTCGGAATGTGCATCAGCAACCACCTTTTGTGGAGCGATCACATACGCGATGTTGCCAAAAATGCCGCAAGATGTCTAGGTTTTTTGAGACGTTGCAAGAAATTTTTCTCTCCGTCTGATCTGGCTACAATCTACAAAACTTATATACGTCCGAAACTTGAATATAACTCTCATCTCTGGGCTGGTGCTCCAGTAACTTATTTAAGCCTCTTGGACAGTATTCAAAGTAGAGCTTTTAAAATGATTGGTGACATTAACATCATCAACTCGTTTACGTCACTCGAACATCGACGCAAGGTTTCTTGTCTCACCCTTTTTTACCGTTATTTTAACGGACTATGCTCAAGTCAAATAGCCAGTTGCATTCCTCCCCTTAAACAATTTAACCGTAATACTCGCGCTTCTAGGAATGCCCATCAGTTTACCCTTGAGCCCAACTTCGGCCGTACTATGAAGTACAGAGATTCATTTTTTAGCCGTACTACGCGAATGTGAAACGCCTTGCCACGCTCTATCTTTCCCTATCATTGCAATGTTCAGGAGTTCAAAATCAATGTACACCGACACCTCCTATCCAACCCTTCCCTCCTTTCTTAATGCTCACACTGTGTCTTTGGCATATTAAAGGTATAAGAAAAAACCCTTTTAGTGTTCGCTAATCATAAAAAAAAAAATTATTCGAGCAGTTAAATAAATTACAACAATAATTCTATGGAACAAAATAACCTTGAAGTCAATATCTTCCCTTGTTATCAATATATTTTTGTAAGTCAAAATTTAATTTTAAGTATAAATCATATTTTTTTTTGTTTTAGAGATTTATTTTTCCGTAAAAATTGTCAATTGGATTTTTCTAAAAAAAAAGGCTTATTCTTATGTAATATAATTTTTTGTTCGTAAAAATTGATAAAAAACCGGCACTACAAAAAGGTTTAAAACTTTATGTTGGCAACGTTATTTCAACTGTCTGGCATTTTGACATCTGTTTGGTTTGATATTTTAACATATTTTAATAGACGTATGTAAGTCTGAACAAGATTTTCAAATTGTGCAAATCTTATTTTAAAATCATATTTGTGTTCGAATTCTTCATAAGCAAATATATATATCAACTCACTTTTGGAGTAATGGAAAGGTCAATAAACAAAACTTCCGCATTTAAAGTACCGTTTGATAATCCTTATAATCCTTAAATGTAGGTATATTACATTTACTAGTTACATCCACAAAAACTGACTGTTTGGTGTGCTTTATGAGCTAGTAAAATAATTGGTCCGTAATTCTTTACAGAACAGTCAATGGTTACCGATATAGAAGCGTGATTACTGACCTTTTCGTTCATCAATTGAACAATCATGTTGGGCAAAAGTTGTGGTTTTAATACGATGAGGCAAGATGTCACATATTTCGAGACACAATTGATTTATTGAAGGCAAAGTTTGGTAACTTCTTGTTTCAACTTATGCAACCGTTAATTGACCTCCATGATCGTGAGATCATCTACGTCCATTAGCCTGAAAAGATTAACCATCAAAAAATCATCTTTGATTTATTCCATTGAAAAGTTCTATACCTCTAAAAAAAAAAAAAAAAACTTTAAAATATAGAATACTAGCTGACTCGGCCACGCGTTGCTGTGGCTAACATTTTTTGTCATATTATATTGTTGAAACACCAAAATTATTTTTAACGTAGATGCCATTTGTAAAAAACATGGCGACCCTCATGACTGATTTTCTACTACCGTTACCCCTTATTTTAATAAAATAATTATTTACAAACGAAGACGGTTTCGTTTAGGCTGGTATACAAATTTACAGGTGTGGGATTTGAAGGGGAAGGACTTTGAAGACAATTGATCAACATTTGGTTAACCTGTCTTTCGCTAACGCAAATAGGTTCAATGGTGTCCATGCACGTGAACATGCAACATATATACATAGCTGTACATGAGAAAAATATGGATTTTCGAAATCTAAACCACAAATGGACATTTTAAGGCCTTGAGACTTATTTATAGATATGGCGAAAGCTAAACGAATTGGAAACTTTAATCTTCTGAAGGGTATAATAGAATCTGACGGTACCATTTGCATTGGAATACGTGGCAACCGAAACACTTTTCCTTTAAACTTTCCAGTTAAAATGGTTGCTTCAAGAATATTTCCGGTGATCTTTTTAATGACCAAACGTGCAGTAATGGATTTACGCCTAGGCCCGTGAGGCCCAGGCCTAGGGCGGCATAATTTGAAGGGCGGCAAAATTTATGAAATGCTTAACACTTGAAAGCGTTTCTACATTTAAACATACCTTAATGAAAGGCACAAATATATCTTCGGTCTAAAGTTTCGGAACGCATCCAAAATCATAACTTCTGTTTGCCAATGTAAAAATTCAATCTAGAAAATCTACGTTAAATTTGAAATTGCGAAAACAAACAAAACAGAATTGTAAGATAGAAAAATCTCACCTCATCTCTTTGTTTTTGTATCTGCAGGGATCAGTAATACTGATGCAGACTTTAAAAATTCTAGAAATGTTTATAGTGTACATATAGTACAAGGTATTGTTTCAAAAGTTTATTTCAACGTACGCAAAAATGGAGCGATTCAGCGCCGTGAGTGGTATTTTTAGATTTATTTAGAAACTAAAGGCTCTGTATTTTGTATTCCATGCTTATTATTTGGTAGAAGTGGTGAAATGAATGCTTTTACTGACGTAGGATTTTGTGACTGGAAAAAATCAAAAGCACGCATCGAAGAACATGTAAATTCTGACTTTCAACTAAAGTTAGTCATTTTAAAGCTTGAGCAGTAGTTCACGGGCGTGTTGATCAAAATCTAATAAAACAACTGCCATTTCGAGGAAATTCAGAACAATTAGGAGATCCTCATAATGGGAATTTTTTAGGAACAGTATGACTCCTTGCTAAATTTGTTCCATTTTTATCTGAACATTTAAAATTGTATGCACACCCTGGTAGTGGGAATACATCGTGTTTATCTAAAACAATCTATGAAGAAATTATACTGTTGATTCAAAATAAAGTACTACAACAAATTTCTAGTGAAGTGCAATCTGGTAAGTATTTTGGTATAATTGTAGATTCTACGGCTGATTTAGCACATGTCGATCAGCTTACTATAATTATACGATATGCATGTACGTGATAACGGTAAAATTGTTAAAAGGTTTATAGAATTTCTACCAAATGTATGTATTGTTAAAATCTCTAGAAATACTTTACAAGAACTATACAATTTCTTTACTATATCTGCTTATTGTTGGGAAATCTTGGTGCAGCGTACAAATTTAAGAATTAAGAGTCTTTCTCAAACTCGTTGGTCTGCTCGACATGATGCATGTTACGCATTAGAAAAAGAGTGGTCTGCAATAATTGATGCACTGGAATTTATTTCCGAAAGCAGAGATGAGAAACCGACTACGCGATCTGAAGCTACGAGATTGCAGCGAAGATTACAACATTTAGAAAGAGCAATCCTAGTCATTGTCTGGAATGTAATTTAAGGTCGTTTTAATGCTGCTAGTAAGAAGCTTCAAGAATCTCAAGCTGATTTATCATCCGTTGTGCAGATCTATAGACATGAGAGACATACAATTTTCTGAATATGAAGAAAAAGCTAAAGCACTGTCTGGAGTTCAGGATTATTATCGTTATGATACTCGTCGCCACCAGAAAAATGCAGCCAGATGACTCACGGGTAAATGAAAGACCACCTTTTTCTGGACCAGAAAATGTTCGCACAAATGTTTATTACTCTATTTTAGACACTCTTAGTCTACATTTTAACAATTAGCCGGGCGTAAAAGTGCATCTGAAACACTTTACCAATGCTTCAATTTTTTCGACAATTAATGTGAAATAGATAAAAACGAGTTGAAAAATCTTACCAATAAATTAGTCAATAAGTATCCTGACTATTTGGAAGAGACGTTAGATAATGAATGTATTAATTTCCATTATCAATTCAAAGATTCCTTAGCAAAAATAGAAGATGCCATGTATTGCATTCCCGGAGTTTTCTAGATGTTTATCCAAATTTAAAAATTTTTGAATTGAGTAATATAAAAAAAAAATATTTATTATTTGTCTATCTAAGCATTATAACTCATTAATTTTTCATGTTAACTAATTATATTAATGAATTATAGTTCAATAAAATAAAGTTATTTAAAAAAAAAAATATTGGATACAAATTTATGAAATAAAATTTAACAATAAGGGCGGCGCATCGAACGTCACTGCAAACGTGTGCCGTTGCATACTTGAGATCGATTAAAATTACGCAGGAGAATAATCTTTAATCGAAGATTGTGTGGTGGTATTCAAGGTATATCTTGTGAATTTAAAAATGCAATTTAAAAATGTACACTATCATTTACACTATCAACAAAAAACATCAGATCGCCTGGTAACAACTTATGTATCTGGAAGTTAATTTCGTCAACATAAACATTTTTGGCTGCCAAAATAGCCCAATGACTGAGCCAGTTATGATTCAAGTAATTAATCTGGGTATCCGGAGAAATACTCTCAATCAATTCATTTTTTTCCTGAAGAACAATGCAGAAATTGTCTGGCAGTATATTGGCTTGTGACACATTTGGGATAAACCAAAATTTAAATTTTAGTAACATACGAACGAACATACGAACGTACAAAATTTACAATTCTGTTATTCGAACTGATTACAGTAACTTCCAATGAAAAGTTAATAAGAACGAAACATTAAATTTTCTACTCCTATCTTAATTAAAGTCATGGCTCGTGCTTTATTTAACTCTGGTGGAATAATTGTTGACAATTCACACGCCCATCGACCCTTTTGACTTGTACTTTCATTCTACTCCACAAGAAAAAACAAAATTACATTGTTATAGCAATGATTTCCTTTTACCATTATAAACTTTTATATTATAAACCATTTCAATTTCCAAGTCACGAAATGTCAAAGTTCCACTTTACCTATTTCTTCTAGTTTTGATAAAAGAAACAAAAAATACATCATTTTGTCAAAAGGAAAAAGGAAATGTCAGATAAGTTGTAGGTACGAGTACCTACCTACCTAACTGTTTTTTGCTTTGTGTGTTATGCAGGTATCCAATTATAAGAATATCCTTTTTTAAATCAATCATTTACATCTACACAATATTTACCTTTTGAAATCTGTTCCGGAGGAAGTGGAGGTAGGTTACCTACTAATTTGGTTTCAACTTCCGTTTTAATCAAAATTCCATTGATTAATTTAAAACAAATATAAAAAAACACAATATAAAAGGACGCTGAAAATTAAATAATGATACATAGGGTACAACAAACTATACCAGTCTATACCTAAATATGTACACATAATGTACATAATCCGATTGTAATTATATCGATTGTTAGAATCGCTGATTTCCGGAAGAGGTTCAGTTTGGATACTAAGCTTTTGCCCAAATTACCAAATTTAACATCTAATCCGGAGTCTAGTTGCGTATATCTACATTAACAGTGAAGGTATCCGCGCAGCAACGCACTATAAACTCAGCATGATGAGAATCAATACAATTTGGAAGGTATATACGAGTATAAGATAGAAGTTAAGGTACACTAAGTTGAATCTCATTAGTTAAGCTTAATTCAATGCAGATATTTTTTAAAGGACGATAGACACTTAGGGAATTAATTTTTTTTTTCGATCTTGTATTATAGTGCTGGGGTAGCTTTAATCAGGGATATATTCGTACATAGCTCTGATGATGGCAGGAAGGAATCATTATATTGTGAAGCTTGAGCTTTAATCATATAATGTTTCAGGAATTCGTATACTTTGGAATGGAACATTTTCAAATTAAAGCTTGTTTGGAGGTATATTAAAGGAGACATCCTTCATCACAACACAAAGCTTCTTATTTCGTCTCCTTTATTTTTCAAATTTTAATCAAAAGGAAAGATATTTTTGTTCGTTGTTTAAAATTTGATTTCAACCTTTGGAAAGGTCCAATTATGTTTTTTATTTGTGTTATGCTCGTCAGCGTCGTCGTCGTGTTCATATATTGAAGTCCGTACAAAGTTGCAAGTAATATAAAGAGTGTTTCAAATAATCGCACGATGTGAATTTCTTGCCATTTATATAAAGGATTTTTTTTCTTCGTTTCAAGTCAGTAGCATTTGGCGTTTGGCATCTGTCAAACTCAGCTGTCATTTGAAATGTCATAATATTAGATCAATGTTTGCCATTTACTATAGTGAATTGCTTGAAAATCTAAAAACGTATTAATATTATAAAAACTTACTGCAAAAGTACTGATAAAATTGTATAAACATTAGAAGGATAGAGTGGAAGCTTTTCTGAATTCTTAAGACTTGTGTGTCATCTTAATGCAGGCTCAGTCGATATTGCTTCTGCAAGTGCCAGTGGTTCAGATGATCTGAATTCTGAGACCTAGAGGCGTTCGGAGCAATCAAACGATCTTTGTTGACTGTCGATTAAAGATCGTGGCTTCAACAATATGTGTTTCCAACAAAATGGGTCAAGAAATATGACCCAACATAACTCTAATTATGGCTATAGAACCGCTCGGAATTTGTGACAAAGTTGTTCAAAATCAGTTTTCTGGCGGCCAAAATTCCAAACTTAGTATTAAAATAAAATTTACAAACACAAATTTATCCATATAGGTTTCCTTCTGCTACCGAAAATGAAAAACCCTGTACTTAACAAAATGTTGTTGGAAACTCTTCTTCCTTTCTTACACTTCACTTTTTTCTAATACTCACGCTGCAATATTAAAGATAATCAAAACTCTTTTATTACGTGCTAAATTATAAAAACAATACAAAAAAATGTGAAAATTTTGGTTAACCCTAAATATCTCATGAACCAATGACGCTAGAGGCTTGAATTAAATTGGATATTATATATTGTAACGTGATACAAAAAAATATATTTTTAGAAAAAAAATCCAATTAACAGTTTTTTTATAAATAAAAAAAAACTGAAAAAAAAAATGTGTTACCTCGAAAAATTTACGACTAAAATATGATTTCATCTCCAAAACAATTTTGTGCAACCAAGAATAATGTTTTTGACATCTGATAAAATTTTGAGAAAAATCTAATTGACAGTTTTTCTTACAAAAAATAAAAACCTAAACAAAAAAATTAATAAAAGTTGGTAAAAATTGAATTTAGATTCAAATATCTTTTCAAAACTTTGAGATATTGGCTTAAACTACTTTTATCTTCTAAAAAATATTGTTGTCAACAGTCAGTAAAATTTTGAGAAAAATCGAATTGACAGTTGTTTTACAAAAAATAAAAACTTAAAAGAAATTTTAACAAAAGTTGGTAAAAATTGATTTTCGACTCAAATATCTTTTCAAAAATTTGAGATTATGGCTTCGAACTAATTTTAACTTATAAGAAATATTGTTGTCAACATTCAGTAAAATTTTGAGAAAAAAATAATTGACAGGTTTCTCAAAAAAAAAACCTAAACAAAAAATTAATAAAAGATGGTAAAAATTGATTTTCGGTTCAAATATCTTTTCAAAACTTTAAGATATTGGCTTTAAGTTACTTTTATCTTTTAAATAATATAGTTGTCAATATTCAGTAAAATTTTGAGAAAAATCAAATTGACAGTTTTTTTACAAAAAATAAAAACCTTACAAAAAAACAATACTAAAACTTGGTAAAAATTTACTTTCGACTCAATAAGCTTTTCAAAAATTTAAAATATTGTCTTCAAACTCTTTTTATTTCACAGAAAATATTGTTTTCGATATTCAGTAGTTTTTTTAATAAAAATCCAACAGTCCGTTTTTTCATAAAAAAATAAAATCTATAAGAAATAGTAAGCAAATTTGGTAAAAATTGATGTTCGGTTCTTGATATCTCTCAAATTAATTTCATTCATCCAATTTGTATTTGTTTATAATGGATGATTTTTTTGAGGTTAGGATTTTCATGCATTAGTATTTGACAGATCACGCGGGATTTCAGACATGGTGTCAAAGAGAAAGATGCTCAGTATGCTTTGACATTTCATCATGAATAGACTTACTAACGAGCAACGCTTGCAAATCATTGAATTTTATTACCAAAATCAGTGTTCGGTTCGAAATGTGTTTCGCGCTTTTTTATCGACAAATTTTGTTCAGCGATGAGGCTCATTTCTGGTTGAATGGCTACGTAAATAAGCAAAATTGCCGCATTTGGAGTGAAGAGCAACCAGAAGCCGTTCAAGAACTGCCCATGCATCCCGAAAAATGCACTGTTTGGTGTGGTTTGTACGCTGGTGGAATCATTGGACCGTATTTTTTCAAAGATGCTGTTGGACGCAACGTTACGGTGAATGGCGATCGCTATCGTTCAATGCTAACAAACTTTTTGTTGCCAAAAATGGAAGAACTGAACTTGGTTGACATGTGATTTCAACAAGATGGCGCTACATGCCACACAGCTCGCGATTCTATGGCCATTTTGAGGGAAAACTTCGGAGAACAATTCATCTCAAGGAATGGACCGGTAAGTTGGCCACCAAGATCATGCGATTTGACGCCTTTAGACTATTTTTTGTGGGGCTACGTCAAGTCTAAAGTCTACACAAATAAGCCAGCAACTATTCCAGCTTTGGAAGACAACATTTCCGAAGAAATTCGGGCTATTCCGGCCGAAATGCTCGAAAAAGTTACCCAAAATTGGACTTTCCGAATGGACCACCTAAGACGCAGCCGCGGTCAACATTTAAATGAAATTATCTTCAAAAAGTAAATGTCATGGACCAATCTAACGTTTCAAATAAAGAATCGATGAGATTTTGCAAATTTTATGCGTTTTTTTAAAAAAAAAGTTCTCAAGCTCTTAAAAAATCGCCCGATATTAGAAACAAAAACATTTTAAGAAATGCTACCAAAATTGGTAAAAATTGGTTTTCTAACAAATATATTGTTAACCAAAATAGATTTTGAAATCAAACTCTTTTTATCATATGAAAAATATTGTTGATAATTTTGAAATTTTTAAGAATAATTCACCTGACAACTTTTTTGACCCAACACGAAAACCTACAAACTTTTAAGCAAGACAAATCGACAGACGGGATGGGAAGTTATCAGTGTGGGTCGCATTCCAGCTTCTTTTTTACAATTTTAATCAACATTTCAGAAGTAATGAAAGAGAGAAAGGACATAAGTATGTATACAAGTCGTCTAAATTTAAGCCGTTCTAAAATTATTTCCTCCAAACTGTCATCCGTTATCTTCTGTTCTTTTCCAATAAAATGTCAACTGTCCTTTGCTTTGTCCTTGTTACTTTTTTGTATATTGCAATTTTATGAGAAATTTAATTCTTGTATACGTTTTGGTACACCCTTTACAAGAGTATAACATTTTGTTAATATTGGATACCTTCAGAGGGCAGGTTTTCATCTACAATCTTCATTTTTATTTTTTATTACCTGTGTCAAAATGTCAAAAAAAAATGACAACTTTGCGGTACCTGCTACATACATTGTTTAGGGATGTTTTTCTTCATGAATAGCTTATATTACGAGTACTTAAAAAATGTCTGTAGCTTTCTCATAAAATAACCGATGTGAATTTGTGAAGCTTTTCACAAATGAAAATCTAAATCATTTTAATATTTGTTCGAAGTTCCATACATAATATTGATTGACATGGAATTGAATTCAACCATTAAACATTATGACAAAAAGTCTAAAAAAAAAAAAAAACAAATAAAACATTTTTGTTAATTTGACCGAAACTTTTAAATTTAAGCTGATTTTTGTCATCTCCTGCTTCATAGATTTTTAAATAATTTAAAAGTTGTTTGTTATAAATTTTTGCTTGCAAAAAAAAGTGAAAAGGCCTTTATTACCTTACTTGATTAAGATGTTTTTCGTTACGACGTAGTTCAAAAACCCTTACACCATGTCATAAGGCATTTGGAAGGGGAGGCAAGATAGGACATTGCGGGATTCCAAATACAGTTTAAGAGAAGGTTTAGATACGGCCTAGACTGATATATAGCTATTGTTGATGCCTTTCCATATTTGCAAGTTTGCAAGTCATTATTTAAAGAACTTCAGAAAGAATGCAATCAAAAATTGTGGAGACATTTGAAATGTTAAATCAATTTAGCAGCACACAGTCAATTGAATTCCTCAAAACATTTAACTAAATATATTAAACATAAAATCAATTAAGTTTGAAAACAATGCTTTCATAGTTTTCGAGATATTTGGAAGTCTTGTTTAGGTTTTTATGTTTGGTAAAAAAACTTACTTACTTACTTAAGGTGGCTCTATAGTCCTGTGTGAACAAGAGCCTCACATAAAAAACTTCTCCATCTAGCTCGGTCTCCAGTTGCTAAATGTCTCCAGTTGCGCACTCCAAATTGGGTGAGGTCAATTTCCAGTTGTACGCGCCCCTTCGTGCCCGAGCCATCTCAGTGGTTAAACTTTTATCCTTCTGGCTAAGTCTACGTTGCTGTACAGTCCGTAGAGCTCGTCGTTACATCTTCTCCTCCAATATTCGCAAAAGCCTTATTGGCATTACGCTAAGTTCTTACGATTATGGCAATGTCATCAGCATATGACAGACTTTTGAAAGATAGTGCCTCTAGTGTTGATGTGGGAGCTCTGTACTATTTGTTCAACAATTTTTGACATCGAAAAATCTTGTTAAATTGTTTCCAATTTTTATGGAGCTGCGCAAATTCTCCATGGTGGCTCTATACAGTTTGTCCCTGTAGATCAGTGTTTCCCAACCTTTTTTCTGCTATGTCCCACCGGAACCTTTCCAAAATCTTCATGTCCCCCTTACATTTTAAATATAGACCTCAACAATTTTGAACATACAAACATCTGAAAAGTTGAATAAAGAAATCCATAGAAAATAATTAAACACAGTAAGATTGTTTTCAAAACATATAATCTAAAACTGAAATTCAAGTAGTAAAAAATAATTTAATAGTAATGTATTGTTTAAATTTAGTGAGATCCTTGATGCTTGATGTCTTCTGCAAATGGATTTTATGTCAGGTTCAAGTTTAGACAGCTTCAATCTCAAGTCTCCTCGTTTTGTTATATCAAGACGATTTCTTTTTTTTATCAGCAAGTCATTTATCGCACTAAATCCGCATTCCGTTAAATATGAAGAAGGAAAAGGTAATAACAGTTCTCTAGCATATTTGGTTGTATTGGGGTATTTGATTTCGGTTTCTTTAGAAAGCCATGCCATGGTTCCTTTTATGTCGAATAAAGGTTTAATTGACTCATCATTTTGTATTTCAGCGAGTTCTTCTTGATATTGTACATTTGAAATATCAGAAAGATTCACTAGCATTGATTGGTTGCATCATCCAAGTTGGGAAATCAATTTCTTTCAAATCAAAAAATCTTTCTTTTAAATCAGCAGATAAATTTTTCAGATGATCGACAATTACATTTTTAGCGGTATCGGTTACTTCACATTTTTGGAGCCAAGGAAACTTTTCAAAATTTTTGTTGTAAATATATGTCTGACATAATTCAATAAAGGTAGCGAACCCAAATATCTTCGTTTTTGCTTCAACGAGAGTTTTATTTTTTCCTTGAAGTTGCTTATTTAATGTATTTAGTTTTTCGAAGATATCAGCTAAATAACTCACAAATGCTTTACCATCAATCGTCATCAGATTTTTCATTTCTGGTTTGTCGTTTAAAAAATCACTAAGAGTATCACAAAGTTCCATAAATCTGTTCAAGCAGTTCCCTTTGGGGAGCCATCTTACTTCAGTGTGAAGTATAAGTCTTACATAATCCTCATTTTGTTCTTCACAAAAAAGCTTAAAAAGACGTTCACATTTGGCACTTGCTTTAATAGAATTGATACACTTTATAACAGAATTTAGAACTTCATGCAGAACAGGTGAAATGTTTTTGGCTGCCAAGTTTTCCCTGTGAATAACATCTCATCTTTCATCAATTTTAAGCAACCATTTTTCTTCCCCATCATATTATTTTTCAGGGGTATATTATTGAATTCTAAGTAATCTTTAAGCCTACTAAATATATCTTTGGCAGTAGTGGTGCTTTCTGAAGATTTGCAGAACAGCATTTCTTCATGAAAATCACATTCGTCAATATATCTTACATAAGTTAAAAGTACGACCTCACTCTGTCTTAAAGTAGATTCATCCATTTGCAAAGAGAAATTTCTTGTTTTTAGTTTTTCAACGAGTTGCCTTTCAATATCCTCACTCATTTCATCTATTCTTCTGCAAACAGTATTGTTACTTAGTGGCATATTTTGAACGTCTTTGTCATCTTTTTCCAGAACTATCTTCAGAAATGTTGATATTGATGGTTTAATTAAATTCTCTCCTATGGTATGACTTTTTCCAGATTTAGCGATGAGTAAAGAAATTTGGTAACTTGCCTCAAGAATACGATTGATATTTCCATGTTGAGTAGTAAATATGGACTTAACTGTTCTTCTTTTTTCAAAATTTGCCTTCATAGTTTGGAAGAAACTCAAATTTGAATTTATATGGGCTTTATGTTTCGCCTTTAAATGTGCCTCAAGATGCCCTGGCTTCATTGATTCGTTGGTCAAGCATTGTTGGCATAAAAGACAAAAAGGGGAACGTTCATCATGAACAGCAGGTATGAAACCAAATTTTAAGTATTCCTCCGAATACTGCCGAATTTTTTTCTGGCTTGAACCACTCATTTCAATATGATCTATGGATCGAGGAAAAGAAATAAAATAATATATGTATGATCAAAATAAAAACGTTTATGTTTATATGTACCTATCTATGGGGAATAACCAGGCTGATAAATCAAAGTGACAGAAAACAACTGATTCATATTTGAAGGAAAGTGTCATTGATTGAAGTAAAGTTGGTAACAGTTGACAAAATTGATGAATTGATGCGTTCAGAAATATATTTTCAAGGGTGGAAACACAAGAACCATAGATTTTTCGGAGAGAAGTCTAATGCAGCATAATTTTGAATTGCCCCCTATAAAATCAAAGTGCCCCCCTGTGGGGCGTGGGCCCCACGTTGGGAAACACAATTTTTGAGAGTTTGATTTTCAAATTTGGGGATTCATTTCAGAATTCAATAAAGTCCTAATTTTGGGGGTTATTTCATTTGTTTGAATGTTTATTTCTTGGGGAGTTATTTCACGAAGCCACTTGCACTTACAACTAGAAAAAAATCGTCTGATCGCCCAGGCCTTTCAGCATCATGTAAAGCTTACCCACTCTTCAAAATTCTTCTCAAAATTGAAAAAAAACTACATAATTATTTAAGGAAAATGTCAACATTGCTCAGCATTTCATATAACTGAAACACTACCTTGTAATATAAAACTAGCTGACCCGGCGAACTTCGTACCGCCTAACATTCAATGAATGTCGTGTTACTTTTTAGCTGAACTAATTTAGGCTTTGATGAACGTAAAACAATGATAAAAAATAATATATTTACATATATATGTAGATAGAAACAAAAAAGTGTTTTATTTTGATGAATGATGGTGAAAACATACATACATACAGAATGAGAATAAAAATAAAAAATAATAATTAAGTACTTCAAACTCATGTCAGAAAAAAGTGATTGAAAACTATGTTTTGCAGATTGGGAAAAAAATAAAACTCGGATTAATTCATTAATAGGATTTTCATTCAAGCACTTTGTGGTAAACGACATTCTTTGTTTTTTGGTCAGGCGCAAGAACAAATAAAGCGGATGGTTTGCCGACACGTGAGCATGCCACGTACAATTGACCATGAGAAAAACATGCATTTTCTAGATTGAGGCCACAAATAGTCAAGGATTGGCCCTGTGATTTGTTGATCGTCATGGCGAAGGCAAGACGAATCGGGAATTGAATTCGTTTAAACTCAAAGGCCATATCCGTTGGGATCATCAGAATCCTTGGAATAAGAACTTCCTCATCTTTAAATTTTCCTTTAAGTATCGACGCGTGAATGACATTGTTCATCAATTTTCTTATCACCAAACGCGTTCCATTACACAGTTTTGGTTGGTTTAAATTTCTAAGCATGATGACTACCGAGCCAACTTTAAGTTTTGAATTGTGCGGTGGTAAACCAGGCACATCCAAGGAGTTTAAAAATTCAGTTGGATAATTAGTGGCTTCTTCTTCGTTTATTACACAGTCGATAGATTTGAATGAATACAGAGTACCTACAATTTGATTTTGAATTATAAAATTGAGATCATCTACATCTTTATTTTTAGCGGCCAAAATTGCTCGCTCACTTAACCATTTAGTATTTTTGTGGTTAGCAATGATATCCGGTAATACTTTGTTGATAAGCTCGTCTTTTGATGATACGAAGTTGCAAACATTTGGAGGAAATGAAATCAAACCGCTGGATTTGTCAACAGGAACACGGCCATTACCGATAGTCAGCAATTGCTTCGAGAAATCATCAGCAGATAGATCGTTCAACAATGCAACTCTCATATTTACAGACAGTTTAAGTTTCTTTACATATCGCCACAGATTTGATGCTTTTGAGGCAAGCGTTTATTTCGTTGGCAGCAGTAGATCTTGGAATGACTGGTAGTGTTTGTCGGAAATCGCCAGATAATAAAATCATTGCACCACCACTGTCAACTACGAAATCATTTCCTTTCACTTTAGTTGTGATAGTTCTACCATTATCATCGGGCGATCGACGCCGATACAATGGATAACCATCGTTGCCTGTAATGGTCTCTGCCGTCAATTTTCGTGGATACCGTTTGGAACACTTGCCGTCTATTATGCACGGTGATTGTCGGTTGTTAGTGCCACACGGTCCATGAATCATATTCGTGATTACAACATCATGTAGGTCTGGATCGGTTTCAGGAGCAGGAATCTCCGCACATATGATGTCATCTATTTGATTTAGCCGAATTCTTTCGACTAACCAAATCAGAATGTGAGCATGCGATAGGCCTCGTTTTTGCCATTCGATTGAATACATCCAGCATCGAGTATTCCCAAAGACGTGTTGCTTAACAATGTAATTCATTAGTGACCGAATGTTGTGCCTGAAAACACGTGCGGTGATGTCGTGTCGATCACTTGATGTTTGTCCGGGAAGCAGGAATTGAATAATTTCTATCCATTTCGGATTACATGTAAACGTAATGAATAGATCTGCTAATTGCATCGCGTAAATGGATATACTCTTCCGAACGGAATTTAGCTTGATTCAACTGAATGAAAGTCAGGCGCTCCGTTCCGATTTTAACGTACATGTCAACGCAATATTGTTGAAGCAGTCGACGAAATCGCAACAAATAATTGTCAGAATTTTCACGAATCATCAAACGATATGCGTAATAATTCATCGAACTAACCTTCTTGGTAGTTTCCTCACCTGAAGCAAATGCAATAAAAATTGTATTTTAGAACCCGTAATAGGTTAACGACTCTTACAGCTACTCTCTACTAAATGGATTAATCATTTTGATATTAAAGTCATATCCACCGCCTCCTTGCCAAAACATCAGCGGGTATTGTAACGCGTCATATGAACGGTGTGTTTCATATATTCTTTGTAGTTGCCCAGTATTGCGCCGTGTAAGTACAATATCACGTGTTTCCAAGTTTTCACCAACAAACAGGATTGCCACTTCATTGATTGTTGGAGCATTAAATGTGCGTTCATGTGTTCCAGCTGGTCTTTTATCTGCTCTGATCACAACTTTATAGTCATCACTTGGCATGCGCTCTAAAGCAGTCTTGACAGCCTGACCAATGCATGATGCTCATGAAGCATTTGCTGCAGATCTTGGAGAATTGCTCTTTTCATAGCTGTGTTGTTCTTCCATATTGCCCATGAAGTATATTTGCAAGAATTTATGCTGTGCATCTTCAATAAGTTGCAATGATCCAATGCGATGGCAATTTCATTGTTTTTAAGATGTATTCTGCTATTCGGGACGGAAACAAATCCAACAAATCAAAAACCATGGAAATCGGTCCAGCCGTTCTTGAGTTATAAGTGTTGTAACAAACACGACTTTCTTTTATATATATAGATTAATAGAGTCAAATGTAGAAATCCTATCTGCCCACCCAAACAATCAAATTTGAACTTCCACTCATCCAAAAAAATCCAAATTGATGTTAATACACTTTTTATTTCAATTTCTCTGTCTCGTTTTGGGTTTTTTCAATAATTTAATTCACAAAAAGCAATTTCTTTTCAAAAAAGAAGGCAGACAGCCATTTCACAAAAAAATGAAAATCATAAAATCCAATATGAATTTTGATTATACATTTTTGTTCCCTTCTTATTTTGATTACCTCCAGGATTCCAGCTCCTATTATGAATGAAATCTACACATTTTTATGGATTTTGATTCCAATAGTTCTGATTCTGATCGTAAATAACATGTGTTTATGTATATCACTAACTCGAAGCATTAATGATTTCTTATTATGACCTCTAATCATATGTGCTGTTTACTGCCAATCATAATTTAATCGATTTGATTCATGTTTTTTTTGTTTATAAAGTACAGGCACTCAAGGGGATATTAATACCCTTAACACGGTTACGGTTAAACACAGTGCGAGTATTAGGAAAATAGGGAAGGATTTAAGAGGAGATACCGGTGCACATTGGTCTTAAAATTTTGAATATTGAAATGGGAGGGGAAAACAGAGTTGGGTAAAGCATTCCACATTCTCGATGAGTGGTTAAAAAAAGAATTTCTATACTTAACAGTACGTCCGAAATTGAGCTCGAGGGTAAATTGATGAGCATTCCTAGAAGTGCGAGTATTACGGCTGAATTGTTTGAGGGGGGGAATGCAACTGGCTACTTCGGCAGAACATTGTTTGTAAAAGTATCTGTAAAACAACGAAAGGCATGAAACATTTCACCGGTGTTCGAGAGATGCAAATGTTTCGGTTTTAGTTCTATCGCCTATCATTTTCAAAGCTCTTTTTTGTATCCTATCTAAAAGGCTCAAACTTGTTTTAGGGGCTCCTGCCCAAAAATGCAAGTAATATTCAAGTTTTGGACGAACGAAGGCTTTGTAAATTACAGCCAGATCAGAAGGGGTGAAAAATTTCTTGCACCGTGTCGGAGAGATCCTAAGCACCTGGTAGCATATTTGGCAATATCAAATATGTGATCATTCCATAAAAGGTGATCTGTGATACACATACCGAGTACTGACAGTTGATTAGTTTCCTGGATGCAAGTGCCACTCATAGATAGCGGCATCGGGGGTATGTTACGCTTTTACGACAGGAGAGAGCATTAAGTTTTCGAAGCATTCAATTCTAAACGGTTTTTGATTCCCCGTTGGACGATGTTGTCAAGATCAGAATTTAATGAGCTTATCATACGCTGCCGTTGAAATTCCACATCCAAAGGACAAGGATGAGAATATGAAAAGCTGAGGGTAGTCGGCGAAACAGTTTAATAGATTAGAAGTGGTAGACAAAAGATCATTTATGAATATAAGGAAGAGAATCGGAGACAAAACGGAGCCCTGAGGGACACCAGCATTTATTTTATGAATTTCAAACTTCAATCCATCCAACACAACTTGTATTAACGTTTAGAAAGGTAATTTCTAATCCAACGAACAAGAGAGATTCATCAATACCAAAAGCACGCATTTTCGATAAGAGAGCTTGGTGCCAAACTCCATCAAATGCTTTGAAATGTGCTGTAAGTTAAACTTTGTTAAACTTGTTGCTTTTTAAACCAGTCACTCACTTACAAGACATAAATACAAAAAAAACACGGAAGCAAAAATGTTTCCTTTATTTCGAAAGCCATGACACTTTTCTATTTTCTACCTTTCAGCTTCGTAGGGACAATGCAAGGATACACCCAACGAAAAAATGACACTTACAACCAATAAACTGTTATTTGCTTTCTCTTTATTTACAAAGTTTGTCAGAGTCATGACATACACAAACGAAAAAAAAACTAGGACAACAACAAACATCAAAAACTCTTAAGTTTTGACCTGGCTAAGTCATGGAGCGTATCAAAATACATACAACAAAGTATAACAAAAGTTGCGCTTCAAACGTCAAAAACAACTTGCAAAAGTTGGATATAAGTTTAGTACCATAGCTCCTTCAAAATACGGATCGTAAGTATGAATATACAACAACAACAAAAAAAACCATCTGTGTGAACTCAGTCATTCCAATTTTACTCACCAACGAACGTTCATCGCTCGTCCTTCCTCTGGATGACCGGACAACGACGACGACGACGAACGGAAGGTTATAAAATATTAACAAAATAATACAAAAATGTGGGGGTGGATACTTGAATAGTTTTTTGGGTATGTACGCTCCTAGCCCTAGGTGAGATGCCTTTTTCACCCTTAACAACACTACACTACACACTTCTCAACTACTAACGGAAACAAAAAAAAATTTATAAATTGCACTTGTTTATTTATTTTGGTCTTATTTTGGTCATGTTCACTCGCAGTGGGGACTTCAAAACTGCTCTGCTAGTAACATACTCGCATACACCCGCTACCATCACATAGCAATTGTGTCAAAGTAAGAAAACAAAAATGATGATGAATTTTATAATCATAGGTACATATATTTTTCCAGTGAAAGAACACTAAACATTTATTTTTGGAAGGCAACGGCCTAGTCACTGATAAAGCTTCAGTGAGCATGGTTAGTAGAAAGATGGGGGACCATCTCGAAACCTACCGCGTGCTGTTGTCATGTGTTCTTCCTGTATGTTGTTCTCTCTCCTCTGTCCTTCTGTCTTGTACTAATGTCTTGGGTTGTTATCACCTTATATAGTCTAGTCGCTCAAGGTGCTGTGTTCTCTACTCTGTACATTTATGTGCTGAGTAGTGTGAAATGTAACGTAATGTATTTATTTTTGGAAACAAACATTTGCAGACGTAATTTTTAGATTTCTTTAGAAAACTTCTTAACATTCTAATAGTTGTATAATTTTTGTAATAGATGTATTCTTGGAATCTGTAATTTGGGTAGGATTTTGGATATATCAACAGAATTTTAACAAAAAAAAAGAGGCTGGGACGCGACCCACACTGATAACTTCCCATCCCGTCTATCGATTTGTCTTGCTTAAAAGTTTGTCTAAATGTATCAATTCTTACCAAATTTGCGTTCTATTTTTTGTAGATTTTATTTTTTTTATGAAAAAATGGACTGTTGGATTTTTATAAAAAAATTACTGAATATAAAAAACAATATTTTCTGTGAAATAAAATAAGTTTGAAGCCAATATTTTAAATTTTTGAAAAGCTATTTGAGTCGAAAATAAATTTTTACCAACTTTTATTAATTTTTTTGTTTAGGTTTTTTTTTTTTTTTTAAAAACTGTCAAGTCGATTTTTCTCAAAATTTTTCCTAATGTTGAAAACAATATTTCTTATAATTTAAAATTAGTTAGAAGCCATAATCTCAGATTTTTGAAAAGATATTTCAGCCGAAAATCAATTTTTACCAACTTTTGTTAAATTTTTTTTTCGGTTTTTAATTTTTTGTAAAAAAACTGTCAATTCGATTTTTTTCAAAATTTTACTGAATGTTGAAAACAATAGTTTTTGAAAGATAAAAGTAGTTTAAAGCCAATATCTCAAAGTCTTGAAAAGATATTTGATTCAAAACTCAATTTTTACCAACTTTTATTTTATTTTTTTTAGGTTATTATTTTTTGTAAAAAAACTGTCAATTCGATTTTTCTCAAAATTTTATCAGATGTCAAAAACATTATTCTTCATTGCTCAAAATTGTTTTGGAAATGAAATCATATTTTAGTCGTAAAATTTTCGAAGTGACAAATTTTTTTTTTCAGTTTTTTTGATTTATAAAAAAAACCGTTAATTGAATTTTTTTCCAAAAATATAATTGTTTTGTATTACGTTACAATATATATTATAAAATTTAATTCAAGTCTCTAGAATCATTGGTTCATGAGATATTTAGGGTTAACCAAAATTTTCACCTTTTTTTTAAACTGCTATGGTAAAAAAAACCACCCACGAAATTTTCTTGAGAGCCCTTTCTGCATCTTTCTGCCTTATTATCTGTATAACAAAATTTATTTAAGTCGAAATCTCTTTTGGTTCTTGAGCTATGGACGACGTAAAAAACGTCGCGAACGTACGGACGTACGTACACACGCACGCACAGACATCTTTCTAAAAATCTTTTATTTCGACTCTAGGGACCTTGAAACGTCGAGAAATGTCAAAATTTTCAATTTGTCAAATCGGACCCATTACAATAACTTCCTATGGGAAGTTAAAAAAAATTGATCAAAGGATCAAGGTTGGATCAAGTTGGAAAGAATACAGAAAAACCGACATTTTAAAAACTCAAAAAAGAGAAATTCAGAAGATGTAAGAAAATTTTCCAGCCCCGGGAAGTTGTCCTCTTTTTTTTTGTTTCTATGCTTTTATTGATCTTCATGCATTAAATGCTGAAATTTAGTTTCATAAAAAAGGAGCCAAGGTGTGGCGGTTATACAAAAATCTTGAGAAATTAGTCTGCCTTAAGAAGCAATGTCTTTCTTGCCAAGTTGTTAATTTACGAAGGTATTAATTTATTGATAAAAGTGTGATATTGAACAACTATTACCTACCCAATCAAATAATTGTTATCTACAATTTAATATAAACATTTTCAACACTTAATACAATGTGAATAATAAAAAAACTTGTCAAAAAAACTTCATTTAATTTTGGCTACTAATTGATAAGGAGTTTGACATTTCAAGCCCGAAAATATTTGATATCCAGCTACTGGACTTTAGTCATTCGAGATCTTAAGATTTTAAATTGTATGTCTTTTTAAATATCGGATTGGAAGTTATTGTAAACGTTGAAATTTTTTCGACGTTTCAAAGTTTCTAGCATCTAGATCCAAGGTCATCAAGAAAAAATTTTAAACTCTATGGAACCATTTTTAATAAAATCCGAATTATAGAATTTATATGTGAACTACTGTTGTTTTTGGTTTTAAAAATAATTAAAAAACGGTCAACGCAAATTTGCTAAAAATTGATTTTCTAATCGAATATCTTAAAAAGAAATTATTGTAAAATTAACATATTCTTATATATCGACACTTTGATCGCTCGGGAGAGGGTTTTGCTACTCAATTGCTTTCTTAGCCCAAAGAAACAGCGGTTAGCAAGAGTTATTCTTCGTTTGATCTCAGCGCTGGTTTTGTTTTCTGTGCTCATAGCGGAACCAGGGGCGATTCCTCATAGTCAGCGGGCTTAGCGGCGGCGCTAAATCAAGAATTTTAGAATTAATCTTATTTTGTAATATGAATATTATTTGGTAATTGATTTACAAACCAACTCAACAGTTGACCATTATGTTAAAAAATTCGGTTGTAGTTACATTACTTGCATCTTGCAATCAAAGTGACTTTTCTTCAAATAATTTTCATTTCATGCAATACAACTCTCATACAATATCAAATCTATCTTGAAACATTGGGCTTGGGCATCGCAAAAGTTTGCGCTATCAAATTTCATACATTCTACACATGCAGATAAATACACACAATCAAATAAAAGCCTGTACAAATAAGAAGAAGGGTAAGCGCAAAAAAAGCGATAACCAGACGAAGTATGAAGGTACACATCAAAGACACACAACACAACAGAGAGGAAGACCAGGCCCGACCAAGAGTTTGATGTCTTCTCTCTTTATACTTCATATGGACTATGAAAGAAAGAACAACACTGACGAATCGAACATGATCGTCGAACACGGCAACTATTTATACATCATACCTTAACTCGTTTTTAAAAGCAGAAAATTGTGCGAGGTTATTTATTTACCTATATTCAAATAAGGTTTGCTAGCGAACTTGCTTGACCCTACTCTACAAGAATATAGTGAGCAATGCATGTTCGTGGGTTAGCACGGCTTTTAGCAATTATACTGATTTTTGATGCCGATGTGTAAGGAAAAGAAAATAGCTAAGGCGTTGGAGTTTAGGAGGATTATTCAAATGTTTAATAGGAAGTAGTTTTTATTTGGAAGTGACTTAAGAAAGTGCATTTTAATGTCTATTGTTTTGTTAGATAAATATTAAATGTGTTATGATCAATATGTTTTGTATGTAAATATATTTTATTGTAATTACATACTATTAATATAATTCCACACCAATTCAAACATGGTAGAGGCTAGTCGTAAGAAATTATTTTATTTGATTTCCTTAGAAATGGAAAATAAATTTTCAAAAAATAAAAATTAAATTTATTCATAGCTTTCGAAAAAAAAACAAATATTTAGTCAAAAAATCAGTTTGAAGTGTGATTTTTAAAAATGTTTATAAAGTCCATATATTTGTTCATTTAGAATTCGTTATTCTTATTAATTTTAAAAAAAATTAAAACTATAAGACTTTGAATTGAAAACTACCAGAGCTAAAAAAAAAAATTAAATAAGAGAACATTACGACTTTTGCAGCTGCCTTTGATCAATTTCAATCTTTTGCAATTAAAAAAAATAATAAAAAATTGTATAAGGTTTAATTTTCAAATTTTAGTTAACAAAAAATTCAATTTGACTTCTAAGTCATGGAATTGCATAATTCTATGACTAGCTAAGAATAAGGTTTTATGCTATGAGATAATTCGTTGTAAACAGAGTCCTCTTTGCTTGTTTAAAAATAGATACTTTATTTTCATGATCTTGGTGTCACAATGGGAACTTTTATTTTGGTAGGAATTAAAATGGAATCTCAAATATTTCTCAAGCAAAGACCATAATTCAAACATTATTAGAGAAACCATTTTCAACAATATCGTTTTCGGAGAAGCTAATAATGGGCGTTCTACATATTTAAAATGAACACACAAGTATAGAAACAGGGAGTATGCTCGAACCTTTAGCGAAAATCAATATTTAATATATGTATAATATTACCAATAGCTATTTGGTAGTGAGAATAACAAAAAATTATTTTGTTGACCTTGTTTGCTTTTTTCCGGTATCTCTTTCGCATGGAGTTCCTCGGATGTGGACAATAGGAACACTCTAACCACACTTCAGAGAAAACAAAAGCTAAGTGCCTCCCATTTGCAATATGTAATTAAATTAGCTACCTTTGGTCAGACTAGGAAAGACGAAGCTTTAAGTGTTATTCTTGAAAACATATCCTTAACTTATAGAAGAAAGTAGCTAACCCTGAGATCATGAGCAGGAATCGCCACTTAGCGGAACCTAAGTAGACGAAGTCCTTAACTACCTCAAAGTCACGTCTGTCGGTGGGTGACGTTTTCTTCGAGATGTCGGTGTTGTAGGCCCTCCATTTTTTCGGCGGTTTTCTTATATACAAAATACAAAACTTCAAAGTTATATTATCTCATTAAAAACATTGCTTTTAACATTTAATAATATTTGTAAATAATTTCAATTGAATTTTTTTTACAGAAATAAAAACCTACAAAATATTACTGCATATTGGTAAAAATTGCATACCTTGAACAAAATTAGGGTATTGGTTTAAAACTTATTTTATTTCATCCAAAATATTGTTGTTAACTTTCATTAAAATAACAAAAATCAATTGACAGTTTAAATACGAAATTAAATCCTAACAAAAATGCCGTACTAAATAAGTTTGACGTCTCAAATATTTCGACAAAAAGCAACTTATCCTCGAATTCAATAACATGAAAGCATCAGTGTTTACTTTATTACAAATATGTATTTTCGATACTTAAGTATGAGATATAAAGCATTTAAAGGGATGAGTGGAGGGTAAGGTCCAATTTTATCAAAGGAAAATTCACAATCTAGAATTTTTGGACGAGATCCAACGGTCATTATTGTAGATGAAAGAAACTGAATCATTACAAGATGTAATCTTTAAGGATTTGTCACTTTCTGTAGTATGCCTTAAAAATAAAAATTCATATATTTAGCATTTAAGGACATTTCACAAGATATGTAAATTGTTCTTCTTAGTATGAAAAAACTAAAACCTGCACCCAAACTAGGTATATTATAGTTTCAACCAAATTGAATTTAAAAGCAAATTAAAACATCCTTAAGGTTTCTTTAAGAAAACACACACATACATACCATTTAGAGAAAGCACACTTATATCGAATTATATCTCTTGAACCAAAGATTCAACCTGTTTCCAAAAAATACAATACAATATCTGTAGTTTCGATATCCTTTCATCCATGAGATAAATATTTATGCCAAACTATAGTTGAAAATTCAGAAGCAGATGGTGTTTTCTTCCAGCTTATTAGGTTAAGGTACAAATTACATACATACGAGTACTCGTATATACTAAATTGTATGTTCACTATTCTCCAAATTATATTAGGTTAGGTAATACCCTCCTCCGTAAAATGTGTGCCAGGCCAAATTACACAAAATATAATGAAATCAAATAACCATAAGGTTCTATTCTCAAAGTAGGTATAGGTTAGGTAAAATTATCTAAATGAAAAAAGAAGAAAAAGAAAAAACTAAAGAAACAATCTTTATCCTTACAAACAATGCCAATGCTCTCTGCCATTGCCAATATAATATGTAACGTTAATAATAAGCATACATTTGTTTCTCCCTCGATGAACATTAAAGAATAAAATATGGCTCATAGAGTTCTTTTTTCTGTTTGCACAGACGACAACGACAACCGACGACGACGATGCTATGGTCCCATCAGCTTATTACTCTCTGTACTCAATTTAACCCATTTCATTATAAGGACTCCCTTGGTTCATGTCAGAAATCATCAACCAAAACAGAAATATCAAAAGAGAGAAAAGGGACTATGGAAAGGAGTCGAAGGGAGGAAGAGACAAACACCAACAACAACAACAACAACAACAAAAAACATCCAATCTTCTATATATTAAAACTCAACATAATACACACAATCAGCTTTAGCATCCAGAATTCAAGATTTTCATTTCAGCCAATTTCACATCACATCCTTATAGTTCCTATATCCCTACTATAGGTTAACGTTAAGGTACACAAAGCATTTAGCTTCAGAAGACTGAAGACAGAAGAAAAGCAGCAGCTATTTCCGGAATCCTGTGTCTCAAAAGCAATGCACACACAATAAGAGCCAAAGAAAAGAAAAGCAAGAAAACCATCAACGCTCTTACGCAAATTATAATCTCAACTTGGGAGTCGTTTTTGTTGATCCTTAAGCCCCAACATACAATATACATACCTACACCCCTACATCCTTACATCCTTACATCCTTACACCTACCCCATACGCAGAGGGCTGGAAGTGGAACCTTAAATGCTTAAATGTGCTAACAACCAAATAGGGCCTTTTGAAATGTACATAAACCAAACCATCTCATATAGTATACCTATACATAATTCCTGTGTGTGTGATGGCTGCTGATGATGGGAACTCTTCGTCTTCGTCCTTACAGAGAAAAGGAAGAGTCTCGTTTTCGTTTTGGTTTTCGTTCCCGTCTTGGTTTTCATCGGATGAAAAGACAAATGGAAGACTCTCTGTGAGCTGTGTGCGGTGTGTGTGTGAATTTAAACGTAAAGTTCCAATCGTTTAATCAAACTTCAAAGTGTTTCCAAGAGATTTCTTCATGTAAACTGATAATTGATGTCAGTGGGATGAGGGATGAGGGATAAAGAATGAGGAATGAAGAATAAGGAATGAGAATTAAGAAGGATGAGTTAGTAAAAGGTTTCCTTCCATTCGATAAAGAGAGACGAGACGAGTCAAGAAGGGCAGGTGAAGTTTGCTCGACAAACTTTTTGGGTTTTGTTTTCGTTCTCGTTTTTCCCCAGCTTGAGGGTTTGTTGGCTTCTGCCATCCTGTTAACATGTAGAAAATTAGGACATGACAAACAATGGACTTCTTTTATGATGTTATGTTGTTGGTTGCTTTGGATGGAGTTGAATCTACTCTACATTCTACTACACTTTATACAACAACCAGTGAACTTTCATCCCCCGTTTAAAGTCAGTGAGCTTCGGGTGTGCCCTTGTTCACCTACATCACTCCAACCCCCAAACTTTTCAGGTTCACCCGAACAAAATTCGACATCAAACAAGTTAAAAAATAAAAATACGAAACAAAAAACATAAAGAAAAGCATTTCACGGGCTTCACGACTCGGCTACAGCAGAACACAGATCGAGGCATCTGCCATTATATCGCTAACCCTGTTTTTTAGTTGGTTTGTGTTTTTTTGGAAAGCCCAGGCATAAAGCGGGCAGGTACGAGAAGCGAGAGTACAATGTACAGAAGGTACATATAGGTTGGCGAGGTGATATGATGGTACCTAAGTAAGGTAACATTGGACTTATTTAATCGATAAATCCAGGTATATCTGTGTGTTGTTCTTAGCCAAGTTTTGGTGGAGCAATAGAATAGTGTAAAACAGAGAGAAGAAGAAAAAAGAACTATGTTCCAAGGGTAGGTATAGGTTTAAGGACTTTTTTTCGTTTTTTTTGGTGGGATGAATTTATCTGGCATATAGGTACATAGTTTCTTTTTCAAAAACGGTGAAAACGATAAAAATGAATTTATTTCTCTTTTGAAATATTGTAATTTATCAAAGTGCTCTCCTATATAATGCAAGCGAATAATAATTTAAATTTTTCTTAAGAACTTTTACTTAAAATAGACAAAAAAGTAACAAAATTGAAAGATATTATAAAGTTATTCGATACGTAAAAATTGGAAATGTTTTTCTATGAATACAATGAGGAAGAAAATGTATCATTATTAAAAAACTTTTCAGCGAACAAATGTATGTGACTATAATATCGGGTGATTTTTTAAGAGCTTGAGAACTTTAAAAAAAAAAAAAAACGCATAAAATTTGCAAAATCTCATCGATTCTTTATTTGAAACGTTAGATTGGTCCATGACATTTACTTTTTGAAGATAATTTCATTTAAATGTTGACCGCGGCTGCGTCTTAGGTGGTCCATTCGGAAAGTCCAATTTTGGGTAACTTTTTCGAGCATTTCGGCCGGAATAGCCCGAATTTCTTCGGAAATGTTGTCTTCCAAAGCTGGAATAGTTGCTGGCTTATTTGTGTAGACTTTAGACTTGACGTAGCCCCACAAAAAATAGTCTAAAGGCGTCAAATCGCATGATCTTGGTGGCCAACTTACCGGTCCATTCCTTGAGATGAATTGTTCTCCGAAGTTTTCCCTCAAAATGGCCATAGAATCGCGAGCTGTGTGGCATGTAGCGCCATCTTGTTGAAACCACATGTCAACCAAGTTCAGTTCTTCCATTTTTGGCAACACAAAGTTTGTTAACATTGAACGATAGCGATCGCCATTCACCGTAACGTTGCGTCCAACAGCATCTTTGAAAAAATACGGTCCAATGATTCCACCAGCGTACAAACCACACCAAACAGTGCATTTTTCGGGATGCATGGGCAGTTCTTGAACGGCTTCTGGTTGCTCTTCACTCCAAATGCGGCAATTTTGCTTATTTACGTAGCCATTCAACCAGAAATGAGCCTCATCGCTGAACAAAATTTGTCGATAAAAAAGCGCGAAACACATTTCGAACCGAACACTGATTTTGGTAATAAAATTCAATGATTTGCAAGCGTTGCTCGTTAGTAAGTCTATTCATGATGAAATGTCAAAGCATACTGAGCATCTTTCTCTTTGACACCATGTCTGAAATCCCGCGTGATCTGGCAAATACTAATGCATGAAAATCCTAACCTCAAAAAAATCACCCATTAGTAATATGTAGATTTAGTTCATAAAATATTTCAATGCAGATTTAATTAAAATGTTATTTCCAAAATACTATTTCCCGATAGATAGACTTTGTGTGGCAGAGTAAGCCACTTTATTAGTTAAATTTGTTGGCTACAAAAACAGTCCTTGATATTAGAAAACATTAATTTTTAATTTTCTGGACTACCTATGAATGTAATTTTTAGTTACAACGGCTTCCCTAATAGGTATTAAGAAAAGATAATTTCTTTCATTCGTGCCCTTTTAAATAATTGACAATTTTCTAAGGATGTTCTTGTAATCGATCTGATTTGTCGAATTATAAATTTTGACATTCCTCGACGTGTCAAGGTCTCTAGAACCTAAATCAGAAGTTTTAGATAGATGTCTGTCTGATGGGGTTTTGACTAAAATAAATAACTTCCTTTGTGTATCTGAAGTGCACATTGAATTCCATTTCCAGGTTGCTTTTGTAGACGTGTGGTTTTCAAAGAAGAAAAAAAACGCATATAGTTTAATGTTATGCCCAGGAATTAAAGTTTATTATGAAGATTAGAGTTTGCCATTATGCTTTTTAAATGATTTTGGGCAAGTGGCAGCCGCCGCTAAAATAAATAAATTAGGTGGCGCAACAGTCCTTTGAGAAATAGGGCCTAGTGATTTACAACTTTCAAACATTCCTGTGTGCAAGTAATGTATTCAGAAATGGACGGGACCAACAGTTTTAAACCGAATCTGAACGGATAATTTGAGAAAGCACTTTTCATGAGAAGGATTACTTTTGGATGATTTGTCAATTCCTTGTGGCAGTATGTTACTTACTTACTGAAGGTGGCGCTACAGTCCGGGGCGGACCTGGGCCTCAAACAACATGCGTTTCCAGCCAGCTCGATCCCTATCTAGCTGTCTAGAATTTCCATGCCAAGTTGGTTGAGGTCTTCACGCTTTGATCTTCCAATTATGTCAATATCATCTGCGTATCCGAGTAATTGGATTTACCTTTGTAAGATTGTGTCTCTAGTGTTGACGGTTGAGTTTTGCACAATTCTTTCCAGAACGATATTGAAGAAGTCGCATGACAGTGCATCGCCTTGTCTAAAACCATTTTTGACATCAAATGCATCGGTGAGATATTTTCTGACCTTGATAGAGCAGCGTGCATTTTCCATTGTCATTGTACACAAACGGATAAGTTTAACAAGGATGCCAAAACTAGACATTGCTCTGTAGAGATCTTTCTTATAGATGCTGTCATACGCGGCCTTAAAATCGATAAAGAGATGGTGGGTATCGATTTGAAGTTTATGGGTTTTTTCCAAGATTTGCGGTAATTTGACTATTTGGTCAATGGTGGCGCGCCGCGCCGCCGCCCCGCTAGCTCGAGTAAATTTCGGACGGGAGTTTCCTAAAATCAATTGATTCTTTCATTGTGTTAGCTCAAACCGAACCATAATTTTGATAATTAATTTAAACGATTTCTGACGTTACTCAAGAGTAAAGGACTATTCACATGAGAGTGACCAAATGACCGACGAAAACGAATTAATGAATAAATGTAATTTTAAACAATAAACAATTGAAGTTTTAGTTAATCTTAAGGTTATAATAATAATTTGTTTTTTCATTGTCACCATAAGAGAAATTTAAGAAAACAAAATGTTCGTCGCGAATTGCAGTCTAAAGTAATATTCACATGAGCAAGACCAATGACCAACGAATGAACGAATATTCGTCGATTTTGACATTTCTTTCATATGAGAGTTTTTAATTCGTCGCGAATAAAGTTTGACAGCCGAACACCATTCACCACCGAAACCAAAACAAGAATGATTTTTTTAGGTTAAGTACGCGCGATTATTTTATTCGTTGCGAGTGTGGATAATGTGGAACGCGAATAAAGTTTGACAGTTCGTATCAACTAAAATTTTTTTCGCGACGAATAAATTTGTTTTCTTAAATTTATTAATATATGATATTGAAAAGTAAAAGTATGCATCATAAATCAAATAGAAACTATATTGCTATCGTTTTGTTAAGAATTTGTGTGGAAATATGTCTTCAAACGTATATAAACTCACATTTTGTAATTCATTCGTCGTTCGTTGGTCGCGCTCATGTGAATACTACTTAATTGTAACGAATTGTCAAACTCAATTCGCGTTCCACATACGATCCACATTTCAACGACTAACATGTTTGTGAGCTTCTTAACCTACAAATTTCATTCTAGTCTTTGTTGTGCCTCTGTAAAAGCTTGGTCAATCAAACAGCAGTCTGGCGAGACGGAAAACAATACTACCCGTCGCGTGCCCTGTACTCTATTGAATTATACGTTGTTGTTTTAACAGAACGCGGTCAAGGCTACCGGTCAGAAATGAAACGCGACGGTCAAAATGAAATTGTAGATTTTTTCAAATAACGTGACTCGACGGCAAACGCAAAAAAAAAGCAAAAATATGCTCATATTCGCTTTTACTCTTCATATTTTTACTGTTCACTGTTTACGGAGAACTTAAATTCTTAATGAAAATTCTAAATTTTTGCTGTTTAAAAAGAATAATGGAAGTTATTGGATTGATTTCCTGAAATATTTTTTGTCGTAGTTGATTACAAAAGCAAAGAAGAAAAGGAGTTGCCTTTGACTTTTAAAACTGGGTCAATAGAACGCTGAAAGCTGACCGTTTTCTGTTTGACGTACCAGAATGCAGAGGGCAGTGGCGGCGCGTATTGATATTCTGTTTGACCAGGACTTAATGACAAGTCATTTGTAGGAAATGTCATAATGGACGAAAATTCGTTCAATCGTTGTTCGCGAATACTTTGCTCTTACAAATGTGGATCGTATTTGGAACCCAAATTGAGTTTGACAGTTCGTTACAATCAAATTGCTACTCAGGATGAACAATTGGTTTTCTTAAATTTCTCTTATTTTAGCAATGAAAAGATAATTCAATTACCTCAAGATTAACTTAAGCTGTGTTTCGTTCAATCGTTGATCACGATTATTTCATTCGTTAAATTGAAGATCGTATGTGGAACCCAAACTGAGCTCGACTGTTGATTGCAATCAGATTGCAACTCGCGACAAGCAATTGGTTTTCTTAAATTTCTCTTATTTTGGCAATGAAAAAGTTAATTCCACCTTTTTATTAACAACTTGCACAAAATTTAAGGTTTTTATATTGTTTAAATTTACATTTATTCATACATTCGTCGGTTGTTGGTCGCTCTGATTTGTATAGTCCTATTTATTATGAAATGGGAAACCAAACTCCGACAAAAAGTATTGCCAGATTGAAAAACACACGTCTAAAAGAAGCGCCCGTTACTATATGAACATGTCACATGTCCAAATAAAAATTTGGATCCGATCTTTACATTTTGTGTTCGATGTTTAATTTTTAATAATCATCAGCTTAATGCCCAAGTAGAAATTAATTCCTAATTACGCGTTTTATCAATTTTTTATTTAATTCAACAATTGTATCTCTTCACACATAGACTACAGGATGAAGACATTAAAAGAATTGTTTTTTAATAATATACTAACAAATTATAGGTATACAAAATTAATCAAAACTATATTTTTATCTTTGATTCACTTATAAAAATATTATCAGCCTTAGTAAGTATTTAAAAAATTTAAGATCTGGTTCTCTGAAATCAACATTGTAAATGGTGTCCCAAAATTAACGCAAGATTTGAATTTGCCGCCATTTTTGCAGTGAAGTGTTGGCAACCCTGAAAAAAAAAACAATTTGACAGCTAACAGTATAGGGTTATTAAAAATGGAGCGTTACACGAGAGAACAACGTGTCTTCATTATTAAAGAATGGATTATTGAACATCAACAAATGGACCCTGATTTTTCGAGCAAAATCATCCTAAGCGATGAAGCACATTTTCATCTTGATGGCTTTGTCAATCGCCAAAATTGCGGCATTTGGGGTTCGGAGAACCCAAATGTGATTGTCGAAAAACAAATGCATCCACAACGCGTGACTGTATGGTGTGGATTTTGGGCTGGAGGCATAATTGGGCCATATTTTTTTGAGAATGATGCTGGTCAAGCAGTGACTGTTACTGGTACTCGATATCGCGACATGATTACACAGTTCTTTCTGCCAAAATTGGATGATATTGATGTGTCCAATATGTGGTTTCAACAAGACAGTGCCACATGTCATACAGCCCGTGAAACAATTCAATTACTGCATGAGACATTTCCAGGTCGTGTACTCTCTCGTTTCGGTGATCAAAATTGGCTTCCTAGATCGTGTGATTTAACACCATTAGACTTCTTTTTATGGGGTTATTTGAAATCACAAGTCTATGTCAACAAGCCCACAACCACCCGTGCATTAAAGGAGGAGATTCAATGAATGGTCATGGAAAATTTCAACAAAAGAGTGCGCATGTGCATGCAAAGCCGTGGAGGCCATTTGTCCTCATTCCGCCCGAAGCTTTTCTCTATTTAGACAATCGAGGGCTGATACAGGATAGGGAGGCGGTTCCGCTAATCTACTACGTCAGCCGTAAAACTGTAGATAGGCGACTCCTTTACAGTCGAGACGTCCTCACACTGGACGGAGCCGAGTGCCTTCGGTTCAGTAGGACTGTTTCCGATAGGGACCGAAGAGATAGGGTGAGGCAGGAGAACCAGTTTTGGTGGCTTCAAATTGAGAATGTCATTTAAAGTTGTCTAGGGCGTTTGGTCTTGGCCGGCTTACATAGGTTTAAGGATTAGGTTAGGGACAGTCAGGGTGGCACCAAAAAAAATTATATTTAAAAAAAAAAAACACAAAAAAAAACACAAAAAAAACTAAAAAAAAAAAACAAAAAAACACAAAAAAAAAAAGCTTACTGTGGCTGTTCTAGTTTTTAAGTAGTTTTTAAGTAGTTTTAAGTATTTTTAAGTAGTATTATTGGTTTTGGTTAGTTTTAAGTAGCTTAAGTATTATAATGGGTTTCGGTTTTGTTTTATTTAGTTTTAAGTTTTATATAAAATAAAAAATAATGATAAAGATACCAAGTTTTTTTTTTTTAATTTTCTTGGTTTTAGATTAAGTTCTTGTTATTTAGTATTAAAATTGTTCTTAGGCCGAAAGGCAGTAGATATAAGATAATGGATTAACTTAGAGCACCCGCATAGGGCCAGTAAGATATTTTTTAAGTTTTTGAAATTTAAGCTAGTATTTAAACATGTATTTAATTCAATTGTCTTCTTATATTAAAATAAAAAAACGACTTTAAAACACTCTCAAAAAAAAAAAAAAAAAAAAAAAAAAGGCCATTTGTCCGATGTGTTATTCCATACATAACCCTATCCTATGTACTTTACGAGTCAATAAAAATATAACTATCAAAAGACTAAAAACGGCGTTTTCTATTTAATTCAAATCTTGCGTTAATTTTGGGACACCCTTTATATGCTTGGCCAACACAGTTGCTAAAAAAGTAGATTTTTTTAGAAATTTTTCAAAAAAATGTATCGAGATTACAGAAACGTGACAGCTAACAATAATTCTGTTGATACGATTTATTTCAGCCGTGCATCATTCTTGCGATGACAACTTCCTTTTTTTTTAGGGTGCATGCCAAACCTTAAAGTTCCTGTAATTTGTCTTATAAGACAATAATTTTGTAATAATAAAAAACAAAGCTAAAGAAATACGTATGATCTTCGCTAAAACAAAAATCAATTTTCCGAAAGTTCTGGGGTGACCTTAATAATTTTTCTTTCCTAAATTTTTCTTTAAATTTTTATCTGCACCTAGAAATGAAAACATTATTCTTTAAGAAAACGCACTTTTCACAACTTGACACATCTTTATATCCACTCCTTTTATTCGTTTTTGTTGTCAAAGTATCACACATTATATTTAACCTCTAGATGTTATGGCCATAAAGACCATCTGCTCGGTTTTTATTTGATGACATGAACATGAACTACACATATACACAACTGAACTGTACCTAACCAAATTTATATTATACCAGTACGATGTTCTCATATTACTCACCATTTTGGTGAAGAAAAACAAAAACTTTAAATACATTAACACAACACAATGACAATAACAAATTTCAAAAGTTACATATATGTACAACGGTTATACAATCCCTCTGGACATTTTTTGTTGTTATTGTTTTTGTTGTTTTGTGGCAAAGGCCAAAAAGGACACGATACTCATTATGGGCTGACTTTGTTGGTTCTCAAGGCTTTCCAAGGGCGCACACATTAATCCTAATCGTGCCGGTACATGCTACAATTATTTTATTATTATTGTCGTCGCATGACATGTCACAAAATGGCATCATTCGAAGAAATGTTCATAAAACTTTAATAGGAAGACAACCCTGGAATATGTAATATGTCTGCTATTGTCAAAGTCAGATGTTTTGTTGAATATAGATTTTGGTATAATATTCATCAAAAGTGTCATCACCTTGACATTTATAATAACAAAAAATTAATGAGTAAACAAGTTACAAGAAGATTAAAGGCCCTTTTTATCATATTCAAGAAAATGGCGCCTAATTCATCATTGTTTTTGTTCCATTCTGTCACTTTTTATTCTTTGAGGTGATTCATTTTGACGTCTCATCAATTCATTTCACTTCCGACAATTCGAGATGAAATGAAATAATGTCATAATGATTCAACTCAAAAGAGTCAGATGTAAACTCGGTCTTATTAAATAGGAAGTCACCGAAACCGCCATTAAAGTGTTGGTACCTGCAATCATTATGACAAGTGGAATTTTTCTTCGGCCTATATCCAAAGTTTGACCAACATCACGGCCTTTGACCATAAACGTAACTACCACATCCATTAAATTGTATAGAAAAATAAATTGAGTCTAAGAGAGATACTTTTCGGATAAGAAAAAAAAAAATAAAGCTACAGCTCCCAGGCTAGGCCAGGATGTTGACAAAAGGACGTCTAAAAATATGAGCAAAGTATATGTATGTATATGCACGAAGATGACTACGACAACGACTACGACGAGGGCGATGATGACGTTTTAGATATATATTTACATATATACAGTTATAACCTATAACAAATTGTTAGACACATAGTATGTTGTATCTTGTGTGTAGATACGCGTATAAATTGAGTTACGGCGCCGGAGAAATTGCAAATTATGTGAGAATATAATATTAAATTGAGCTGTTTCTAAGGAAGACAACTGTATTTATTTCTTTTATTTTCTGTCCTATAAAGTTAAGCTATTTCTATGGCAAAAAAGCTTTTACTGAGATCATATAAGATATAGTGGGTAAGGTATATATGTATATTTTGTAAGAAGAAAATTTTAATGGAATTCTTTATTCAAAAGAAAAATAAAGAAGACAATGCCTTGAGTTTGCAGATCGTATTAACAATATTTTTTCGTTAGATATATTTTTTATGATGATTCGTTGAAGTTATTAAAAATTGTACAGGCAGGTATACAATATACATACTATGTGGATATTGCATTACATTTGATGGAAGAAATTAAATTTTGACACTTTTGAGGTGAATATAAAGACGTCAAACTTCAAAACCTTTTCATAGACACATTTTTAATTAACCATCATCGTAAGATTGTGTAGCCATGTGGAAGAGTTATTGACATTTTTCTTAGGTATTGAGAAAATTATTTAAAGACTTACACAAAATGTTTATTTTACTCGTATGTCAAAAATTTGTAATCTCATTAAAACAAATTAAGGTAAACATCAGTGGTTGACTATGGCGTATACGCACTTTTCTTATTGGTGTACATTGTAGTCATGCTTCAACTGCATTGCAAGCTTCAAAAGGTACCACGTTGCGAATTGATCTTCGTTTTGATAATCTTCTATAGAGTCTTCATTTGTCACATTTTTGAACCAATAGAATTATTCATGCAAAATTATTTTCTTTGGCTTTGGTGGTGGGGCTCTTCCATATTATTGTTTGTGGTCTGAGGTTACAAATGTTTTGTTTCGTTAAAACTTTCTTTGATTTTTAGCCTAAAGAGATTTCTTTGTAGATATAAGTGGTTTTTTTTTAACTAAAAGCTTGTTAACCAAAAAAGATTATTTTTGCTCGACTTTTTTTAAACAGAACAAAAAGTCTTGACGAATTAAGTCAGTTGTACCACTACAAATGTATATGTATGTTGCTTCTAGTCATTGCAGTGTTTAATTTTTGTATTTAAAAAAAGAGTATTTTTAAGAAAAATCATTATTTCATTGATAATTAAAAACTTTAACAGCCAAATAGTTGCAGTACAAAAATCTTTTTATTCAATTTATCATGACCAATACAAACAGCTCAAACGGTACTAAGCTGTCTTTTTTAAAAATAATAGCCGCTCTTCGGATTCCGGCCATGAAAAAAATATATCATGGATCTGTACACCAATCCATTTACCGTAAAAGTTGCAGCAGTCCCATTGCTAAATAAGTAAAGTTTAATCATAGCACTATTTAGCCAAAAACTGAACCAAACAGTATTACGTTAGGGATGTAATCATTCTTTGATTTTCCAGGCCTTAAATACAATTATTGTGCATATTTATGTAGCTTCCGGAGTTTAATAATCACTGAACATTTTTTGATGAAAATCCAGATCATTTTAATGTATATATTTCAAGGACCAATCGGTGAACATAAGACCAGCTTGAGTTATTGGGTTTAATGAACTTTAAAATTTGTATGACCTAAGTTTTTATAAAAAATAGGATGATATTGTAATGTCGTTTGTAGAATACCTACAATTAAAAGGCTTGAAGAAAAATCGACAAACCTGGATTTTCGGTAATACTATACACGGGCTAGAGCAATATTCTTCGTTCATCTTGGGCCTAAAATGTTTCACTATTGCCGTCCTAGAAGGATGACCCAAATTTTTTTTTTGAAAACTGTAAGCATTTTGATAGTAAATTAAAAAAGAGGCTGGGATGCGACCCACACTGATAACTTCCCATCTTGTCTGTCGATTTGTCTTGCTTAAAAGTTTGTCTATATGTGTCAATTTTTACCAAATTTGCGTACTATTTTTTGTAGATTTTATTTTTTTATGAAAAAACGGACTGTTGGATTTTTATATCGAATGATATATGAATATCGAAAACAATATTTCTGTGAAATAAAATAAGTTTAAAGCCAATATTTGTAATTTTTGAAAAGCTATTTGAGTCGAAAGTAAATTTTTACCAAATTTTGTTAAATTTTTTTTAGGTTTTTAATTTTTTGTACAAAAGCTGTCAATTTGATTTTTTTCAAAATTTTACTGAATGTTGACAACAATATTTTTTGAAAGATTAAAGTAGTTTAAAGCCAATATCTCAAAGTTTTGAAAAGATATTTGAGTCGAAAATCAATTTTTACCAACTTTTATTACTTTTTTTTAGGTTTTTATTTTTTCTTTTAAAACTGTCAATTCGATTTTTCTTAACATTTTTTAGAATGTTGAAAACAATATTTCTTATAAGAAAAAAAAGTTTGAAGCCTTAATCTCAAGTTTTTGAAAAGATATTTTCGTCGAAATTCATTTTTTACCAACTATGAGTACATTTTTTTTAGGATTTTATTTTTTATAAAAAAAACTGTCAATTAAATTTTTCTCAAAATTTTATCAGATGTCAAAAACATTATTCTTCGTTGCATAAATTGTTTTCGAGATGCAATCATATTTTGGTCGTAAAATTTTCGAGGTGACAAATTTTTTTTTCAGTTTTTTTTTATTTATAAAAAAAACCGTTAATTGGATTTTTTTCCAAAAATATAATTGTTTTGTATTACATTACAATATATATTATAAAACTTAATTCAAGTCTCTAGCATCATTGGTTCATGAGATATTTAGGGTTAACCAAAATTGTCACCTTTTTTTTAAACTGCTATGGTCAAAAAACCACCCACGCAATTTTCTTGAGAGCCCTTTCTGCAACTTTCTGCCTTATTATTTATCTACATAACAAAATTTATTTGAAGTCGATATCTCTTCTGGCTCTTGAGCTATGGACGACGAAAATAACATCGCGAACGTACGGACGTACAGACGTACGTACACACGCACGCACAGACTTCTTTTTAAAAATCTTTTATTTCGACTCTAAGAACCTTGAAACGTCGAGAAATGTAAAAATTTTCATTATTTGTATTGTACTATAAGTACTAGAATGTCAGCTTGTTAGACTGTAAAAATTTTCAATTTGACAAATCGGACCCATTACAATAACTTCCTATGGGAAGTTAAAAAAGAAGGCTGGGATGCGACCCACACTGATAACTTCCCATTTCCATTATTTGAAGTCAATATCTTTCTTTGTTCTTCTAATTCTTGAATCGAAAACCAAATCTTATTTATAGGTTCTCGTGTTTTGTTAAAAAAGTTGTCAGTTGAATTTTTCTAAAAGATTAACTAAAAATTACCAACAATATTTTTCACATATGAAATATTCAAAATTCAAAATCTATTTTTGTAAACAAGATTTTCAGTAGAAACCCAATTTTTACAAATTTTAGTAGCATCTCATGATAGTTTTTTTATCTTATACTACTAGCAAACCCGGCGAACTCCGTTTCGCCACCAGATGGCTTCGTTTTTTGTAACATTTCGTTTGGGGATTAAAAGATGAATACAAATTATTTTTTTTGTTTCATATTTGAAAAGGAAAATTTTTATTTTATTTCACAACAGTAATGAATTCATTTGGATTACAAAAATGAAGTGTAATTTAGTTGAATTTCTCTAAGTAAATAATGAAAGTGAATCCAAAGTAAATACTGAATCGAAGCGTTATACTTGTCTGCAAATTATCCCTTTCATTGAAGTACTCTTTGGTAAACCAATTTTTTGTTTTTTTGGTTGACGTTAACACAAACAAAGCGGATGGTTTCCCAACTCGTGAACACGCAACGTATAGCTGCCATTGTGAAAAACAATGATTTTCTAAATTTATCCCGCAAACACTAAGCGATTGGCCTTGCGACTTGTTAATTATTATTGTCATTGCGAACTCAAGGCGAACTGGAAATTGCAATCGTTTGAAGTCAAACGGGAGATCAGTCTTAATCATTAGTATTCAAGGAATACATACATTTTCAGCTGCGTACTTTCCGTTAATAATGGTTGCCTCAATCAAATTCGGCATAAGTCTTTTCACCGCAAGTCGAGTACCGTTGCAAAGTCTCGGTGGATTCAAATTACGCAATATCATAATAACTGAACCACCTTTGAGTTGCAAGTTATGTGGTGGCCGCCAAAGATGTTATTACTTCGCAAAATGTGCAGTACGACCGCCATCTAGAAGAGTTGCCGCAATTCCAGATGATGCTAACGCCAAACCTATGTCACATCTTGATCGAATAGTGGCCAAAATCAATGAAATGACAAATGTTTTCCCTGTTCCTCCAGGTGCGTCCAGGAAGAATAGACCACCAGTATTTTTGTCCACCGCTTGCATTAATGTTTGGTATACTTTCAGCAACGGCACATTATTTCGAACGAAAAAAAATGCAGCTCTCGATTTAATTTTTGGTTCAATGCATCGTGCATGTCGAATTTGGCGCAATCATTCCTACTTCAATCAGTAGCTTGTTTGCAATAGTCAAGCATTGATCCTCAATCAGAATCATTATTTCATTGTAGATGTCATCGGTTATTTGCATGTCGGGATTATTCGTAAGCGAAGTAAGATATCTTCATATATGTCGTCTTTGTATTTGTTCCATAACTGAATTGGTTGTGAAGGGAAACATGTGGTTATGATAATTGCGAACAGCGTTCGTATTTGGTATGCGTTTGATGAAACAACTGAATCCGCAAGTGATAAATCCCAATGAAAATCGTTCTCCAGCAAACCCAATAGTTGACATTCACAGTTTTCAAATGCGCAAATGATTTTGGTCCTCGTACATTTGCCAACAGCAGTCGCAAAAAAAACATTCATCATTTCTAGGATGAACAGTGTACATGCGACCTAGCGCATCAGTGGAAAACACCACTTGCGCAGCACAATCCAACCGTTTCTCTCTTGAACTTTAACGCATTGCAATATCGGCATACAGTCGTCATTGGTCCAATATCTAAATTGTCATCATCACTGTAGTCCGCAGTGGGGTCATATTGGAATGCCAAGCGATTGTATGATGCCATTTTGGACATTTTCTCTTAATATATTTTGTCTTTCTTCGCTTAAGTTCTGTGAATACACTTGTTGATTAAAAAAAAAAAGATATCTGATTTTTTCAAATTAATTAATTATAACAAATTTGCTCAGAAAGTGTAATACATAATTTTATATATGTATATGGATTTGGGGTAAACCAAAATTTTCACTTTTTTTTTAAATACTCTATGATAAAAAAAAAACACTCATTAAATTTTTTTAAAAGTCGTTTTTGCATTTTTGTCTTGTTATCTTTAGAACAAACGTTATTTGAAGTTGATATCTCTGACGTTTCTAGAAATATGGTTGACTAAAAAAGGTTCCCAAAAGTAAGCTTTGGTTTAGAATATAGGGCCCTTTGAAACGTCAAAAAATTTTAATTTTAATTAATTTAATTAATTTTTTCAATTCCACAAATCGGAACTTTTACAATAGCATTCTATAGGAAACTAAATGGAGTTCACCGCTTTTCTGTTGAAATTTTTCCTGAATTTTGTCTGCTATAAACCTCACGAAGCCCGAGACCTTTCCAACGAATATAAAACCGTGGAAATCGGTTCGTGTGTTCTGGAGTTATAGCGTCAGGAAGGAAAACCCGACTTATTTGTATATACATATGTAGTAGATAAACAAATACATATTAGATTTTTCTAAGAAAATTTAGCACAGTATGAAATCATTTTGAAGTCAATACCTTCAAATATTCACGAGATATCGAGAATCGAATATCTATTTTTACCTATTTTGCAGACTTTAATTGTTATGAACAAACTGACTGTTGGGTTTTTATTAAAATTTTTCTTAGTGTCGAAAACAATATTTTCTTAAGACGAAATTAGTTTCAAGCAATTTTATAATTATTGAAAGGATATTTGAGTCGTTTGCTGATGTACGTCCGGGATTCTTGTTTTCGTAGGATATATTTCAAGAACCATTAAAGAGATCAGCTTAAAATAAATGTTGCTGTACCGATAATAACATCAAAAGATGCAAAAATGACTTTCAATAAAATTGAGCTTGTGTTTTTTTACTAAAGCAATTTAAAAAGTTTTAAAAATTCTTAAAATATGTTACGGTGCAATAAATCGTGTTACTTTAATTTAATGAAAAAAATGGAATTATGTAATAGTTTTTCTTGAAAAAAAAGTAAAAACCACACAAATTACTTCTAAAAATTGGAAAATATTGATTTTCCGCTCAAAGATCTTGTTAAATATTAAAAAAAAGAGGCTGAGATGCGACCCACACTGATAACTTCCCATCCCGTCTGTCGATTTGTCTTGCTTAAAATTTCATCTATATGTATAAATTTTTACCAAATTACTATTTTTTGAAGATTTAATTTTATTGAGTATCGAAAATAATATTTTCTGTGAAATAAAATAAGTTTGAAGCCAATATTTTTAATTTTTGAAAAGCTATTTGAGTCGAAAGTAAATTTTTACCAAGTTTTAGTATTGTTTTTTTGGTAGAATTTTATTTTTTTGTAAAAAACAACTGTCAATTCGATTTTTCTTAAAATTTTATCGAACGTTGAAAACAATATTTCCTATAAGATAAAATTAGTTTGAACCCAATGTCTCAAAGTTTTGAAAAGATATTTAAGTCGAAAAACAATTTTTGTTAATTTTGTTTAGGTTTTTTGATTTTTTGTAAAAAAAAAACTGTCAATTTGATTTTTTTCAAAATTTTACTGAATGTTGACAACAATATTTTTTGAAAGATAAAAGTAGTTTAAAGCCAATATCTCAAAGTCTTGAAAAGATATTTGTGTCGAAAGTCAATTTTTACCAAGTTTTATTAATTTTTTTTTAGGTTTTTTTTTTTTGTAAAAAAACTGTCAATTCGATTTTTTTCAAAATTTTTCCGAATGTTGAAAATAATATTTCTTATAAGATAAAATAAGTTTGAAGCCATAATCTCAAGTTTTTGAAAAGATATTTTTTATAAAAAAAAAACTGTCAATTAGATTTTTCTCAAAATTTTATCAGATGATAAAAACATCATTCTTCGTTGCACAAAATTGTTTTGGAGATGAAATCATATTTTAGTCGTAAAATTTTCGAGGTGAAATTTTTTTTTCAGTTTTTTTGATTTATATTTAATAATGCGTTCAATTTTACCTCATACAAATTATTGTTTTTTAAAAATAAAATTAATTGTTATAGTAAAAACATACAAAAATACTCCTGAAAACTGGTAAAAATTGGTTTTAAATTGAACATCATCAGAATATGTATTTTAAAAATATGTAGTTTAGAAGACAACAAACAAAACATTCTATTATAAATTTTTTAAAATTGATTTTCAACTAAAATATAAGATTAACTGGAATAGACATTGAAATCAAACTTGATTAATCATATACAAAACATTTTTAACTTCCCATAGGAAGTAATTATAATCCGATTTGTCAAATTGAAAATTTTGACATTTCTCGACATTTCAAGGTCCCTAGAGTCAAAATAAAAGATTCTTAGAGAGATATCTGTGCGTGCGTGTGTAGGTAAGTTTTCGAAGCTTTTTTCGTCGTACATAGCTCAAGAACAAGTAGAGGTATCGACTTAAAATAAATTTTGTTATACAGATAATAATTCAGAAAGCTGCAAAAAGGACTCTCAAAAAAATTGAGTTATTGATTTTTTTACCATAGCAATTTAAAAAAAAGGTGAACATTTTGGTTAACCCAAAATATCTCACAAACCAATAACGCTAGAGACTTGAATTAAATTTTTATTGTAAAGTGATACCAAACAAATATATTTTTGGAAGAAAAATCTAATTAACGGTATTTTTATAAATCAAAAAAACTGAAAAAAAATTTGTCAATTTTACGAACAAAAAATTGTTTTGTCTCCAAATCACTATTTGGTAAGATTTTGAGAAAATTCTAATTGACGGTTTTTTTTTACAAAAAATAAAAACCTGAAAAGAAATTAATAAAGGTAGAAATAGATTTTCGACTCAAATATCTCTTCAATAGTTAAAATTATGGCTTCCAACTAATTTTATCCTACAATAAATATTGTTTTTAATATTCGGTAAAATTTTAAGAAAAATCGAATTTACAGTTTTTATACAAAAAATAAAAACCTAAAAAAATAATAAAAGTTGGTAAAAATTTACTTTCGACCCAAATATCTTTTGAAAAAATTGAGATATTAGTTTTAAATTTATTTTATGTTATAGAAAATATTATTTTCAACATTCAGTTAAATTTTGAGAAAAATTAAATTGATAATTTTTTAATGAACTTTTGAGAAAAATTGAAACCAGTTTTTTTTTAGTAATAACCTAAAAAAAAATATTAAAACTTGGTAAATATATACTTTCGAATCAAATATCTTTTCAAAATTTAAAAATATTGGCTTCAAACTATTTTTATCTCAACCAAAATATTTTTTTCGACATACAATACATTTTTTATATAAATCCAAAATTCAGTTTTTTCATAAAAATAAATAAAATCTACAAAAAATAGTACCTACGCAAAATTGGTAAAAATTCATGTTCGGCTTTCGATATCTCGTGAATAATGGAAGACATTGACTTTAAATTAATTTCATTCATATAATTTGTATTTGTTAATACAAGAAATAAAAACATTTAAGAAATGCTACTAAAATTGGTAAAAATTGGGTTTCGACTAAAAATCTCGTTAGCTAAATTATATTTTGAAATCAAACTGTTTCATCATATGCAAAATATTATTGTTAACAAAAAAATATTATAATATATTATAAATAGCAAAATATTATAATTAACTAATTCAACTGACTCCTTTTTTAACAAAACACATCAGAAAACGTGATATCAATTACTGATATACGCAATACGAATCTTCTCAGATAGTCAAGCTTACAGAAAATCATTGGACTCTTACTCAAGAAACTCAATGAGGGTCCGAAATTGTCGATCATATCTTGTGGAGATGGCAGAACAGTTCAACATTCAACTCATTTGGGTGCTAGGTCATAGAGACATTGCAAGAAAAAGCATTGCTGACGAACTTGCAAAAAATTGAATAATTGTACCTTTGTTGGACAACAAATCTATCATCAGAGTACCCTTAGCTACTTGTAAGCTTATGCACGCTACCATAAAGAAAGCAAACTACAGATGGAAAAATACCATCACTTTTCTGTCAACTAAACTAATTTTGTCAATGCTTGATACTTAACGCTCAAATCTTTTGGAAGATGGCACATAAGCTCAGTTATATGTGTCCTTAAAGGACAATGCCTAAAAGGAAGATATGCTTTTTCACTGACTTGGACCTCCATTTTGCAGACGCTACATCGACGAAGAAGAAAAGAAGACAATATCTCTTCTTCTAGGTATGTTCATATTCAACCCTATCACAAAGACGAATACTCCACTTAGGAGACTTTTAATACAATTAAATTCTGACATTTATTGTCTCAAACACTTTCATAGATAGTATCAATTGGTTTTAACGAACATACACACCTAGTGTTGTCTTTTACCATATTGTCAATAGCCACCTTAACCTATGTATGTCGAGCTCTTAAGTCAAAATCAATAAATCCTCATATCCATAAGTTAAAACTCCCTGAGGTCGAATTCAATATATTGAACTCATGTAATCGCTCCAATTCCAAACATTTTCAAAATCAAAAAAAAAAAACTACCGACATCATTCTAACCAAAAACAAAAATAAAATGAAAAATTGACTTAGAAAAGTTATTCCCAAAATGACGACAAAATGTGTTATAAATTTTCCATTCTAACCTCGCAAATAAAACATTTCCATTTTCCATCTTCCGCCCGCCATTCTGGTGCACCAAAGTGCACATAAATTCAAATTTATTACACAAATTTCCACCAAAAGTATACAAAATACCAAAATACCAAAAAACAAAAACCATGGTAACCATCATCATTCGCCATTTGTAATCGAAATGCATTTCACATTTTTGGTTTGTAAGTTGACAACCTGCAAATTGCAAATGGGATTCGCACATTTAAGCTCAAAAGGACCATGCAAAATAAATGCATGTTTGTGTAGGGTAGTTATACCCAACGAGTTCTAACTGTATGGTATTATAATTTACAAGGGGAAAGGTTAGGTAAGGTATACACAGCGAGCGTTTGAAAGTGCCACACATCAGTTTGAACTTTAACCATCCTGGAACTGGAAATGTTTAGTATGGTTTGGCAGTGGGAGGAGTGGAAATTAAGAGTGAGTCCTGCAACTACAGTTATCCATATCTACTATTATATATCAAAGAGGGCGGAAGTCCTTTCCTCATTTTGCAGGGTATACTCGTATATGCACATTGAAGATCATTGCATCTTTATAACGCCTCCGTTTCATATGCAAATTGACACATAACCTATGCAAGGATAATTACTCATGTTGGCTTTGCCTTTCATCTAACATCCTCCTATAATAAGAGAGGGAGCAGAGAAATGGAAAGGAAAAAGGGGTAAAGCATCAGCATCAAAGGATATAATATGTAGTTGCTACTATATCCGTATAAAACGAAATAAACTTCATTAAGACGTCACGTCAGATTTATATGCTCCAATTCTTGATTCCTAGGCAAAACTCACATTAACCTAACAGAGAGGGAGATGGAATGGAGAGATAATCATCAGTCGTTGGATATGATGATGCTTTGGGTTCGGATTCAGATTCGGATTTGAATTTGAATTCTGATACCATATATATATGGACGTATCCTTGGAAAAAGATATAAATAGAGACATCCCATTTGGTAACAATTTATTCAAATTAGGTCAAATAAGACTGACGTAATGTTGCATTAATAAAATTCAGTTATGAGTTACGTGTGTGTTCTAGAAGTTTCACTTTATCGTCGTCGTTTCGTAGTCATCGTCGTATAATATGAAACGTGCTCCTTGCTGGAGGAGCAGACAGCGTATAGTCAAAGTAGCTCTATGCAACACCACGTCCACGTCGTCGTCGTCATGCCACTCCATACTCAACTATAACACCCCATTTACAATTCAATTCACCCGGAAGTGTACGTGCGGCAGCATGAGGCAAATAGGCTGTCAGTGAGGCAGTGATAGAGGCAGTTGAGGTGCCTCTCAAACATCGTCGTTAACCGTCATCGTCATCGTCAACGCCAATTGACGACGACGACAACGACGAACGGGGTCGTTATGAAGAAGCCTTGAACTGAGGTTGGTTGTGCGGTGTGGCATAAAAATGCTCTCTTACTCTTGGCCAATATTGAATTGCTTCCGTTCCAACTATAAGTAGAGTTATCCGCTCCTCTCCCCTCTTCTTTCCACATACCACCATTACTCTTCTGGGCTGTAATAAGGCTTTTTCTGGCTTACTATGGGAAAAACAGCCTTTTATGGAAAATGATGGAAGCATATTAAACAGGAGTTAATTTTAGTTGGTGCAATAGTTTACCTCGCTTTCACTTAAGAAAAAAAGGAACAAAAAAGAAAACGGAAAACATTTTAAAAGTGCAAAGCAAAAGTGTGGTCAATGTTTTGGAATTTAAGTACAAAACCACAAAACATCATGTACTTGGAAGGTCATTCCACAAAAATGACGACGAGAGCTTATTTAAAAACAAGTAAAATACCTTATTTTTGATGAAGCTAATTTTGGAAAGAAAGAACAAGTCTAAAGCAAGTAGGTAAATTATCACATTCTAGAGTGTGGGCTTGAAATAATTATACAAAATTGATATTTTTAAATATTTTTTAAAAATAAAACACTTAAGTACTTAAAGGAAGACCTCGAAAAAATAGAATTTACATAAATTCCTTTAATTATTCAATGTGGCGTTTTTCTTCTTTTGCTAGGAAATAATTTTTTTGATGGTCGCTGTGGCGTATGTGGAACTTTTTTTTGTACACAGGGACAAGTCAAAAAAGAGAAACCTCAGTTGAATTTGAATTTTAATTAACAATTGTTTACTTTAAGGGCATGTGTAAAGTAACCTTCAATGTTGAAATAGAATTAAAAAGGTATGGTTAATTTTTTGAATGCACGGCATTTAAGAAAGAATTTTGTTATGAAATTGTGTAGAACAAAAATGTTTGTATGAAAATAGTTTTCCAATAAAAAGAGTTCTTACTGCGACCTCAAAATTCTGGAAGAGTTCAGTAGAAACCTGGACTATCAGCCAGTGATCTGCTCTTCTAGCATTTTGCGAAAGCAAATTTAACAGTTCTTACCAAAGTGTGCGAAAGGGTTCCACACCAACGAGCTGTGCGAGGTATGGTCCACATATTGGCTTAACAACTTGGAAAAGGCATGAGATGATATACCCATGCCCAAAAATGTGTGTATTAAAGTCACCCCAACTTTAACTTAGTATGACCGAGGGCCCAACATAAAGTATTAACGATATAAAATCACTCTAAGAATATTTTTATAACTTTCATTTTAATTATAGACTTGGCTATCGACTTTCTTCAACACGGCAGAAAGTAGTTTTTCCTCAACCGAAATCGAGCGCATGTAGGGACTCGGTAATGCGAGAAATTTCACACGATTTCCCAGAGAGTCTTGGCTTGAATAGGTTCGACGGATAAGAGCTGAACTAATTCACTGAGCTACTGGGTGAGCGCATCACCTCGTTAACGAGATCGCGTGCCATGAACGATACCTGGCTCCTCGGTCACACACCACAGCCTTATGGACGGAGAAAGTTGCGGGACCGAGACAGACCGTTCACCACGCATAAGATCAGAGAGGATTGCCTGAGGACAAGAAGCCGGAAGGGTCAAAATCGCCATTATGATGGCACTTTTTGGATTGGGTTCGAACCGTCAAGACAGTTGGAAAGTCGTGTGAAGGAAATTTTTTAAGAATTAGTTAACCAAATTTTTTTAATAGTTTTTTAAGTTCTTTTTTGTGTTGAAGATTTTGCTGTGGAGCAAAAATTGAGGAAGAACTATTATATGTAGGTGTTGTGGGAATTTCAAGTCCAAAAGCTAGGTATAGTTTTTTTAAAGAATATTGTTGTTTTTTTCTTTTTTCCTCCTTTTCTTTGTCTGAAAATGAAATACTCGTACTGCGGGACTTGTTTACTGTTTATGATTTTTTTTGTCGAAATAATTTTCTTGGAGTGATTTTTTTTATTGGTTGTGTTTTACCAAAGATTGTCTAATAATTTCCATACATTTTTTTACCATACATTTGCATCGAGATTTGACCTTCTGTCAATCTCAAAATCTCAACTTGTATTTTTTTGTCATAAAAGATCCTGGTTTTTAATCCCGGCTACGGTCAAGGTTTTCCAGGCAATAAAAGATAATTTTAATTTCTCATCTGGAAAACAAAACCACTCTTTTATTTCTTAACTTTCTTTGAAGACTAATTTTTTCAGCTTTTGGTTTTGGTAAACTTCCATTAAAAAGTTTTCTGGCGCCCAATATAATCAATACGACTTGGTGAAATTCACCTCTTCGTATTTCGATATCATTTTAATATCAATTTTATTTACTTTTATTGATCACCTTGATCAATAAAATAATTACCTAATAAAAACCCTCCCTTAAGGCTGAGCTACCGTGCTGGCAAAACCGACTGACGTTTCTCGTAAATTGTCAAAATAATTCTCGCGGCACATCGGTGGTATGCAATTTGATTTAGTTTAATTTAAAAACAATTAAAAAGAATTTAAGTCGCGTTCGGTCTTCGACAATATTGGACTCGAACATTTTTGTTTAATGATATTCGTGTATATTCAGTCCGTCGGGTCGGTCGAGTTGGGGAAAAATTTGTAACACATGGCTTAGTCCGATAAATAAAACTGAATTTGACAGCTTGGTTTTGAGAGACGATGGGTTTTTCTTTATTTTATTAGTATAAATATACAATTTTTGAAAACTCGTTAGTGACCGATTCCGATCATCTCCACGAGAGATAATCATACACAAGCAATATTGGAGAGCTCATGCAGATTTGTATACTGGAGACAAAGCACTATAAAAAATTTGTCAAATTTGTCGCCTGCAAAAGCCCAGATCGTCGATTTACTAATTTTGAGTGATTATTTACAGAACCAATCCACTTCCACACTGCGAATAGTAATTTTTAAAGCACTTTCGGAAAAGGGATGCTATCAAACTGTCAAAGTTTAAAGTTCTCTTTTGAAAGCCCTTTTTGCGATAAAAATTGTCCATACAACCAATCACCTTTTATTATTGATATTGTAATGGATACATAATTTACTCACATAATTTACTTTAATGTGCCAACCGAATTTTTTTTACCAACTTTTCTGAAAAGCCGAAATGATATTTTGTCCAAAATAAATTTTTTATCAGAACTTAAAAAAAATATTTTAGATTAAACAAAATATTTTCTTCAACGACAAAGTTACATTTTTTTTACAAACAGAACAATACTTTTTTAAAAGATTAAGTTGTGCTTAATTCGAATCTTATCTTTAAGTGTTTCTATGATGATGTTTGTTTTTAAAAAATGCCTCTTCAAAAATGCTACAGACTAAAACAAAAACGGGGTTCCCTTAACAATAAATTATACAGTTTTAATATTTTTATATCTTGCTTAGTTTCTGGAAATTCTGGTTAGTTATGACTTATAATCCTTCAGGTGACTCTATATGAAATTTTAATCAAGCCATTAATTATATGCTTTCATACTTAGTTTTGAAAAATACGTTTTTGAGATTTTAACTATCGGCTCAAGTTTTAAAAATTATTCAAAATAACCTTAACTTAACCTTAAAATAACGGGCACTCAAGGGATTATTAATACCCTTAACATGTTTAAAATTCAAAAACAGTGCGAGCTTTAAGAAAATAGGGAAATATTAAAGAGGAGATACCTACGCACATATTGGTGTTAAAGTTTTCAATATCAAAATTCTCCACATTCTCGATGTGTGGTTAAAAAAAGAATCTCTATACTTGACAGTGCGTCTGAAATTGAGCTTAAGGCTAAACTAATTTGCATTCCTAGAAGTACGAGTACTACGGTTGAATTGTTTGAGGGGGGGGGATGCAACTGGATAATTCGACAGAACACCGTTTATAGAAATATTAGTAGAATAACGAAAAGCATGAAACATTATCAACTTTTTTTAATTTTTTGTAAAAAAAACTGTCAATTTCCGAATGTTAAAAACAATATTTCATAGAAGATAAAATTAGTTTAAAGCCAATATCTTAAAGTTTTGAAAAGATATTTAAGTCCAAAATCAAATTTACCAACTTTTGTTAATTTTTTTTTTGAGGTTTTTAATTTTTTTTAAAAAAAATGTGTATTCGATTTTTCTCAAAATTTTACCGGATGTTGAAAACGTGATTCTTCGTTGCACAAAATTGTTTTGGAGATAAAATCATTTTTTGTTCGTAAAGTTTTCGACGGTGACAAATAATTTTGTTCAGTTTTTTTGATTTATAAAAAAAAACGTTAGTTGGAATTTTTTCCAAAAAATATATTTGTTGGGTATCACATTGCAATATATAATATAAAATTTAATTCAAGTTTCTAGCGTTATTGGTTCGTGAGATATTTTGGGTTAACCAAAATGTTCACCTTTTTTTCAAATTGCTATGGTAAAAAAAACACCCCGCAATTTTCTTGAGAGCCCTTTCTGCATCTTTCTGCATTATAATCTGTTTAACAAAATTTATTTGAAGTCGATATCTCTACTTGTTCTTGAGCTATATACGACGAATAAAGCTTCGCAAACGTACGGACGTACGAACGTACATACATACATACATACATACGTACACACGCACGCACAGACATCTTTATGGACCTTGAAACGTCGAGAAATGTCAAAATTTTCAATTCGACAAATCGGACCGATTACAATAACTTCCTATGGAAAGTTAAAAATGATATTGACTGCAATTTCAATTTCATATTTTGTAAAACATTGTTTTTAAAATTTGGTTTTCGAAAAATTGATTTTCAAGTCGAATGCCTTGAGAACAAATAGAGGTTTAGACATAAAACTTATTCCTCTCATTAAAAATACTCGTTAAAGAATTGTGTTGCGTATTTAAATCATTCTGTTAACAACGAATAATTTATCTTAGTTATACCTACATATATAACATTCATTAGCGTGCTGATCACTTAAGTATAACAATTCTATTAGAATTTTTATTTATTTTCTCAATGTTCATAAGCTGTTTTAAAACTTTAAACTCATCTTTCAGTCAAAAACTTTTGCAACCTTTCAATTAATTTTAAAAATAATATTTTATTGACAGTTTTTTTAACAAAAATATTGATGATCTTAAAAAAAGCCACACTAAATTCTTTAAACTTCATTCTTTTGCAAGGCCTTTCAAAATTATACATTTTATACTTTATTAAATTTTTTCTTGTCACTTCAAAAACATAATATTCATCTATTTTTATCACAAATAATACATGTTCATAACTCTTCGCATTCCATCATCAACTGTCAATCATCTCAAACATAAATGTCAAATTACAAACCTCCTTACATGTCAAAAAAAAGAAAAATAATATCAACTTTAAATCTCATAATATATTGATTTTTCCCCCTGTCATAATTCTTAATTTGATAAATTTAAAAATCATAGAGTCATACATTAATCCTCACATTCAACAAAAATTTATATAGAAGAAAAAAGAATCTACCATCGCCTAAAATAACTGTCATTTTTATATCAAAACGATAAGCTTTTATAACCACCACATGATTTGATAAAACTTTTATTCCTCTTTTCTCGGCTAAAAAACATACAAACTTAATAATAAAAATAAAAATCAAATTCTTTTCATGTGACAGTGGGATTTGAACGAAAAACACATAAATCTTCTCAAGAATAATTACACTCCTTTTTTTATTTTTATTTTTTATTTGAAAAAATTTTATATCCTTGTTTGCCAATTTTGTTTTTTTTTACGACCAATCTTTTCATTGCATGGTTGGGTTATATCCTGAATCATTTTTGCTTTTCTGTTCAAGCTTCCTTTTTGTATGTTCCATTCCTGGATGTTATTGGTAATTTGTCATTTGTTTGAGATTTTTATCAACGACACGGTGGAATTTATATTCATCCTGTGTGAGGAGAGTTTTGAAGATAGAAAGAGTGAGATGGAGAGGCAAGAATAAAAGACTTTATCAGGATATATCCATGCAGGGCTGGTGTATGAATTTATTTTTTGAAGAATGTAAGTTCGTGAAGTCATTTCTCAAACATGAAATATCGAAGTTCAAATCTTATAGTAGTGAAGTATGAACTTTATGCTAAAGGAAAATATATACCTAATAGTTCTTCAAATTTTATTTTATCTAACGTCCCTCTTTTTAAGAGACTAACTTTTTAAATTGTATCATTTTTTAAGTCTTTAGTCAATCCAGTTTTATTCATTGTTTTGTGATATTAAAATAAGTCACTTTGTTTGATATTAAGAAAGTATTATAAATAAACTAAACAATAAAGGCCCAAAAAGTCTACCATGAGGAATACCATCGATTTATTTATTTTTCTTAATATAGCGCACTCTAACATCAAGGCCTCGCTTCGCCATCATAAGATGATATAATCCAATACTGTGCTATTACCTATTTTATATACTTGATACATATGATACATTTATCCTTGTGACTAGGTAAGGTATGTGTAGGTAAATTGCAAGATATAACATTATGTAGAACATGAGACATGACACGTGTGAGTTTAAAACAATAGAGTTCTATTAAAAACGAGTCGTGTCATAAATATTAAAAGAGAAAATTTCGAATAAAATATTTCATGTTTTCTTTTTTTATTTTCAACAATTTTTTATTTCATTTTTGAAAATGGAATACTTTTATAGATTGGAGGGTGTTAAATTAAGCAGAACGTCTTATTTTAAAAGGAGGGGGGGATGGAATTAAATTTCCTCCACTTATGTGTGTACAGTTTCTTTTGAAAATAAATATTCTTGTTTGGGTTAATTAATAAAATCCAAATCAAATCTTTTATCTATGGTTTTTAGGATGGTAAATAAAAAGGCTGTAACACTCACTCTATTGTTTGGAAGATAATCAATTAAAATGAGGTTAAGCTGTGGAATGAGAAATAACGACATACAAAACGATTTCGGGATTTAAATAAAACACCACAAACATTTTAAATGAGAAGTTAAATAACCTTAACACAGATTAAGACGTTGGCTGTTTCCCTTTTTTATGTAGTATATAGGACTCTTTCAGTCTGGATGGTTAGTGTCACTAACCAGCTCTTTTGGAATTTTTATTTTGACTTTTACAGCTTTTAGCGACAATTTTTTAAAGTGTGATGCAAATTCGAACCATGCTTGACAGAATTCGGCAGATTCGAGGTAAATTGAATGTATAACTGTTCTTATGCGTTCGGTTCAATTTTGTGATAAAGAGATTTTATACGCGTGTTCGATAAGAAAATTGTGAATTGGAAAAGTAAGATCTTCTAACTTCCCATAGGAAGTTATTGTAATGGGTCCGATTTGTCAAATTGAAAATTTTGACATTTCTCGACGTTTCAAGGTCCCTAAAATCGAAATAAAAGTTTTTTAGAAAGATGTTTGTGCGTGCGTGTGTACGTACGTTCGCGACGTTTTTTTCGTCGTCCATAGCTCAAGAACCAGAAGAGATATCGACTTCAAATAAATTTTGTTATACAGATAATAAGGCAGAAAGATGCAGAAAGGGCTCTCAAGAAAATTGCGTGTTTTTTACCATAGCAGTTTAAAAAAAAAGGTGAAAATTTTGGTTAAAACTTAATATCTCATTAACCAATGAAGCTAGAGACTTGAATTAAATTTTATATTATATATTGTAACGTGATACAAAACAATTATATTTTTGGAAAAAATCCAATTAACGGTTTTTTTATAAATCAAAAAAACTAAAAAAAAATGTGTCACCTCGAAAATTTTACGACTAAAACATGATTTCATCTCCAAAACAATGTTGTGCAACGAAGAATAATGTTTTTGACATCTGATAAAATTTTGAGAAAAATCTAATTGACAATACTAAAACTTTGTGTTACACTTTTTCTTCGTACTTGTTTACCGCGATATGTATTTAATATTATTTACTATTAAAACGAAATTATTTGAAACCAATTATCACAAGAAAACTAAACCGATAAACAAACTAAATCGACGACGGCTGCGTAGCGACGACGACGCACGCAACAAAATTATTAACTCGCACTCAAATGAGTACGAACACGACACAAAAGAGAATTCAAAAAAAGTGCAACAACACAGCTCGTTAAAGAAGCTGTAACCGCGGCTGCTCAGCTGGGCTGGGTTCTTTGGAAGAATTTTATTTATTATAACAATGTTGATTGATTTATAAAATCAATCAAATTGTTACAATTTAGGAATATGTTATTGCAAGTACCTACAGTGGGATACTATGCAATAAAATGGGCGCCAGGAATTTTTTTTGAAACCGAAAAAGAAAATTCCAAAACTTTGTGATGAGTGAAGCGATTGAAGAGAACAAAAAAAAAGACACAACGAACGTTTGATTTTTAAGTTTAAAATTTATTCTTTGGGAAACCGTGGGATTGAAGATCCCTGGACTAAAACCCAAAATGTTTTCAATTTAAAAGTTAAAATTACAAATGAAATAAAATAATAAAAAAAGCAAATAACAAAAGAAAATGGGCTCTTAACACCGAACGCGATCGAAATATATACGCATATATATAGACAAACAGAACAAGTAAACAAAAGAAATACACTACTTATCTTTTCCTTTGTCTCCCTTCCTAATTTCCTCTTTTCCCACGATCCTCACACCTCGATCCTCAAATCTTCAATTTTCCTTTATAATTTCCTCGATTTCCTGACCTTTTATCCTTCTCCTCGATTTTTCCTTTTCCTCAAACAAAAATTCCTCGAACTTTTCTTTTTCAACTTCTTGCTTGTTAGGCTCTTACAAGAGTGCCTTCCAAGCTAATTCCCAAAACTAATTTTTCCTCCCTCGACCATTCCAGTCACACACACATTCATTCAACACAAGCATCCGTTTTCGTGATTGTCGGTCACGGTATCGCGGCTTCCTGGAAGCTTTACGCTCATCAGGAAAGCCACCGTTGTTGACTCTCAGCGAAACTTTGCTTTCACACACACAATCACGGTTTCGACAAGTTGTTGGATGAGTTTCCAAAACTTGCCGAAACATAATGGCGAGTTAAGACCCCTTCCCAACTATTCCTATTTTTCGAGAAAGTTCAAAGAAAAACAAAAATCGAGAAGAAGTCTCAACTAGGCATTTTCCTATTACTATTATTACGCGCGAGGTTCGAGGTGTGAATTTCGTATTAAACATTAAATTAATCTACTTTAAAACGCGGCGTTAAAAACCCATTTTGTACATAAGTGATTAAGTTAAGAGTTACAAATTTTACAATTCAATAGATATGTTGTTGTTGTTGTTTAAGTAGGGTCCGCCTGACCCCATACTTCTTCGGCTCATCCGCCGGCATTTTCGACCTTGTCGAAAGAACTCGTTCTCGATCTCGATCACCTGCTTTTGTTGCTTTTGCAAAATAAAGGCTAGGTACACCTGTGGTTGATGAGACCATGGTTGCCCTCAACTTTGCCGATATTTTGCAGCCACAACTAGGGAAAAGTAAAACAGCCAAAGGTTGGTTTTTGTTGCGGTAAAAATTTACCGTAACAAATCCCACCCTTACCTCCCAAGAAATGTGTTTACTTTTCAAGAAAAGCAAACCATTTCTTAAGGCTCAGCCAGGGGTAGACAACAACAACAAAGGACCATCATTACGTTTAAAAGAAAAAAGAAAAAAAAAATCATTAGTGTGGCATATCAATTAAACAAAAATTACAATGACAAACCAAAAAAAAATACTACTACAAAAAGGGACTTGACTTAAACATCAACAAACGGTTTTAAATCTTTACAATGCCACGTTCCTCGCTCCTTACCGCGATCATCTAGTAATAGGTATGTCCAAGGTGACATCCTCTTGCTGACCTTGAAAGGTCCTACAAATTTGGTCGCCAACTTCGCCGCGAAATAATTTGCTGCATCGGACAGCGCGAAGTTCCTACGCCAAACGAGATCACCCGTGTGATATTGCGCGTCCCTCCTACGTAAGTTATAAGTCTTTGCAGCCTTCTTTCCCGCTGCTTCCAACTTCCTAGCTATATCCTCTCTCAGTTTCCGAAACTGCCTATCAATTTCCGTTCTATCCTGGTCCCTATCGCTATCCCTAATTCCTACTTCATGGCCACTAGTTACCATGTTCCTACCGAAATTTGCGAAGTATGGCGACACACCTAAAACCTCATGTTGCGAAGTTCGGATTGCACAGGCCACTTTTGCCAGTTGCGAATCCCAACTCCGCTGGTTTTCCGAAACATACGCCCGGAGCGTAGTCTTTATTATTTGGTTTATCCGTTCCGCTGGATTCGCTTGCGGATGATAATTCGCCGTAAACCGAAGTTGTGACCCGTACGCTTCGCTAAGCGTTTTCAGATCCTTGCCACGGAACTGGGGACCGTTGTCACAGACGATCCACTTAGGAATCCCGAAAAGAAGAAACACGTTTTCTTCCAATTCCCGACATACCGCTTTCGCTGTTGCGGACCGTAACGCGAACAACAAAGGGAATTTAGTGAAATAGTCGACGACCGTTAAAATATAAGCGAACCCTCGCGACGATTTTGGTAATGGACCCACCAAGTCCACGCAAATCATTTCCCACGGTTGGGAATTACCGACTCGTTCGGTCATTAGACCAGCTGGTTTTTCATTCACCGGTTTCACGCTTTGGCAAATTTTACAATTCCTAACATACCTCGTAATATCACTCCTCATTTTGGGCCAGTAATATTTTTCTGCTATCCTAGCAAAAGTTTTCTTAACGCCCATGTGTCCTGAAAGCGGAGCATCATGGCACTCGTTAAGAATTCTCGACCTATCACTCTTCCCTAACACTAACTTCCACTCCTCACCATTATCATGAACGACTATATGGTTCAACCTAACATGTTTATAGAGCCGCCCATTCTCAACTCTCCAAGATGGGTATTCTAACGGGCTCTTTTCTACCTGTGATTTCATTTTAATCACCCAAGGGTCCGAATCCGCCTCAGAGACACCAGCTACTTCTGGAACTCCTCGCGACAACATATCAGGAACGACATGTTCTTTGCCCTTTCTGTGAATGATTTTGAAATCAAACTGTTGGAGCCGAATGGCCCAACGAGCTAATCTACCCTGCGGGTCCTTAAGGTTGCTTAGCCAGACCAAAGAGTGATGATCAGTTACGACTGTAAATCGAACACCTTCGAGATACGGCCGCAACTTTTCGATCGCCCAAAGGACCGCTAAACATTCCTTTTCGGTCGTAGAGTAGTTCCTTTCGTTCCTATTCAATGACCGACTTAAATAACAAATGGCTTTTTCGCCATCCTCAAACTCCTGAGATAATACGGCCCCGATACCATAGTCCGACGCATCTGTTTGTACAACAAACGGCCTTGAAAAATCCGGACATGTTAGAATCGGTGCCGTAACCAAACACTCTTTGGCTTTCCTAAAACTCTCCTCACATTCTTGGGTCCACTCAAATTTCTTACCTTTCTTTAGGAGATCGGTAAGTGGCCTAACTAAAATTGCAAAATTTGGTACAAACCTACGGTACCACGAAATTGTCCCTACAAAACTCCTAATTTCCTTCACATTTTTCGGTGCAGGAATCCTAATCATGCTTTCCACTTTTTCCGGGTCAGCATGAAGCCCGTTCCTATCAACTACATACCCTAGAAATTTTAAAGAAGGCCTACAAAAATTACACTTTTCCCTACCTACTTTTAAACCTGCATCTCCTAACCTTTTAAAAACTTCTTTTAAAATTTCTAGGTGCCTATCGAAAGAATCGGTGACGATGATAATGTCATCCAAGTACACAAAGACGAACGGTTCTAAGTCAGGGCCTAAAACGTCGTCAATAAACCTTTGCCAAGTTGCCGGGGAATTGTGCAAGCCAAATGGCATCCTGCAAAATTGATACAGGCCACGCCCTGGCACGGTAAAGGCTGTGTACTTGCGCGATTCTTTTTCCATTGGAATCTGCCAATAAGCAGATTTAATGTCTAAAGAAGACAAGTACTTCGCGTTTCGAAGCTTGTCTAAAATCGCCGAAATAAAGGGTAGTGGATAAGCATCCCTATCAGTAACCTCATTCAATTTCCTATAGTCAACACAGAACCGATAACTGCCATCTTTCTTCTTAACCAGAAGAATCGGCGATGCCCAAGGACTCTTCGACTTCTCGATCACTCCAGCTTCCAACATCTCCTGGAGCTCCTGATCGATATGTTTCTGAATCGCTGGCGAAACAGGGTAATATCGTTGTTTTATCGGTTCTGCAGACGTCCTAATCTTGTGCTCAACTAAGTTGGTGCACCCTAAACCTTCGGTCATTGATTTAAAAAGTTCTCCTAACACTAGTTCTAATTCCCTATTTTCAAAATCGTTCAAATCCGATTTTTCCCTAATCGCTACCATGTCTGTCATCGAAGCCAATCTCTCTTGGTTCGAAAAATTCCACACCCCTGATCTCAAATCCGGGACTATGCCCGATAGTGTCCAAAAATCGGCACCCAATATCAGTTGTTGTGGAAGATTCGGAATGACAAGACATTCTATCAAAAAGGATTTGTTCTTAACCTCCACTGGTAGAGAAACAGACCCAGCTACACCTACACCTGCTCCATCTGCTAACTCTACTGACCCAACACTACTCTTTCCTAACCTAAGCCCTAACTCTTTAAAAATTTTCCACCCGTCACCACCCACAATGGTACGAGAGGCTCCTGAATCAAGAAGTCCTAAAAACTTGATTCCATAAACCCTAACTCCTAAATATGGTCTAGTGTCCCTACCATTTGCCGCTAACGTGAAACTCAGATGAATTCCTACACGCTGATCGTCAGCAGACGACCTTCCTAACGTCGACGGACTCCTTGTCCTGCTGACACAAGGGCCCGATCTCCATTTCCCGAACACCTACAATCCCTACGGTAAACTCCTACCGCTCCACAGCCGAAGCAACGTTTCTGGACTGTACACCTAGAAGCTAAATGCCCTTCTTTGTTACATTTGTAACACCTAACCGACCTAAACGGATTTTCAGAAACTGGAGCAACAGCCGCTACTCGGTGTTGTCCAGACGAACTAGGTTGATAACCGCACTCCGGTTCCAACAAATTTTTGCCTCTAGAAGGCGGGGTAAAGCTATCTACATTCACCTTAAGGGTATCTAACTCCCTACCTAAGATAGCAAGTTCCTTAACCGTCTTTGGTTTGGCACTAGCTATCTGCACCTGATAAAATGGATCTACATTTTTCCTTAATATCGCAAGCATCCTTCCCTCTGACAAAGGTTCCGACAATCTTCGAAACAATGTCCTCATCGTGGTAAGATACGCGCCGAAAGTTTCCTCCTTTCCCTGCGAACGCCGATTAATCTCCTCCAACAAGAGATCATCGTAATTCGCAGGAAGGAACTCCGCTTTGAGTTCCTTGACGAGTTCCTGCCAATCCTCTAAATCTTCCCTAACCGTCCTAAACCACATAAGCGCCCTACCAGCCAAAAGCTCCGAAGCGGATTTAAAAAGGTGGTTTTCAGGAACATCGTTAGCCAAACGAAGTTCCTCCACTCTTTCTAGGAATGAATTTACTGATGCTCCACCTGAGTCACCAGTAAACTTCACACCCCACTTCCCAATACGTTCAATGTGTTTCGGCTGAACGACCACTCGTTCAGAAAACCCATCGACCCTATCCAGCCTACTTTCTGACGGAACCCTAACTGAAATGTTCCCTACTACAGGACTACTGACACCAACTCTTGGCTCAGCCAACGTCTCTGTAGTAGGCCCTAACGCAGACCACGAGCCAACACCTAGGGTCTGACCAACTTGTACCCGAAGTTGGGTTTGAGTCTTAAGTGGAGTCTTTTCCTTGTTTAACTCCTCCTCCCTATCACTATTCTCACTGTCACCGGTGAGATCTCCTAGCAAACACAAAACCTTGTTCAGAAGTGAACTAACTTCATCTTCTTCATCTTCGGCCTCACAAGGTGTCCTAGCTAACCTGCCTATACACCACTCAATTTTTGTCACTATCTTAATGTACTCCGATGACTTTGGATTCTTCGGAGGTACTTTAAGAAGGACCCTAATCTCCTCAATTTTAGCTCCTATTGCCTCAACATCCTCTTCATAAGTGAAGGGATAAACTAAACTAACTTCCATCGAGTTCCTCTTAACGAGTAACCTCGATGACCTTAATGCCTTTCGCATTTCCTCCACTGTCCCTACTTTTAATCCTCTGACCTTCATCTCGTAGGCCAGTTCGTCCTGCGCTAATCTGCCAATATTCATTTTAACTTAACCAAAAAACTTTCAAAAAAAAATTATTTATAAAAAATATTTTTAAAAAAAATCTACTTGGCAACCCTAAACTAAAAGTTCTAATTATTGAATTAATTTATTTTTATTAATTAAAAAAAAGTTAAAAATAAAAAAGAATACTACAAAATTATTTCCTAACAAATTCTAAATGTAATCAAAAAAAATTGGGATGGTCACACCAACTCCCTATTCTAACTTAATTCACTCCAAATCTTTAAACTAACTCTCACTCAAAAAAATAGAAAACACACTCTTGAAAATTTAAAAATTAAGTTTCACTCAACAATTACAAAACACTCTGAAACAAAAACTATCACCCAAGTAAGAAAAGACACTCGAATAAAATTGGAAGTCGCTAGCGATAAAACTCTCTCTCACACAAAAAAAGAGAGAGAACAACAAAAAATTAAGAATACAAAATGTCGACCGAAATAAATTATTTAAATATAAATAATCAAAAAAAGAAAAAAAACAATTTAACTAATAACAGAACCACCACACAAAATATCAATAATAATACAAAAAACGAGTTAACACTGCACAAATTAAAAAGTATACTTGCGATTTTTGTTTTCGCTTTGTCAACTCCCTCGATGAAATTTTAATTTCACACAACCAAAAAAAACCACTGTCAATTTCTTCTCGCAGGAACAAAACACCTCCAATGAAACACCTCGAATCAACACCTTTATTGCAATACCTATAAAAAAAACAAGCCGAATTAAAAGTTCTTTTTTTTTTTTTTAAACAATAATAGAAAAAAAACACGATACAAAATAACCACGAAAATTCTTCCACTTGGCCCCACACGTTGGGCTCCAATTTGTTACACTTTTTCTTCGTACTTGTTTACCGCGATATGTATTTAATATTATTTACTATTAAAACGAAATTATTTGAAACCAATTATCACAAGAAAACTAAACCGATAAACAAACTAAATCGACGACGGCTGCGTAGCGACGACGACGCACGCAACAAAATTATTAACTCGCACTCAAATGAGTACGAACACGACACAAAAGAGAATTCAAAAAAAGTGCAACAACACAGCTCGTTAAAGAAGCTGTAACCGCGGCTGCTCAGCTGGGCTGGGTTCTTTGGAAGAATTTTATTTATTATAACAATGTTGATTGATTTATAAAATCAATCAAATTGTTACAATTTAGGAATATGTTATTGCAAGTACCTACAGTGGGATACTATGCAATAAAATGGGCGCCAGGAATTTTTTTTGAAACCGAAAAAGAAAATTCCAAAACTTTGTGATGAGTGAAGCGATTGAAGAGAACAAAAAAAAAGACACAACGAACGTTTGATTTTTAAGTTTAAAATTTATTCTTTGGGAAACCGTGGGATTGAAGATCCCTGGACTAAAACCCAAAATGTTTTCAATTTAAAAGTTAAAATTACAAATGAAATAAAATAATAAAAAAAGCAAATAACAAAAGAAAATGGGCTCTTAACACCGAACGCGATCGAAATATATACGCATATATATAGACAAACAGAACAAGTAAACAAAAGAAATACACTACTTATCTTTTCCTTTGTCTCCCTTCCTAATTTCCTCTTTTCCCACGATCCTCACACCTCGATCCTCAAATCTTCAATTTTCCTTTATAATTTCCTCGATTTCCTGACCTTTTATCCTTCTCCTCGATTTTTCCTTTTCCTCAAACAAAAATTCCTCGAACTTTTCTTTTTCAACTTCTTGCTTGTTAGGCTCTTACAAGAGTGCCTTCCAAGCTAATTCCCAAAACTAATTTTTCCTCCCTCGACCATTCCAGTCACACACACATTCATTCAACACAAGCATCCGTTTTCGTGATTGTCGGTCACGGTATCGCGGCTTCCTGGAAGCTTTACGCTCATCAGGAAAGCCACCGTTGTTGACTCTCAGCGAAACTTTGCTTTCACACACACAATCACGGTTTCGACAAGTTGTTGGATGAGTTTCCAAAACTTGCCGAAACATAATGGCGAGTTAAGACCCCTTCCCAACTATTCCTATTTTTCGAGAAAGTTCAAAGAAAAACAAAAATCGAGAAGAAGTCTCAACTAGGCATTTTCCTATTACTATTATTACGCGCGAGGTTCGAGGTGTGAATTTCGTATTAAACATTAAATTAATCTACTTTAAAACGCGGCGTTAAAAACCCATTTTGTACATAAGTGATTAAGTTAAGAGTTACAAATTTTACAATTCAATAGATATGTTGTTGTTGTTGTTTAAGTAGGGTCCGCCTGACCCCATACTTCTTCGGCTCATCCGCCGGCATTTTCGACCTTGTCGAAAGAACTCGTTCTCGATCTCGATCACCTGCTTTTGTTGCTTTTGCAAAATAAAGGCTAGGTACACCTGTGGTTGATGAGACCATGGTTGCCCTCAACTTTGCCGATATTTTGCAGCCACAACTAGGGAAAAGTAAAACAGCCAAAGGTTGGTTTTTGTTGCGGTAAAAATTTACCGTAACATTTGTAAAAATTTACTTTCGACTCAAAAAGCTTTTCAAAAATTACAAATATTGGCTTCAAACTTATTTTATTTCACAGAATATATTGTTTTCGATATTCAGTAATTTTTTTTATAAAAATCCAACAGTCCGTTTTTTTCATAAAAAAACAAAATCTTCATAAAATAGTACGCAAATTTGGTAAAAATTGATACATATAGACAAAATTTTAAGCAAGACAAATCGACAGACGGGATGAGAAGTTATCAGTTTGGGTCGCATCCCAGCCTATTTTTTTCTTTATTTTTTGTACTCAATGTTTTCTCATTGATATATTACTTTTGTGTTTTCACTGTATAGAGTAAGTACGGCAAATATGGCCCACCCTTAACATTTTTTTTAATAAAACCATAAATTTAATTCTAATTCATTTATTTTTTTCTAAACAGTCTAACAAAACATTTTTAATTAAGCTTTTAAAAACTTTAACTAAAAAAAGAAACATAACAAAAAGTTAAAAACGAAAACTTAAAGGAACTTCATAAATCATATTTAAAAAAATTGCGGCCAATATGGCCCGCCTGGTGTTAAATACGGCCCAGGGTAGGCCACATAATAAACTTTATAAACTTTTTTTTAAATCATGATATCACACATGTTAAGAAAATATTAAACAAAATTTAATTTAAAAAAGAAGGTAACTCAAAAAATTTAACTCAAAATTTAATGTTAAAACAAACTGTTTTGATTTTTTACAGTATGTTGCGCCACCGCCCGCCGCGCCGCCGCCGGCTACAAGGAAGAGAAACTTTCGAATATTTGTTGCAAGATATTTCTTCAGGAAACGTCAATTTTTGTAGTGACCAGGATGACGGAAAAAAAAGAGACGATCAGCCAAATCCACTTTTGTTAGGGCATTTGATAGGAGAAGTTCCCGATTATGACTTTGATTCCGATGATGACCTCCCTTTATCAAACTTAGTTCAGCGAAATCCTAATGTTACAGAGTCCAAAACCTTGAATGTAAATAGACCGACGACAACAGCTCCAAAATTGAAGAAGAATTATAGAATGGGCAAACCTGGTGAGTTTTCGGAAAGTGTGGGAATATCTGATGAAATTCTGGGCATGGAAAATGTTGTTTCACTATTTCGGCTATTTTGGACAGAACATTTACAAAACATTTTATGTTTTCAAACTAACCTTTACGCAACTGAATCTGGAAAGCCTTATACACCCACTACAACTAAAGAGCTTGACGTTTTCATTGCTTTGAACTTGGTGATGGGTATAAAAAAATGCCAAGCTACAAGGATTACTGAACTTGAGCACCTGATTTTCATGACAGCTATGTCTCGGAGTTTATGAGCTTGAATAGATTCAGTTGGCTTCTGAATTATTTACACGTGAATGACAGTAGCGTAATGCCTGACAGAAACTGTCCAGATTTCGACAGGCTGTATAAAATTAGACATCTACTGGACATTTTACGAACTAATCTTCGAAACAATTACAAACCATCAGAAAGAGTTCCTATTGATGAGAGTATGATAAAGTTCAAGGGAAGGACATTTTTGAAGCAATACATACATGCCAAAAATCTGACAAAACGAGGGTACAAGGTATGGATGATGTGTGCAGAGTCACGTTACTGCCTTGATTTCGATTTTTTTTCTGGCAAGCAAGGAACTTACTTTGAAACTGGCTTAGGCGTTAAAGTCGTAACGAAATTTTGTGAAAATTTGAAAGGAAAAAATCATAAAATCTATTTTGACAATTATTTCAACAGTTACCCTTTAAAAGTAAGACTTCAAGAAGACAAAATGTTTGCCTCTGGAACGGTGAATTCAAATAGAATGTTCTTGCCGAAGCTAAAAGAAGACAGGAATTTACGCAGAGGCGAACACGATTACCGCATAAGTGAGACAAAAGTTAGTTTGTTGAAATGGAAAGACAAGAGATCAGTATTGATGTTGTCAAACTATCATGATCCTAAGAACGTCGGTAAGGCTAGCCGTAGAGAGCGCGATGGTACCTGTAACGAGGTTTCCTGTCCAGAAGCCGTAAAAGACTACAAAGTTGAACATGAATTTTGTCGATAAATTTAACCAACTTGAATGCCAAATTTATAACTTTTTAGTACAATCTTCTCTGATAGGGACGAATGGATGATCATTGTTTTACATTATGTAAGCAAACGGATACTAAAGTAGGTGCAGGTTTCTTTTCTGAAACACTCAATATTGCCAACTCTTTCAGAATCACCTATCAAAGCAGTCTATTTCAAGCCGAGGTATTGGAAGTGACAAACGCTGTAAGACAGGTCTCACAGATGGCGCTGTGCTGCTGTCACGATATTTTTATAGATATTACCATGTTTATTGAAAGGCAGGAAGCAAAAAAATCGAGTTGCTCACATCATAACATTGGACTCTGCCGGGTACCAGGTCACAGTGATGTGCCTCGGAACGAGAGAGCTGATAAGGTGGTGAGGATAGGTACAACATTGGACCAATCCCATATAGACTCGAGTATAAACACCCCATACTGTGAACTGATCAAGAAATGAATGAAATATGGAAAAACCTCGAAAAATTTGCGACGGCCAGGAAATTATGGTCAAATTTGCACAAAACTATATCCCGTTCCATTATACTCCTTAAAAACTGTTTACGATTGCTTACAACCTGAAGGGTTACAACAAAAAGAAAACGCGGCTTACCACCTATGATATCTGCAAAAGCTGCAACGATGACAACCTATTTCTTATGCCACACCAGAAACAAACTTTTAGGCAGACACTTCTTCAACAATCTTGAAAAAACTAGTAAACATTTCAGAACACAGCCTATTAGGCTTTATCAAAGCATCCAAATGGCTAGAGGAAACAATCCATAGACATCATAGGTTTTATATTTTATTTTCAGGGAATTTCAATACTTCAGGGTTAGCACAATGGATCTACATTCATCTAAGCGTGGCGATAATGTCATTAATCGCCGGACCTTTTACCTAACCTAACCTTAGGTTAGGTTAGGTTAAAGTGGCTGTTAGTTGGGGCATCCAACACACTTAGACCAAAGTATGGTCCATTGTGATACCACATGGATCAGTTAATCAGCTTAACTCGTTGAACCAATTGGAGCTTCGAATGAAGCGTAGGAGACAAGTAATGTCTGAATTTTTTAGATCGCTGGTATCGTTAAAGTAGTAGTCTCCAAGGTGGATTCTACGTCTGTGTGATAAGGCAGGGCATGTGCACAGAAGATGAGAGATTGTCTCCTCTTCTTCTTCGTCCAAGCAACTCCTACAAAAATCATTTGCAGGGGCTCCAAGTCGAATAGCATGCCTTCCTATTAAGCAGTGCCCAGTCAGGACACCTATAACGTAGCTAATGTGCAATCTACTCAGAGAGATTAATTGTTTTGAGCGCCTGGCACTAAGAATAGGCCAAATTAGTTTTGTTGCGACACAGGTGGTGGTGTTATTCCACCTGAGGTTTGTTTTCTCTATGGTATCTTGCTTTAGCATAAGTTTACATGTAGCTAGAGGGATACCTATGTTAGCATTATGAGCCAGCAGAGGTAAAGTTGTTCCGCTTTTTGCAAGTTCGTCAGCTTTGCAATTTCCTGGAATGTCTCTATGGCCCGGCACCCAGAGAAGGTGAATGTTGAACTGTGTAGCCATCTCCGTAAGAGATGATCGACAATTTAGGGCTGTTAGTGAGTTTGTGGAGACAGAGTCTAGGGACTTTAACGCGGCTTGGCTATCCGAGAAGATGCGTATATCATTAGATGATATAACGTTTTCTCTAAGCCAGGATAGGACTTCTTTTATAGCCAGGATTTCAGCTTGGAACACGCTACAATGATCGGGTAGACGAAAGGAGAGACTTAAGTTTAGTCTATCTGAGTATACGCCTCCACCAACCCCATCCTCCGTTTTTGATCCGTCTGTATAGAAGTTTATAGGACCATCATTCAAAAATGATGTATTCTCCCAAGAAGACCTGGGAGGTATAGTCACTTTGAAGCTATAGTTATTAAACTGAGGATGGGGTATGGTGTAGTCAATATTACTGTTTATAGTTCTGAACGAGTTCAAAATAGTGGTGTGGCCAATTCCATTATTGATCCACAGAGAGGAGGCTTGAAGCCGTATGGCAGTGTTAGCGGCCGTTTGCTTGCTGAAAATGTCCAGCGGTATTAGATGGAACAGAACATCTAGTGAGGCGGAGGGGGTGGAGCGAAGTGCTCCTCCCATACACAGGCAGGCTGTTCGTTGGACTTTGCTGAGTTTATCGCGATTTGTCGCTGTATCTAGCGCCGTCCACCATACCGCTACTCCATAAGTAAGGATCGGTCTTATGACCGAGATGTATAGCCAGTGTGTAATACGGGGCTGTAGGCCCCATTTATTACCAATGGCCTTTTTACAGGAGAACAGGGCTACTGTGGCCTTGTTTATTCTCTCTTGAATATTAGGTTTCCAACTTAATTTCTTATCTAAAATGAGACCCAAGTATTTTGCTTGATCAGAGAATTTAAGTGGTACACCGTTTATGAGGGGAGGGTCAATGTGTGGGACTTTGTATTTCCTTGTGAAGAGGACAAGGTCGGTTTTTTGTGGGTTAACGCCTAGTCCACACCGATTAGCCCATCTGGTGAGCTTATTTAAAGCGTTTTGTAGGAGGTCCTTTAGTATATTGGGGTGTTTACCCGTTACCGCAATAGCAACATCGTCCGCATAGGCAAACACTCTGTATCCCTCTCTTTCTAGAGTAATTAGTAATTCATTTATTACTAAGTTCCAGAGGAGAGGGGATAGGACACCACCTTGTGGCGTACCTCTACTGACACCCCTTTGTGTAGTAAAATCGCCCAGTTTTGAATTGATAATCCTGCTTATCAGCATTTGATTAATCAATTCGCTGATCGACTTATCTACCTTCAGAAATGTCAATACACGTGCAATTGCAGATGTGTCGACATTGTTAAATGCACCTTCTATATCTAAGAAGGCAACTAAGGTGTACTCTTTATGATGGAGGGAATATTCGATTGTACGTACTATACTGTGCAGAGCCGTTTCAACTGATTTCCCTTTGTTGTAGGCGTGTTGAGCCTTTGAAAGGAGGGACTTATCAATACTTGCCCTTAGGTGGATATCGATCAAACGTTCAAAAGTTTTGAGAAGGAATGATGATAAGCTGATAGGTCTTAGGTCTTTAGGGTTAACGTGGCTGGATTTTCCGGCTTTTGGAATAAAAACAACTTTAACTTGTCTCCAAGACATCGGGATGTATGCCAATTTAAGGCATCCCTTGAATATGTTTTCTAGGATGGGTATTAGAAAACTTGCATTTTCTTGCAGTTCGGCTGGAATTACACCATCCGGACCAGCAGATTTATATGGCTTAAAGCTGTTAATAGCCCATTTGAGTTTTTCCCTAGTGACTAGACCTTGTGGGGGATGTAATATATTGTCACCATTATTAGGTGCAATGTTATTAATAATATTAGAGCTACCAGGAAAGTGAACGTCTAGTAGCAAGTTGAGCGATTCTTCGCTTGAATTGGTCCAGTGGCCAGAGGCGTTTTTCAAGCAGCTTGGCATGATTGGATTTTTGGAGAGGATTTTGCGCAGCCTGGATGCTTCGGAGCAATCTTCCACGTTGCTACAGAAGTTTCTCCAAGACGATCGTTTGGTTTTCCTCAGTTCTTTTTTATAAATCTTCAGTGATTCTTTATATGAATCCCAGTCTGACATGTCTCTAGAAGCTTTCGCTCTGTTAAAGAGTTTTCTGCATTCTTTTCGAAGTGGATCCAGCCCTGAGTTCCACCAGTGTGGCTTCTTTTTACCTCTTACTTGTATTAGAGGGCATGCAGTGTCTAGAGCTTTGTTTAGGGCTAATGTTAGATTATTGACTTTGTCGTCAAGATCTTCAATGTTGGAGGGAGTATTAAAAAGTTCAGGTTTTACTAAACTATTTAACGTTCTCTTGTATTTTGGCCAATTTGTTCTTTTCAGATTTCGAAAGATCGGTTGGCAAGGTGATTCATTTATAAAGTCAAACTGGATGTATCTATGATCAGAAAAGGAGTGATCTTTAGATACCTTCCAGTTCAAAATATTATTATTAATGAAGTCGGAGACAAGAGTTATATCTAAAACTTCTTGTCGATTTTTAGTAATAAAGGTTGGCTCATTACCAACGTTACTTACGAGTAGGTTAGTGTTTAGAATATAGTCGAAAAGAGACTCACCTCTGTCGTTTATATCCGTGCTACCCCATACTGTATGGTGGGCGTTAGCGTCACTACCGATGATGAGGCCGATGTTGAGCCTTTGTGCTTCAGTTATCAATCTCTCCAGAGTGTCACCCGGGAGAGGGCCAAGATGGTCGTGGCCAAGATACGCCGACGCCAGCCAGAACGTTCCTCTGGCTGTTTCCAGACTTGCGGCGGTGATATCTCGATCGCTGAAATTAGGGAGTAAATATACATTTAGGCTGCGTTTTACTAATATGCAAGATCTGGGTTCATCCTCACCTGATGCATACAGCACGCAGTATCTGGGAGTCCTGATTCCTCGAACAATGGATTTAACAATCCAGGGTTCTTGAATCAGGACAATATCTTCATCGCTGCTGGATAGGCGAAGAAGAAGGGAGGCCGAAGCCTTTATGGAGTGTTGGAGGTTAATCTGGAGTAACCGCAGCATTTTTGCTACTGCACTCCCGATCAGCCTCCAACACAGTAATGTCGGAGTCATCCATATCAGAGGACGATTCTAAAAGAATGTCCTCATCTCCGCTGTCGTAGACCTCGGCCTCCATTGCGGAAAAACCTTGGTCGGTGTAAGGAGCTTCCTCTGTTACTGGGGATACCTGAGCTGCATCGTCTTCCAATGAAGGAAGTGTGACCGATGCACCAGGTTCCTCAGCAGCAGTTTCCGCTTGTGTGGGTGGGGGAGGGGGAAGGGTTTGTGCCTCGACCCCATCTTTTTTATAGACCCTCAGCGTAATTTCATCGAACCCAAACCTAATCACACCTTTTGATTGCGCCAGAGGAGAAAGGGACTCTGCATTGATGATTACAATTGCACCCTTGCAGGGTCCCTTTGGATCCTCCAATTTCGCAACCTTCCAGTTGTGAGTAGGAAGGGTTGGATTGGAGAGCCGGATTACCTTCAATACGTGGTCTGCTTCCTTGAATATGGCCGGAACCGTGATGCGAGCTCTTGGTCTGCAAGGAATATCCTCCTTTGCTACAACCTCCAGCTTAGCACCAGGCCAGACCTCTCCAAGTCGGCTGACCGCCAGCGTCAGTAGGTCGCACGACCTCTGATCATCACAGACCATCAACTTGATGTGTCCCTGATGCCACCCGCCATCTTTTGTGATAGGCGGTGGTCCCGGATTGTCAGACATGATCTCGACAAAACTGAAGGCCAGCTGTCCTTTGACCAATGTCCAGTTCTCGGCAGAGATCGTGCCATCCACATCACTTTTGTCGATAATCGCGACTACCATTTTGTCCTTCAGAACGTCACTGAAGGACATTTTTGCCTTGCGAGGGTCAAGAGAAGTGCTGGTGTTTAGCACTTTGGGGCGTTTAGGTAGTGAAACACTACCTTCCATAGACCTTTGTCGCTTCGACGTTGAGTCTTGGCTGGTCTTCAAATTATTTTTGGCCATAAAATTCTTGGCCCATTTTATCTTGGCGTCATGCTGAGAGTTTCCTCCAGCGCCTAGTTGTTCACCAAACGTCTGGAGAATCCTCTTAGCATTACGCATGTCCCTGTAGTAGGCCTTGGAGGGTCTGAGCTTACGCCCATCTCCCCCAGGACCTTCTTTGGGATTATTTGCTTTGGAGGTAGAAGGACCTGGCACCATAGCCCTACTACCTCCGACTCGCGGTGTAGAAGAGTTGAGAGGTTTACTCTCTGTGGTAGTAGAGGAGCCGTTCTTCACAACTGCCTCACTACAGGAAGAAGGTGATGTTACCTGTTTGTCCGATATTCCACTGGCGACAACAGGGCTGTGAGTGTCCACAGCCTTGTCGGCACCAGTGGAAGAGGGATGAACAGCAGACAACTTTGCCGTCGTACTGCTGGCCGGTTCGGTCTTTTGATTTTGTTTTTGTTTTGTTTGTTTTGTTTTAAGAAAGTTAATTTTGAATCCCACGAGTAGCGGATAAGGGGTGGTCCATCTGTACAGAGATCCGTGTATACAGATAAGGCTAGTTAATCCGGAGGTCGCCAGGTATCCGGATACTCCGTTAGCGACTGAGCTAGTTTTTTAATTGGGCCCTCAGCCTGGCCGATCATCGGCACGGGTCGTATAACACCTTAGATCCAGCCCAATTGGGAAGTTTAAGGGAAGGATATGTTTTGGAAAAGGAGAGACGAACAGCAATTAAGCCATAAGCGTCCCAGGAAGGAAACTAGGCATTGACAGACAGTTATATACCATACAGTCAGGGGATAAGGAGACGTCAGCCAGCATAATATCACAGAGCTGACGGAGGTGGGGGTAAAGGATTGGGAAGGGGAGGGGGCGAGCGACCTTTGGTTTCAGGACTCTTCTGGGGAAATAATTCCCGAGAATCATTGCCCTTACTCAGCTTCTACAACTCGACAAGTTCGACGCTCAGGTAGAAGTAAATAACCTAACCTTAGTGTTGACAAAAATGCAGATTGTTAAATCCTCGTTTTTGAAAAATCAGTATGAAATCTCTCATTGATTTGTCGAAAAAAAAATGTTGGCATTTCTTGAGGTTTTAAGGTTGTTAAAATATAAATGAAAAGTTTTTAGAAAAATGTCCTGCGTGTGTTGTACGTACATACGGGATACTTTCTTCAGAGCCAGCTAAAATATCGACTTTAAATTCCATTTTGTTTTACATATAATAACATCAACAAATTCAGAAAGGACATTAAAACAATTTAGTAGGTATCATCATTCTTACTATAGAAATATAAAAAAGAGGCTGCGATGCAACCCACACTGATAACTTCCCATCCCGTCTGCCAATTTGTTTTGCTTACAAGGTTTGTAGGTTTTCGTGTTTTGTTAAAAAAAGTTTTCAGTTGAATTATTCTAAAAAATTTAAAATTACCAACAATATTTTGCATCATATGCGTTTTTTGTTAACGAGATTTATTATCGAAAACTAATTTTTACCAATTTTAGTAGCATTTCTTAAAAGTTTTTATTTCTTATAAAAACAAATACAAATTGGATAAATGAAATTAATTTGAAGTCAATTTCTTCTATTATTCACGAGATATCAAAAACCGAACATCAATTTTTACCAATGTTGCGTACTATTTTTTGTAGATTTTAATTTTGTATAAATTAACTTACTGTTGGATTTTTATGAAAAATTTACTGAATTTCGAAAACAATATTTTCTGTGAGATAAAATTAGTTTAAGGCCAATATCTCAATGTTTTAATAAGATATGTGAGTCGAAAATCGATTTTTACCAACTTTTGTTGTTTTTTTAGGTTTTTATTTTTTTGTAATAAACTGTCAATTTAATTTTTTATCTAAATTTTACCAAATGCCAAAACCGTGATTTCTCTTTGCACACAATTGTTTTGGAGATAAAATCATTTTTTGTTCGTAAAATTTTCGAGGTGACAATAACTTTTTTACAGTTTTGTTGATTTATAAAAAAAACCGTTAATTATATCTTTTTCCCAAAAATATATTTGTTTGGTGTCACGGTACGTTATTGGCTCGTGAGATATTTTGGGTTAACCAAATCTTTTTTTAAATTGCTATGGTAAAAAAGAACCCACGCAATTTTTTTGAGAGTCCTTTCTGCATTATTATCTGTATATATAATAATTTATTTGAAGTCGATATCTTTACTGGTTCTACGTCACTGGTGGTACGTCGCGAATGTATCTACGGACGTACGAACGTACGAACGTACGAACGTACGAACGTACGTACACACGCACGCACAGGCATCTTTCTAATATAAATATCTCATGAACCAATGACTCTAGAGACTTGAACAAAATTTTATATTATATATTGTAACGTGATTCAAAACAATTATATTTTTGGAAAAAAAATCCAATTAACGGTTTTTTTTATAAATCAAAAAAACTAAAAAAAATTTTGTCACCTCGAAAATTTTACGACTAAAATATGATTTCATCTCCAAAACAATTTTGTGCAACGAATGTTTTTGACATCTGATAAAATTTTGAGAAAAATCGAATTGACAGTTTTTTTTTACAAAAAATAAAAACCTAAAAAGAGGCTGGGATGCGACCCACACTGATAACTTCCCATCCCGTCTATCGATTTGTCTAAATGTATCAATTCTTGCCAAATTTGCGTTCTATTTTTTGTAGATTATTATTAATTTTTTTGTTTAGGTTTTTATTTTTTGTAAAAAAAACTGTCAGTTCGATTTTTCTCAAAATTTTTCCTAATGTTGAAAACAATATTTCTTATAAGTTAAAATTAGTTAGAAGCCATAATCTCAAATTTTTGAAAAGATATTTAAATCGAAAATCAATTTTTACCAACTTTTGTTAAATTTTGTTTTCGGTTTTTAATTTTTTGTAAAAAAACTGTCAGTTCTATTTTTTTCAAAATTTTACTGAATGTTGAAAACAACATTTTTTGAAAGATAAAAGTAGTTTAAAGCCAATATCTCAAAGTCTTGAAAAGATATTTGAATCAAAATTCAATTTTTACCAACTTTTTTAACTTCCCATAGGAAGTTATTGTAATGGGTCCGATTTGACAAATTGAAAATTTTGACATTTCTCGACGTTTCAAGGTCCCTAGAGTCGAAATAAAAGATTTTTAGAAAGATGTCTGTGCGTGCGTGTGTACGTACGTCCGTACGTCCGTACGTCCGTACGTCCGTACGTTCGCGACGTTTTTTTCGTCGTCCATAGCTCAAGAACCAGAAGAGATATCGACTTCAAATAAATTTTGTTATACAGATAATAAGGCAGAAAGATGCAGAAAGGGCTCTCAAGAAAATTGCGTGGGTGGTTTTTTTACCATAGCAGTTTAAAAAAAAGGTGAAAATTTTGGTTAACCCTAAATATCTCATGAACCAATGACGCTAGAGACTTGAATTAAATTTTGTATTATATATTGTAACGTGATACAAAACAATTATATTTTTGGAAAAAAATTCAATTAACGGTTTTTTTTATAAATCAAAAAAACTGAAAAAAAAAATTTGTCACTTCGAAAATTTTACGACTAAAATATGATTTCATCTCCAAAACAATTTTGTGCAACGAAGAATAATGTTTTTGACATCTGATAAAATTTTGAGAAAAATCGAATTGACAGTTTTTTTACAAAAAATAAAAACCTAAAAAAAAAATAAAAAAAAGTTGGTAAAAATTGAGTTTTGACTCAAATATCTTTTCAAAACTTTGAGATATTGGCTTTAAACTACTTTTATCTTTCAAAAAATATTGGTTTCAACATTCAGTAAAATTTTGAAAAAAATAGAATTGACAGTTTTTTTACAAAAAATTAAAAACCGAAAAAAAAAAATTAACAAAAGTTGGTAAAAATTGATTTTCGACTTAAATATCTTTTCAAAAATTTGAGATTATGGCTTCTAACTAATTTTATCTTATAAGAAATATTGTTTTCAACAGTAGGAAAAATTTTGAGAAAAATCGAATTGACAGTTTTTTACAAAAAACAATAACCTAAAAAAAAATAAAAAAAAAGTTGGTAAAAATTGAGTTTTGACTCAAATATCTTTTCAAGACTTTGAGATATTGGCTTTAAACTACTTGTATCTTTCAAAAAATATTGTTTTCAACATTCAGTAATATTTTGAAAAAAATAGAATTGACAGTTTTTTTACAAAAAAATTAAAAACCGAAAAAAAAATTTAACAAAAGTTGGTAAAAATTGATTTTCGACTTAAATATCTTTTCAAAAATTTGAGATTATGGCTTCTAACTAATTTTAACTTATAAGAAATATTGTTTTCAACATTAGGACAAATTTTGAGAAAAATCGAATTGACAGTTTTTTTACAAAAAATAAAAACCTAAACAAAAAAATTAATAAAAGTTGGTAAAAATTGATTTTCGGCTCAAATAGCTTTTCAAAAATTAAAAATATTGGCTTCAAACTTATTTTATTTCACAGAAAATATTGTTTTTTTATGTTCAGTAATTTTTTTATAAAAATCCGACAGTCCGTTTTTTCATAAAAAAAAATAAAATCTAAAAAAATAGAACGCAAATTTGGTAAGAATTGATACATTTAGACAAACTTTTAAGCAAGACAAATCGATGGACGGGATGGGAAGTTATCAGTGTGGGTCGCATCCCAGCCTCTTTTTTTTATTTTTTTTTTAGGTTATTATTTTTTGTAAAAAAACTGTCAATTCGATTTTTCTCAAAACTTTATCAGATGTCAAAAACATTATTCTTCATTGCACAAAATTGTTTTGGAAATGAAATCATATTTTAGTCGTAAAATTTTCGAAGTGACTATTTTTTCAGTTTTTTTGATTTATAAAAAAAAACCGTTAATTGATTTTTTTTCCAAAAATATAATTGTTTTGTATCACGTTACAATATATAATATAAAATTTAATTCAAGTCTCTAGCATCATTGGTTCATGAGATATTTAGGGTTAACCAAAATTTTCACCTTTTTTTTAAACCGCTATGGTAAAAAAACCACCCACGCAATTTTCTTGAGAGCCCTTTCTGCATCTTTCTGCCTTATTATCTGTATAACAAAATTTATTTGAAGTCGATATCTCTTCTGGTTCTTGAGCTATGGACGACGAAAAAAACGTCGCGAACGTACGGACGTACGGACTAATATAATGTTTTTGACATCTGGTAAAATTTTGAGAAAAATCGAAGTGATAGTTTTTTTATAAAAAATAAAAACCTAAATAAAACATTACTCAAAGTTGGTAAAATTTGAATTTCGACTCAAATATCTTTTCAAAACTTTGAGATATTGGCTTAAAACTACTTTTATCTTTCAAAAAATATTGTTGTCAACATTCAGTAAAATTTTGAAAAAAAACGAATTGATAGTTTTCTTACAAAAAATAAAATCTTAAAAGAAAATTTAACAAAAGTTGGTAAAATTTGATTTTCGACTCAAATATCTTTTCAAAAATTTTGAGATTATGGCTTCCAACGAATTTTAACTTATAAGAATTATTGTTTTCAACATTAGGAAAAATTTTGGGAAAAATAGAATTGACAGTTTTTTTACAAAAAATAAAAACCTAAACAAAAAAATTAATAAAAGTTGGTAAAAATTGATTTTCGACTCAAATATCTTTTTAAAAATTTGAGATTATGGCTTCTAACTAATTTTAGCTTATAAGAAATATTGTTTTCAACAGTAGGACAAATTTTGAGAAAAATCGAATTGACAGTTTTTTTACAAAAAATAATAACCTAAAAAAATAAAAAAAAAAGTTGGTAAAAATTGAGTTTTGACTCAAATATCTTTTCAAGACTTTGAGATATTGGCTTTAAACTACTTTTATCTTTCAAAAAATATTGTTTCCAACATTCAGTAATATTTTGAAAAAAATAGAATTGACAGTTTTTTTACAAAAAATTAAAAACCGAAAAAAAAAATTAACAAAAGTTGTTAAAAATTGATTTTCGACTTAAATATCTTTTCAAAAATTTGAGATTATGGCTTCTAACTAATTTTAACTTATAAGAAATATTGTTTTCAACAGTAGGACAAATTTTGAGAAAAATCGAATTGACAGTTTTTTTACAAAAAATAATAACCTAAAAAAATAAAAAAAAAGTTGGTAAAATTTGAATTTTGACTCAAATATCTTTTCAAAACTTTGAGATATTGGCTTAAAACTACTTTTATCTTTCAAAAAATATTGTTGTCAACATTCAGTAAAATTTTGAAAAAAATCGAATTGATAGTTTTCTTACAAAAAATAAAATCTTAAAAGAAAATTTAACAAAAGTTGGTAAAAATTGATTTTCGACTCAAATATCTTTTTAAAAATTTGAGATATTGGGTTTTAACTATTTTTATCTTTTGAAAAATAATGTTGTCAACATGCAGTAAAATTTTGAGAAAAATCGAATTGACAGTTTTTTTACAAAAAATAATAACCTAAAAAAATAAAAAAAAAGTTGGTAAAAATTGAGTTTTGACTCAAATATCTTTTCAAGACTTTGAGGTATTGGCTTTAAACTACTTTTATCTTTCAAAAAATATTGTTTTCAACATTCAGTAATATTTTGAAAAAAATAGAATTGACAGTTTTTTTACAAAAAATTAAAAACCGAAAAAAAAAATTAACAAAAGTTGTTAAAAATTGATTTTCGACTTAAATATCTTTTCAAAAATTTGAGATTATGGCTTCTAACTAATTTTAACTTATAAGAAATATTGTTTTCAACATTAGGACAAATTTTGAGAAAAATCGAATTGACTTTTTTTACAAAAAATAAAAACCTAAACAAAAAAATTAATAAAAATTGGTAAAAATTGATTTTCGGCTCAAATAGCTTTTCAAAAATTAAAAATATTGGCTTCAAACTTATTTTATTTCACAGAAAATATTGTTTTTTATATTCAATAATTTTTTTATAAAAATCCAACAGTCCGTTTTTTCATAAAAAAAAATAAAATCTACAAAAAATAGATAGCAAATTTGGTAAGAATTGATACATTTAGACAAATTTTAAGCAAGACAAATCGATAGACGGGATGGGAAGTTATCAGTGTGGGTCGCATCCCAGCCTCTTTTTTCTTTTACAAATTGACAACGAACCCTTTTACAGAAAACATTGGGTGAAATTGTGCAGAAAATAAATAAACCATAGAGTAATAAAGTTCAGCTTTCACTTGAATAAAAAAAACATTATCAATTGTCATTTTGACAGAAGTAGACTTGACTTGATAGTAAGGGAGATTTTTCTTGACTAACTTTACATTTAACTTGCTTTAATTGGAAGGTCATTTTGGCCGGCCAATCAGATTACAGAAAATTCCCTAACTTTTAAGTCCCTTACGTCGGCTGAACCTGCCCACTGTTATGAAGTGACTTTAATGACGTGAAAGCTAAAATTTATTTGACAAGTCTTAAAAACAGAAATAAATCTTTAAAAATATTGAAAAAAAAACTGTCAAAACTTTAATTTCTTTTTCAATCTCAATATGAGATTCCTCAAACGATACCTATAAATAAAATATTACCAACTAGATGACAATTTATAGATACTCGACATCCTTTTTAAATACGAAAACCATTCCTAAAAAAATGTTTTCAATAAAATATTTCTCAGATTTTCACGTCCATATCAAAGGTATCACAAAAAATAATCGAGAAAAGCAATAAATACCTAAAACCAAAAAAAAAAATCAAAAACATTTCTCTAAAAGCCTATATTTCATAATTTACAAAACCACTTTCCATAATTAGTTTCCTCTCTCTTTCTATCGCTTTGTAAGTTAGTATATTTTTCTTTAAACTCATCTTTCCTGAATGACGACGAAACGATGATGATGTCCTAGTTTTTGTTTGTTTTAGATAAATAAGAAAGCAAAAGATTTATTGAGCAAAAACGACAGAGATATAACGGTACCTACACTACACCACTATATAGGTACATACAGAGAAGAATACATAATAATAAAGGCAATTTACTGTTACTCTGTGTATATGCATTCTAATTAATTGCTTACTTCGTCTTCATCATTATCATCATCATTGTAGTCCTAGTCGACGTTGTCGTCGTCGTAGTCGTAGTCGTAGTCGTAGTCATTGGGGTAGAGAAAGAAGTCTTATTCGACTTCGTCTTCCATTATGCCACCCGTCGTCGACGTCGTCGTCATCGTCTTCGTCGTTTTGCCCGTCATCGTTGGTGTGCTTTCAATTTACAAGTTCCGCTTTCTTTCCTGCCATCATGCAACATTAAATCCATGTTCTTTCTTCATTCTTTATATAAATTCAATACCCTCCTTCTAAGCTCTATGTCCTATTTGGAAATTACCAGAGCGAGTTCCTGTGAGCCATACCCATTCCAGGATGACGATGGCGAAAACCTAAACCATGGAGCCGTTCTTAATTATTACCACAGGCACGCATTATGTATTCCCTCTATTTTCCTATTCTCAAGGCACAGAGTCAGAGCTCAGAGCACACAGAACAGAACACATACATACATAGATTACATTTATAACAAAAGCTCACTCAGAGTCTCTGCAGTCTCAGTTGTCAGCTATGTTAGCTATACGTGGATGTAACTGAATATCCAATGTTCCAGGACACGCAACTTGTATTATAAAAATCAATAAACACCCTCTAAGCCTGGTAGAGCTGAAGCTGATGGTCTACTTTTCCATTGTTCTAATACACCTAACTACCCACAGCTTTGCTTGTTGCCTCCTCTGCAGTGTGCCTTGTCAATTTCCATTTGGAGAATCTGTGCTCAGCTCATAAGAAAATCCTGTTTATTTAAGGTTAAAGGACTGCTGGTGCTACTCCTGCTGCCGTCCCTGCGGTCTGGTATAATCTGGTAGGACTGGTTGGTATATGGCTCAAAGAAAGAAGCAAGTCGGTGCGTCGCGTCGCGTCGCTTGTTCGTTCACTTTTCGCTTATCAGATGCCGCCTATCAGCCGCCCTCCTGCTAATTCGGATTTAATGGAATTCCTTACCAAGCGCACAAACAATATACACGAATACAAATGGTTTTTCACTCCATGGCGACACGACACAACCATGATGTAAGGGAGCCGTGTCGTCTTCGTCGTCGCTCGTCGGAGCAGCGCAATATGGAGCTGGAGCAAGTGAGCGTGGCTGGGCAACTATGCGTAGCGCTAGCGCTAGGGTACTATTCATCCAACCATTCTATGTCACCTCAAACCACGGGCCAAGGGGATCTGATGGGAATCTCATGAATATTTAAGGAATTCAATTGAAATAAAGAAAAAAAAAAGCTTGACAAGCACCACACAAGATTCACGGATGAAGTTTTATGGCGCAACGTGAACCTGGAGAGTTGTTTTTTGATCTGATGGAGGTTAAAACGAAGAAGGACATTTTTTTCTTACTCCGAGAATAAAAACAAAAACAAAAACAAAACAAATGAATAAAAAATAATGATAAAAACTTAGTCCTTATTGTTCTACCAGGAGGACCGTATTTTGTTTATACCTTTCGCATGCTATGATTATAAAAAAAATTAGGAAAGAAAAGTGTAAGAGGATATAAGATGGGTCGCAGGAACTTGAGGGAGAAAATATTTTATGGATTTATCTTTTTCTTGGAAAATTATACTTGGAATGTAGTTATTTTTGGTTGACAGGAAAACAGAGATAGATGTGAGATTTTGGTTAATTTTGCTCTAGAATTCAACTCTGTTCCTTAGCCATGATTGAGTCGATTTAGAGTGGAATGTAAGTAGAGAAAGTTACAAAAATTAAAAAAATTCCAACAGTTAAAATTGAATTTCTCAAACTCCAGAATTCATTTCGATAAATTGTGTTCGAAAAACCATAAAACTAAGGGGGAGGGCACCATTTGTAGTCACTGAATAAAATTTTGGTCAGCTTTAGTATAACTGTACCAAACAGCTTTTTTTTGTAATTTAACAATATTCCACCATATTCTCATAAGCTATAATTGAAAATTTTGACATTTCTCGACGTTTCAAGATCCCTAGAGTCGAAATAAAAGATTTTTAGAAAGATGTCTGTGCGTGCGTGTGTACGTACGTCCGTACGTCCGTACGTTCGCGACGTTGTTTTCGTCCTCCATAGCTCAAGAACCAGAAGAGATATCGACTTCAAATAAATTTTGTTATGCAGATAAATAATAAGGCAGAAAGATGCAGAAAGGGCTCTCAAGAAAATTGCGTTGGTGGTTTTTTTACCATAGCAGTTTAAAAAAAAGGTGAAAATTTTGGTTAAACCTAAATATCTCATGAACCAATGACGCTAGAGACTTGAATTAAATTTTATATTATATATTGTAACGTGATACAAAACAATCATATTTTTGGAAAAAAATTCAATTAACGGTTTTTTTTATAAATCAAAAAAACTGAAAAAAAAAAATTGTCACTTCGAAAATTTTACGACTAAAATATGATTTCATCTCCAAAACAATTTTGTGCAATGAAGAATAATGTTTTTGACATCTGATAAAATTTTGAAAAAAATAGAATTGACAGTTTTTTTACAAAAAATTAAAAACCGAAAAAAAATTTAACAAAAGTTGGTAAATATTGATTTTCGACTTAAATATCTTTTCAAAAATTTGAGATTATGGCTTCTAACTAATTTTAACTTATAAGAAATATTGTTTTCAACATTTCATTTCCAAAACAATTTTGTGCAATGAAGAATAATGTTTTTGACATCTGATAAAATTTTGAGAAAAATCGAATTGACAGTTTTTTTACAAAAAATAATAACCTAAAAAAAATAAAAAAAAAGTTGGTAAAAATTGAGTTTTGACTCAAATATCTTTTCAAGACTTTGAGATATTGGCTTTAAACTACTTTAATCTTTCAAAAAATATTGTTGTCAACATTCAGTAAAATTTTGAAAAAAATCGAATTGACATTTTTTGTACAAAAAATTAAAAACCTAAAAAAATTTAACAAAAGTTGGTAAAAATTGATTTTTGACTAAAATATTTTTTCAAAAATTTGAGATAATGGATTTTAACTAATTTTGACTTATAAGAAATAATAAATAAATTGAATTGACAGTTCTTTTTACAAAAAATAAAAACCTAAAAAAAAACAATACTAAAACTTGGTAAACATTTACTTTCGACTCAAAAACCTTTTCAAAAATTACAAATATTAGCTTCAAACTTATTTTATTTCACAGAAAATATTGTTTTCGATATTCAGTAATTTTTTTATAAAAATCCGACAGTCCGTCATAAAAAAAAAATAAAATCTACAAAAAATAGTACGCAAATTTGGTAAAAATTGATGTTCGGTTTTCGATATCTCGTGAAAAAGAAGAAGATATTGACTTCAAATTAATTTCATTCATCTAATTTGTATATGTTTATAAAAAAAATAAAAACTTTTAAGAAATGCTAATAAAATTGGTAAAAATTGGTTTTCGACTAAAAATCTCGTTAAAAAAAAAATATTTTGAAATCAAACTATTTCATTATATGCAAATTATTGTGGGTAGTTTTTAAATTTTTAAGAATAATTCAACTGACAACTTTCTTAACCCAACACGAAAACCTACAAACTTTTAAGCAAGACAAATCGACAGACGGGATGAGAAGTTATCAGTGTGTGTCGAATCCCACCCTCTTTTTTTAAATTCCTTGGTTAACACTTTGATTACTGACGTCGACGCGTCATCGACAAATCGTATTTGTTTTATGCAGCGGACGTCGACGCATCGTCGACAACATGTTTATTACTGACCACTTCCAATGCCTCCGCACACCCCGCATCCGGAAAAAACGCCATACTATGATGCTGACGTCGACTACGCGGCAATCATTTTTTATAGTCAAAAAACAAAATATTAGTAAAATTAAGCACTGATATAAGTAAAGTAGAGTAAAAGGAACCTTTGTGACAAAACAATTTCAGCATAGAGGATTCGCTCAGGTCAAACCATGCCGCAGTCAAAGTGTTAAAAAACCACCCACTTAATTTTTTGAGAGTCCTTTTTGCATTTTTCTGCATTATTATCTGTATGACAAAATGTATTTGAAGTCGGTGTGTCCATTAGTTCTTGACATATGGGCGACTAAAAAAGCTTACCGAACGTACGGACGTAGGAGAAAAGTCAAAATTTTCAATTCCAAAAATCGGACCGATTACAAATATTCCAAGAAGAGATAAGTTCATTCATTGGTAATTGACACCTGTCAAACTCAGCTGTCATTTGTAGTGTCATAATATAAGTTAAATTTTTGTCAATTATTATAATGGATCACTCAACAATAAATCAATAAAAATTATTTAAAAATTACTACAAAATTGTTGATTCAAATATTGCTGCTGCAAGTTCAAATCCTTGTAGTGGTTAGTGCGTTGGACTGTCATGCAAAGGGTCTTGGGTTCAATCCCTGCCTGTACCACCTAACTTTTTTCACGGGTACTGCCTCTTGCGAGGAATTGACAAATCCTTCAAGAGTAATTCTTGTCATGAAAAGTGCTTTCTCAAATTAGCCGTTCGGATTCGGCATATAAACTGTAGGTCCCTTCCATCTCTGACAACATTACACGCACACAGGAATGGTTGAGAGTTGTAAGTCACTAGGCCCTGGTTCTTCATGAACTGTTGCGCCGCCTAATTTATTTTACTACTGTTACTTTTAGTCTTGGAAAAAAATAAAATTAAAACAAAGCCTTACGCAAATCTGCTAAAAGCCTTGACTTCCAAGTTTGAACTCAATCGACAAAATGGTTTAGGCTGTAGGGGTGGGAACAGACAGACAGATAAACGGACGGAATTGGAGGACCCACTTTTTTCGACTATCTCTCTACCATCTTAATGTCATGTTTGATAAAATCTCGAGTTTGAAATTTTGTACTAATGTAATATTTGCCATATGCATATGTACATAGTTCCTATATGTCGCAAGTAAAAAGAGGCCCGTCTGTGCATGTTACTAAAAGTTTTACAAAGTTTTTAAAAAACGTTCAGTTGGATTTTTATAAACAAAAAATACCAAATGTTGAGAACATTTTTTTTTATAATATTAGATAAGTTTCAAGCAAATATCAGTTTTACAAACTTTTGGTTTCATGTGAAAAATTACGGGTTATCCATTTCGCTTTTTCAAAAGTATAGGAATGGAATTCGACATCTTTCAAACTAAGGTGTTAAACCAATTTTTATTGGCAGTTAAAAGTCTGACATTTAAGAAAATGGATCGCTTAACTCAAAATATGATTTTATAGAAAATATTATTTTCGACACTTAGTAAAATTTGTATAAGAATCGAACTGTAAGTTTTTTCATAAAAATTACAATTTACACAAAATTGGTAAAAATCGATGTTTGAATTTTAATATCTTCTTGAAGGTATTGACTTCAAAATAATTTCATTCTATGCTAATTTTTTAAAAAAAATCAAATTTTGTATTTTTTTTATACAAGAATTAAAAACTATCAAGAAATGATATCACCAAAATTGGTAAAAATTAGTTTTCGACTAAAAATCTCTTTAACAAAAATAGATTTTGAAATCAAACTATTTCATCATATGCAAAATATTGTTGTTAATTTTTAGTTAAACTTTTAGAAGAACTGATAATTAAAAAAAAAAAAAACAATAACAAAATGTTAAGAAATTGTTTTCGACTAAAGTATTTGGAGAACAAAGAAAGATATTAACTTTTAATTATTTATATCACTCAAAATATTGTTAAAAATATTTTGTTAAATGGGATGGGAAATTATTAGTGTGGGTTGCATCCCAGTCTCTATTTTAATATGTTTTCTGATATGTTTGTGTTTTTAAAAAGAAATTTCCAAATTCATTTTGAAAAATTTGAAAAACAATGCGCTTAAAGAAAAAAAACATTTGTTTTTCAAAGGTTGTGTTAGAAATTTAATTAACTTTCCATAGGAAGTTATTGTAATGGGTCTGTTTTGTCGAATTGAAAATTTTGACATTTCTCGACGTTTCAAGGTCCCTAGAGTCGAAATAAAAGAATTTTAGAAAGATGTCTGTGCGTGCGCGTGTACGTACGTTCGTACGTCCGTACGTCCGTACGTTCGCGACGTTGTTTTCGTCGTCAATAGCTCAAGAACCAGAAGAGATATCGACTTCAAATAAATTTTGTTATACAGATAATTAAGGCAGAAAGATGCAGAAAGGGCTCTCAAGAAAATTGCGTGGGTGGTTTTTTTACCATAGCAGTTTAAAAAAAAAGGTGAACATTTTGGTTAAACCTAAATATCTCATGAACCAATGACGCTATATTATATATTGTAACGTGATACAAAACAAGTACTCGTATATTTTTTGAAAAACTTCAATTAACGGTTTTTTTTTATGAATCAAAAAAACAAAAAAAAAGGTTGGGATGCAACCCACACTGATAACTTCCCATCCCGTCTATCGATTTGTCTTGCTTAAAAGTTTGTCTAAATGTATCAATTCTTACCAAATTTGCGTTCTATTTTTTGTAGATTTTATTTTTTTTTTATGAAAAAACGGACTGTTGGATTTTTATAAAAAAAGTATTGAATACTAGCTGACCCTGCAGACTTCATACTGCCTCAATCGATAAATAAAAGACCTAAACTTTTGTATAAATTAATTTCAAAACAAACAAAACGTATTGAATAAAAAAAATTTTTTTAATGAAGCATGAAGTTTTATTATTATTTTCGACACATCATGTTGCTTACTTAGAGTTTGCCTGAAATACTGGCTATTTATAAGGTTTAAATTTTTATTAACAGACACACACTGTTATGATACAGTTTGTTAATCAATTTAAAGCTTTCTCATAAACTATATTTTTTTGTTTTGTTTTGTGGTGCGTAAATAAATAAAGAAGACGGTTTTCCGACGCGCGAACACGCGACGTATAATTGTTTATGCGTGAAACAGGGAAACTCCAAGTTGATTCCGCAAACTTCTAAAGACTGTCCTTGCGATTTATTTATTGTCATCGCAAAGGCCAGGCGTACTGGAAATTGTAAGCGTTTAAAATCGAATGGTAAATCCGTTGGAATCATCGGTATTCGCGGGATCAAGACATCCTCTCCTTTGTATTTTACTTTTATGATTGTTGCCTCAATGACGTTATTCATCAGCTTTTTCACAGCCAGTCTTGTTCCATTGCATAGTCGAGGTTGATTAATGTTACGCAGCATGATGACAACTGATCCTACTTTTAACTGCAAATTGTGAGGTGGTAATCCAGGCAATTCCAGTGAATTTAAAAACTCCGTGGGATAGTTGACTACGTCATCCTGGTTCATAACGGTGTCGACTGATTTAAAGGAAACCAACTGTCCTGGAAGAAAATTCTGAATGATCGCATTGAGATCCTCGACATCTTTATTTTTCGCTGCCAATATTGCTCGTTCACCCAGCCAATTATGGTTTTTGAACTTTTGCGCTATATCTGGGAAAACACGCTGAATAAGCTCCTCTTTTGAATCTGTGATGTGACAGAAATCTGTGGGTAATGTGATGAATCCGGTAAAGGTGTCCATTACAACTTTATTATTTCCAATATCTAACAACTGCTTCGCAAGCACATTTGCAGTTTCATCATGTTGCAAAAATACTCGCATGCTAGTTGTTAGCGGACCCGACAGACGTTGCCCTGTCTACACGTCTTTAATTTGAAAATTTCAAACTTGCATCGAAGAAAGAGTCGTATGGAGTACCATTGACTAAAAAATTTAGGAACATCAGTGTACATCAACGTCCTTGCGAATTGACCAACAGCATCTTGTCGACTACAAAGGTTAAAAAATTGAGTAAGAGTTGTTTTTGGATCCGTCAAAGCCTGTTGTAGTGCAGTTTCTTCTGTAAAGTAAACACGCTGTCCGTTTTCAAGATGCACAGCCAAATGTATAACAGCAGAATCCCTTTCATGTATAGGGAACGTAAAAATGCTCCAAATAGCTTCGTTGCTACTTATGTATCCACCCATTTGATAACGTGTTATTTCGTCATTGTCGTTAACATTTTGAACAGCAAAATAGCTTTATCACTACCCTTGTGAACATACTTACAAACGTATTTGATAGACTTCACCGAACTGCACAGTTCAACGTTTATATGCGCTTTGTAGGTTTTGCACAGCAATGGCGAATATGGAACTACCTAGCGATTATCAATATCTACTCTCACACCATTTGACAGACGCAATTCATATGATTGACCACCATTGTCTACGTCTTTACGTCGATAAGATGGATAACCGTCCATATTGGTGATAGTATAAGTTTCACATGGTTTTGGAAAACGTTTTAGTGACATCATGACTTCATGACATCATGATTTCATCCCAGTTTGTTTGCCGCTAGATGGAGCTAGGGCGTAAAATCGTTTTTTTATTTTTTAAAACCTTTTAAAATTGAATATTATTTAATATTTGACACTGCGATGGTAGCGCCGTCTGTCGGATCCAATGTAAAACATTCCAAAATGTAAATCTAAACCATTCTCAGATCCCCTTGAACACACACAAAAAATTTCATCAAAATCGGTCCAGTCGTTTAAGAGAAGTTCAGTGACATACACACTCACAGAAGAATTATATATATTAAGATAAAAAACAATATTTTCTGTGAAATAAAATAAGTTTGACGCCAATATTTTTAATTTTTGAAAAGCTATTTGAGCCGAAAATCAATTTTTATCAATATTTATTTTTATTAATTTTTTTGTTTAAGTTTTTATTTTTTGTAAAAAAACTCTCAATTCGATTTTTCTCAAAATTTTTCCTAATTTTGAAAACAATATTTCTTATAAGTTAAAATTAGTTAGAAGCCATAATCTCAAATTTTTGAAAAGATATTCAAGTCGAAAATCAATTTTTAGCAACTTTTGTTGAATTTTTTTTTCGGTTTTTAATTTTTTGTAAAAAAACTGTCAATTCTATTTTTTCAAAATTTGACTGAATGTTGAAAACAATATTTTTTGAAAGATAAAAGTAGTTTAAAGCCAATATCTCAAAGTCTTGAAAAGATATTTGAGTCAAAACTCAATTTTTACCAACTTTTTTTTATTTTTTTAGGTTATTATTTTTTGTAAAAAAAACTGTCAATTCGATTTTTCTCAAAATTTTATCAGATGTCAAAAACATTATTCTTCGTTGCACAAAATTGTTTTGGAGATGAAATCATATTTTAGTCGTAAAATTTTCGAGGTGACAAATTTTTTTTCAGTTTTTTTGATTTATAAAAAAAACGTTAATTGTATTTTTTTCCAAAAATATAATTGTTTTGTATCACGTTACAATATATAATATACAATTTAATTCAAGTCTCTAGCGTCATTGGTTCATGAGATATTTAGGTTTACCAAAATGTTCACCATTTTTTAAACTGCTATGGTAAAAAAACCACCCACGCAATTTTCTTGAGAGCCTTTTCTGCATCTTTCTGCCTTATTATCTGTATAACAAAATTTATTTGAAGTCGATATCTCTTCTGGTTCTTGAGCTATTGACGACGAAAACAACGTCGCGAACGTACGGACGTACGGACGTACGAACTTACGTACACACGCATGCTCAGACATCTTTCTAAAAATCTTTTATTTCGACTCTAGGGACCTTGAAACGTCGAGAAATGTCAAATTTTCAATTCGACAAATCGGACCCATTACAATAACTTCCTATGGGAAGTTAATAACCGTTTTATGTTTTATTTATAGCCTAACAACAATATTCGCACACAGGAATGGTTGAGATTTGTAAGTCACTAATCCTTAGTTCTAAAGGGACTGTTGCTCCACCTATAATTTAAAATCTATAATTATAAACTGAATGATATTGAATTTTAAATTTAATTTAAGTTTTAAGTTTTCTTTTTAGATCTTTTTCATGCAACAAATACTTACCCCATAGAATACAAAGTATAAACTCAACTAAGGAACAAATTTAAAAACTTATACTCACTATAGCCAGGTGGTTCTTAATTTAAAAATACGAGACAAAACAACAATGAAAAGAATGAATATATAAAAATTTACCTACGTACATATGTGTACCTACCCTTAAGGTAAAATAATTTAAGTAAATCTTTTTTGTTTTTTCTCAATCAGTTTTTATGTTCAGAAAAATTGTCAACTTGTGTGTCTTTTGTTTATTATTGTGGGACTATTGTTTTTTTTTAGGAAAAAAGTTGTTCTTTTTGTTTCCTCTCAACTTTATAGGATGTATAGAAGGGCAATCAATCTGGTTTGTTGACAATGCTCTTTTGTTGTTTCTATAATTCCGAAATGGCTTATGTAACTTTCATCCAATGGTTTTTGGATGCCAGCAACAAAACTAAAAGTAAAATAGGTAAATAAAGATGAGATTTTGTTGACATGTTAAACATATATGTATTTGAATTGCCATTCATTCAATTTCATAACAGTCAGAAATAAAAAAGTTTGAGAGGAAGAAATAATATTGATTTTGGTATATAGGGCAAAATTAAATTTTATATAATTATAGGAAGAGTTTCTTTTTCAAATACCACAGGAAATAGATTAATTGACAGGAAATGAATATATTATTTAGACCACATAGCATCATCCAAGCTTTAGAATATCAAATTAACTAATTTCAGAGTGTTTTGTTTCAGAGACAATTGAAGCCTGGAAATTAATAGATTTCAGATGAAAATGGAAATGGAAATGCTTCCTGGAAATAAGCTACAGTTATAGAGTTTCATAATTGACTCTATCCAAATACAAATTCTTTGCATGATGCAAAATTAACTTCTAGAAACGTATGCCTTTTATAAATACCTAAAGCCATACCTAAAGGAGGTGTTTTTTTTTTTAATTTTAAACTTTTCTTTTAAAGCAAAGGAACTTTATTAAAACTTATAACTATCCTTGTTTACTTAGTTTATTTTTTTCTTTTATCTAAAAGTATTTTTAAATTACAATTAAGTCATGAACTGCACAACAATAAATAACTTATTCATCAAAGTAACACCCTTATATTAAATTATCACGCTTCTTTTCTTTGGTTAAAATATTCGAAAGGCCTTATAATAACTTAAATAAATAATTATTGTTGCGTGAGTTACAAAATGTAGGAAGGTATTGTTCTTGTTTCTTTTTTCAGAACAACAAAAATGTGGATGTAGTTTATATTTAAATTTTATGATTTAAGAAACATTATCAAGGAAATACCGTTGTAGTAGGTATATATTTAGTATACCTTTTTTCTATAAACATGCAAGGATATGGCGTTCTTACTTAAGTGGCATTTAAATGAATGTTAGTAGGGTTATTTTCTCCTGCAACCAGTTGATATAAAATGTGAGAATACAATTTGTTGTTCACTTTTGATGGCTAGAGTATATGTATATTTGTTTTTGCTTAAAAAAAATGTATAAAGTTATAAATCAGATGAAAAACTTAATGAATAAATTATGAAAAAAGAGGCTGGGATGCGACCCACACTGATAACTTCCCATCCCGTCTGTCGATTTGTCTTGCTTAAAAGTTTGTAGGTTTTCTTGTTGGGTTAAGAAAGTTGTCAGTTGAATTATTCTTAAAAATTTTAAAATAACCAACAATATTTTTCATATAAAGAAATAGTTTAGTTTGAAAATTTAGTTTTGTTAAATTGATTTTCAGTCGAAGACAAATTTTTACCAATTTTGTAGCATTTCTTAAATTTTTACAAATGGGATGAATGAAATTAATTTGAGAGATATCAAGAACCGATCATCAATTTTTACCAACTTTGCGTACTATTGCTAGTAGATTTTATTTTTTTATGAAAAAACGGACTGTTGGATTTTTATAAAAAAAAAACTACTGAATATCGAATAAAATATTTTCTATGAAATAAGTAAAGTTTGAAGGCAATATTTTTAATTTTTGAAAAGCTTTGTAATTCGAAAGTAAATTTTTACCGAGTTTTAGTATTGTTTTTTTTAGGTTTTTATTTTTTTTTTTTAACTGTCAATTAGATTTTTCTCAAAATTTTACTAAATGTTGACAACAATATTTTTTAAAAGATAAAATAAGTTTGAAGCCTTAATCTCAAGGTTTTGAAAAGATATTTGAGTTGAAATTTAATTTTTACCAACTTTGAGTAATGTTTTTTTTAGGTTTTTATTTTTTATAAAAAAGCTGTCAATTAGATTTTTCTCAAAATTTCATCAGATGTCAAAAACATTATTCTTGGTTGCACAAAATTGTTTTGGAGATGAAATCATATTTTAGTCGTAAAATTTTCGAGGTGACAAATTTTGTTTCCAGTTTTTTTGATTTATAAAAAAACTGTTAATTGGATTTTTGTCTAAAAATATACTTCTTTGGTATCAGTGAATCACGTTACACGCACAGAAATCTTTCTAAAAATCTTTTATATCGACTCTAGGGACCTTGAAACGTCGAGAAATGTCAAAATTTTCAATTCGACAAAACAGACCCATTACAATAACTTCCTATGGAAAGTTAATTAAATTTCTAACACAACCTTTGAAAAACAAATGTTTTTTTTTCTTTAAGCGCATTGTTTTTCAAATTTTTCAAAATGAATTTGGAAACTTCTTTTTAAAAACACAAACATATCAGAAAACATATTAAAATAGAGACTGGGATGCAACCCACACTAATAATTTCCCATCCCATTTAACAAAATATTTATAACAATATTTTGAGTGATATAAATAATTAAAAGTTAATATCTTTCTTTGTTCTCCAAATACTTGAGTCAAAAACCATTTGTTATCATTTTGTTATTGTTTTTTTTTTAATTATCAGTTCTTCTAAAAGATTATCTAAAAATTAACAACAATATTTTGCATATGATGAAATAGTCTGATTTCAAAATCTATTTTTGTTAAAGAGATTTTTAGTCGAAAACTAATTTTTACCAATTTTGGTGATATCATTTCTTGATAGTTTTTAATTCTTGTATAAAAAAAATACAAAATTTGATTTTTTAAAAAAATTAGCATAGAATGAAATTATATTGAAGTCAATACCTTTAAGAAGATATTAAAATTCAAACATCGATTTTTACCAATTTTGTGTAAATTGTAATTTTTATGAAAAAACTTACAGTTCGATTCTTATACAAGTTTTACTAAGTGTCGAAAATAATATTTTCTATAAAATCATATTTTGAGTTAAGCGATCCATTTTCTTAAATGGCAGACTTTTAACTGCCAATAAAAATTGGTTTAACACCTTAGTTTGAAAGATGTCGAATTCCATTCCTATACTTTTGAAACAGCGAAATGGATAACCCGTTAATTTATCACATGAAACCAAAAGTTTGTAAAACTGATATTTGCTTGAAACTTATCTAATCTTATAAAAAAAAATGTTCTCAACATTTGGTATTTTTTGTTTATAGAAAAATCCAACTGAACGTTTTTTAAAAACTTTTTAAAACTTTTAGTAACATGCACAGACGGGCCTCTTTTTACTTGCGACATATAGGAACTATGTACATGTGCATTTATGGCAAATATTGCATTCGTAAAAAATTTCAAACTCGAGATTTTATCAAACATGACATTAAGATGGTAGAGACATAGTCGAAAAAAGTGGGTCCTCCAATTCTGTCCGTTTATCTGTCTGTCTGTTCCCGCACCTACAGCCTAAACCATTTTGTCGATTGAGTTCAAACTTGGAAGTTAAGGCTTTTAGCAGATTTGCGTAAGGCTTTTTTTTAATTTTATTTTTTTTTTCCAAGACTAAAAGTAACAGTACTCCTCATACAAATTTTTTGGTAAAAACCGAAAATTCGAATTTTCTCAAAAAGTAACCGATAGATTTTTGTAAAGAGTGTACTCTAATTTTTTTTCTTAACTCAACGAAAATCAAATGTAAAACTTATGCAAAATTATTAAACTAAATTTGAAAAAAATTGTATACATACTATACAAAATTAATTAAAAAAAAACTTTCTAATCATTTTCGAGTGAGAAATTTAATAAATTAGAGTTTTTTTAACTTCCCATAGGAAGTTATTGTAATGGGTCCGATTTGTCAAATTGAAAATTTTTACATTTCTCGACGTTTCAAGGTCCCTAGAGTCGAAATAAAAGATTTTTAGAAAGATGTCTGTGCGTGCGTGTGTACGTACGTCCGTACGTCCGTACGTCCGCGGCGCGACGTTTTTTTCGTCGTCCATAGCTCAAGAACCAGAAAAGATATTGATTTTAAATAAATTTTGTAATACAGATAATAAGGCAGAAAGATGCAGAAAGGGCTCTCAAGAAAATTGCGTGGGTGGTTTTTTTACCATAGCAGTTTAAAAAAAAGGTGAAAATTTTGGTTAACCCTAAATATCTCATGAACCAATGACGCTAGAGACTTGAATTAAATTTTATGTTATATATTGTAACGTGATACAAAACAATCATATTTTTGGAAAAAAATCCAATTAACGGTTTTTTTATAAATCAAAAAAACTGAAAAAAAAAAATTGTCACTTCGAAAATTTTACGACTAAAATATGATTTCATCTTCAAAACAATTTTGTGCAACGAAGAATAATGTTTTTGACATCTGATAAAATTTTGAGAAAAATCGAATTGACAGTTTTTTTACAAAAAATAATAGCCCAAAAAAAATAAAAAAAAAGTTGGTAAAAATTGAGTTTTGACTCAAATATCTTTTCAAGACTTTGAGATATTGGCTTTAAACTACTTTTATCTTTCAAAAAATATTGTTTTCAACATTCAGTAAAATTTTGAAAAAAAAATAGAATTGACAGTTTTTTTACAAAAAATTAAAAACCGAAAAAAAATTTAACAAAAGTTGGTAAAAATTGATTTTCGACGTAAATATCTTTTCAAAAATTTGAGATTATGGCTTCTAACTAATTTTAACTTATAAGAAATATTGTTTTCAACATTAGAAAAAATTTTGAGAAAAATCGAATTGACAGTTTTTTTTACAAAAAATAAAAACCTAAACAAAAAAATTAATAAAAGTTGGTAAAAATTGATTTTCGGCTCAAATAGCTTTTCAAAAATTTAAAAATATTGCCTTCAAACTTATTTTATTTCACAGAAAATATTGTTTTTTATATTCCATAATTTTTTTATAAAAATCCAACAGTCCGTTTTTTCATAAAAAAAATAAAATCTGCAAAAAATAGAACGCAAATTTGGTAAGAATTGATACATTTAGACAAACTTTTAAGCAAGACAAATCGATAGACGGGATGGGAAGTTATCAGTGTGGGTCGCATCCCAGCCTCTTTTTTATTGATTAAATGAGATTTAATTTTTTGAAGTTTGTCTTCAGGTAAATTTTGTTTTTAGGTAAATTTTAAAATATAAGTTCTAAACAGAGTCTTTGGATAAATGGAAAAATTCGTGCGATCCAGTCGTGCACTTTAATTATAGTCCGGGAGCTAGCAAAGTTTGGAAAACAAGAATTTTAGGTCAGTCAATTTTTTGATATGTTGTCTTACTTGCTTTTTCGGTTAGAGTCTGGGCATTCTGGCTGGCGGTAGCGGTTGCGTTTAGGGGGGTGGGGCTATTTAAAAAAATTATTACTTAAAATGGGAACAAAATAGTTAAAAAATAACGGTAATACTTACAGTTAAGTTTTATACGTTGTTTTAAGGCCAACATCCCGTTCTATTAGCCACTTTTTAAATCAAGTCAAATCTATGCACAGTTTTTGAACCCCCACGTGAGCTGGTCATGCATTACAAGTCGTTCATGTCTATATCATCCAAGCAAAGTTGGTAAGGTTTGGACCAATGACGTCTTACCACCAGTCCAGATTTTCTACAAACATTTAAATTTTCGGAATAAATTGAAATTTCTTCAATCCCCACACCGTAACGCTCCTTTTTACCAATGGTTTGATGATTCTTTTTTAAATATGATGTTTCTTATAATTTGTTGGCAATTAGTCACAATCCTCACATATTTGATAATTACATTGTTCAAAAAATTACGTTTTCTGTATACAATACAATGCAATATATTTTTAAGGGATTAAGCTGTCCCGAATTCGTAACTCATTTAACAATGTTGGAAACAACCAAAATTGGTATTTTTAAAGTCAAAATAAAGAACAACATAGTTTTAAACAATAAATTCCATACAAATTTTGCAAAATAAATAGAAATCTTTGTTTTCTAGACGCAGTTTAAATTATACAAGTATTTTTCTTACTTTCTGGAAATTCTTATTAACTTTCCATAGGAAGTTATTTTAATGGGTCCGATTTCTCGAATTGAAAATTTTGACATTTCTCGACGTTTCAAGGTCCCTAGAGTCGAAATAAAAGAATTTTAGAAAGATGTCTGTGCGTGCGTGTGTACGTACATACGTTCGTACGTCGTCCGTACGTTCGCGACGTTTTTTCGTCGTTCATAGCTCAAGAACCAGAACAAATATCGACTTCAAATAAATTTTGTTATGTAGATAAATAATAAGGCAGAAAGATGCAGAAAGGGCTCTCAAGAAAATTGCGTGGGTGGTTTTTTTTTACCATTGGATTTTAAAATAACGGTGAAAATTTTTGTTAAACCTAAATATCTCATGAACCAATGACGCTAGAGACTTGAATTAAATTTTATATTATATATTTTAACGTAATACAAAACAATTATATTTTTGGAAAAAAATCCAATTAACGGTTTTTTTTATAAATCAAAAAAACTGTAAAAAAATAAAATTTGTCACCTCGAAAATTTTACGACTAAAATATGATTTCATCTCCAAAACAATTTTGTGCAACAAAGAATAATGTTTTTGACATCTGATGAAATTTTGAGAAAAATCTAATTGACAATTTTTTTATAAAAATTAAAGCCTAAAAAAATATTACTCAAAGTTGGTAAAAATTGAATTTCGACTCAAATATCTTTTCAAAAACTTGAGATTATGGCTTCAAAATTATTTTGTCTTATAAGAAATATTGTTTTCAATATTCTGAAAAATGTTAAAAAAAATCAAATTGACAGTTTTTTTTACAAAAAATAAAATAAATAAATTGGGTGGCGCAACAGTCCGTTTGAGAACTAGGGCCTAGTGACTTACAACTCTCAACCATTCCTGTGTGCGAGTATTGTTGTCAGGGATGGAAGGGACCTACAGTTTTAAGCCGAATCCGAACGGCAAATTTGAGAAAGCACTTTTCATGACAAGAATTACTCTTGGAGAATTTGTCAATTCCTCGCAAGAGGCAGTACCCGTGAAAAAAAACTTTAGATGGCATAGGCAGGGATCGAACCCAAGACCTCTTGCATGACAGTCCAACGCACTAACCATCATGCCACGGGTATTACAAAAACTAAAAACCTAAAAAAAATGAATAAAAGTTGGTAAAAATTGATTTTCGACTCAAATATCTTTTCAAAAGTTTGAGATATTGGCTTTAAACTACTTTTATCTTTTAGAAAATATGATTGTCAACATTCAGTAAAGTTTTGAAAACAATCGAATTGACAGCTTTTTTACAAAAAATTAAAAACCGAAAAAAAAATTAACAAAAGTTGTTAAAAATTTATTTTCGACTCAAATATCTTTTCAAAGATTTTAGATAATGGCTTTTTAATCTAATTTTAACTTATAAGAAATATTGTTTTCAACATTCGATAAAAATTTGAGAAAAATCGAATGGACAGTTTTTTTACAAAAAATAAAAACCTAAAAAAAACAATACTAAGACTTGGTAAAAATTTACGTTCGACTCAAATAGCTTTTCAAAAATTACAAATATTGGCTTCAAACTTATTTTATTTCACAGAAAATATTGTTTTCGATATTCAGTAATTTTTTTTATAAAAACCCAACAGTCCGTTTTTTCATAAAAAATAAAATCTACAAAAAATGGTACGCAAATTTGGTAAAAATGTATACATATAGACAAACTTTCAAGCAAGACAAATCGACAGACGGGATGGGAAGTTATCAGTGTGAGTCGCATCCCAGCTTCTTTTTAGTTATGCTATGAGTCTTCAATTGACTTTATATGAAGATTTAAGAAACCTACTTTTTTGAATTTCTTGTCATGATTTTGGATCCAATTTTAATATTATTTTTATATTTTATCAATATACATGTTTGTACATATTTCAGAACACGATATGTCAGCCTTGTTAAGTGGACGTATTTGTTACGAAAAAATTACTTTTTTAAAAAGTTTCTTTTGATGTTTATATTTAATCGAAAAAATAAAAAAAAAAAAAAAAAAAAAAAAAAAAAATAATTCTGAATGGGCAAAAACTGATAAGGAAAAGGCGGATTTATTTGCTAAGCACCTTGAGGAAACGTTCAAACCTTTCGATGGTCAAGAGCTTCTGACTAATGACGGAGAGCTCCAACCAGCGCCGGAAAATTTTTCTATCAGGAATATTACTTTGACTGAACTTGTCCAGGAAATAAAACGGCAGAAAAATAATAAAGCTCCTGGCTACGACCTGATTAACGGTCGTGTCCTCAAAGAGTTGCCTAAAAAAGCAATGGTTAAGCTCTTACAGCTCACTAACGCTGCTTTAAGACTTGCTTACGTACCCACGCAATGGAAAGCCGCCGAAGTAATAATGATCCCCAAACCGGGTAAGCCACCGAATGAGAAAAAATCGTATAGACCAATTTCTCTCTTACCAATTATATCTAAAATATTTGAAAAATTGCTTCTTAAACGAATGCTACCAATTATTGAAGAAAAACGTTTAATTCCCGACCACCAATTCGGTTTCCGGAATAATCACTCGACAATTGATCAGGTTTACCGAATAACTAACGAAATTGAAAAAGCATTTGAAGAAAAAAAGATTTGCTCAACTGCATTTCTTGACGTTTCTCAAGCTTTTGACAAAGTTTGGCATGACGGGCTAAAATATAAATTAAAAGTCTTTCCAGAGCAAATATATAACATTCTTGAATCGTACCTAGAAAATAGATTCTTTCGAGTTAAGCAAGGAACGGAGTATTCGGAGTTTAAAGAAATAAACGCTGGGGTTCCCCAGGGTAGCGTCCTTGGACCGATTTTGTTTGTTCTTTATACCCGTGATATACCCCAAACAGAAGGCACAACTTTAGGCACTTTTGCCGATGATACAGCTGTACTCGCAATATCGGATTCAATAGAAACGGCAACCTCTAAGCTTCAAAAGGCATTAAATAGCATTTCAGATTGGACAAAGAAATGGCGAATTGCTCTTAATGAAACGAAATCGACGCACACGAATTTTACGTATAAAAAAGTATATAACTTACCTATTTATATAAATTCTGTGCAAATTCCATACGCTAATGAAGCGAAGTATCTAGGCATGACTCTAGACGCGAAACTTAAATGGAAAGTTCATGTAAAAAAGAAACGCGATGAACTCGAAAATAAACTCCGCGAATTGACATGGCTTATTGGAAGATATTCCAATCTAAGCGTTTATAACAAGCTTCTTATTTATAAGCAAGTACTGAAACCAGTTTGGACGTACGGTATACAACTTTGGGGTTGTACCAACGAAAGAAATATACAAATTTTGCAAACATACCAAAACAAAGTACTTAAAATAATAGTAAATGCTCCATGGTATGTAAGAAATAGCGACTTACATAGAGATTTAAATATAAAATATGTAGAAGACGAAATTAAAAAATTTGCTACAGAGCTAAGATCACGACTTAGAACTCATAGTAATAACTTAATCCAACAATCTGTTAGCGAGGCGTTCGTTTTTCGGCGTCTGCACCGAACAAGACCTTCTGATCTAGCGCAAACAAATTAATCTCTCCACTCGAATTTTGTGGAATCTTCAGGTCCTCTCGTTGGGGAGCTTCCTGACAAAACGCGAACAAAATGACGCTAAAACTACTTGTTAAGCTGGACTTAGTTGTAGTAATAATATAGAAGATAAGGGAGGTGAGTTTTAGTCAGTAAAAATCTGACACTACTATAAGCACCGGGCTTATAGTGTCTCATGAAGATTTCTCACCTTCCTGCGGAAAAAAAAAAAAAAAAAAAAAAAAAAAAAAAAAAAAAAAAAAAAAAATATTTAAGGCAAAGGATCACTTTCTGTGGTTTCATGCTCCATCTCTGGACAAAAATGGAGAAGGCGCATGTAGACGATAGGAAACGGAACAATTTTAGTTTTTAAGTAGAGTTTTCTGAAAAAAACACATAAATGTACTCGTATAAGAAGAGATTTGAGAAACATATTAAAATATAGTTTACATTATAAAAACAAAGTTGACACTTTCAAACCATATATAAAAAACCGTTTTAGAGCAGAGATAGTTAAGCGTTTCTTTCAGATTTATGTAAGACAGGTGAAATCTAACAACTTATGAAGATTTTTCGAAAGTTTTATAAAATATTTACTATGAATATTTTAACTGAATATTAAAGAAAGAAATTTGGAAATTTGGAATTTATTGAAAAAGAAAAAAAAAACTGCTTCATGAATTGCCTAAAAAGCCGTTTGTTTGAGTTTTTTTCCCAAACCTTAAAAGTAATACCTCAAAAATCTGATGTGAGTAAATTTAAAGTCGTATTTAAATAAAGACCATTCAAATCCATGGCAAAAATGTAATTTAATTGTCAGGAACAAAACTTTGGCGTCCAGTGATTTGCCTGATTTCATAAATTTTTGAAAATTATAAAGAATGAAGACAAATATTTGCATTTCAAAAGTGTAAGAAGCAAACTTGTAAATTCAAAAAGAATTTTAAAATTAACTAACAATCCTTTTGGATTCAAAAATTTTCTCAAATCTGTAAAACCATACTCAAATTCTTTCCACTAAAAAAAAAAATGTTCAACACCTAGGTAGTATTAAAATTTTATTTTCAAAACCTCAAATTCCTCTGATGAAAGTTACAGCTATAACTGCTCCGTTCACAGGTGGTGGTATGGAGTTAAGATGCTTTCCAAAGAAAAACTCGGTGTGAGAAAAATGATGATTTTTATATGAATCACATCTCATTACTTAGAATACTTCTTGAATATGAAGTTTTACGATCCTCGTTAAATGTTTTATATGTTTTATCAAGATCTTTTCCCATTCAGGGATAACATAGAATTCAAATTGTCAGAGTATGAGCACAGGATAAAAACTTTTGCAATTCTAATCGTTAAAGGAATAGGAATCATATATATAAGTACATTGTAGGTACCTACTTCCTAGCGCGTGTACTTTATAAAATTGGAGACCCAACCGACAACGACGACGAGGAGCTAGGACGATGTCGAAGACGATAGCATTTAAGTGCTTTATTTTTTGATTTATTTTTATTCCTATTCACCTCTTCTCCCTCTCTATAGAGATGAGAAAAGACCAACTTCAGGAGGTTTGGTACTCGTAAAATATATCCTCCCCGACTCGCATTGACTTATTCCATTAGAAATATAAAAATAAAATAAAGCTCCGGGTTAGGCCAAGTCAAGACTTTGCCACCAGCAGCGTGAATTTTATGTATATAGCAAAATGGATGGCCAAGAATCTTGAATGGCAATAATCTTCCACTTTGTATGGAATAAAAATGGTCGTTAAAATTGCTCGAAAATATTTTATTACACAAATGAAAGTTTTTCGCTTCCTGCTGATATTTTTTGTTTTTTTTTTCGCTTGAGGGGGGAGAGTATTTAACCCTAAAGATTAAGGTTCAACGACGATGCGATGCACGGCGGCGGTTATGGCGGTGGCGCACCATTCCAGAGGAAAGAAGAGATAGAATTAATATAAAAAGTCATTGAATCGATAGAACAAAATAATGGGATGAGAGAGGGTGGAGGGAGGAGTATATAGGAAAAGATCATAAAATTCGTGGTAGCCATCATTTTAATGAAACTTTATTCTTCCTGCAGGGGTAGGTGGTAGGACAAACTTGAGCAAGAAATGAAGTGAAACTTGTAGGTACGAACTTTTTATGGATCATTATAATACCATGACTTTGGGTGAGAGAATTTGAGATGAAAAGCAGATGTTAATAGTTGTGAACGCGACTTGACGTTGATTTTGAAGAATATTCCTTCAATTGGATGACGAATAAGAAAATAAATATAATAAAAGTAGCCGTCAATAGCTAGCACTGAAATTTTATAGTATTTTTGGTAAGAAAATTCGGATGAAAAGAGATGTTTTTAATAAAAATACTATCAACCTCTACTTAACATTTCATTATGGGAGTCATTTATCACTCATAAAATGCGAATTTAATCTTGTTAGAATATTCAGCGGGAGACAGATAAATATTTGGGATATTTTTTAAAGTCTCTATAGGCTTTTGAACATACTTTCTTATCAACAATTTAATTTTTGTAAAAAAAACATTATCTGCACTGCAATTTTTCTCAAGCAAAAGCTAAATCCCCGGTAGAAGTGCTTTGTTTGACTTTAAAGGTAAAAAACTGTACAACAACTGAACTCCATAGCAATGGAAACTTACGGACAATTTGTCAAAATATTAACACCGATTCCAAAATCCGATGGGTAGAATACGAAATGAACCAAATTACTATTTTGACATATCAAATATAGTAAAAATATAAATGCCTATTCCGAGTCCTGTCAAAATTACTTACCACTAGGGTTTGTTGCTATTATGAAATAAATACACAAAAATACAAATGTATCATTTTTATACCTATGATGTTCCAGTCTTTGTTTATCAAAAATCAATTCAGTTGATCTTGATTTTTCTGTATGAAACGATGTTCAAATTGACGTAACTTATTTTGACAATTCTTTATTTTTTCACAATTAACAATTGGCCAGTTTAGATTTCTATTGATTTTCTCAGATGGATTGACAGAGCAGGAGAATGAAATATAAACATTTTAGAGAAATTAAATAATAAAAATTCTGTTCTCAGATTTTTGACAGCAAAAGACAGAAATTTAAAAATAAATTCAGATTTCCTTTAAAAATAGATGCGGACAAGCTATCCAATTTTCAGTTAAACATATTGGGGCATATTCATAGATGTTTGCTAAACTCTTGCTAAGTTGTTGCTAAGCAAGTCCAGAGTTTAGGCTATTTATAAATAAATTTAAACCTAAGTTTAGATCTTAAACTGTAGTTTAACTATAAACATAGGAATTGCTGTGTTTAAGTAGTTATTATCACAGCCAAATGTCATATTTGATTTTTGTTTCTGAATTGAAAAGTTGAAAAGGTTAATCATATCAAATAAATTGTACGTAAACTTGCTCTTCTTTTTGGCAATATTCGCTACAAAGTTCTTTGTCTGACTGCGATAAGTTTTCCTTGGTTTTCATCTAAAATATTATTGAACTTTGTTGTTGTTTTTTTTCTTCTTCTTCTTCCATTAAATAGTTTTGTTTTACTTATTTTTTCGACATCCAATTCTAGGAATGACAGCACAAAACAACGAGTTTGAAAATATAACAGTATTTTTTTGCTTTAACCTGTCATTTGAATTGTAGTAGAATAAAACCTTAAATTGGGGTTTTACTAAACACATCAGGAAAATTGACTATGAATAAGAGCTGTGTTTATTTAATCAACAAGCCTTAAACTATAGATCAAGAAAACACGACTTTATTAATTCTCTATGAATACGCGCCAATATGTTTTAAATTGTATTAGTATCTATTATTGCAAAGAGGGAAAAATCTACCGAAAAATCCAGATCTTGAGATTTGATCTTAAATCCAAAAAAAGAGGCTGGGATGCGACCCACACTGATAACTTCCCATCCCGTTTGTCGATTTGTCTTGCTTAAAAGTTTGTCTATATGTAGGTATCAATTTTTACCAAATTTGCGTACCTACTATTTTTTGTAGATTTTATTTTTTTATGAAAAAACGGACTGTTGGTTTTTATAAAAAAAATTATTGAATATCGCAAAACAATATTTTCTGTGAGATAAAATAAGTTTGAAGCCAATATTTTTAATTTTTGAAAAGCTATTTGGGTCGAAAATAAATTTTAACCAAGTTTTAGTATTGTTTTTTTAGGTTTTTATTTTTTGTAAAAAAAACTGTCAATTCGATTTTTGTCAAAACTGTATCGAATGTTGAAAACAATATTTCTTATAAGTTAAAATTAGTAAGAAGCCATTATCTCAAAATTTTGAAAAGATATTTGAGTCGAAAATCAACTTTTACCAACTTTTATTAATTTTCTTTTTGGGTTTTTATTTTTTGTAAAAAAAACTGTCAATTCGAGTTTTCTCAACATTTTTCAGAATGTTATAAACAATATTTCTTATAAGATAAAATAAGTTTGAAGCCTTAAGCTCAAGTTTTTAAAAAGATATTTGAGTCGAAATTCAATTTTTACCAACTTTGAGTAATGTTTTTTTTAGGTTTTTATTTTTTATAAAAAAAAACTGTCAATTAGATTTTTCTCAAAAATTTATCAGATGTCAAAAACATTATTCTTCGTTGCACAAAATTGTTTTGGAGATGAAGTCATATTTTAGTCGTAAAATTTTCGAGGTGACAATTTTTTTTTACAGTTTTTTTGATTTATAAAAAAACTGTTAATTGGATTTTTGTCTAAAAATATACTTCCTTGGTATCATATATCACGTTACAATATATAAAATATAAAATTTAATTCAAGTCCCTAGCATCATTGTTTCATGAGATATTTAGGGTTAACCAAAATGTTCAGCTTTTTTTTAAACTGCTATGGTAAAAAAACCACCCACGCAATTTTCTTGAGAGCCCTTTCTGCATCTTTCTGCCTTATTATTTATCTGCATAACAAAATTTATTTGAAGTCGATATCTCTCCTGGTTCTTGAGCCATGGACGACGAAAAAACGTCGCGAACGTATGGACGTACGGACATACGGACGTACGGACATACGGACGTACGAACGTACGTACACACGCACGCACAGACATCTTTCTAAAAATCTTTTATTTCGACTCTAGGGACCTTGAAACGTCAAGAAATGTCAAAATTTTCAATTCGACAAATCGGACTCATTACAATAACTTCCTATGGGAAGTTAATAAATCAATTTATTTTGCCCAATGAAATGAAAAAACAGAACAATGACAGATCTAGATCAAATATAAATTGATTTATTTTACCTCAAATTTTCTTGAAAAACTTAAAGGCTAACGCCGATTTTATGAGATCAAAGTTATGAAGCGGTCCGACCAAAACTTGCAAAAAAGACTCTTTAAAATTTGTTTTAGTTGCGGATATTGTCCGGTCAAAAACTGGTATGATCTTGCTGTAGCACATAACCTTTCAATATCATTGCCAGTGGACAATGTGGAAGCATTAAAAAATGCATTATATGAATGTATCTCTGTTAAAGATGACTCGATGTATAGGCTTTGTGTTGCGCGAGGGACTGCATCAACATCCAGGAATATATACAGACAACTTAATCTGAAACTTGGTGAAGGAAACTATTTTAGAGAATAGTTTACAGTTTCGGAAATGAGCTTGATCTTCAAGATCACAACGGAAATGCTCGATTTGAATTATACATAGACCACATAGAACAGACTTAAACCCTATATGTTCCCTTTGCAACCTTAATCAAAACGAAGATGTTTTGCATTTTTTAGCACTTTGTCCAATATTACAGGAAATCCGAAGGCTCTAATTTTATTCTAGTTTTCTTTCCCAAGAGGAATTTGTCGGTGTACTAAACGGAGATCGTGGCTGGAAGCCTCTTATACGCTATGTCTCACATGCAAGAAAATATCGAAACGAGTGTTTGAATTTGTTTTGAGTTGTAACAAGATGTTAAAGTGATTGTATCTTCTCCTTTTTTTTCGCTTTAACCAAACTAAAAGCCCTTAAAAAAAAAAACTTGAGAAATATGCGGTTCTTTTTCCTATTTTTTAACTTCCCATAGGAAGTTATTGTAATGGGTCCGATTTGACAAATTGAAAATTTTGACATTTCTCGACGTTTCAAGGTCCCTAGAGTCGAAATAAAAGATTTTTAGAAAGATGTCTGTGCGTGCGTGTGTACGTACGTCCGTACGTCCGTACGTTCGCGACGTTTTTTTCGTCGTCCATAGCTCAAGAACCAGAAGAGATATCGACTTCAAATAAATTTTGTTATACAGATAATAAGGCAGAAAGATGCAGAAAGGGCTCTCAAGAAAATTGCGTGGGTGGTTTTTTTACCATAGCAGTTTAAAAAAAAGGTGAAAATTTTAGTTAACCCTAAATATCTCATGAACCAATGACGCTAGAGACTTGAATTAAATTTTATATTATATATTGTAACGTGATACAAAACAATTATATTTTTGGAAAAAAATTCAATTAATGGTTTTTTTTATAAATCAAAAAAACTGAAAAAAAAAATTTGTCACTTCGAAAATTTTACGACTAAAATATGATTTCATTTCCAAAACAATTTTGTGCAATGACGAATAATGTTTTTGACTTCTGATAAAATTTTGAGAAAAATCGAATTGACAGTTTTTTTACAAAAAATAATAACCTAAAAAAAAATAAAAAAAAAGTTGGTAAAAATTGAATTTTGATTCAAATATCTTTTCAAGACTTTGAGATATTGGCTTTAAACTACTTTTATCTTTCAAAAAATATTGTTTTCAACATTCAGTAAAATTTTGAAAAAAATAGAATTGACAGTTTTTTTACAAAAAATTAAAAACCGAAAAAAAAATTTAACAAAAGTTGGTAAAAATTGATTTTCGACTTAAATATCTTTTCAAAAATTTGAGATTATGGCTTCTAACTAATTTTAACTTATAAGAAATATTGTTCTCAATATTAGGAAAAATTTTGAGAAAAATCGAACTGACAGTTTTTTTACAAAAAATAAAAACCTAAACAAAAAAATTAATAAAAGTTGGTAAAAATTGATTTTCGGCTCAAATAGCTTTTCAAAAATTAAAAATATTGGCTTCAAACTTATTTTATTTCATAGAAAATATTGTTTTTTATATTCAGTAATTTTTTTATAAAAATCCAACAGTCCGTTTTTTTCATAAAAAAAATAAAATCTACAAAAAATAGAACGCAAATTTGGTAAGAATTGATACATTTAAACAAACTTTTAAGCAAGACAAATCGATAGACGGGATGGGAAGTTATCAGTGTGGGTCGCATCCCAGCCTCTTTTTTAATTAGTTTTTTTTTTCCGGCAGACGGCTTATAAAGCCATGCTTTGTATATCTTTTATTATGAAATATTGTACTTATAAGAAAATTGAAAAAATAAAGAACTTATCTATCTATCTATCCATTTTACCTATGGAAAACACCATAGCAAAATCGCATGTTTTTTAAATTGTATGTGACAGTATTCCCATACATCATTGCAGTCATTGGCAGGGGACTCACGTTAGAAACTGTCACATGTGGTTATTGAGAACAAAAAACAATTGCTGACAATTACTTCAGAGTCTTATAATGTCATACCAAGTATCTAGTACTAAAGCTAAGTGATTCAAAATTCAGGTATTTTTTATTAGATTTTTAAACTAACTTCATCACAATTAATTCTGATGACAGTAAGTATGACAGCTGACAGGTCACTTCTGCAATCATGTTACAAATAAGCTTTTCCATTAGTGTATTTCGATTTCAATATCCAATATCTACTTAGTTGTTTGAAATTCCCAGCAACTTTGAGAGCCAACGTAATGTCGACGGCAACTTAGCTGCTAAGTGGTTACTTAACCTTAAAGACAACAATAAATCCAAACATTTTCCAGATGGGAGGCAAACTAGGAACTAAATCGAAAACAAATTAATTTATTATAACAATTGTAAACCTTATTAATTAAAATTAAATTAGGTGGCGCAACAGTCCGTATAGAACCAGGGCCTAGTGACTTACAACTCTCAACCATTCCTGTGTGCGAGTAATTTCAGGGATGGAGGGGACCTACAGTTTATATGCCGAATCCAAACGGCTTATTTAAGAAAGCATTTTTTCATGACAAGAATTACTCTGGGAGAATTTGTCAATTCCTCGCAAGAGGCAGTACCCGTGAAAAAATCTTTAGATGGCACAGGCAGGGATCGAACCCAAGACCTCTCGCCTCTTGTAAGGAATGTAAAAAGCAACAGTCAAATTGTGCGGATCCGGCTTTGCCCCTTGGAGAATAAAGTGGGGATGGACAAATATTTCGGAACGAATTATAAAAACAAATGAAAAATTACAGAGATACAGGTTTGATGTTTATAGACACAAAGAGAAGAAAACCGAACAGAACGGCAGAAGCCACATTTCTCTTATTAAAACTACAGCCTGATGGTGACAAAATCAAATGTCATAATCAGAATCCTCACATCAGTCAAAACCCCAAATAAAAAATGTTTAACATTTTTAAAGCCTTTTGTCTATTCCTTTTCGGTCTTTTCCAAATTCCAACCTTAAAAGTAGAAGTAATCGTTAAATAAAATCACAAATTTGCAATTATGGGTATTTTTATCTAACTACTGAAGCTACCCATCCACTTTTATGCATTCTAGGCGGATTCCCAAAATAAAGTCAATTTCTCATCAATGTCAATATGCAACAGTAAAACTCTAATGTCAATATTTTGACAGCAACATCATCTATGGGTTTATTTTAGTATAGAAAACGAAAGTGCAACTATCGATTTTGACACATTTGACATATTTCTAGATAATTTTAAAATAAATTGCTTTCTTTTGAACTTTTAAAGCAACAAAAAAGTGTTATCAAGGATGTTCTTTCCCGTAACAACTTAATTTCTGCGTCAAATAATGTCATCCATAACAAATATACATATATAGAAAATACAGTTCTTCAAAACTCACCCTTAGGACAAAACAAAAAATCCAGGTTATGGTCATTCATGAGAGAGCTAAAAATTTGGGTCAAATTGGGGCGTTGGTTGGTTGCAACATCATGCAACTTAATAATGTTTGTTTTTTCTTTCTCTGAATAGAGTCGAGAGTTAACCTACGCAAATGCACCTAGACAAGCCCCAGCAGCTGCATCAGCAGCCATAATGTGTTGAGGAGGTAAGGAATGCAGAGGTATGTACATTTGTAAATAAAATGGTGAATTCACCACACTACCCGCCTTACAGTCGTGTTGTGTTGTGTTGTGTTTTCTGTGAAACTTACCTCTCACATTTGTACACAATACAGGTTAAGGTCAGCACAGGCGTGTAAGCTCCTAACGGTAGATATCCTGTTTTATGTGCAAAATATACACAGATATACATACATATGTATGTATTTTTTCGGGGTATAAGCAAATGATGCACAACAGTTATGTGGATTTACCTTTCACCTCACTGCGTCGGTAGATTCTGATGGTAGATAATTCGACTCCAATCTTAATCTGCTGATTGCGGGAAGTTTGATGATGGTGGGTAAATTTGAAGGACTAACAGTCGTTCATTCATCTGCACGCAAATTGTGGGTGGACCCGCGTTGGGCGCCATCTATGAATCCGAGTAAAGCGCATGGAATTTGAACAGCCCCATGCCCCAAACTGCAGCTAAATCGACTGTAAGCACGGAGGGTGAAAGAGGAGCAAAGGAGGACTGAAAGAGGGGGGTGATGGTTGCATTATTAAAAGTTTTCCTAGTTGTTGCGGTTTGGACTAGTTTCTGCAGAGCTCATTCTGAGATGGTATACTTGTAGTGCTGTATGTGTCTGCGCGCTGCACTGATGGTCTGTGTCTATTTATAGATCAACTTTTCTACATTTTGACCTCCTTTTTCTGTCCTCAGTCCTCTCGTGTTTCGTTTTGAATACTTTTTGTTGTTGTTTCTTTTAAATAGAAGGAAAAAACCTGCTTGAAGAGCCAATTCTGGGCAAGAGGAGAAGAGTAGAACTAACCGTGGTTAGCCTTTATTGTTGATGGATGGTTGATGGAGACAAAGGAAATAAGGGATAGAAAAAAGAAAGCAAGGTCTTTCAAGAGGATTTTCTGTAATATTTTTGCTTCTTTTTATTTTTGTGCTTTTTTTACTTCTTCACTTTTCTAGTGGTCACAAGGGGATGTTCTTCTGTCTTCAAAGAGCATACAAAGTGAACAGCTTATGAATAAACGAGTAACATAAAGTTGACATTCGACGTCGTCGTCGTCGTCGTTGCAGCAACATAAAGCCATATACCTACGACTCTAGAAAAGCAGCAATCAAATTGTTTTCTTTTTTTTATTTGTATGTTGGTAGGTAAAGAGGTGCTCGTACTATGTACGGACTTGTTTCTCATTTTTATGTTTGGCTTTAACGGAACACAGAAGGCTGGGCTCTATATATGTAATGGAATCAAGGTTACTCAATGCAAAGAAGGGTAGATAAAGTCTACTTATGAAATTGTATTAATCTATAAGAGGGTGAACTTGTTTCTGGGACAAGGTTCCTATTTAAGAGCCATTTGCATCTCGAAAATTAATAAATTGATTTATTAGCGGAAGTAAAATCTGATTATTGGTTATGACGAGAGAATGAGGTCAAATTTAAAAGAAATTATTTCCTTTAAAAAGGAAAGAAACATTCTTAAGAAAGTTAAGCTCAAGGTTCTTCAGTTAAGGAACCTTATAATAGTTTAAGATCCAAAGAAAATAGCTTTAGCTTTGATGGTCTACATAAATAAAAAGGTGTTTCCCAAGGGGTAGAGGGGGGTTTGGAATAACAAAAAAAAAAACATTTTAAACTAAGAAGTAATCAGGACTGTAAGAGAATATAATATTTTATGACTTTAATAATATCTAAGAGTGTATTTATAGTCCAGTCAAATTAGGCTTTCAGCTCGGAAAAATTCCCACCTAGCTGAATTTTGGTACACATCTTTTTTATATTGTTGTTAACAATGTGTAAAAAGTCGACCTCGATATCATGTACGCGTCGAAGGTTATTCGAGGTCAAAGGTCACGGAATTAGCCTTTTTTTTAATATCTCGTTTTTATTTATTATTATTAAAAAAAAGTTCTAGACACAAATTGTAGAGGAGGTAATTATCTACAAAAATGGTCTTCTAACATTTTCACGTCAAGTTGATAGTTTTTCCGTTATAAGACCAACAAAGTGTACACTTTTAATGAAATATGATTTTTTCGCTAAAAACAATTAGCCTTTGCGTTAATATCTCGCTTCATTGTAAATTGTAAAATTGTAGAGGACAAAATTATCTACAAAATGGTTATATATGTACATATATATATCCAATCGCACTTGCGCTATACAAATTTTAATATTTACCATACTAAATTACAATAATATATAATATTATATCATATTATAATAACGATATTAAGAATGCATTCGTTTTATGCAAGATGTATTGTATATGTAGGTACATAGTACATATTACTGTCGTCTGGATGCCAGACGGCGAACTGGGTGGTTGGGGGGTAACAGGTTGTACATATATGTACATATATAGTATTTGTAAGGACTAGGTCGACCTTTTTTAGTAACAATAGACGCAGGTGTCTTCGACATTCATATGCCGGACCGGCCTGCTGCAGTAGATGAGTATTTAGTTGTGTTCGGTCCGTACGAACGTTGTCACGTGTATATTGTGCTTTTTGTGAGTTCTGAATTTTTTTACAAGTAGTGCTCATATTACATAACCAACTAAATGGCGGGTAATTGTTTTATATGTGAAAACTCGCTATCGGTCGGTGAAACTGTAAATGTCGAGCGTGGATTACTTACTTACTTAAGGTGGCGCTACAGTCCTGTGTGAACTAGGGCCTCACCCAACAAACTTCTCCATCTAGCTCGGTCCCTAGCTAGATGTCTCCAGTTTCGCGCTCCAAGTTGGGTGAGGTCACTTTCCACTTGTGCGCGCCACCTGATCCGCGGTCTTCCTCTACTGCGCTGTCCTGTGGGTGTGGATTCGAAGACTTTCCGGGCCGGAGCATTGGTTTCCATGCGCTCTACGTGACCCAGCCATCTTAGTCGTTGGACTTTTACCCTTCTGGCTAAGTCTACGTCGCTGTACAGCCCGTACAGCTCGTCGTTCCATCTTCTCCTCCATTCCCCTTCGATGCATACGGGACCGTAGATCACACGAAGAACTTTTCTCTCGAAACGACCCAAGGTGCTTTCATCCGCTTTTGTCATAGTCCATGCTTCTGCACCGTATAGCAGGACGGGGATGATAAGGGACTTTTCCACTCAATTGCTTTGTTAGCCCAAAGAAACAGCGGTTAGCAAGAGTTATTCTTCGTTTGATCTCAGCGCTGGTGTTGTTTTCTGCGTTTACAGCGGAGCCTAGGTAGACGAAGTCCTTGACTACATCAAAGTTACGTCTGTCGATGGTGACGTTTTGACCAAGACGTCGGGGTTGTAGGTCCTTTCTTGACGACAGCAAGTACTTTGTTTTGCCCTCATTGACCGTTAAACCCATTTTTGCCGCCTCTGCCTCAATACTCACAAAAGACTCATTGACATCACGCTGAGTTCTTCCGATTATGTCAATGTCATCAGCATATGCTAGTAATTGGACAGACTTTTGAAAGATAGTGCCTCTAGTGTTGACGTGTTAGCTTTGCACTATTCTTTCAAGTACGATATTAAAAAATCGCATGACAGCGCATCACCTTGTCTAAAACCTTTTTTGACATCGAAAGGTTCTGTTAAGTTGTTTCCAACATTTATGGAGTAGCGTGAATTCTCCGTGGTCATCCTGCACAAACGGACGAGTTTGGCAGGGATGCCAAAACTAGACATGGCTCTATACAGCTCGTCTCTGTAGATGCTGTCATATGCGGCCTTGAAATCGATGACAAGATGGTGGGTGTCGATTTGGTGTTCTTGGGGTTTTTCCAGGATCTGCCATAATGTGAATATTTGATCGACTGTGGACTTTCCTGGTCTAAAACCACACTGATAAGGCCCTTTCAGGTTGTTGACGATGGGCTTTAGACGTTCACGTATTACGGCAGAGAAGATTTTGTAGGCGATGTTAAGTAGACTGATTCCTCTATAGTTGGTGCAGTTTAGAGGGTCTCCTTTTTTCAAGATCGGGCAAACAATACTGAGGTTCCATTCATCGGGCATGCTTTCTTCCGACCATATCTTACAGATAAGTTGGTGCATGATCCTAACCAACTTATCTCCAGCTGCTTTAAAGAGCTCGGCATTCAAGCCATCTGCTCCAGCGGCTTTATTAGACTTAAGCTTAGATATGGCAATCTTTACTTCGTCTAAGTCGGGAGGACGGGATTGTTGGCTTTCGTCCATGTCTATGTTGAATGGATCATCCTGCCTGACAGCGGAATTCGGTTCGTCGTCGCCGTTATACAGTCTGCAGAAGTGGATTACAAACATTAAAAAACGATAGCAATGATAGAGACGATGGACATGTACCTACATATACATCTTGCATAAAACGAATGCATTCTTATTATCGTTATTATAATATGATGTAATATTATATATTATTGTAATTTTGTATGGTAAACATTAAAATTTGTATAGCGCAAGTGCGATTGGATATATATATGTACATATATATAACCATTTTGTAGATAATTTTGTCCTCTACAATTTTTGTTGGAGACTTTTTATTGTACAAACAGTATGAAGCGAGATATTAACGCAAAGGCTAATTGTTTTTAGCGAAAAAATCATATTTCATTAAAAGTGTACACTTTGTTGGTCTTATAACGGAAAAACTATCAACTTGACGTGAAAATGTTAGAAGACCATTTTTGTAGATAATTACCTCCTCTACAATTTGTGTCTAGAACTTTTTTTTGTACGACCAATAAAAAACGAGATATTAAAAAAAAGGCTAATTACGTGACCTTTGACCTCGAATAACCTTCGACGCGTACATGATATCGAGGTCAACTTTTTACACATTGTTAACAACAATATAAAAAAGATGTGTACCAAAATTCAGCTAGGTGGGAATTTTTCCGAGCTGAACCCCTTTTTTCGTCTAATTTGACTGGACTATTATTAAATTCATCTAGAGATTGGAACTTCAAATTTTGAAATCACCAATCACTTGACATTGAAAAGATTGCAATCATTTTTTCTCCAATCATTTGAGATGTCATGCATTTGCATTAACATTTGCATTTGCATTTTGTGGGGTTTTTGACCCAGATTTATCGTCATTTGAGTTGAGAGCTTGAATTAGAGTTGAGTTGATATGACGTTGAATTGACATTTGACGTTTTACCGACTCAACGTAAATGAACATACGTGCATGTGATTTTATTTTTAGTTCTGATTACTATACTCACAAATATTTTATTTCTCAAATTATTTTCGGAATGCCGATCGACAATTATAAAATATTTAGGGTATTGTTATATGTATAGTATAGGTATGACAGTGTTCACATTTGAATCTTTCGAGTCGACACATTTTGACGTTTCATCGCTCTATATCGTTAGGTTAGGTATAGTGGCTGTCCAAGTAAAAAACGGACACACTTAGGCCAGTTTAATGGCCCATTGTGATACCACATGAATCTTAAGGCTTCCTTCTAAGCTTAATGGAACCAGTTTGAGTCCCTTACGAAACGTGAGAGGCTGATTATGCTGATATGATTTAGATCGTTTAGATCGTTAAAGAAGAATTCTCCTAGGTAATTCTTGCGTTTTCGAGCCAGAGCAGGGCATGTGCAGAGAAGATGAAGAACTGTTTCTTCCACTTCCTCGTCCATACAGCTACTGCAAAAGTCATTTGAGAATACGCCTAGTCTCGTAGCGTGCTTTCCTATTAGACAGTGTCCGGTTATGACACCTATTATCGAGCTTATATGCGATCTGCTTAGAGAGAGCAAGCACCTTGAACGTTTTAGAGACTTAATTTCAGTCGTTCAGAGTACACACCTCCACCAACCCCTTCTTTTATTTTTGACCCATCTGTATAAAAATGGATTGACTCATCCCAAAAAGATTTGGGAGGTATAGACATCTGGAATTTTCTGTCGAATTGCAGTTGGGGGATGGTGTAGTCTGTGTGCTTTGGAATTGATTCTAAATACCTAAGAATTACGGAGTGGCCAATGTTGTTATTGTTCCACTGCGACGAAGCTTTGAGGCGAATAGCAGATATGTCAAGAGGTGTTAGGTAGAGTAAGGTGTCCCACAGTAGCTTTTTTGACTCTTTTCTGTACGTTGCGTTTCCAATTTAGTTTTTTATCTAAGACAAGACCCAGGTATTTAGCCTCGTCTGAGAATTTTAATTGGATTCCTTTAATATGGGGAGGATTGTCAAATGGAATTTTGTATCTTCTCGAAAATAAGATTAAATCAGTTTTGTGTGGGTTAACGCCCAGTCCACACCGATCAGCTCAACGTATTAGTCTGTCTAAGGCATTTTGTAAGAGTTCTTTTAACGTGTTGAGATGCTTTCCTGAAACTGCTATAGCAACGTGCATCGTCTGCATAGGCTATCACCCTGAAACCCTCCGCATCCACACTAGTTAGGATTTCATTCACCACTAGATTCCAGAGGAGAGGGGATAGAACACCACCTTGCGGTGTCCCTCTACTAACGAATCGTCTGCCAGAAGAGTTGCCCAGTTTTGAGTTAATTATCCTGCTAGTAAGCATTAAATGAATTAACTCCCGAAGCGAACGCTCTACATTTAGAGATATTAGTGCAGATGTGATTGCAGATGTGTCCACGTTGTTAAAGGCACCTTCGATGTCAAGGAAAGAAACCATAGTGAACTCTTTATGATGGAGGGAATATTCGATGGTGCGTACTAAGGTGTGTAACGCTGTTTCCACCGATTTACCTTTACAGTAGGCATGTTGAGACGAAGACAGAAGTCTTGTATCAGTACTTGCCCTTAAATGGATATCAATCAATCTTTCCAAGGTCTTAAGAAGGAATGATGATAGACTAATAGGTCGTAGATCTTTAGGATTGACTTGCGAGCATTTACCTGCCTTAGGTATAAAAACAACTTTAACTTCTCTCCATGTCGAGGGAACATGGACCAGGTAAAGACAGCTGGTAAAAATTGCCTCAAGGATTGGTGCAATTATGTCAGAAGTCTTTTGTAGCTCGGCTGGTATTATTCCATCTGGTCCTGCAGATTTAAATGGTTTGAAGCTGTTGAGAGCCCATTGTAGCTTGTCCCTTGTGATCAGACCTTGTGGATATGTTGTATTGGGACTTGACGTATATAACCGTTGCAAGTCTCGGTGAGAGAACTACCAGGAAAATGAGTATCCAGTAGTAAGTTCAGCGATTCATTACTTGAATTTGTCAAGGAGCCGTCTGCATTTCTCAAGCAGCTTGGCATCGCTGGACTAGTTGAAAGAATTTTCCGTGCCCTAGAGGCTTCAGAAGTTTCCTTTATCGTGCCACAGAAGGATCGCCAAGAAAATTGCTTAGATTTTCTTAGTGCCTTCTTGTAAATTCTTAGGGATTCTTTGTAAGAGTCCCAGTGAGAGGCTAGTCTTGCGGCTTTGGCTCGGTTGAAGAGCTTCCTGCATTCTTTCCTGAGCAAGTAAAGCTCTGATTCCCACCATTGTGGTTTCCTCTTTCCTCTTATCGCTCTATACCACCCCCACTCATTTTTCAGAAAACTGACATGGTTTCGTGATCCTATATCTAATTTATGCAATATTTCTTCTGCGAATCCTAATGAAACCCAATTGTAATGGGTGATTTTTTTGAGGTTAGGATTTTCATGCATTAGTATTTGACAGATCACGCGGGATTTCAGACATGGTGTCAAAGAGAAAGATGCTCAGTATGCTTTGACATTTCATCATGAATAGACTTACTAACGAGCAACGCTTGCAAATCATTGAATTTTATTACCAAAATCAGTGTTCGGTTCGAAATGTGTTTCGCGCTTTACGTCCGATTTATGGTCTACATAATCGACCAAGTGAGCAAACAATTAATGCGATTGTGACCAAGTTTCGCACTCAGTTTACTTTATTGGACATTAAACCAACCACACGAATGCGGACAGTGCGTACAGAAGAGAATATTGCGTCTGTTTCTGAGAGTGTTGCTGAAGACCGTGAAATGTCGATTCGTCGCCGTTCGCAGCAATTGGGTTTGTGTTATTCGACCACATGGAAGATTTTACGCAAAGATCTTGGTGTAAAACCGTATAAAATACAGCTCGTGCAAGAACTGAAGCCGAACGATCTGTCTCAACGTCGACTTTTCAGTGAATGGGCCCTAGAAAAGTTGGCAGAAAATCCGCTTTTTTATCGACAAATTTTGTTCAGCGATGAGGCTCATTTCTGGTTGAATGGCTACGTAAATAAGCAAAATTGCCGCATTTGGAGTGAAGAGCAACCAGAAGCCGTTCAAGAACTGCCCATGCATCCCGAAAAATGCACTGTTTGGTGTGGTTTGTGCTGGTGGAATCATTGGACCGTATTTTTTCAAAGATGCTGTTGGACGCAACGTTACGGTGAATGGCGATCGCTATCGTTCAATGCTAACAAACTTTTTGTTGCCAAAAATGGAAGAACTGAACTTGGTTGACATGTGGTTTCAACAAGATGGCGGTACATGCCACACAGCTCGCGATTCTATGGCCATTTTGAGGGAAAACTTCGGAGAACAATTCATCTCAATGGACCGGTAAGTTGGCCAGCAAGATCATGCGATTTGACGCCTTTAGACTATTTTTTGTGGGGCTACGTCAAGTCTAAAGTCTACACAAATAAGCCAGCAACTATTCCAGCTTTGGAAGACAACATTTCCGAAGAAATTCGGGCTATTCCGGCCGAAATGCTCGAAAAAGTTACCCAAAATTGGACTTTCCGAATGGACCACCTAAGACGCAGCCGCGGTCAACATTAAAATGAAATTATCTTCAAAAAGTAAATGTCATGGACCAATCTAACGTTTCAAATAAAGAATCGATGAGATTTTGCAAATTTTATGCGTTTTTTTTTTTTAAAGTTTTCAAGCTCTTAAAAAATCGCCCGATATAATAATGTGGGCAAAAGTCAATTAAAGAAACTATAAGTCAAATATTATGGAGCAACATTTTAAACAAAGCAATTTCCTAAATGTAGTACCCGTGGCAAGATGGTTAGTGCGTTGGATTGTCATACGAGAGGTCTTGGGTTCGATCCCTGCCTATGCCATCTAAAGTTTTTTTTCACTGGTATTGCCTCTTGCGAGGAATTGACAACTCCTCCAAGAGTTATTCTTGTCATCAAAAGTGCTTTCTCAAATTATCCGTTCGGATTCGGCTTAAAACTTTAGCCCCCCCCATACCTGAAAATATTACCCGCACACAGGAATGGTTGAGAGTTGTAAGCCACTAGGCCCTAGTTCTCAATGGACTGTTGAGCCAACTTATTTTTTTTTAATTTCCTTAATATTTAGCAATTTTTGCCAACGTTCGACGATGTTAATCGTTTCATATTTTCAAAACTCTAATCAATTTTATTAAAGAAAAATCGCATCTGAACACGTCTAAACAGTGACAATTCGTGTAAAACAATCAAAACTACTTGTTGAAATGTCAAAAAATCTAATGTCATTTTACGTTCACCGTAGCCACGAGGTGGCGTTGGAAGTTTTAAATACAAAATTTAAGTAAAAAAAAACACCATTAGCTATTGTGGCCGTGACCACTAGGTACCGCCCCATAAGAAAGCACAATGATAGTACTATAGGTTTTATATACTAACTCATTTTTCATAAACTGACATATTTCTTATTTTTCTTCTACAAATACTACTGAAACCCAGTTGACTTGTTAACAAATCAATTAAAAAAACTTCAAACAATTAAAACTCGTTTAAAATTAAGTAAATTATGGTGTACTCTGAATATTATGGCGTAAAATTTTAAACAAACAAATTCTTCTAAATATGTTTTTATCTTTAGCCAACTTGGAGTATTTGAATCAATTTTACTAAACTTTTAGAATCGGAACACATCTAAATAGTGACATTTCGTGTAAAACAACCTAAACTACTATTGAAATGTCAGAAAGTTTGATGTCATATGGATTTATTAAATTTATACAAGTTACCTATTTTTTAATTTAACTTTAGTAAGATGCTTAAAGGCCCAACTATAATAGACTTAACCGAAAGTAAGCTAATGTCAAAACCGAACGAAAAGTTATCAGAAGTTATCGACAAAAAAAAAGTAACCATAATGGATTCAAGTAACTGAAGCAAATGAATTTCAAATTTGACATTTGCTTAAGCTCGAGCCATTTAAATAGCTCTTGCGTAATTGCGCAAAAGTTACCGAAATTTAACGAAACTGAGCAGAACGTCTATTATGGTTAGTGACATATAAGGCTGCGTATTGGTTCGTTCTCGGTTACAACACTGTATCTACAAATAAAACCCATTTTTTCTTTCTATTAAGTGTGAGAAAAAATGAGAATGCATTATACTCGCATGTTAAAATAAATGACAAGAATCGCTTTGGAAGATGTGAACCTTATTTTGAAGTCAATAACATCATAGTCTGAAAATTAATTCTTGTGAACGCGGAATACTCTTAAACGTCGAATAACTATGTATATGTTGTTCTTCTTCGTCAGATGAAGATGACCAATCTAATATTCTAATTACAAATTAAAATCATAAAAATGATGTAATAAAATAGTAATGCAATGTTGAATTTGTTTACCTATTCATTCTGTATCTCTAAATATTGAGAATACAAATTTTACAAAATAAAACATCAGCTCTCAATCTGTCATATTCATTTTTTAATGACACTTTTAATTTAATGAGCCAAAAATGGGCATTTAGTTTTAAAAGGTGTTTAGAAGCTTGTTTACTTTAAAAACACTTGGTGAAACCAAAATATCCCATTTTACAGTTTAAAATCCTGTTAAATGTATAAAAAGTTGTTTATGAAATTATGGCATTTAATATTTTAAACCTTTTCTTTTGAAACCCTTAACTTACTGTAAACAATTTAAAATTATACGCGTTCTGTGGCAATGGAAAGTTGCCCCAAAAAGTGATAGTTTAAAAAAAATGTTTTATTATTTTAATATACATAGGTTCTTTATGTTATAAATTTATAGAAATAATTTAGCTTGTGAACTGTTTTTTAAGTATTGATTATAAAAACAAATATGTTTACAAGAATAAACGAGTAAACAAATTTAAAAACAGTTCTTTTCAGCTGCCCTTTTATGCTAGAACGGTATTTTACATAAAAACTCAAAAGTAATTTGTGTCCTTATAACGAATTCGTAGCCTATGGGTTGTAACATAAAGTTTTTAAAATATGTATATTGAAGAAAATATGAAAATAAAGTTGAGAACGGATATTTCTGAATTTAATTTGGAATCAGCACCAAGAACTTACTCTAAATCGATTTATTGGTTTTCATCATTGAAAGTGAAACCAATCATTGAAATTTTGTTGACATTTTTGTAACAGCTGTCATCGAACATGAAGATCATTCGATTTGACAACGCTGGATTTTTTTTTGCGGAGCTACGCGAAAGACCGTGTTTATGCTGATAAACCCTTAACTCTTAAAAACCAACATTCGTCAAGGTTATGGCTGACATAACGCCCAATATGTGTCAAAAACTTGTAGAAAATTATCTCAAAAGAATCGATGCTTGCAACAATACCCGTGTTTTGTTGGAAAATCTATCCATAGTATAGTAGGATTTTACACGAATAACAAAAACAATATCCAAGTTAGAGTAGAATCTTACTATGGATGGGTTTTTGACATGTATACGAGTCTCGAATGGATCTTATGTGATTTCGTTCTCAAATGTTGGTACCATTGATATTGCATTTGTATCTCGATGGCTGTGTTCGTTGAGTAGTTGTGCATTTGGAATCATGTGTATTTTTCATTGGGGAAAAAATCAATCTATTACTGTCGATAGTATTAAGTTTTGTTAGTGAAAATGGACTAGTTGGGCTTATTTTGGAAGAGAAAACAATATAAAAGATAATTAAGTTTTGCTATATTTCCACCAAAGGTTTATCTTAGTTTAGATTAAATAAATCTTTTTGGTGTTTCCACCGCACAAGAATATTTAAAAATGATTAAGTTTGACAGCACTTTCTAAAATTCAAATGGTGTTTCGATGTTTCTTATGAAGTGCAAGTGAGATAGTTTGATTTGTGTTAAACAATGAAAAAGTGAATAGTTCAGCACCATATAAGAATATGCTACCTACTTCATGTGCAATTTTTTTTTTAATTTGATTAAAACAAAACTATATTTTTTGTACACAAACATGTAAATAAACAGACCATAACACATTTTCTGTAAAACCACCTCCTCCACACAGGTTTTTCTTCACAAATTTTGACTCGACTCCAATCCTCGACCGGGATCGATGTGAATCAAGCTCATTTCAACTCGATTCAAGTATATAAAGAATTTAGGCGAGCTTCAAGCTCGCTTCAACACCACATGTTAAGCGGTATATACACGCATCAAAATCTCATCAAGCATGTAAGAGTCAGTTTGTGAAATTGAAACACGTATAGAATGTGTGTATGCTTGACACGAAATCAAAATGTTTTCATTTTTCTTCAATCAGCACTTGCTTGACAAGTGCTTGAAAAGTGTGTATTCTTGATTTATTGCTTGATCAAGCATCATTCTTGTTTTTGCGTTGCTAGTGTTAAGACAGCATTCGGAAGGATTTTTTTTAATGTGCTTGATGAAAGAAAAAAATTTGTTGTTAGAATTTATTGAAGTGTACCGTTCCCTGCCAGTGTTGTGGAACATTAAGTCGAAGGACTACAGCACCCGATATTTGAAAAATGAGCAGTACGAAATTCTGCTTCTAAAATACAAAGAGAAGTATCCCGAAGCGACCAAAAAGGATGTGACGCAAAAAATTAATGTTCTGCAGACGAACTACAGAAGGTAGCAGAAAAGGATATTGGCCCTGGAAAAAAGCGAAGCAGGAAGAAGTGAAGAAAATGATAATTTCAGTTCATTCAAAATCAGATCCGTTTTGTCCGCAAATTTGTCCTCTTCATTTTTAACGATAGCGCTAGTCCCAGAGCTATGCAACAATCGTCCGTGTCACTCATATTTTCCTAACAAAAATTCGCACATCCATTCACATCCAAAATCTACGAAAAAATGATGCTTGATGACTCATGCTTGATGTGTGTATATTCAACGCGAAAAAGAATTTACAGATTTACAGAGATTTTGACGCTTGTATATGCCGCTTTAAAGCAATATTCACATGAGCACGACCAACGACCAACGAATGAACGAATATTCGTTGATTTTGACATTTTTTTAACATGAGAGTTTTTAATTCGTCGCGAATTAAGTTTCACATTCACCACCGAAACCAAAACACGAACGATTTTTTTAGGTTAAGTACGCGCGATTTTTTTATTCGTTGCGAGTGTGGATAATGTGGAACGCGAATAAAGTTTGACAGTTCGTATCAACTATAATTTTTTCGCGACGAATAAATTTGTTTTCTTAAATTTATTAATATATGATATTGAAAAGTAAAAGTATGCATCATAAATCAAATAGAAACTATATTGCTATCGTTTTGTTAAGAATTTGTGTGGAAATATGTCTTCCAACGTATATAAACTCACATTTTGTAATTCATTCGTCGTTCGTTGGTCGCGCTCATGTGAATGATGCTTAAATTGGTAGTCTACGAACAAACCCCCTTCTTGAAGTTTTTATTTAATGTCAAATTGTTTGGTTAAAACTTTGAAATCGACTATCACATTACACAGACGTATTTTCTTGATTTTGATAGTCAACTATCAAAAATCAGCTTACACGATTTCACCCCTCGTCTGAATTTCACTATGTTTTTTGGATTTTTTTGATAAATTATTTTGACAAATATTCAGTTGTATCAACTTTCAAATATAAAAACCGGACTACTGCGGATCGTTTTTTGGCAATTTCTCACTTTACTATATATGGAATACGAAAAAAACGCACCTAATTCACCTGGTGGTCATATGAATTATGTATAGTATTTTACACATTATGTCAACGTTCGAACTTTATAACATAAAATAAATATCATGCAAAAAATATTGTATATGTGTTTTATTTAGGTTTGCTTTTGAAACTGTAAAATGGTTAACTCTATGTAACTGGACCCTAAATTCAAGGTTTTTCAAAACTTAAAATAGAGTCAAATGAAGACCCATAACTTATTTCATAACTAATCAGATTTTACAAAAATTAAGTGAGAAACTAGTATGATTTAAACTGTGTCTAGAAGATAAAGATTTGTACATTTAAATTTAATTTTATTTTGAAAATAAATTTTAAATATAAATAAAAAAATAGTGCATATCTATCAAATTAATAATTAATAAAAACAAGTGTGAAAGTTCTTGTATTGGTATATGAAAGTTGTTTTTTTCTTTATCAGTCAGTTGTTGTCATTCAAAAACAAAGTTTTGATATTATTTTAACTAAAAAGCCAATCAGTGCAAAAATCATGAAGATATTCCAAAAAATAATTCCAAATAAGCAAATCAAATTCATAAAAAGTTTCAACTTCGAACGCTTCCATATACTATTCATGTTCACGATTAACGAACACACCCCAAAACCAACAACACTGGCCTACAAAACGCCTATTGACTTATCCACTTGTCGTCATTTTACTTTTGCATTGCAATCAAGAAGCAAGCATAAGAATATAGAAAGAGAAAAAAGTAGAAGAAGAAAACAGTCCAAAAACAAAATGTCATCAACAGCTGCAGAAGAAATTGGTAAATTCCTTGCACAAATATTAAAATCTCTTTTATTTATAAAATTAATTGAATTAAAATTAATAAAATGTTTCCCCAATATTTGAAACAATCTTTCTGTGTATAAAAATAATCCCTCAACAGTTGCAATGGGAAGAAATTGGCATTTTTGTGGCACAACTATTTTGAGTTTCTTTTGTTCTTCGGTCTGCGAAAGAATTGAATCGCAGAAAAATTCCAAAATTTTAATCTAAAAATTACTCATATTTATTTTCTTATTTATAGAGCTCCTAGAACGCGTATTATTGCGTCTGGGTGTTGCTGATACCGATGAGAAACTTGAGGCAACTGTTGGCCGGTTCCTGACACCGGTCATCATCAAGATAACCTCTCCCCATGACAATGTCCGATTGAAGGTACTTTGCATAATTTCTGCATACCTAAAAGTGTAATTTCTGAAATGGGAATTCAAATTCTAGGTGGTTGAAGTGCTTACGCACATAAAGAGGCGTGTAACATCCCGACCTCTGGTCCAAATCCCAGTGGAATCGCTGCTGGATCAGTATAAGGCTTCGGGTGAGTCACCATTCCTACAGAATTTCGCCATCATATTCATTACCATGGGATTTCCGAGGCTCCCCATTGAGAAACAAACCGAATTGGCAGCCAAGTTGATTGCCTGCGAAGACAAATTAGAAAACTATCAAGATAAGTATGTATGGGGAGATGGGATGGACCTCCCAGACTTATCTCACTCTGTTTTATGATTTCTAGACTGTTCATGTTGCTATTGCCATTGTTGGGTGACATAAAGATACCTGACGATCCAGCTAAAAGGAAAGACCTACTCGCCATCGATGATAAGCCCGCCATCAAGAAGAGCTTCTTGGGACTGCTTCAGGATGTTCTCCTGGTTCCTTATGGGTGAGATTGTTAATTTTCTGACTTCTGTTGGGATGAGCCATAATTTCTTCTACGTTTCCAGATCAACTAACGACGTCATTCCGGCTGGACTCAGTGCAAGTTCCTTTAAACGCATCAACTCCAACAATTGGAAGGCCGAGGAACTAGAAAAGGTACGTCCAGTCATGCTTCTTAAAGTACACATCAAATAATGAACTCCTCATCTTTTAGATAAAACAAGGAATCGTTCGTTTCATTTGCTCTGGAATCTTTTCCGACTTGGAGATCTTTATTCTTCTCGTGATTGCTTCATCCGATACACGATTCAGTGTTGCCACTCCGGCAATTGCCGAACTGAGCAAAGTCTGCACCATGCTCGACTTCACCGATGGCCATGTCACAGCTCCCTTGTACACACTCTTCTCGGGTAACAACTCTCCGAATCCCGATCGCAAGACGACTCCTTGCTGTGCTCGCGTCCGTCAGAAACTCCTTCAGTATCTGATCAAGGCCCGTGGCAAGGGAATCAACACTCCCAAAGGGATCCAGGTCATTTTCGAGGGTCTCTTTGGTGAATTCACCAACCAGAAGTGTCGCGTCCTGGCTCTGCAATTCTGTGAAATCCTCATCAAAGAAGGACCCATCGAGATTGTGTCGAAAGTGGCGAAAGTAATTCTGACTGGTCTATCGAAGCTCATCGGTCGGGAAGCTGACGAACCGGTGGATGTTCAGAATGCTGCCTATTCAGCACTGGCTCAACTCTCTCGGACCTGTCCGAATGTTATCAATCAGGATTTGAAGATAGTTCTGTCGTATTTTAATCATTTGGCCAATGCACAGCCGGAATTGCATTCTTCGATTAGGGAAGCTTTGATCTCGATGGCTCCGGCATTTGCTTACAATTCTACTATGGAAACGGACAACAGCAAGGATGACTATCAGCTTGACTCACAGCAACATCTTTTGCTGGCCATGTTGGCAGATAACGCCGAGTCCAAGTTGAACATTGTCCAGAATGTTACGAGTATCTTCTTGACGACTTGTTTCCCGGAGCATTTTGCGCCAGCCAGGTTCCTCCTACTGCTCATTGCTGGAGAGAGGTAAGTTATTTAGTCAATTGGACTGTGATCTTCATGGTCATGATCGTGGGCTTCTTTGGTTTTTTTTAGGAATTCCCTGAGAGAGACTGTCACATCCTATCTCTATGGAGTGTCCAAAAAAGACCAAGTCAACTACAACTATCTCTCGTCTATTGACTTCCCCGAGGGAACTGTGGATGATTTCAACAAACTCAGCTCCGAACAGAGACGTGTAGTGATTCCTGGATTCAAAGCAATGATGAGGCACGTTGCCGATGTCGCCAAGAAGCGTCTGGCCAAGAATACCCAGTGCGTCGTGGTTGGAAGAACTAAGTTGCCTTTCAATTTGAATGTCTACGAGGAGGTGAGTTCCCCCCTGAAACCCATAATGGTGACGGGAAAAGTGTTAAAATTGTATTTCCAGATCCTCGACTATCTGAGAGTGTGCCTTTGGTATTCGGCTGGAGTCAAAGGAGGTCCTGGAGATGAGAAGAACACCATGCAGCTCAAGAATTACATCATGAAGAACTTTGCCGAGAGCGAGGAAAATGAAATTCATCAATACCTGCAATTGGTCCAGAAATCCGTGGAAGCTAAGAGAAGTAAAGGACTTCCAAGAGATCCAAGAAAAAATGTTTTCTTATCCTAATCTCCTTCCAGGTGAAGGAAGTCTCCTTTGTTTGTATGATCTTCTAAATGCCGCTCCGGAAATTCTCGCAAATCCTCAAATGCATTTAATGGAATCCCTGGCGAATTCACTCAAAGATGTCTCCGAGACAACGAGATTACATGTCGCCCAAGTCTATGGGATTCTTTTGGCCTATGGAACCGATCAGAAAGAATTCGACTCCCAGATTTCGGAGATTCTCGCCGGACTTCCCCAGAAATCTCTCGAGAATCGTCATGGCTGGTTATTGGTTCTGGGACATGCCTACAGCAGACGTATTGAGTCCATAAGTAAGCTGCAAGAGAAGAAGGAGTTCAGCAAGGCCCCACAATTCATTGGAAGTGTGAAGGTTCTCGGTGGGTATTTTTAGGGCAACTTAGCGTGTAGGAATTTTCTATCTAACCTAAAAATTTCAGTTAAAATGCTTTGCGAGACTCAGCCACTCTTGGTGTCGGCTGCGATTAAGGGCATCTCCATGATTGGTAGGACCGTCGAAATCCCTGACTTTGATGTCGAGATACCACTCCAGAAAGATGACGAAAATGATGACGCTATGGATGAGGACAAAAGTAGTTATCCCCCCTTTTAAATGATTCCCCAAAAAACAATTGAATTGCTTTTTCCTTTCAGCTGCTTCTGTGTCCACAAAATTCATAATTTTCGGAGTGATCTTTGGCCTCCTGAGAAGCTCCTCGGTGAGAGCTAAAATTCGTGAAGATGCCTGCAAGTGCTTGGGCAGTCTAGCCATCGGCGATGGCCTCCACTTTACCACCAAGAATCTTGATAAGTTCCTTTCTCTTGTCAAGGTTCAGAAAGATGCTGCTCTGAACATCGCAATCTCGGAGGCTATTGTCTCAACAATCAATGGCTACGATCCAAGTTGTGGACCACCAAGTGCGGGATTTGTGAATACACATTGCAACGATAAGGCTTTTGACAAATTCTTGAATTCTTTGGTCAAAATTGTCACTGATCCAAATCCCAACTCAAGACAGGTAAGGAAAAAACTGAGGAGGGTTTATTGAGAATTTAATGAATTTTGATGTATTCTTCCAGGCGAGTGCTGTGTGGCTCTTGGCTGTGGTGAAACACTGCAGCAACCGACCAAGTGTCTTGGCTAAGAAGCAACTCCTTCAATTTGCCTTTACAGAGCTTCTCTCGGACGACAGTGGTAAGTAGGACGTTCTTAAAGGGTTTTTTTTTTATGTGTTTCCATGTGTTTTTGTTGTTTGGATAGAATTTGTTCAGGACGTTGCATCTCGAGGTCTGGGTTTGGTGTACTCTCTCTCCGACAGCAACAGCCAAAATGACCTGGCCAACTCCCTTCTCGACCAACTTATCGGTGGCAAAAAGAAGGTCAACCAAGTGGCCGAGGACACAGAACTCTTTGCCGAGGGAATGTTGGGAAAAACACCAACCGGGGGCAACATCACAACCTACAAGGAACTCTGCAGTCTGGCCTCGGATCTCAATCAACCCGAAATGATTTATCAATTCATGCAATTGGCCAATCACAATGCCACCTGGACCAGCAAACTGGGAGCCGCTTTTGGTCTGAAATCGATCTCCAAGGATGCCAAAACTAAAATGCAACCATATTTGGGAAAAATCATTCCCCGTTTGTATCGCTACAAGTACGATCCAACGCCAAAAATCCAAAATTCCATGATTTCCATTTGGGATTCGATTGTTGCTGATTCCAAGTCGGTGGTGGAGGAGTACTATTGGGAGATTTTGAGAGAGATTCTGGATAATTTGACTTTCAATGAGTGGAGGGTGAGGATTGCGTGTTGTTTGGCTGTGAGGGATTTGATACGCAGACCGAATGGCTTGAGATTGAGGACAGAGGAGCCAGCAACGTCGAGAAAAAAGGCTGATGCTATGGAAGTTGGTGAGTGTTTGTTTTGGAGAGGCTTCCAAAACAATTTGACTAATCTTTATTTCAATTTGAAGATAATGAAGTTCCAGAACCTGAGTTAAAAGAACTCTGGTCACAGTTGTTCCGGGTCATGGATGACATACACGAGGGCACCCGTCTGGCAGCTCAAGGAACAGTTTCAACTCTTAGCAAGGTAACGTGACGATTGATCCTTCCTTCCAGTAAAATGATATTCATATCTTGTTCATCTCTCTTCCAAAGATCTGTGTAAAAGCCGCGTCGAGTGATCACGGCAAGTCTGGTCTAGCTGTTGCGTCTTCCATTTTACCTTTGCTTTTAGAGACCGGAGTTGGTCATACCGTAGCCGACATAAGAAAAGTTAGCATTCAAACTATTTCCGAAATGATTGAATCTTCGGGATCTCTTATTACCCCGCATTTACCTTCGTTGATTCCGTGTTTATTGAAAGCCACTGGGGAATTGGAGTCTTCTAAACTTTCCTACTTATCCACAAGACTTGGAGCCGAAGCTGAAGCTCAAGAAGCTGTTGATTCCATCAGAGCTGAGGCAGCTAAATCTCATCATACCACCGAGACTACGGCTAAGGTGAGTTTCAGAGGCAGAGATTCCTGAGTTTTTAACCTTTATTCCTTTTTTTTGTGGTTTTTAGTGTATTCGTCATGTGGATTATGCATCTCTGGAGAAGATGACACCAGAAATCCTCGAGCTCATCAAGACGAGTATGAATTTGGGAACGAAAATTGCTTGTGCACATTTTGTCTGCTTGGTAAACAAAACTCAAGTTCTATTTCATGAATCATTTCTAATTTATAAGATGACTTTCAGGTAAGCATCCGCTTGGGTAAGGAGATGACTCCACTCGTGGGTAAGTACTTGGGAGCCTGTTTCACCGGCCTCAAGGATCGCAATGCCACAGTTAGGAAGTATTATGCAAGTGCACTTGGTCATCTAATGGGCATCGCCAAAGTAAGACATTCACCTCACTTCTTGTTTTTGTGAATAACATGAATCAACTTGTTTGTTCTTTTTTAGGAGCAATCTATAAAGAACCTCTTCGTGAAGCTCGATGAGCTGTACACAGAGAATCCTTCGAATCGATCAATTGCCCTGACAATTCAATCGATTAACAAACGTCATCATGAACTTCTCAAGGACTACACAGAAAGCACTATTCCTTTGATCTTCTATGCCATGCATGAGGAGTCGAATGAGGAGAACAAGAGCAACATTGAGCTATGGAAGGATCTGTGGAATGAAGTGAGTCCTGGCGATGCTGGTATTCGACTGAATTTGAATGTGATCATACCCAAACTCGAGAAGTCCCTGGAAGATCCCAGTTGGTTGAGGAAGGCACAAAGTGCCAATGCCATAAATACCATTGCCAAGCGATTGAACACCACCCTGGAGGATGCAGAGCGTTTGAGACTTATCAATTTACTTTTGGGTGCTCTCCAAGGGAGGACCTTCCAGGGAAAGGAACGTCTGTTGCAGGCTCTGGCAGGACTTTGCAAAGGTTTGGATAAGAATCATGAGATTTGCAACAAAATCATCGATGCTGCACTCAAAGAATGCAAAAAGGAGGAGCCTCAATATCGAACCTTGGTGCTGTGTTCGTTGGGAGATATTCTCGAGGAACTCGAAGCCGATCGATTCGAGGAGGTTTACACCATGATTTGGTATTTGTTGGATAAGAAAGATCTCAAGAGTGACGAAGACGACGACATGGGTGAGTTAAATGCCGATCAGCGTAATAAGAGAGCGAACCTCTTCAACAAGCTCAAGGAAACTGTCTGCGAAACACTGGGAAAATCCTGGCCAAAGAACTCAGAGACAACTCAAGCCAAGTATCAAGTTCAATTCGCTGAAAGATGTTCTCAGTGTCTGAAGGACAATACACGTCCGGTTCAGGTTAGCCTGATGATTGCCATGACGAAGTTTGTGGACAGATTGAAAGTTTTCGAAGCCGAGACGGATGAAAATAAGGAGAAAAAACAAAAGGTGGATTCCTCAAATGATTCGATAAAAGGGAAGATATGCACCGATGTCTTGGGAGCTGTGTCTTATGCATCAGGTTTAATGATGGTTATTCTATTTTTAGATCTTGTCTAATATCCTTTTCTCTTTGTTCTTAGGTTTACCTCATACTGGTCTGAAGAAAGAATCGTTGAATATTGTCCTCGTTTTGATCAAGAAACTTTCAGAAGCTCACGATGAACGGAATCTTGCTCTCGTTAAGAAAATCTTCGATGAATCACTGCAGCGATTTGAAAAGGATTCAGCTCCTGAGGTGCGTTGTCGCATTAAGGACATCGAAGAAAAACTCAGTAAGATTAAAAGTTAGACAGGTTTTGTTAGTTAGAAGAGGAGGGAAGTCAAACTAAATAAGTTTGTTTAAATTGATTCAATGGAAACATTTAAGTTAAGAATCATTTAAATACAAACAAGAACTAAAAATAAATATTCGTGGATTGAGTCTGCAAAAATAAAAGAAAAATTGTTTTTTTTTTTTATTTCTGTTAAATGTTTAAAATACAATTTAATTGTTAATCAGTTCGATATTCCTTGGTGTTGGTCTATAAAGGTTTTTCGATATAAATTAATGCATGTTTAAAGTATTTTCCATAAATGTTGAAAATATGCGTGAGAACAATAATTTTTTTTTTTAATTTGAAGCTCGAAAACTTACATAGTTCAGTTATGAATTTAGCAGAGTTCTGGAGCTAAGCTTATAGTGGGCAGGAACTTAAAAGTAAGGCAAGTTTCTAGTATCTGATTGGCCAGCTGCCAAAAAACTGCCTTACAATTAAGGCAACTCAATTGGAAAGTTAGTCAAGAAAAACTATCAAGTCAAGTCTACTTACGTCATGATGACAGTTGATCATTCAACTGAAAGCTGAACTTTATTACTGTGTGATTTATTTATATTCTGCACAATTTCATTTTATAAGTTAAATATTTATTTAAAGTACAAAATACGAGTCGAGATGGACTTGTACTTTGCCTGAGAAGTTTTATTTATGTTTTAATAGTTTCAAATGAAAGTAGAGGTAGGTGAAGTAAAGTTCGGAATTTGATGTTTATGGCACTTTACCGACTAAATAGATGCCTTTGTCAAAATGTACGTTCAAAGAAAATATTTGACTGCAAATGAAGTCTCTTATGTTGTCTGAACTTGCCCAACTTTATTGGAAAGTTAATCAAGAAAGTCAAGTTTACATATCTTAAATAGACAGGTGATCAGGTTTTTTCAAAGCTGAACTTTTTAAGTGTATTTTTTTTTTTATTTTCTGAACAATTCTATTTAATGTTTTGTGTAAAAAGGTTCCTTGTCAAATTTGAAAAATAATATTTCTATATAATACAAAATACAAAGTAGCTTGTCTAAAAAGTGTTTTGTAGAAAACAATGGTTTTTGGCACTCCATTTGAATTGTTAAAAAAAAAGAATAGATGGACACACAGTAGCGCCCAGTTTTAAAGAACCTATAATGAAGGGTTTAACACTTTTACTAAGTATGTAGCAATTTCGTGAATGTTTAGGAATTTACTAAGCTCCAAAATTCTCAATCTGTTTTTTTTTCCTTTTTCTGACTAGTAGATTGTTTATTCCCTTTTATTAAAAAACTGGCATCTGAACATGTCTAAATAGTGACAGTTACCCTGAGGCTCCACAAGAGTAAAATCCAATCCAACTTCTCTTCCGCAATCTCATCCGCAATCCAGTGTTTTTTTTTTTTTTGACTGAGCATATTATGTCTTGCCATGAGAAACCCCAAATGTCACATTTGATACAACGGTTAATCTGTTGTTTACTTTTTTGTTGGTGTACCTACCTTTTGTATCGGTAGTTGTTGTTTTTTTACAAAATTAAATTTAAAACAAATTATATAAAAAAAAGGCTGGGATGCGACCCACACTGATAACTTCCCATCCCGTCTGTCGATTTGTCTTGCTTAAAAGTTTGTCTATATGTATCAATTTTTACCAAATTTGCGTACTATTTTTTGTAGATTTTATTTTTTTATGAAAAAATGGACTGTTGGATTTTTATAAAAAAATTACTGAATATCGAAAACAATATTTTCTGTGAAATAAAATAAGTTTGAAGCCAATATTTTTAATTTTTGAAAAGCTATTTGAGTCGAAAGTAATTTTTTACCAAGTTTTAGTATTGTTTTTTTTTAGGTTTTTATTTTTTGTATAAAAAAACTGTCAATTAGATTTTTCTCAAAATTTTTCCTAATGTTGAAAACAATATTTCTTATAAGATAAAATAAGTTTTAAGCCTTAATCTCAAGTTTTTGAAAAGATATTTAAGTCGAAATTCAATTTTTACCAACTTTGAGTAATGTTTTTCTTAGATTTTTATTTTTTATAAAAAAAAAACTGTTAATTAGATTTTTCTCAAAATTTTATCAGATGTCAAAAACATTATTCTTCGTTGCACAAAATTGTTTTGGAGATGAAATCATATTTTAGTTGTAAAATTTTCGAGGTGACAAATTTTTTTTTCAGTTTTTTTGATTTATAAAAAAAACCGTTAATTTGATTTTTTCCAAAAATATACTTGTTTTGTATCACGTTACAATATATAATATAAAATTTAATTCAAGTCTCTAGCGTCATTGGTTCATGAGATATTTAGGGTTAACCAAAATGTTCACCTTTTTTTAAACTGCTCTGGTAAAAAAAAACCACGCACGCAATTTTCTTGAGAGCCCTTTCTGCATCTTTCTGCCTTATTATCTGTATAACAAAATTTATTTGAAGTGGATCGATATCTCTTCTGGTTCTTGAGCTATGGACGACGAAAAAACGTCGCGTACGGACGTACGGACGTACGTACACACGCACGCACAGACATCTCTCTAAAAATCTTTTATTTCGACTCTAGGGACCTTGAAACGTCGGGAAATGTTAAAATTTTCAATTCGACAAATCGGAACCATTACAATAACTTCCAATGGGAAGTTAAAAATATTGTTTTCAACATTCGGTAAAATTTTGAGAAAAATCGAATTGACAGTTTTTTTATACAAAAAATAAAAAACCTAAAAAAAAACCATACGAAAACTTGGTAAAAAATTACTTTCGACTCAAAAAGCTTTTCAAAAATTACAAATATTGGCTTCAAACTTTTTTTATTTCACAGAAAATATTGTTTTCGATATTCAGTACTTTTTTATAAAAATCCAACAGTCCGTTTTTTTTATAAAAAATAAAATCTACAAAAAATAGTACGCAAATTTGGTAAAAATTGATACATATATATAGACAAACTTTTAAGCAAGACAAATCGACAGACGGGATGGGAAGTTATTAGTGTGGGTCGCATCCCAGCTTCTTTTTCAAATATATATACAAAGCATTAGCAAGTTCTAGCGACCAATTCGTGCATTTTATTTCTTTCAAAATTGATTTTCTGTTGAATAGGTACAAAAGACCTTAAAAGATCTCAAAAATTTTAATAAATCTGCTTTGGGTGCTCTAGAACTGAGATTTAAATACGAATTTCAATAATATAAATGTCCCAAAAACAGAAAAAGTGATACTTTTGTTAAACTAATGTCTTATTGAAAAACACAATAAACGTTTCATATTTATTGATATGAAAGCTTTGAATTTGAAGTGAAAAGAGATTCTGAAACGTGTAATTTGTAAGTGCCACACAAAAGTTTCTTCCAAACTTATTTGTTTACCTTAATTTGTTTTAATTTAATTTTTTAGAGAAATTATGTACTTAAATGCACATATATCCTCAAATTCAAGAACCAAGCATTTTTATATCTACAATTTTTAAGTTTTATTGACTCCTTAAAGGTCAAAATACGAGTAAGCACACTGATAGCGATAGTAATAAAATAATTATTATAGACTCCAGAAAATTGAGTCCGAAAAACTACGTCAAAAAAGCCCGACAGTTCTTTATACGAGTGTCAGATCGTCTCTCTTGAATTTTTGTAGCGTTCTTAGCATTAATAGAAATGGAAAAAAAGAAAAGTATATTTTATTTTTCGAAAAAAGCTACGTTTCAAAACAATTTCTACATTTCTACGTGAAATGCACCAAAAACCCTCTAAGCTATTGTGTTTTAGCTCTTAAATATGGCATATTTAGAAAACTGTTGCGGAATCTTGGTATGCTTTCATATGTATGGAGTCATCCAAATAGTCAGACCATACCTTGCTGGACAACAGTGTTCTAAAATAAGTTGATAACTAAAGTTGCCACCTTAGCAATTGAAATCTGTAAATGTAAGGTTAAGATACACATTATTTTATTTAAGTTTTGTTAGCCTCCTTTACAAAACATTAAAGAACATTTTTAAGCGGTGAGAAAAACTCATCTAAGTGTGTGACCCCCCCCCCCCCTAATTAAAAGTCTGGATCCGCCCTTGACCCAAAGGTATTGAATTCGCAGATCTTCAATTTAAGCCCAGCTCTTTGATGATGATGTAGTTATATTGGCTTACTCATCTAAAAATATTCAGCTAACAAGATAGTACCCGTGGCATGATGGTCAGTGCGTTGGACTGTCATGCTATTACTCGCGCACAGGAAAGGTTGAGAGTTATAAGTCACTAAGATCTAATTCTCAACGGACTGTTGTGCCACGTAATTTATTTTATTTTTAATGCCTAACAAGCTTCATGAATATTGGAAGTTGCGAAATCTTAAAGTAAATAATGATCATAAATTTTGACAAGCCAAAAGTTATGATCATTAAAAAACAAAGAGGTAGAAACAGCTTCAACTAGAGATAGTGGTATGTGTGTTTGGAAGGCAGTTGAAGTTGTGAAAAAGTTCAAATATCTTGGGATATTAGTCACATATGATATAAAAATGGATCTTTACTATAAATTAACTAAAGCGAATTGTGCAATTATACCCTTTCGGAAAACTTGTATCAATAACAAATTTATAAAGCACAATAACAAATATTCCGTCTTCGAAGCTGTAGCGCAAGAAAGTTCTAACTTGTAAGTACAATATGGTTGAAAAACTTTTAAGTCTTAAAAAGAATATTTAATTTGTCTCCAAACTCCCCAACTACATGCTGTATATCCAAACTGAACTATCGCGCTATTCATTAAGACTCTTAAAATTATGCGGTTCAGAAGACATAAGAGTTCTGTTCTTTTTAAAACTATTCTTTTCTATTATGTCATTCCTAAAAGTTAAGATTGTTACGATTTGTAGCAATATGACGTCATTACATCGTTCCTAAACTCAATGTTAAAATGTCAAATATGTAGTTACATTTTAACATCCACAACTTATAAAACAGAGTTGGGTAAAGGAATTCAACATTCTTGATGTGCTGCTGGCTGGAACTAGCTATTTCGACAGAACTTCGACACTTCGTCTTTGGTTGTCTGAGCTCTTTTACGGATTTCATCTAAAACACTTAAGCTTGTAATGGGGGTAATTGCCTTGAGTAATAATCAATTTTTGGCAGACTGAAGGTTTGAATTAATTTCGAGTCGAATCAGAAAGTGGAAAAAATGTCTAGAACCGTCGGAGCAATCCTAAACAAATTAGCAGAATTTTTACTTACAAGGGATTTTTTAGAGGTTCATATATAAACTTTAAAATTGAATAAAAAAGACTATTTTTTTAAATTGACATCCAATTTATTTTATTCAAAAGATAATATTCTGGCAGCATAATTTGAATATGATTTCTCTGGCATGTGACCTGATGTCTTGAACGAGTTTAATTGAAGTTCCAATTTTCGATGACTTTTTCCAAAATTCGTTGCTATAATATTGGCAATAACGCTGCGATTGTCTTTCAAGTGGTCAATTGTATCAAGCTTAACGACGTAGACTAGAGACTTCACTTCAGAAAACAGTCAATAGGGGCGTTAAATCGCATGATTTTCAAGACCAATTTAAGTGTCTCTTACTTTAATAAATTATGCGGTTACCAAACCTTTTTTTTCAATAAATCAATTGCTGCACAAGCTGTGCTATAAGTTGCGCCGTCAACAAGTGTATTTCAAACATAACCATGATTTTCCAAATAAATTTGTACTATTTCAAAATGTGGTTTAAACGTCAGTCTATTCATGTTGGAATGTCAAACCGAATTAAAAATAAATTACAAAACAAAATGATGTACATATGTATGTAAATCTATGTTTTTTAAAATATTAGATATCGAATTTTTTTCATAAAATTAAATCTTAAATTATAGAAATAATTATGTTGATGTATATTTTTCAAAGCGTTGATTCAAACAATTAGTTATGTGTGACTTTAATAAGTTTAAATACTATTTTTACCCAATGAGAATTTAGTTTAAGAAAAATTAAACGTAGAGGCTAAAGTTTTTTCAGAGCAATGTCAACAGATGTCCTTAGATTCTATGAGTGAAAATTTGTGTTAGAATTAGTATAACAAGAGATGGCGTTGAATAAGTTGTTAGTTTTTTCCATTTGTTTGAACTTGAGGCCTAGTTTCGATATGTATGTTTTCGATCAGCTGTTTTTTTTTTTACACACCAAACTCTAACGAAAAGGTATCTATGAGTAATGTAAGACAAATTTTAATATTTCAAAAACGAATTCTAAAGTTTCTTAATAGCAGTTTCTAAATACACAACTATACATTGTACATATGTACCTATAAACTTTTATTGCAATTGTTTTAAAATAAACGACTGAATCTTTATCACTAAGTATATCTACCAAAAAAAAATAATCATAAATGGTATAAAAAAATAGTATTTTTTTTAAAAGACCTTAAATTTTCTGACCCCTTTATTTAAATTGCTTTTATTATTATTTTATTATTTTAATTGCTTTTATTATTAACTTCCCATAGGAAGTTATTGTAATGGGTCCGATTTGTCAAATTGAAAATTTTGACATTTCTCGACGTTTCAAGGTCCCTAGAGTCGAAATAAAAGATTTTTAGAAAGATGTCTGTGCGTGCGTGTGTACGTACGTCCGTACGTTCCCGACGTTTTTTTCGTCGTCCATAGCTCAAGAACCAGAAGAGATATCGACTTCAAATAAATTTTGTTATACAGATAATAAGGCAGAAAGATGCAGAAAGGGCTCTCAAGAAAATTGCGTGGGTGGTTTTTTTACCATAGCAGTTTAAAAAAAAGGTGAAAATTTTGGTTAACCCTAAATATCTCATGAACCAATGACGCTAGAGACTTGAATTAAATTTTATATTATATATTGCAACGTGATACAAAACAATTATATTTTTGGAAAAAAATTCAATTAACGGTTTTTTTTATAAATCAAAAAAACTGAAAAAAAAAATTTGTCACTTCGAAAATTTTACGACTAAAATATGATTTCATTTCCAAAACAATTTTGTGCAACGAAGAATAATGTTTTTGACATCTGATAAAATTTTGAGAAAAATCGAATTGACAGTTTTTTTACAAAAAATATTAACCTAAAAAAAAATAAAAAAAAAGTTGGTAAAAATTGAGTTTTGACTCAAATATCTTTTCAAGACTTTGAGATATTGGCTTTAAACTACTTTTATCTTTCAAAAAATGTTGTTTTCAACATTCAGTAAAATTTTGAAAAAAATAGAATTGACAGTTTTTTACAAAAAATTAAAAACCGAAAAAAAAATTTAACAAAAGTTGGTAAAAATTGATTTTCGGCTCAAATAGTTTTTCAAAAATTAAAAATATTGGCTTCAAACTTATTTTATTTCACAGAAAATATTGTTTTTTATAGGTATTCAGTAATTTTTTTATAAAAATCCAACAGTCCGTATTTTCATAAAAAAAATAAAATCTACGGAAAATAGAACGCAAATTTGGTAAGAATTGATACATTTAGACAAACTTTTAAGCAAGACAAATCGATAGAGGGATGGGAAGTTATCAGTGTGGGTCGCATCCCAGCCTCTTTTTATTTGTCTGTCATTGCATTGTCCTTACTGTTATTTATTTATCAATTTTCCTTTTCATTTGAATACTACTTAAGATTTCTGTTTTTGTTTTCTCTCTCAATTTAAGACTGATACATGTTCAATATTTAGTTACTTTAGTTAAATCACTATTATAATGTATTTATTATCTGTAAAAATTATTATGTAACCCCTTCTCTCATTTTTCTTATTACACGCTTTATTATTGTTATTATTTATCTTTTTGTTTTTGTTTTTTTTTTGTTTAATGAAGGTTTTTAATCGTAGCTTTTCCTTCAATTATATTTGTATTTGTAAAAAAATACTTATTAAAAAAACTCTTTATTTGGCAGTAGTAAGATAGCGTATATCAATCTCTGTAAATTGTGCAACATAGGTAAGAAAGAAATGTGATATTTTGGCTACAATAAAAAAACTATAACTATAACTATAAAATGCAAGATTGGGTCGCTAGAACTTGCTTATTTCTTCCAAAAAGTCTGTTTCAAAATATTAAATATATTTTAAGATTTGAAAATGTACATGCAAAATAAGTTTTTCTCAAAAATTTAAATCCCATTTTATTTCTCAAAAAAACTAGATATACATAGGTACTCGTACTTAATTTTTTTGATCAATTTGATCATGTAATCATCGACAAGAACTTGCAGATTAAAATCTCTTGTTTGATTAAAATCTCGAGTTCGATTTTTTTTATGAATGCAATACTTGCCATATAATTCCTATATGTCGCAAGCAATATTTACTTCAATGTTCACTATTTATGTGCGTCAAAAAAATAAGTTATATGTATATAAAATTGACGATCTCTTATTAAAGGCTTCTTCTTAAGAACCTGAATATTTGCTCTCTTTCCCAGAAACAAAGTTTATGAAAATAATTTAAAGCATTACTAAAGTTTTTCAAAATTCTAAATTGCGTGAAAACGTGAAATGTTTACTTATACAACTTAACTGTATTAGCTTTATTACCCATATAATCGCCCCCCCCCTGGATCGACCATTTGTCAAAAGTTGATGAATTTGGGCTTTGTTTTTGGAATAGGGCTTAAATTCTGATTCATATTTTGTTCTTGGTCCAGTCCTCAGTTAAAAGAAGTATTTTTAGCAAAAAAGTTTAAGGAAGTAAAATACAAATTTTGTTTTCATATAAAAACAATAAATAATTCAAAATATAATGGGGGTCATATCCATTAACGCAATACGATTAGTTTTAAATTGAAGAGAGTTCCTAAGAAAATACAAACAAATTATTTCCCAGGGGGGTCATGACCCCTACGACCCCCCCTGGATCCGTCATTGAATGTCATCTAATTTTGATCTTATACCTGATAAGTAAAGGAAAAAAACATTTTAACAAATCTTTTATACCTGTTATGGAATTTTTAAACTCTTTAATTTTCGTTGAAATTCTGTAATATTACTAGTTATTACTAGTTTGTACAAACAAACTCACATTAGGATGGTTCTTATTCAACAAACACAATTATCACTTCCCATTTAAAATAAATAAATTAGGTAGCGCAACAGTCCATGAAGAACCAGGGCCTAGTGACTTACAACTCTCAACCATTCCTGTGTGCGAGTAATATTGTCAGAGATGGAAGGGACCTACAGTTTATATGCCGAATCCGAACGGCTAATTTGAGAAAGCACTTTTCATGACAAGAATTACTCTTGGAGGATTTGTCAATTCCTCGCAAGAGGCAGTACCCGTGAAAAAAAGTTAGGTGACACAGACAGGCATTGAACCCAAGACCCCTTGCATGACAGTCCAACGCACTAACCATCAAAAACGTGTACCTGAATATAATGGTTAAAAACCAAATTTTCATTTAACGTACATTGAAAAGCGTTAAATTAATAGGTATTTGACTTTTGAGCTTTTCTCAAGTGGGACTTAAAAGTTTTGCAAAAATCTGTCAATTTACCATGAATATAGAATAAAATTTTCATTTAGACTAATAGCAATGACATTCTAAAAAGATACTCTGTAATTAAATTGTGTACATTATCTTAAAATATGAACTTAAAAAATATATATCTAATCTAAAAAAATATAAAATCGGACCATATGACGTCATTGTTTAATTAGTCTATAATCAATTATCTTATATTTTGAGTTTTCAAGTATAAATTTAACGATAATAGAATATTTAGTAAAAGATATAAAAGTAACCTATGCTTCATTTTGAGAATTCAGTTTCAAGACCATCAGACTGAGTTTTTAGCTGTTTGATTTAAGTTGAAGTAAGAATAAGGACTATACTTAATTTATTGGATACCTACCTTTGTCAATAATATTGTGGATAATATTGTGAAGTTCAATAGTGAAAAATTTGATTAATAATACAAAATATGTATATCTGAAATATAATTTCAACCTGAACACTAAAGGCTTATGTAAAAATATACCGAAGGGAACGAAAACTATGATTGTGTATCTTACGTATATTTTTTAATTACTTTTAAAAAAGTTAAACTTTAAAAATGAAAAGTTGAAAGCTTACTAGAATTTTATTTTGTGTTCTCAAAAATGTCTTCGTTAATTTTAATTTCATTGTTTTTACTGGCGCAATTTTAGCAGATTAAGGGGACAGTTATAGCTATCATTGAAATCGATCCGGAAAAATTTTTGAATCGATATTTGACGGTGTTTCTATTTGATTAGAATTAAAAATTTTATACTGATCGATCGGAAATCACACAAAGAATGTTTTTTGAGAAAAAAAAGTGTAATTGCGCATTTATTTTTCTCTAAAAATGAATTTTTCTATTTTCCGGACGGAAAATCATTTTCCTGAACAGCTGATACTTTCATGTTCAAAAGTGAAACGAATCGTTCCACTGATTTGTGTTCCAATTTCACACAATTCCAATGACAGATTTCTGTCAGTAAAAGTTTTTCGGTGGTTTTTAATCAGGAAATTTTTTTTAATGACAGAAATTTGTAATGATAGCTATAAACGACATGTCAACCGACCTTTTCAATGATGAAAACCAATGATAGCTATAACTGGCCCCTTAGGCCAGTTATAGCTATCGATCCGGAATATTTTTTTAACTTTCCCATAGGAAGTTATTTTATTGTATATTTGACTGTGTTTCACTTTAACTAGAAATGCAAATTCTGCACTGATCTATAGGAAATCACAAAAAGAATTTTGTTGAGAAAGAAACGTTAATTGAGCAGTTATTTTTCGGTAAAAATGTATTTTTCTATTTTCCTGAACAGCTGATATTTTTATGTTCAAAAGTGAAACGAATTGTCCCAATGATTTGTGTTCCAATTTCACACAATTCCAATGACAGTAAAAATTTTTCGGTGGATTTCAATCAGGAATTTTTGTTTTCAATGACAGAAATTTTTAATGATAACTATAAACTACCTGTCAAAAAAAATTTCAAATGTTTGTTTTTAATTATTAAAACCAATGATAGCTATAACTGGCGGCTCTTACGTTTAGTTCATTTTTAATTTCTCAATGATAAAATCATTTGTAATGAACAACTGATTGTTTATTTTAAATTTCGGAACATAATAATTCCACTGAAAGCGTTCCATTTTTATAGTATTCCAATTAGGAAATACATGTTTATCCATTGACAGAAATTTTCAACGCAATTTATAACCGACCTGTCAAAAAAATTCCAAAGATTAGTTTCAATACTGAAACCAAATGATAGATTTATGGGCCGGTTATAGCTATCAGTAAAATTCATCAGTAAAATTTGAAACAGGAGGAATCTGAAATGCTTTACTGATGAGCGTTTATAGCAATCAGTAAATTTGCGTCATTAAATTAAATGTCACTTTGAGGCTTCGCGCCTCTGACAATTTTTTTACTCTTGCTTTCGTCAGTAAAATTTTTAATGATGTGATCGGAACAGTACAAAATTGGAACACCAACAGTAAAATGAAATGTAATTTTTTGGCTTTTGGTGGTCAGCTGTTCAGTAAAATGAAATTTCATCATTAAAAAATTAAAATTGATTTATAAATTAAATAAAACTTTAAATGCATTGTTTCTTTTTGAAAAAAATACTTGAATATAGGATTCATCTTATTGCATCAATCTTTTGCTAGAAATAAATCTGTAACATGTTCAAAAACTAAGAACAAAAATTTTACTGATGGATTTTACTGATAGCTATAACCGGCCCCTTAAATTAAATGTCACTTTGAGGCTTCGCGCCTCAGACAATTTTTTTACTGTTGCTTTCATCAGGAAAATTTTTAACTTCCCATAGGAAGTTATTGTAATGGGTCCGATTTGTCAAATTGAAAATTTTGACATTTCTCGACGTTTCAAGGTCCCTAGAGTCGAAATAAAAGATTTTTAGAAAGATGTACATATGTGCGTGCGTGTGTACGTACGTTCGTACGTCCGTACGTCCGTACGTCTGTACGTTCGCGACGTTTTTTTCGTCTTCCATAGCTCAAGAACCAGAAGAGATATCGAATTCAAATAAATTTTGTTATACAGATAATAAGGTAGAAAGATGCAGAAAGGGCTCTCAAGAAAATTGCGTAGGTGGTTTTTTTACCATAGCAGTTTAAAAAAAAGGTGACAATTTTGGTTAACCCTAAATATCTCATGAACCAATGACGCTAGAGACTTGAATTAAATTTTATATTATATATTGTAACGTGATACCAAACAAATATATTTTTGGAAAAAAATCCAATTAACGGTTTTTTTATAAATCAAAAAAATTGAAAAAAAAAAAATTGTCACCTCGAAAATTTTACGACCAAAATATGATTTCATCTCCAAACCAATTTTGTGCAACGAAGAATAATGTTTTTGACATCTGATAAAATTTTGAGAAAAATCTAATTGACAGTTTTTTTTATAAAAAATAAAATCCTAAAAAAAATTTACTTATAGTTGGTAAAAATTGAATTTCGACTCAAATATCTTTTCAAAAACTTGAGATTAAGGCTTCAAATTTTTTTTTAATTATAAGAAATATTGTTTTCAACTGTCCGAAAAATGTTGAGAAAAATCGAATTGACAGTTTAAAAAATAAAAAATAAGAACCTTAAAAAAAATAATAAAAGTTAGCTTTTTAGAAATTACAAATATTGGCTTCAAACTTATTTTATTTCACAGAAAATAATGTTTTCGATATTCATATATCATTCGATATAAAAATCCAACAGTCCGTTTTTTCATAAAAAAATAAAATCTACAAAAAATAGTACGCAAATTTGGTAAAAATTGATACATAGGTATAGACAAACTTTTAAGCAAGACAAATCGACAGACAGGATGGGAAGTTATCAGTGTGGGTCGCATCCCAGCCTCTTTTTTTAGTTATACTTTGCATTAATTATTTATTTAATCTTATCTAGGCAACACTTAATAAATTTGAATACCATTGTATTACGAGTTTTATAAAAAAAAGAGGCTGGGATGCGACCCACACTGATAACTTCCCATCCCGTCTATCGATTTGTCTTGCTTAAAAGTTTGTCTAAATGTATCAATTCTTGCCAAATTTGCGTTCTATTTTTTGTAGATTTTATTTTTTTTATGAAAAAACGGACTGTTGGATTTTTATAAAAAAATTACTGAATATAAAAAGCAATATTTTCTGTGAAATAAAATAAGTTTGAAGCCAATATTTTTAATTTTTGAAAAGCTATTTGAGCCGAAAATCAATTTTTACCAACTTTTATTAATTTTTTTGTTTAGGTTTTTATTTTTTGTAAAAAACTTTCAGTTCGATTTTTCTCAAAATTTTTCCTACTGTTGAAAACAATATTTCTTATAAGTTAAAATTAGTTAGAAGCCGTAATCTCAAATTTTTGAAAAGATATTTAAGTCGAAAATCAATTTTTACCAACTTTTGTTAAATTTTTTTTTCGGTTTTTAATTTTTTGTAAAAAAACTGTCAATTCTATTTTTTTCAAAATATTACTGAATGTTGAAAACAATATTTTTTGAAAGATAAAAGTAGTTTAAAGCCAATATCTCAAAGTCTTGAAAAGATATTTGAGTCAAAACTCAATTTTTACCAACTTTTTTTTTATTTTTTTTAGGTTATTATTTTTTGTAAAAAAACTGTCAATTCGATTTTTCTCAAAATTTTTCCTACTGTTGAAAACAATATTTCTTATAAGTTAAAATTAGTTAGAAGCCATAATCTCAAATTTTTGAAAAGGTATTTAAGTCGAAAATCAATTTTTACCAACTTTTGTTAATTTTTTTTTCGGTTTTTAATTTTTTGTAAGAAAACTGTCAATTCTATTTTTTTCAAAATTTTACTGAATGTTGAAACCAATATTTTTTGAAAGATAAAAGTAGTTTAAAGCCAATATCTCAAAGTTTTGAAAAGATATTTGAGTCAAAACTCAATTTTTACCAACTTTTTTTTATTTTTTTTAGGTTATTATTTTTTGTAAAAAAACTGTCAATTTGATTTTTCTCAAAATTTTATCAGATGTCAAAAACATTATTCTTCGTTGCACAAAATTGTTTTGGAGATGAAATCATATTTTAGTCGTAAAATTTTCGAAGTGACAAATTTTTTTTTTTCAGTTTTTTTGATTTATAAAAAAAACCGTTAATTGAATTTTTTTCCAAAAATATAATTGTTTTGTATCACGTTACAATATATAATACAAAATTTAATTCAAGTCTCTAGCGTCATTGGTTCATGAGAAATTTAGGGTTAACCAAAATTTTCACCTTTTTTTTAAACTGCTATGGTAAAAAAACCACCCACGCAATTTTCTTGAGAGCCCTTTCTGCATCTTTCTGCCTCATTATCTGTATAACAAAATTTATTTTAAGTCGATATCTCTTCTGGTTCTTGAGCTATGGACGACGAAAAAAACGTCGCGAACGTACGGACGTACGTACACACGCACGCACAGACATCTTTCTAAAAATCTTTTATTTCGACTCTAGGGACCTTGAAACGTCGAGAAATGTCAAAATTTTCAATTTGTCAAATCGGACCCATTACAATAACTTCCTATGGGAAGTTAAAAAACAAAATTATTATCAAATTACTCTTATCTAATATACATAACTTATATAATAATGCTTTGCATTCAAAAATTTAAGAAACATATTTCTATTTTTAGTCCTCAACAAAAATGGCTATTAGTATTTTGCTTTTAGTCCTGATAGGCACCCTCACAATATTCTACCTATGGATGAAAAACCAATACTCCTACTGGAAAAGGAAAAACATGCCTTACATTGAACCGATTCCATTGATTGGTAGCCTAAGGGAAATTCTCACAATGACGAGTTGTCCCGCTGAACAATTGGCTGCTGTGTGTAACGATAAAAGCGTGAAAAACCATCCTGCCTTTGGAATCTACTTGCTCAATAGACCAATTCTTGTTATAAAAGATCCTGCTCTGTCCAAACTTATTCTAATCAAAGAATTCAATAAGTTTGCAGATCGTTTTGCTTCAGCGGATCCTCATGGCGATCCATTGGCATTCAATAATCTATTCTTTTTGAAAGGTGCTCCTTGGAGGGAGATGCGGACTAAAGTAACACCAGTATTTACCAGTGGAAAATTGAAGCAAATGTTTCCACTAATTGAAGAGGTGATATTTTTTCCCATTCTTAACATATTTTGGTTCTAAGAACTTATTTTAATATCAGATAGGATTTGAGCTGAATGAGTACCTATGTCGATTGACTACAGACAACAAAACTTCTATGCATGAGATTAAAGAAATCAGTGCCCTCTTTGGAACCGATGTTATTGCATCGGTAGCATTTGGAATGTATGCCAATTGTTTGAAAGATAAAAACAGTGACTTTAGAAGAAATGGTAACTCAATCTTCAAATGGAACACCATGAGAGCTTACGAATTTATTGTCATGTTCTTCTTTCCACATTTGGTTAAATTATTTCGTGCTAAGTTATTCCCTACAGAAGCAACCAAGTTTCTGGTAGACTCGATTAGTTTTGTAATGGCTGATAGAGCAAAAACTAGAATACCAAGAAATGACTTAATTGACATTCTAGTGAAGTTAAAAGAGACTTCAGAAGCTGAAGGTCAAGATTTGGATAAGAACAAGTTAATTGCACAAGCTGCTGTCTTCTTTGCTGCTGGTTTTGAGACTTCTTCGTCGATTATTTCCTTTGGATTGCATGAATTGTCAAGGAAACCCGAATTGCAGAAACGTTTAAGAGAGGAAATAAAAGAGTCTCTTCAGGAAAATGATGGCAAAATCAGTTATGAATCTCTAAATGCAATGAAGTATTTGGATATGGTAGTGCTAGAGGTGTTGAGAATGTATCCACCACAACCATTTCTCGATCGAGTATGTACTTTGCCCAAAGGTGAGGAGGAGTTCTCATTGAAACCACATATTGATTTGAGTATTCCACATGGAATGCCAGTTTTCATTCCCCTCCTTGCCCTTCACAGAGATCCCCAGGTTAGTTCATACACTTTATTTTAAATTTTTTAATAACTGAACTTTCTTTAGTTCTTTCCAAATCCCGATGAATTTGATCCGGAAAGATTTTCCCCCGAGAATAAGCCAAAAATAATACCATTTTCATACATGCCATTTGGTGTTGGACCACACAATTGTATTGGCGAACGATTAGGAGTTTTCCAGTCGAAAATGGGAATTGTCAACTTTCTGAGGAGTCACTATGTGGAACCTTGTGAAAAATCCCACGAAAAAATTAAACTAGATCCTAAAGGGTTGCTATTAAGTGCCAAAGGAGGAATTTATGTCAATTTAGTAAGGGATCCCATGATTTATTGAGAAATCAAAATAATTTTGATGAAGAAAATAATAAATAGTTGTTAATTTTTTTTATAAACGACATTATGACAAGAAAAACATATTTACCACACCAAAAAGTGTCACGTTGAGAATGGGCGCATTCATAAAGCTAGTGACTACGTAGTCGAAATTCAACTAGATTTGTGAATGCACAACTTCACTACAAAGCTAGTCAATCCGGAACTGTCATATCAATGACAAATGCAAATATATAATACAGGAAACATTTGTGTTTTCAGTACTTTAAATAGTTTGTTTTGTTTTGAAATTCAATAAAACCGAATATAAGATATAATATGAGTGATCTTTATTTGTATTTAAATACTAACAGTCTTATTTAATAGAATTCGCTAAACAGATGAACAGTTATACAGTGAATAAGGATTTATGTAGGCTCTATGTAACGTTTCGAAAATTTCTATATATAAAAAATTCTGCTATAAATTTTAGTTATACAATGTTTATATCAAAAAAAGTACCAAAATGGAGCAATCTATTTATTTTTCTGTCTATCAAATTAGCTGTTTGTCATAACAAATAAAATATAGAAATTTGTGTTGTGCTTTTGTTTGTTCTGTTGTGACAAAAATGGAAACTAAAACAAAAAGGTCTCGTACCGCGAATTGGGATTCATCCGATAAAGTAAGTGATATCAGCGATAAAAACCTTTGAATGAAATCAATAAAACTTCTAACATTTCTTTTAGATACTCCTTCGACAGCTTATAGAAGACAAAATTCAAATAATTGAAAATAAAAACGTAAAATAACCAATAGGTATGTACAAACATAGATAATCTTTGTTTTTTACTAATTTGTTTGCAATGATTTTCAGTTTCAACAGTTTAAGCGCAACGATAAGGGAAACATCACAAATTCAGGCTCAATGGCGAGGCACTAAAATGAAGGTAGAGTTTTAATGAATCAATTTAAGTTTCTTTTTATGTTTTCCAATAAAAATATATATTTAAAAGATACATAAGAACATTTATTTTTTATTAATTGCGGGTGAAAAAGTATTGTTCAATAAATACACGCCTGTAAGATTTTGGTTGCTTCCTTCCTGTTGCGATCTTTCTTGATTTTCAAAGGAATCTGCTTGATTGTCATCGTTCACATCATCATCTATTTAAACAAAAAAACATTATTATGGTTTCCAATTTTGTTTAATTTTATACCTGTGGGTGGAAGAACATCCTTGAAATCAATTGCCAAGTTATGAAGAACTGCTAAGGCTATAATAGTTGTTTTGGCATTTTCTAAGGAGCACCTCATACCTGATAACAAAATGCGGAATCTTTGCTTCCAGACGCCAAAGCATCTTTCCACCATGTTACGAGTAGCTGTATGAGATATGTATATTGTATCTTATTTCAGCATCCGTTCGAGGATTCAAAACGGGAGTAAAGAGGATATTAGTACAAGGGTACCCACCATCCCCAAGCAAACGACCATTGAACTCCCCATCATCAAATCGTTGTTTAATTCTGCTTTCCCTAAAAATTCGTGAGTCATGAGTGCTGCCTCTCCAGTGGCAAACAATGTCATTAATTTTTAGGGATGCGTCGCATACTACCTGCGTATTCAGCGAATAGTACCCTTTTCTGTTTATATAGTACTGCCCTGATGGGCCACCTACTTTTGGGATCCTTATGTGGGCAGACCCCTCTTTACCACTGGACCCACTGGGCCCAGGCCCAGGGCCCCGCAATCACCAGGGGCCCCCAAATTGCTGAAACATCACTTAACCTCTACTGGTCTATTTTCAAGAAAAAAAAATATTTCGATACAATGCATAAAGAATGATCAGAATTCATACTTTCCTTGCTGAACAACAACCTTTGCTGAACAATATAAATCACATTCCTTGCGAAATTATATTCAAACAGAACTATGAATAACTAACTAACTGAGTGGCAATGCAGTTTGCTTTCTGACAGAAACAAAAAAAAACACAAATTTTGAATATTACTGCATCTGTATGAAAAAAAAAAATAATATTTAGTGTTTCTGTATTTGCAACGCGCATACAAGTTTGCATCAACGCAGTAACTCATGCATAGGCGATTTAACTATCCGTCGGATGAACGGCACTCAATTTTTAAAGATTTCAAGGTAAAGAGGTAAAGAGTTTTTGTTTTTGGCCATTCAATGAGATAGATGAAAGATTACACTTCCCAATATTTGTTCTATAGGTCAATAGTAAGCGTTGATAGTACACCCGATCTGTCTCATGTTGATCAACTAACATTTATTATTCGTTACGTAAAAGATCACGAGCCTGTTGAAAGGTTTTTGGACTTTATTCCAATTAACAAACATAGATTTGATTATTTAGCGGAAACCATACTGAATGTTCTGGAGGATCATGACATTTCGATAACAGATTGCAGAGGCCAAATCTACGACAACGCGGCAAATATGACAGGAAGGTTTTCTGGTCTGCAGGCAAGAATAAAAGAAAAATTTAAATTTGCCACTTTTGTACCATGTGCAGGGCACTCATTAAATTTGGTAGGAGTGCATGCCGCTGGGTGTGTTTTAGAAGCAACCAAATTTTTTGACATTATTCAAAAATTGTATAACTTTTTTTCGGTATCTTCTCATCTATGAAGTGTGTTGACTGCTCATTTATGTAGGTCCACAAAAAGTTTTAAAAAGTCTTTTTCAAAGAAGATAGTCGGCGCGAGCTGATGAACTTCAAGAAATTGAAGAAGCTGTGATGTCAATCGCGAACGATTTAGGACAGGCACGAGAGGCCAGAGAGGAAGCATTTAGTCTTTGCAAAAAAATGTCCATGCTTGAATTTACCATACTTACAGAACTTTGGAACTCTGTATTGCAAAGAATTAATAAAACAAGTACTTTACTTCAAGAACAAAATATTACCCTGGGTGTTGCAATAAATTTGCTGAGTGCAATAGATGAATTTATAATTATTGGGCTCAGGGACAATTTTGATAACTTTCATTCATCAGCCAGGCAAAAAACCCGGATTCCGAATATAAGGACCTTTCTAAAAGGATGAGGTGTAGAAGCTCACGCCAGAATATTTTTTGACGGCTCTGGACCCTCAGTAATTCTGACTGGGAAAGAAAGATTTAAAATTGAAACATTTCTTCCCATTGTCGACACACTAAGCGTTCATTTGAAACAGCGACTAGGTTCGTATACGAAGATTGGCCAACGATTTGACTTTTTTTTTTCGATTAAAAAATCTGAATTCAGAAGACTTAAAAGAGAACTGCAAATCTTTTGCTAAATTTTACGATGAATATGTAAACGGAGATGAACTACATGCTGAATTTACAAAACTACTTGAAAATAAGTCGACACGAAAATGAAGAAACTGACAACATTCTAGACCTTTATAATTTTTTAAAAACTAGTAAAATTGAAGATGAATTTTCAAATGTTGAAATTGCACTAAGAATTTTCTTAAGTATGATGGTGACCAATTGCAGTGGGGAACGTTCCTTCTCTAAGTTAAAAAGAATCAAAAACGAACTCAGAACTACAATGATTCAAGAAAGATTGACATGTTTGTCGCTGATGTCAATCGAAAGCGACATCCTCAGAGTCATCGATTTTGAAGATGTGATCAATGATTTTACTAATCTTAAATCAAGAAAAAGACCCCTTCAATAAATATTCCTTTCTTTTACCTGAAAAAATATAGTCTGTGTCACTATATTGTTCCTTAAATTACATTCTCAATAACTTATTTAATTGTCTATTATTTAAATTTTGTTTATTTTTGAATTTTATATGACATATTTATTTTTTGTTTTTATTTTTACATGATGCAATAACTATTTATTTTTTTAATGAATTAAAAAAATGTATTTATTTAAGAAATTAAAAGAATAAATATCAATTCAAAGTTATGTGATTTTTTCTGTATACCTTTATTACACAACGTAACATTTTTATATAATCATACAGGGGCCCCATTTTTGAAAAGTGCCCAGGGCCCGCAAAAGGGTAAAGACGGCCCTGTATGTGAGTACAGTCAATGGCCCCAACCACCTTTGGAAACTCCCGTATTTGAAAGAGCTTGTTCATAGTTCTTAGCTGGTCCGAAAAAGAAGGTGGTATTTTAATGAACAAAAGTCTTTTGGTAGCTAATTCTCTCGCCACTCGCTTACAAATTTGGCAAAGCGTATGTTGGCTAAATCCGTGGATGTCTGCTCTATCGTCTTGAATCTATAAATGGTGTAATCGTACATGAATTTGTGAACAGGAACTCAAAGATACAACCACACCATTTTCGACAGTAACTGACAACGCTTAAACCCAGCAGCATGTATTAATTTACTATCAAAACGTTACGGACCAAAACCAATATAGTCTATACGAACTTAACCAACCTCCCTCACGATGTAATTGTTTTAACAGAGACATGGCTATGTTCATCAATAGCTAATTCTGAACTTTTTGATAGCAACTACCAAATCTACCGACGTGATCGTCATTGTAACTATGATTCAACCGTGGTTGGCGGAGGAATTATTATAGCCGTACAAAATTCGTTAATGTGCTCTCTCGTCGATGACTTCCGACAATCCTTGCTTGAAATATTGTGCATAAAGACAAAAATGCCTAATGGTTTCCTCTACGTAGTGGCTACTTACATTCCGCCTTGCTCCAACAGTGATGTATATGATCAACTTTACGACTGCCTGGATGGCATAACTGAAAACATTGACCCTAACGATGAAATAATCATAGTTGGCGATTTCAATCTTAGTGATCTGAACTGGATTAATTTTAATCATAGCGGCGAATTTTTGCCTATTAATCTGTCGTCGTCCAAAGAAATCTCCCTCATAGATTTGATGGCTGCCCTTTGTTTAAATCAAATTAATGGAGTTCCAAACAATAACAATAAAATACTGGACCTTGTATACTCTTCCGAGTCTTTAAACACGGACGATGCTGTTACACATAGTGATGTAAAACTTGTCATCGAAGATCGTCATCATCCTGCTTTATCTATATTTTTGAACTTGAATGTTTGTAACTTTTCGAATGCTTGTAATCTTGTTGAATTCAATTTTAGAAAATGTAACTTTGATGAATTGTTTAATCTATTAAGTCTCATTGATTGGGATACTTTGCTTAGTGGTTCAAACCTAGATAATAAGTTATTTAAGTTTTATAAAATAATATTTGACTGCTTTTTAGAAACCATCCCTTTACGTCATGTTAAAACTAAAGATAACTATCCCCCATGGTTCGATCGGCATTTGAAATCCTTGAAAAACAAAAGAAATAAGACGTGGTTAAGGTTCAATCAAACTAAAACTGATAGCGACCTACTAAATTATATTGATTTTAAAAACGAATTTATCAACTATTCAAACTATCTTTACAATGAATTCCTAACCAAAACTGGAAATGATTTTAAAATAAATCCTAAAAAATTCTGGAATTTTGTTGATATTAAAAGAAAAACTGATGGCTACCCAATATGTATGGTGTTTGATAAATTTTGTAGCCAAGATCCTAAAGTTATATCCAACATGTTTGCGGAGTTTTTTATGAAGTCCTTTGAGGAAACTCTCCCATCTGACCCTCGATCCCCTCTGACATCTCAACAATATGCCCACTTAGGACTAATAAATTTTTCGATTACTGAATCTACAATTCGTGAACAAATTTTAAAACTTGACGACAGTCTAAGTTCTGACCCTGATGGTTTACCGTCATTCATGTTAAAAAAATGTGCAAATCATTTATCTTACCCACTATTTATTCTTTTTAACCACTCAATTAAGTACTCTACATTTCCTGATCTATGGAAATATGCTTTTCTTAAACGTATTCATAAAAAAGGTCCTAGTCACTTAGTTACTAACTACCGCCCCATAGCCAAACTCTCTGTTATTCCTAAATTGTTCGAATTGTTGGTTTGTGATGTCTTATCTTTTAATTGTTCTTCTATCATTAGTGAAAATCAGCACGGGTTTGTTAAAAAAAAATCAACTGTCACTAATTTATTAGAATTCACAACGTTCTGTTTTGACGCTTTTGAAAAAAATCTGCAAGTTGATTGCATTTTTACCGATTTTAGCAAGGCATTTGACAAGCTTAATCATAGTATTCTTCTAAATAAACTGTCAAGATTTGGACTAAATGATTCTTTTATCAATTGGTTGTCTTCTTACCTCAGTGATAGACATTATAGTGTAATTTTCAGACATAATCACTCAAATAAGTTTGTAGTTAACTCCGGTGTACCTCAAGGTAGTCATTTGGGACCACTATTATTTGTCTTATTCATAAATGACCTTCCATCTTTTTTAAAAAAACTCTTCTTCATTAATGTACGCTGACGATGTTAAAATATTTCGGAAAATAAATTCATTAAATGATTGTAATCTTCTTCAAAATGACCTACTATGTTTTTGGGAATGGTGCAACAACAATCGTTTATTTTTAAATGTTGACAAATGCAAGACAATGCGTTTCACACGCAAGCATGATTTCATTGTTTTTGATTATATGTTAAACTCCTCTAGTTTACACGTCCAATCCAGCTTTTCTGATCTGGGTATAATTCTAGATTCAAAGTTATCATTTACTGATCACTACGATTCAATAATCAAAAAAGCTAATAGATCACTCGGTTTTATTAAACGTTTTGGAAGTGAGTTCCGTGATCCTTTCGTAATTAAATGTCTATTTTTTCGTTTGCCAGATCTGTATTAGAATATGGCTGTGTTATATGGGCCCCTTATTACAATGTTCACACAAATAGAATTGAAAGTGTCCAAAAGAAATTCATAAAGTTTTACCTTCGATTTCTTCCTCGGTCAAATTTAATTGAATGGCCTTCCTACCCTCAGAACCTAATTCTCTTGAATATCCCATCCCTTTCTGCTCATAGAGAGTTTTTACAGCTTTGCTTCATCGTTGGATTAATGAATGGATCTATTTCCTCCTTCTCAGTTTTGGGTCGTTTGAACTTTAACGCGGCCCGTGTTGGGTTAAGAACTAGTTTGCCAATACGTCCCAGTTTTAGCAGATCGAACTATGGGTCTAACAGTCCGATTAATCAGTTAATTAATATTTTTAATAAACATTATAACTTAATTGACTCTGTCAACGTAAATATTAAATCAAAACAGTTTAAAATTAAATTTTTCGTTAATTTTGCAAATTAGAAATTTAATTGTTATTTTTTTTTATATATATATACATTCATTTTTATTGTTATAGTTATTTATATTTATAATTACATACCTGTAACGTTAGGATTTTAACGTACTCAATAAATCAAATCAAATCAAATCAAATCATAAAAGGTACGGATTTCGAATTAGTGTGAACATTTAGTACAAACTTACCTCGTTCCGTCCCCAATATCTTATTGCAGCCATTACTTGGATATCTATGGGGATGTGGCCTCTATTGTCGCTGCTGAGGTCCGAACGGATAATTCCAATTATTTTATGATATTTTTTTTGAAAAACTATATTTTTTTTTTTAATTTTTCGCTTCTTAAGCTCATTGGGTTGAACCTTTTTTTATAAACTTTCCGCATTCTCGGAGTTGGGAAAACGGGATTTAAATTATTAAAATCATTAATAAACGAGCTAAACTGGAAAGGCATTATTCTTTTCTTTTTAATTTCAAAAATTGAGAGAAATCAAACTGGCATTTATAAAATAATAATAACAATAATTTCCTTATGAAGGCTCTATTCAACCTCAAAACGCGTTTAGCTTATTATGGGACTATACAACCTTGCATAAGTTTTATAAATAGCATTTTTGCGTTCAGAGACATTATAGAGATTACATGACTTTATGTAGGCTCTATACAGCGCTTTTAAATAAGACTGTAAATGATTAATTTCATTTTGAATTCTTGTGTTTTTACCGAGCAGCTGATTGTGAAACGTCAAAGCTAGTGTGCACTAACTTTGTAGCCGAAAATTTTACACTACGTGCGTCGGAGGGGAAATTTTAACTACTTTTGTAGTTAGATTTAGCCAATCAGAATCCCTTGACTACGTAGCCACTAGGTTTGTGCGACCAATATACATAGTATTTGTTGTGTTCATTTGTCAAAAGATGACAGCTTCAATTGTGACAGCTGCCCAAAAAGCGGAATATTTATAGTGAAAAATCTTATAGGAAAACAATTCATTTTCTGGCGAATTTTTTTAAGCTTTTACGAATTCTTGGTAGACTGTACAATATTCTTGAATAAGAACATTAGGGCACGACAATTTTTGTGTATGTTAAAAAATTCACTTCTTACCATAAAAGAAAACTTTCTTAGAAACAAGCATTTGTTTGAGTATCAATAAACCTGTCAATTCTTCAGAGTCCCATCTCAGGGACAAATTACGTACATATGTATGTATATGTACATAAGTTGGCCTGAGTCATTGGCAACATTCAATCTCGTGTTGGATAGGTGAATTTTTGTATACTTTATTTAAGGAGTTAGATTGAGATAGCTGTCAAAAAATAAAACCAAACTTCATCTGTTCACAAAAATTAGACAAACAATTAGATTTCTAAGTCTAAGATGTTGTAAAATAAAATATTCAATAGAAAATTTTAATAATTTGACTTCCGTCAAATTTAAGAAAACTTTGTTTACTTTGACTAAGGTAAAGTTAAATACGAGTATCATGGAAGATTTGTATGGTGAACTTTTCACTCTTTCCATATCTTTCATATTTAGTCTACCAACTTTTTTTAATAAAAATTTAGTTCTATTTCTCAATAAACAATAAATCCTTAACTAATTTAACATAAATTCCTCCTTTGGCACTTAGAAGCAATCCCTTAGGGTCAAGTTTAATTTTGCTGTGTGATTTTTCACAAGGTTCCACGTAATGGCTCCTTAAAAAATTGACAAGTCCCATCTTAGACTGAAGTGTTCCTAATCGTTCGCCAATACAATTGTGTGGTCCAACGCCAAATGGCATGTAGGAAAATGGTGTAATATTTGGCTTATTCACGGTGGAGAATCTTTCCGGATCAAATTCATCGGGATTTGGAAAGTACTAAAATAAATAAAATGTATAAATAGATACACAAAAGATTGAGCAAACTTATTTTAAGATACCTTTGGATCTCTTTGAATAGCAAAGATTGGAAAGTAGACAGCCATACCATTTGGAATATTATACTCAATTTGGGGACTTAATGAGAACTCTTCTTCACCTTTGGCTAAAGTACATCTTCGATCTAGGAATGGTTGTGGTGGGTACATTCTAAGGACCTCTTGAATCACCATATCCAAGTATTCCATAGAATTCAGGGAGTCATATGTTAATTTGCCATCATTTGCCATAAGTGACTCTTTTATTTCGTCTCTCAATCGATTCTGTAAAGCGGGTTTCCTTGACAATTCATGCAATGCAAAGGCAATAGTTGAAGAAGAAGTCTCAAAGCCCGCCGTAAAAAAGACAGCAGCTTGTGCGATTAGTTTGTTTATGTCCACAAATTCACCCTTATCTTCAGAGGTCTTTTTTAACTTCACCAGAATATCAATTAAGTCATTTCTTGTTATTCTGGATTTTGCTCTATCAGCCATTACAAAACTTATGGAGTTTTGCAGAAATTCGGTTGACTCCGGAGAGAATACCTTTGCACGAAAAAGTTTCACCAAATGTGGGACAAAGAAAATTACAATATACTCAAGTGCCTTGAATGTGGTCCATGTGAAGATTGGTTTACCATTTCTTCGAAAGTCACTGTTCTTATTTTTCAAACTATTTGCATAAATTCCATAAGCCGTCAATGCAGTAACATCGGTGGTATAGAGGGCGCTGATTTCTTTAACCTCTCTAACACAATCTTTTGTATCTTTAGTTAATCGACACAGATATTGATTCAATTCACTTCCTATCTAGAAATAAAGTGAGTTTTTTTTTAAAAGATTTTCAACTTCAACTTTAAAAAAACCTCACCTCGTTGATAGATGAAAACATTTGCTTCAATTTTCCACTGGTAAAAACTGGAGTCACTTTAGATCGCATCTCTCGCCAAGGCTCACCTTTTAAAAAGAATAGATTATTGAATGCCAATGGGTCGCCATGTGGATCCGCCGAAGCATTGCGATTTGCAAACCTATTGAATTCCTTAATTAGAATAGTTTTTGCCAGAGCAGGGTCTCTAATAATAAGGGCAGGTCTATTGAACATATACATTCCGAAGGCAGCTTGATTTTTAATGGTATCATGGATATATAACTCCCTTAACTGTTCAGCAGGACAGCTCCTCAATGTAAGCATAGCTCTTATATTACCAATTATTGGCATTGGTTCAACATAAGCTATATTTTTTCTCTTCCAGTAGGAAAATTGATATTTCATCCAGATGTAAAATTTAGTAAGACCACCGACGATGAGTAGAAGAAATATGGTTAGGAACATTTTGACACGTATTCACAGCTAAAATGAGGTAAGCAAAAATTGTGATTGAAATAGTGCTTTCAAAAAGAGGGATAAATTGAAGGTAAAGTAATGTAATTTGATGCATTATTCCTACTATAAGAATTTTTTCAAATTTTGCTGTAAAAATTCTAAAACTGAGTAGGTACTGACGATGGTCTGTTTGATTTGGTTCATATTACTTGAGAGGTCTTTGAAGTAAACAGCACAAACTCAATGTGATCCCTCCGTATTTTTAGATCCATCAGTAAAAGTTCCAAATGTTTCGTAATCGACTGAACTTGCAATGAAAATGGCTACAAATAGTCTAAACACGGTTTTATAATTATGATAAGGACGTTGTCATCAGAATGTTGTTTAGCTTAAAAACTGTTATACGGCAAATTTTTATTTTATTGATAAATTAGAACTCGATTGAGTTCTTTGTGATTTCTTAATAAAGTTCTCAAGTTTTAGAACACTGATTTAGATCTCAGTTTGAGATATAGCTTTGATTTATTAGACCCTCAAATTTGGGGTCTAGGATATTAGAACTCGGTTTAGAAATGTTTTTGATTCTTCGAAATGCTAAATTTGTAGATTCATTCAGGGTTTGGATTAAATTTTAGACCACAAGGATATTTATGTGCAATCATAAAATATTTTTAAAAAATACATAAACATGAAGTGTTTTCCAAAATGTCATGAATAGGAGCTGCATAATGTAAGACCTTCTAAGCTTATATATTTAAAAATTTCCTTTTTAACCTGACAGGCAACTTAACTAATTTTAAATCAGCATTACTCTTTTTTTTTGCAAAATCTTTTTGAAAATAAAATTATGTATCTATTGTAAAATGTTGTGAACAAAAATCTGTTTATAGAAGATGCCAGGTTTGACATAATGTGCGTTTGAAGAAATATTTAAAAATATTAAACATATGTAGGTATATCAATATTGTTGCATTTTTGTCAGAACTATCTATCTAAAATTCTAAAAACTCAAAGATGATTTTAAACCGTTACAGTTAGGATAAGATGTGAGAAAATGCTCAAGTTCTAAATATTTTTTAAATAAAGTTCCATGATAAACCAAGAATTATGTATTAGATCGAGTTTTTATTTTATTTTGGAACTTCGTAAAGAAATTGACCGTAATACTTTTTTCACTTTTCATCACATTGTATGATCGAATTTAAATTTCGTTCTTCGTTTTTTTTTTTTAAAGCAGGATTGCTGTTTATAAAATGTCACTAATTCACTACGTATTATATTCAGCTTTGCTGTGGTGAGTTTCGTGTTTTACTTTTTTTCTGAAGATTGGAGGAACATTTCTCAAAAGTAACCAGGCTGCTACTCCAATAACGAAAACTCCTAATGGTTTGTTTTTCAATTTTTTTAAAATTTTGTATCCAAACTAACAAAGCACTAACAGTCTATGCTAGTTTCAAAACTAAGAGTCAAATTAGTTAATATAGTTTTCTTTTATATGGCATCGAAAGTAAGTTAAGCTACTAAAGGTTAAAGATATCATTTTTTTGACAAATTTCTTCAGGTCATGTATTGGATCCACGTAAAGAAAATAACAATTCCAAATAAATAAAACTTTCGGTTTCCGGAAATTGCACCAGAAGAAATCACGATTTTGTTCGGAAAAAACGCCAGAAATTTCTCCATATAAACTTCTGAATTTATTTCCAAGGAAAACAAAGACCAACATTTTCTACAAGAAACTAGATTTTGTGTTTTTAACTTCCCATAGGAAGTTATTGTAATGGGTCCGATTTGACAAATTGAAAATTTTGACATTTCTCGACGTTTCAAGGTCCCTAGAGTCGAAATAAAAGATTTTTAGAAAGATGTCTGTGCGTGCGTGTGTACGTACGTCCGTACGTCCGTACGTCCGTACGTCCGTACGTCCGTACGTTCGCGACGGTTTTTTCGTCGTCCATAGCTCAAGAACCAGAAGAGATATCGACTTCAAATAAATTTTGTTATACAGATAATAAGGCAGAAAGATGCAGAAAGGGCTCTCAAGAAAATTGCGTGGGTGGTTTTTTTACCATAGCAGTTTAAAAAAAAGGTGAAAATTTTGGTTAACCCTAAATATCTCATGAACCAATGACGCTAGAGACTTGAATTAAATTTTGTATTATATATTGTAACGTGATACAAAATAATTATATTTTTGGAAAAAAATTCAATTAACGGTTTTTTTTATAAATCAAAAAAACTGAAAAAAAAAATTTGTCACTTCGAAAATTTTACGAGTAAAATATGATTTCATCTCCAAACCAATTTTGTACAACGAAGAATAATGTTTTTGACATCTGATAAAATTTTGAGAAAAATCGAATTGACAGTTTTTTTACAAAAAATAATAACCTAAAAAAAAAATAAAAAAAAGTTGGTAAAAATTAAGTTTTGACTCAAATATCTTTTCAAAACTTTGAGATATTGGCTTTAAACTACTTTTATCTTTCAAAAAATATTGGTTTCAACATTCAGTAAAATTTTGAAAAAAATAGAATAGACAGTTTTTTTTACAAAAAATTAAAAACCGAAAAAAAAATTAACAAAAGTTGGTAAAAATTGATTTTCGACTTAAATACCTTTTCAAAAATTTGAGATTATGGCTTCTAACTAATTTTAACTTATAAGAAATATTGTTTTCAACAGTAGGACAAATTTTGAGAAAAATCGAATTGACAGTTTTTTTACAAAAAATAATAACCTAAAAAAAAATAAAAAAAAAGTTGGTAAAAATTGAGTTTTGACTCAAATATCTTTTCAAGACTTTGAGATATTGGCTTTAAACTACTTTTATCTTTCAAAAAATATTGTTTTCAACATTCAGTAATATTTTGAAAAAAATAGAATTGACATTTTTTTTACAAAAAATTAAAAACCGAAAAAAAAATTTAACAAAAGTTGGTAAAAATTGATTTTCGACTTAAATATCTTTTCAAAAATTTGAGATTATGGCTTCTAACTAATTTTAACTTATAAGAAATATTGTTTTCAACATTAGGACAAATTTTGAGAAAAATCGAATTGACAGTTTTTTTACAAAAAATAAAAACCTAAACAAAAAAATTAATAAAAATTGGTAAAAATTGATTTTCGGCTCAAATAGCTTTTCAAAAATTAAAAATATTGGCTTCAAACTTATTTTATTTCACAGAAAATATTGTTTTTTATATTCAATAATTTTTTTATAAAAATCCAACAGTCCGTTTTTTCATAAAAAAAAATAAAATCTACAAAAAATAGAACGCAAATTTGGTAAGAATTGATACATTTAGACAAATTTTAAGCAAGACAAATCGATAGACGGGATGGGAAGTTATCAGTGTGGGTCGCATCCCAGCCTCTTTTTTTTTTTTTGGATAAAAATGATTTAGGAAAAATTCGAGAAAAATTTTTTTAAATTTTATTGACATTTCACATTCCTTAGCAGACACAGTTTCCAACATTTCTGTTTTTTTTTCCAAAAAAACTTATAAGCTTGATTAAAAATACAATATAATTAATTAAAAAAGCAAGTTTAACCAATCATGAGGTGAACTTTTTTTTTCATTTTTTTGTATAAAAATGAATAGTATCTATTACGTGTTCTTTAATGTTATTATATTAATTATATTGTTGTGTTTTTATAATCAAATTAAGATTTAAATCTTAAAAAATGGAATTTTCTGTTGTTACGAATATAGGTTTTATAATTCTTATATGACTTCATCCAAATTTTTGAGGTAAAGATGAATTAAATTAATAAAAAATTTTGTTTGAAATGACTTTTGGGAGGAAATACAAAATATCCATAAATTCTAAGGAAATTGTTTATAGACTTTCTAAATTTTGGTCATTTAAAATGTCTATTCAAAAGTTATATAATTTCAAAACTAATAGTCAATTGTGAAGATTAATTATTATTTTTTTCGTTTAATTATTTACATCGCACTTAAGGTTGTCTATAATATAGTAATTGGGGACAGTCGATTTCGTGTTATTAAATTTGATATAATAATAAGTGGTCTATTGTTAAAATTTTGTTATTAATTTTTAGATTTCAATCTTCAAACTGATGTTTTTTGTTTTAAATTAAAAAAAAAATGATTGTTTCCTTTTAGACTTTAATGCGTTTTAAAGTGTTTCAGAACACCTCTGACTCAGAAATGTGTTTTTTATTATAAGTATAGCCATTTCAAAAAATTAGATATAATTTGGTCCACATTGTGATATACATATATCTAATATTACGGGTTATCAATTTTGGCATTTCAAAAGTATAGGGCTGGAATTCGACATCAGTCAAACTAAGTTGTTAAACCAATTTTTTTTTTTCAGTTGAAAGTCTGACATTTACGAAAATGGATCGCTTAACTATCGCACAACGCATATAAATGGTTAAAACCTGATTCTGCCACAGCCACATATCATGCTTTAAGAGGAGGTTATGGTCTACCTCTACATATTCGTCCAACTACGAAAGCAATTGGCAAAATTGTGAATAAATTTGAAGAGACTGGATTGGTTACGGATATTGTGAGGCCTGTGCATCATCGTGTTGCTCGTTCCACTGAAAATATCGCTGCTGTAAGTGAAAGTGTTGCCGAGGACCTGAATATGTCAATTCCTCGTCATTCTCAGGAATTAGGACTGTCTTATGGTACATTGTAGCGTATTTTGCATTTGGATATACACCTATATCCATATTAAGTCCAGCTCACACAACAACTGAAGCTAGCTGACCATTCACAACGTCGTCGTAGGTACGCCGAATGGGTGCTTGAACAACAGGCGGTGGACGGCGATGTTTTGAAAAAAAAAAAAATTCTTTAGCGACGAAGCCCATTTCTCACTCGGTGAGCATGTTAATAAGAAAAATTGTCGTATTTGGGGTTCTAAGCATCCTGAAGTAATTGAAGAGAGCCCATTCCATCCACAAAAAGTCACTGTTTGGTGCGCTTTTTGGTCCGGAGGTGTGATTGGACCTTACTTCTTCGAAAACGACGGTGTAACGACTGTCACCATCAATTCGGAGCGTTATGGTCATATGATAACGCGACTTTATTTTTGCCTGCTGTTGAAGAATACGACTTGGAGAATATGTGGTTTCAACAAGACAATGCCACATGCCACACAAATCAAGGGAATATGCCTTTATTGCAAGAGACATTTCCTGGTCGCGTTTTTTTATGGGGCTACGCGAACGACCGTGTTTATGCAACATTCGTCAAGTTATGGCTGAGATACCGCCCAATGTGTGTCAAACAGTGGTCGAAAACTACCTCAACAGTTCTTGTGGTGGTCATGTATAAATAATGTATTGTTTCACACATAATTTCAACGTTCAAACTTTATAAGAAAAAAGAAATATCATGAAAAATAATATTTTATATGTGTTTTATTTACGTTTACTTTTGAAACCGCAAAATGGATAACCCTGTATTACCTAATTGGTATCAACTTCAACTTCGACAAAAATATGTATCTAAGGTTTCAATCACAGATTGCACACTTCTCGGAGTTACTCAAATGACAGTTGGCTTATTGCAAAAAACACAAATCTTATTTTAAGGGTCACAAATGGGAAGTTATTTTAATTGCTTTCATATTGAAAGTTTGATTACCAATTGAAGGATGTAAATAAATACTAGTGACTTACAACTCTAAACCATTTCTGTGTGTGAGTAATGTTGTCAGAAATGAAGGGGACCCAGAGTTTTTAGCTGAATCCGAAAATCTGATTTGAGAAAGGACTTTTCATGCCAAGAACTACTCTTGGAGGATTTGTTTGTTTCTCGCAAGAAGGAAGTACCCGTGAAAAAAAAAACAGAAGAAAGCAAAGGCAGGGATTGAGCTCAAGACGTTCGGCATGCCAGTCCTACGCACTTTTTTTTAATTCATTTTTATTAATTAATTCTTAAAACTATCTTAAAGCTACACAAAAATTCATAAAACTAGCCTAATTAACCATAACTTACAACTCACTTACTGGTCCTATACGGACACTCTAAGTTAAACAATACTTCTTAATTCTAATGCCTTTCAAGCCTAAGATCTATTTTCCTTCAATTCAGTTTTATTTATTAGAAAAATTGAAAAAAAACTAATATCAATATCTTTTTCTAATTTTACTTAAAAACTTATTAAAGTTAGGCCCTTAAAATAAAACTTAAACTAACTTTAACCATACCTATTCTACCTATAAACTATACTTAAAACTAGAACAACCACAGCAGCAAATCTAACTATCTAACAGACCCGTTTGGACACAGCCCTACTGAACCGAAGGAGCTCTGCTCCGTCTTGTGCCATGACGTCCCGATTGTACAGGAGTCGCCTATCCACGGTTAGTCGTCTGACGTGGTACATCCTGTATCAGACCGCATCTATCTAAGAAGAGGAATGCTTCTGTTGGAATGAAGCCGCTCAAGCGTGCACTCTCATACTTGTCGTTCGGATAGACCGCAAATTAAATTGTTAGTCGAAGACATAGCTCCTTCAATGTGACCTCGAACGAGTTTTATCACGAAATTGTCAATTCTGTTAATTCGAGCCCCGTTGTATAGCACCTCGTTGGAATACTAATGCACGAAAGAAGATTCAGCTGTTCAATATAAGCCGGTACAGCGTCGTAAACACTGCTGTTCGAACACCCGAAACTTCTCCATCTGGGAAGGGGCAACGTTGAACCACACAGGACAACCATGAACGATCATCTTCCGTATGAGAGCCATAGAGCAAATTACCTTCACTTTGGGGCCAAGCCGACTGCTGTAATACAGCCGTTTCGTTAGAGCGAAGGCGGCTCCTCTGGCCCTGGTCAGAGCAGCATTTATATGCCTGTCGAAATATAAATACTCATCTAACCAGATAGTCCTTTTGTCGAGTGAAAATTACGAGATCTCTTATTTAAAAATATTAACAAAATTTTTTCAAGTAGGTACAATTAATTTTACAATTTTGTAAAAATAAATATTTAGTATTCAATTACAAGTTAATTTCTTTATTTTCATAACTTATATCTTAAAAAATTAAACTAAATTTATATTCTTATTTTGTAAAAAGTGGATCTCTGATAAACTTGCAATAAAGTCCGCCTTTGGCTTGCAAGAGTACAGCTTTTGGATCGAGTGTTAGTGTTTTATGGGATTTCTCACAAGTGCTAACTCTGTGATTTCTCAAAAAGCTTATCAAACCAATTTTAACTTTAATAATTCCCAAACGTCCTGCAATACAATTATGTGGTCCTGTTCCAAAAGGCATGTAGGAATTAGGTACTAAATTTGAAATAATCTCTGCGGAAAATCTTTCAGGATCGAATTCATCGGGATTTGAAAAGTACTAAAAGAACAACAAACAAACGTCAATTTTAAATCATCTAAAAGAATGCTTACTTATAACGAAACTTACCTTAGGATCTTTATGAATGGCAAAGACTGAAACATAAACCGGCATTCCATTGGGAATATTAAAATCACTATAAGGCTCCAGGGAGTACTCTTTTTCGTCCTTTGGCAGAGTACATTCTCGATCTAAGAACGGTAGCGATGGATATAATCTCAATATTTCTTGAACAACCATATTCAAATATTCCATGTCTTGAAGGGCATCATAAGTTATATTTCCTTCATTCTTTTCCAAAAATACTTTGATTTCTTCGCGAAGACGATTTTGAACTTCTTGATTTTTTGACAATTCATACAATCCAAATGCAATGGAGGAGGCAGTCGTTTCAAAACCAGCTGTAAACAATCCAGCTGCTACTGCAATAAGAGTTTCATCATCTAAATGCACACCTTCGGCTGCAGCGGTATTTTTCAATGATACAAGAGTATCTATCACATCATTTCGAGTATCTCCAGACTTCATTCTTTCACGCATCACAAAGGCTATAGTTTCACGAATAAACGTGGCAGCCTTTTTGGAAAATGTCTTCCAACCAAACAACCCCGTGAATTCTGGTAAGAAGAATATTCCATTGAATTGAATGGTTGTGTACGTTGTCCATTTAAAAATTTCACTTCCCTGTTCACGGAATTCACTTCTGGGGTTTTTCAAACAATTTGCTTCGAGACCATATGCCACAGAAGCAATGACGTCAGTGGTGAAGAGAGCACTGATTTCTTTGACTTCTTTGATGCAATTTCCTGAATCCAAAGGCATCTTGCACAAGTAATCATCTAAGTCTACTCCGATCTGTCAAAAAGAACTCAATATTTTATGACAGTTCTTTGAAAAAAGGAAAATTGTACTTACCTTTGCAACAAGTGGAAACATTAGCTTCAATTTGCCACCCGTAAAAACGGGAGTAATTTTTGATCGCATTTCCTTCCACTGTGGATTCTTAAGAAAGAAAAGGTTATAATGCCCCAAAGGATCACCATGTGGATCGCATGACGTGTATCTGTTTGAGAACTTATTAAAATCCTTGTTCATAATTGTTTTGATTAAATCCAAGTCACGCAACAGAAGTGCAGGTTTGTGGAAAATGTGAATACCAATAATTGGTTGATCTTGAGCATTTTTGTGATTATACAGCGAAGCTATATGAGCTGCAGGATTGACTGTCATGCAAATCAATTCCTTGAGATTTCCAAATATTGGATTCGGTTCAATAAAGGGAACATTTCGTCGACGCCAATATGAATAGTGATGTTTTATCCAAAAGTAAAGAGCTGTAACAACTCCGGTTAGAACCAGAAGCCATTCAGAAACACTCATATTAAAATATATCTATTGGAATGAACTACTTTAGTATGCATAAATGCGAATTTCGCTCATTAAATTGAAACAAAAGTTAATAACTTCACGAGATAGTTTTTTAAACACTGCTCAACGAATTTTAATCCAACATCTTTTATAGCCTCAGATAATTTGATATCATTGTATAAATTTAAGATTTAATTATAATTGTACGAAGATCTTGCCAGGTGAAACAATCGTCATATTATGTACTTTCCTTACCTATTACCTATTGCGTTGCTTACTTTAACAAGATACCTCTTGAATATGTTAAAGGTAGAATCTTACTAGAGATCAGTCTTATCAAGTTTTATTATATTTAAAATGCTATTGAGACATGTGTATATTATTTATGAATTGTAAATATTATGGCATTTAAATTAAGTTTGTTTCTTTGTGTAATATTATAATTCAACTTTCTAAATAAAATCTTATAATAAAATGAAGTATGTACATTAGATGTATGGGGGAGACCGGAGTAAGTAGTTGTAAAATGATATTTAATTAAATTAAATTTAATAAATTACAAATAAAGACTTTATTTAAAAAAAAAAACAAGTTGTCTTATTCAATAGGCGTGTTTCTTTTTCAGCTCAGAAAATAGTTCTGAACAGAGTTCGAACATATCCAGCATGCTCTGAAAATTCTCTGGATAAAGCATGATCTTAGCGCTCGGAATTATTTTCAAAACGCAGCACAACATTTCAAAATCAATAAGGTGGCGCAACAGTCCGTGGAAAACTAGGGCCTAGCGACTTACAACTATAATTCTGTATAAATCTATAGTTTGCCAATTACACGAAAAAGGCGAAGAGAACTTTAGGTGGCACAGGCAGGGATTGAACCCAAAACCTATAACATGACACTTCTACGCATCATTAACCATCACGCCACTTATACTACGACCTGAGCATTTAACAGTCAAATTTTGACATTTGTCAATTTACTTGTCATTTTTTTCTACAGAAATAAGAATTAAAAGTTAAATTAAAATGAAAACACTTTCATTTTCATATGTCAACATCTTGTGGTCAGTATTCAACTCGGTCCGCTAAGCTTTTTTATTCTGAGCTTATAAAGCGCTCTCTGAAAAGTCTCAGAACACGTTCAGACCGTGAAAATAGACACAAATTTGAAGAGCTAATAAAGAAACACAACTCTTCGTTTGACAGTTCTGGCTCCACTCTGAACTAAAAAAGAAAACTGCCTAAAGAAACAAGTTTGTTACGTCTATGTAAAATAGAGTTGTTATCTTTTTTAAAAGAAGAGCTTTTAAAATGATTGGTGACATTAATATCATCAAAATCATCGTAAAGTTTCTTTTCTCACGCTTTTTTACCGTTTTTCTAACGGACTATGTTCTAGTGAAATAGCCAGTTGCATTCCTCCCCTTAAACAACTTAACCGTAATACCCGCCCTTCTTGGAATGCCCATCAGTTTACCCTCGAGCTCAACTTCGGCCGTACTATGAAGTACAGAGATTCATTTTTTAGCCGTATTTCGCGGATGTGGAATGCTCACTATATGTCTTTGGCACATTAAAGGTATATACAAAATCCTTTTAGTGTTCGTTAATTATAAAAAAAAATGTCAGCAGCATTGTCTCCAAAAAATTGACGACAGTTGCAAAAACGCCAAATACGTTTTCATAAAAGTTTACTGGCTGTGGGTAGCATGTCACTTTTGAATCTGTCAACTTTTGACATTTGACAAAGCAACACAAGCAACGAAACAATAGGAATTTAACAAGAAAAGTTTTCTGAACGTGTTATTTCTGGAAGCAGCGATCACAATTTGCTAATGATAGAAAGTTTCTTGAAAAGGATACTAAGCTGCTGTAATTGAGGCTTTTTTGCTGATATTGTTTTCCAACGTTAAAAACCTACCTCTTTACAATGAAATAAGCATCCTATGATTTCTTTTCAAAAATATTTTTTTCCATTTGTAAAACTCTGTACATGAAGTATTTTTTTAAAAACGTCAATTACTTCTAAAGCACAAATGCAAACTTTTAAAGTCAACGAAAATGATTTTAGAAAGCCTAAAACGAAGTTTGTGTATAAAACCATGTTGTTGTCATTATATCGTCATTTAAAAAAAAAAAAAACGTCAGACTATTATCAAAGTTGTAGATTAGATTTAACTATAAAAAAAAGTTATTATTTGACAGTAAATTAACGTTGATTTAACACTTTTTGAAACTAAAACGAAATGAGTAATCTTTAATAACCTTAAAGAGCTTTTCTTCGGCTTCTTTTATTTCATTTCTCTTTCTTTTTGGGAATTTAAATAGCTCTATAACACTAGTTTTAAAATATTTTCTGCATCTTTATGATGAAGTTTTTGAAAAAAGTTGATTTTATTGATTTATATTTTTTTAAATCTGAAGAGTTGAGTTTAATTTAGTACTTATTTTTACCAGTCTCCCCTATTGAGAAAGAGATATACTCAGCAATTATATATATAAAGGGTGTCCCACAATTAACGCAAGATTTGAATTTGCCGCCATTTGTGCAGTGAAGTGTTGGCAACCCTGAAAAAAAGCAATTTGCCAGCTAACAGTATAGGGTTATTAAAAATGGAGCGTTACACGAGAGAACAACGTGTCTTCATTATTAAAGAATATTTCAAAAATAGTGAAAGCTTGGCGGCTGCAGTTCGAAAATTTCATACAAAATATGGTCGGAATAGTGTTTTAACTTCGTCAACTGTGAAGAGATTAATTGAAAAATTCATGGAGACTGGATCCGTTGGAGACGCCAAACACACTGGTCGTCCAAAAACAAGCCGTTCAAATGTGAATGTCGAAGCATCCACAACGCGTGTCTGTATGGTGTGGATTTTGGGCTGGAGGCATAATTGGGCCATATTTTTTTTGATTAAGTCCAAGTCACGCAGTAGAAGGGCAGGCTTATGGAAAATGTGAATTCCAACTATTGGTTGATCTTGAGCATTTTTATGGTTGTATAGGGAAGATACATGAACTGCTGGATTGATTTTCATGCAAATGAGTTCCTTGAGATTTCCAAATATTGGATTTGCTTCGATGTAGGGAACATTTTGTCGATGCCAATATGAATAGTGGTGTTTTATCCAGAAATAGAGGGCCGTTACGGCTCCAGCTAGAACCAGAAGCCATTCAGAAACTCCCATGATCACTATAAGGTAGGAATCGTAAAAAAAAATAGAAATTTGCAAATGTGTGTAAAAGTGTTCATTTAGAGTACGTTGTGAACATAATTATTATAAAGCTTAGTGAAAATACCGACGGAAATTTATCATTAAGACCATACTGAAATTACCCTATAGACTTCTATCAATAGAAAAAACGGAGGTTCTTTAACTAACTTAACTTCATTTGTTCCCAAGTAAACACTTTCAAAAAAGTTAAAATGGCTCCCAAATTTCAAAACAAAAGTGATATTAATCTGCAATCGCACAATAAAGTAAACTCGTTTGCGGATTTCGAAAACAAAAACAAACAAAATAACCGATCCAGAATTGATTTATAGCTAGCTAATCAAACTGTAGATGTAAAATCGTAAACCTTTATAAACTCGCAATATAAAAGACTCAGAATAATAATTCTTTTAAATTAAGTTTTTAAGATAATCAAACACTTGTTATTTGAATTGGTGGGTAGGGCATTATTCCAATCAACAATCATTTTAAAAACTTCCGAATCAAAAAATGCACTGTGTAACAGTCATTACTCGGTTAGATAATTTTGAACACAACCAAAATTTGACACTTAAATGGGTTTTATGAAAATTCTAAGTTTTCGCACAGCTTTTAATTTAAATCCCAAATTCAAACATGTCTTTTCAAAGTCCATACTCGGAATAAATATTATCAAGCCAAAAATTACAATAAATCACCTCAAAACAAAAATATATTATATTTTTTTTTCAGAAAACAAAATATCAACAACTTTCTCAATTCCTCAAGTCAATTCGGTTCTTTGAAGACTGATCGTTATATTTATTAATTCAACATCATTTATAGACTTCTCGCGTTACCGCACTTCATATTTGTTAATTTAATCAATATTATGTTTAATCTGTTATCATATTGTACTTGGATTTTCTAAATATAGAAACAATTTAGTATTCATTATGACTTTATGTGACTCGATCGCACAAACTTGCTGTTAAAAACTACTGTTCTTATCTGCCTTTCTTTTTGGAAAAGTGTCAAAAAAAAACAAAAATAAAAAAAATGTAGAAAGAAAACCTAGAACTCAGTTTTGCTGATGGAAATTTCTGAAGCCGATTTGATATAATTTGATAAAAAGCGTACACAAAATCATTTTATTTGCATGGGATCCCAACGTTCAAATTGGCTAAATCGGTTCAAATCAGACCTTAGTTCGAATAATAATACGTGCGTGGGATAAGACCTTTTCATGAGAGGAAACAATGAAGTTGCTTAAGATTTCTACTAGAGAAGATTTTTAAGAATCTCATATTTTTGTTGGACAAATAATATTTTTCTAAATTTAATATCCTTTTATAACCTCGATTTTTTAGACGAAACCAATAAATGCCCTATAGAGCAAGTAAAAACTTAAAGTGTGCAAGTGGCAAGTGATAATTTAGAATACAATTGTTGTTTGACTTAGATGCGGGGTATTGTTAAGAGTTTTAAGTATATCTATAAGGTGAAGTACCTACTTATGCCTACTAAGGTATTTGATGTGGACAAGATAGAGTAAGACAGTCTTATCAAATTACTACTTTTTAGTTTTTATTAATGTGCTTTAAATACATTACAAAAATTGTTTGTTATGAAATTTAGTTTGATAAGCTAGTAGGTACTTAAATACTTTTAATTTAACAAAAATACATGGTTTTCCAATACCTACATGATTAAATTTTGAATTGTTATTTATGAAGCTGCTATTTTTCAAATTGTCATCTTTTGACATTTGATCATTAAAAACTACGCTATAACTAAAAATTTTACGATTCAAAATTGTTTTTTTCAGAAATGCTATATATTTTTCAATTACATTTTCGCAAATCTAAAGCAATTTTGTGTAGGCGGAATTGGAATATATTGATGTGGAAAATGTTTATTTTTAACAAAGTGGCGCATAGTCCATCACAAGCAACGAAACAATCGCAATTTTGGAACACACACATTTCTTGTCCGTGTTATTTCTCAAGAAGTGATCAGCGTGATCTAATTTTAAATCTTAATCTTGGAATTCGTGAAGGTTTTGAAGACAAACAGCCGCGCAAATGTGTGAATTGATGATTATGAAAAGGATATCTTTCTAACCGTAATCTTGATGGTCATAATACCTATAAGTCATAATTTCAAATAAAATTATCAGCTTCGCAAAGAATTCTTCAAAGAGGTTTAAGAAATTTAAAAGGAGGTGTATTCCAATCCGATGAATATAAAGAGGAAATGATAACACTTATATTATTATTTTAACATCCGTTATCGATAAAAAATTTCGAATCTTTATGTGTTAAAAAAATGTTAATAAATAAATCGTTTTTGGTCTATAACATTAAGTTAAGAGATTATAAAATAAAAATTATCAAAAAGATTGATCAAAGTCTTGTATTATTTATCGATCTATACAATAACAAGTAAGCTTAACAACAAAGATTTTATAAGATCTATTACATTCTTAGTTGGTACTTATAAAACAGCGTATTATTAGGATAGCTCTGATAATTTAAATGCTCGCATTTTACGAGGGTGTTGGATAATCAAATCTTTTATCTGATGTTGGAAATAAATGTGGGGGGAACCTCTTGCTTCAAAATTTCTTCGCCCCAATTTTATCAGATTTATTTTAACTAAGAAAAAGGACAGTAATAGTTTGGAATCGAATTATAATTTGTTCATCTAAAAAGGAGGCTGGGATGCGACCCACACTGATAACCCCCATCCCGTCTGTCGATTTGTCTTGCCCAAAAGTTTGTTTATATGTAGATATCAATTTTTACCAAATTTAAGTACTATTTTTTGTAGGTTTTATTTTTTTATAAAAAAACGGACTGTTGGATTTTTATAAAAAAATTACTGAATATCGAAAATAACATTTTCTGTGAAATAAAACAAATTTGAAGCCAATATTTTTAATTTTTGAAGAAAAGCTATTTGAGTCGAAAGTAAATTTTTACCAAGTTTTAGTATTGTTTTTTTTTAGGTTTTTATTTTTTGTAAAAATGTTAACAACAATATTTTTCGAAAGTTGAAAGTAGTTTAAAGCCAATATCTCAATGTTTTGAAAAGATATTTGAGTCGAAAATCAATTTTTACCAACTTTTGTTAAATTTTTTTTTCGGTTTTTAATTTTTTGTAAAAAAAACTGACAATTCGATTTTTCTCAAAATTTTACCAGATGTCAAAAACATTATTCTTAGTTGCACAAAATTGTTTTAGAGATGAAATCATATTTTAGTCGTAAGATTTTCGAGGTGACACAATTTTTTTGATTTCTAAAAAAACCGTTAATTGGATTTTTTTCCAAAAATATACTTGTTTTGTATCACGTTACAATATATAATATAAAATTTAATTCAAGTCTCTAGCATTATTGGTTTATGAGATATTTAGGGTTAACCAAAATGTTCACCTTTTTTTAAACTGCTATGGTAAAAAAAACCACCCACGCAATTTTCTTGAGAGCCCTATCTACATCTTTCTGCCTTATTATCTGTATAACAAAATTTATTTGAAGTCGATATCTCTTCTGGTTCTTGAGCAATGGATGACGAAAAAAACGTCGCGAACGTACGGACGTACGCACGTACGTACACACGCACGCACAGACATCTCTCTAAAAAAATTTATTTCGACTCTAGGGACCTTGAAACGTCAAGAAATTTCAAAATTTTCAATTCGACAAATCTGACCGTTTGCAATAACTTCCTATGGGAAGTAAAGTTAAAAATAAAATATCTTACCTTACACAGAGCAAATACATAAGACCTATAGTCTTGCATTTATTAGATTTTAAAAAGATATTGTAATGTAATCGCAAAAGTAAAGTTTACACTTCATTAGATGTAAGATAAGTTTTTATTGAACGAGACTACGTCGCACATTGGTCTTTAGAACATTCGCGTGATGACTTGTTCACCAATGCTTTGTTAGCGCCATATTACGTTTTGGACTTAAAGTTCAGGAATAGCTCTTACCTAATTTAAATTGTCCATTTGTACAGTTCTGTAGACATAATGACGCGGACCGAAGTTCAATATTCTTCATCGTAGATCATCTTTAAAAACATAGGACTGACAACATTAACTAGTTGAGGCCTTGGACCGCAACAGAGACAAATAATTTCGTAAAATATTCATCATCTTATAATCTATCTTCTCTCAGTAACGTCTGTGATAAGGTTATTCAAAATATTATTATTCTGAAAATATTGAAAGTCATGAACGTCGTATTAAAATTAATTATTAAAGTTTAGTGATCCATACGTTTTATATCAGTTTATTGAATAAGCATGCTTATTTAATAAAAAAATGTATAGTCACTACACATTATTATAAATCCGGTGAAATTTCTCACTATCAACCCCAATAAAGATCGCTTCCGTATTATGTCCACATTTTCTAATTTTGTTAATTAAAACATGTTCTCTGGAAGATAACGATAAGAAATATTAGATTTATAAACTAATAAACATAAGGTATGAATATATTGCACAAAACCTTATGAGAGGCGCCCCATGATAATATTTTTTTTGCGGAAGGTATTTGATAAATGGGTCATTTATACATATAGAATGTTTCAAAAAATTACATTGACGTTATTGTAGCATATACAGTACTTGCCATATTATTTGTCACATCTTTTGCAATAGGTTAGGTTAAAGTGGCTGTACGTGATGGAGTATGACACAGAGAGACTGATTATGTTAATTATGTTGAGATCGTTTAGATCGTTATAGAAGAATTCTAGAAGGTAATTCTTGAGTTTTTGAGCTTACATTATTGACTTTTCAATATAGTATTGTGATTTTTTTGTGAATCGATATTTTCGTTTTTATAAAACATATATCTGCTTGATCAGCAATACATTTTTCTAAGTAAATTTACAAGAATGAAAAAGCACTACCGGACCTGTACATTGACCTCCAAGATCGTGCGACTTAATGCCGCTTGACCAAAACAATTTACCATTCTGACGACAACATTCACCACATTATTTGCCGATATACGGCTACAAATGTTGGAAAAAAATCATCAAACATTTGACCCCCAAATTAGACTGTTTCCGAGACAGCCGTGGCAGTAATATGTCAGAAATCATATTAAAATGGTACCAGAAGATTATGTTTTCAATAAATTAAATTTCGTGTCAATTTAAAAAAAAAACATCTTTATTTTATTCCATTTTAAAGTTCTGTACCTCTTACAAAATCTTTTATAATTAAATAAAAATGAACTAGAACTAAGAATTTAATTTTGTAGTATAGTTGCAAAAATTAAAAAAAATCAACTAACGTTAAATTAACGAAAAATTAATAAACCATAAATAATTCAATATTAAAAGTTACATAGATGCCTGGGGGATTTACTTTGCTAAGTTGATATCAATCTTACACAACAACAACAAAGACATAGAAAACATAGAACCACTAATTCAAAATTATCATAACTTATTAACGCCAAAATATCCAATCACTAACTTTTTAAAAGATTCGTGTTGTTTTTCGATAAGTTGACACTAATTTTTGAATTGCTATTAAAGTTGCTATCGGTATCAACCCTTTTTATGGTTTCTGATATATCACATCTTATTCAAAAGATCTTTCGGGTTCATTTAGTTCTTTAATTGTTAAAAAAAAGAGACCCTCTAAACTGCACCAACTATAGAGGCATCAGTGTACTTAACAAAATCTTCTCTGCCGTAATATGTGAACGTCCACAATCTGATATATCAGTGTGGTTTTAGACCTGGAAAGTCCACAGTTGATCAAATAAATATTCACATTACGGTAGATCATGAAAAAAAACCCAAGAACACCAAATCGACACCAACCATCTTTTCATCGATTTCAAGACCGCATGTGACAGCAGACAGCATCTACAGGGATGAGCTTTATAGAGCCATGTCTAGTTTTGGCATCCCTGCTAAACTCGTCCATTTCTTCAGGATGACCATGGAGAATTTTCACGCTGCTCCATAAAGGTTGGAAACAACTTAAAAGAATCTTTCAATGTCAAAAAAAGGTTTTAGAGAAGGTGATTCGATTTTTTTAACATCGTACTTGACAGAATAGTACAGAGCTCCCACGTCAACACTAGAGGCACTATCTTTCAAAAGTCTGTCCAGCATATATGCTGATGACATTGACCCAATTGGAAGAACTCAGCGTGATGTCAATGGGGCTTTTGTAAGTATTGAGGCAGAGGCGGCTAAAATGGGTTTAACGGTTAATGAGGCAAAACAACATGCTGTCGTCAAGAAAGGACCTACAACACCGACGTCTTGGTCAAAACATCACCATCGACAGACGTAATTTTGAGGTAGTGAAGGATTTCGTCTACCTAGGCTCCGCTGTAAACGCAGAAAACAACACCAGCGCTGAGATCAAACGAAAAATAACTCTTGCTCTAACCGCTGTTTCTTTGGGCTAAGAAAGCAGCTGAGTGGAAAAGTCCTCTCTCGAAGGACCAAAGTGTCGCTACATAAGACCCTTATCATCCCCGTCCTGCTTTACGGTGCAGAAGCATGGACTATGACAAAAGCGGATGAAAGCACTTGGGTCGTTTCGAGAGAAAAGTTCTTCGCGGGATCTAAGGTCCCTTATGCATCGAAGGGGAGTGGAGGAGAAGATGGAACGACGAGCTGTACGGGCTGTACAGCGAGCGACGTAGACCTAGCCAAAAGGGTAAAAGTCCAACGAATAAGATCGCTGGGTCACGTAGAGCGCATGCAAACTAATGCCCCGGCCTGGAAAGTCTTCGAATCCACACCCACAGGACAACGCAGTAGAGGAAGACCGCGAATCAGGTGGCGCGCACAAGTGGAAAGTGACCTCACCCAACTTGGAGCGCGAAACTAGAGACATCTAGCTAGGGACCCTGCTAGATGGAGAAGTTTGTTGAGTAAGGTCTTAAATCCACACAGGACTGTAGCGGCACCTTAAGTAAGTAATTAATTGTTGAAAACATAAACATAATTTTGGCTATCCTTTAAAATGACCCAAACTGCATTTGATCAGAAAAACGTCCTCAACTACAAAAAAAAAAGAGGCTGGGATGCGACCCACACTGATAACTTCCCATCCCGTCTGTCTTAAAAGTTTGTCTATATGTATCAATTTTTACCAAATTTGCGTACTATTTTTGGTAGATTTTATTTTTTTATGAAAAAATGGACTGTTGGATTTTTTATAAAAAAATTACTGAATATCGAAAACAATATTTTCTGTGAAATAAAATAAGTTTGAAGCCAATATTTTTAATTTTTGAAAAGCTATTTGAGTCGAAAGTAAATTTTTACAAGTTTTAGTATTGTTTTTTTTTTTGGTTTTTATTTTTTGTAAAAAAAACTCTCAATTCGATTTTTCTCAAAATTTTATAGAATGTTGAAAACAATATTTCTTAAAAAATAAAATTAAATTGAAGCCAATGTCTCAAATTTTTGAAAAGATATTTACGTCGAAAAACAATTTTTACCAACTTTTATAAATTTTTATTAGGTTTTTATTTTTTGTAAAAAAAACTGTCAATTCGATTTTTCTCAACATTTTTTCTATTTTTGAAAACAATATTTTTTATAAGTTAAAATTAGTAAGACCCCATTATCTCAAATTTTTGAAAGGATATTTGATACAAAAATCAATTTTTAACAATTTTTGTAAAATTTTTTTTTCGGTTTTAATTTTTTTTTTTAAAAAACTGTCAATTCGATTTTTTCAAAATTTTACTGAATGTTGACAACAATATTTTTTGAAAGATTAAAGTAGTTTAAAGCCAATATCTCAAACTTTTGAAAATATATTTGAATCGAAAATCAATTTTTACCAACTTTGAGTATAATGTTTTTTTAGGTTTTTATTTTTTATAAAAAAAACTGTCAATTAGATTTTTCTCAAAATGTTACTGAATGTTGAAAATAATATTTTTTTAAAAACTAAAATTAGTTTAAGGCCAATGTCTCAAATTTTTGAAAAGTTACTTGAGTCGAAATCAATTTTTACTAACTTTTATTAATTTTTGTAAAAAAACTGTCAATTTGATTTTTCTCCAAATTTTACCGAATGTTGAAAACAATATTTCTTATAAGATAAAATACAATTTTCGAAAAGAAATTTAAGTCGAAATTCAATTTTTACCAACTTTGAGTAATGTTTTTTAGGTTATTATTTTTTATAAAAAAAACTGTCAATTCGATTTTTCTTAAAATTTTACCAAATGTTGAAAATGTGGTAACTAGACAAACCCTGTCGAAAGCAGTTGTCAAAACGTAGTAGCTGTCATCATGTAGGAAGCTGTCAAATAAGAAACCTCGTGGATTTGACATTCGATAGTACCGCACAGCAAGAATCAGTCATCAGTAAAAAGAATTCATGAACTAAACTATAAACTCGTTTTTCTCTTTTTATTTGGTTTAGGTCAGAACAGAAAACGTTATTCTTCGTTGCACAAAATTGTTTTAGAGATAAAATCAATTTTTATTTGTAAAATTTTCGAGGTGACAAATATTTTTTTTTTTCAGTTTTTTTTTGATTTATAAAAAAAAACGTTAATTGGATGTTTTTGTTTGTACTGTTTGGTATCACTTGTTTTTAAACTGCTATGGTAAAAAAACCATCCACGCAATTTTCTTGAGAGCCCTTTCTTCATGTTTCTGCCTTATTATCTGTATAACAAAATTTATTTGAAGTCGATATATGAGCTATGGACAACGAAATAAACTTCGCGAACGTACGTACACACGCCTAGGGGCCTTAAAACTTCGAGAAATGTCAAAATTTTCAATTTGACAAATTGATAATAATAATTGATAATTACAATAACTTCCTATGGGAAGTTAATATAGCTATAGATAAATTACAAGGGCCAAGAAGCATTGTAAAGAATTTTTTGACAAATAACGGTAAAAAAATAGGTCATAAGAAGTTGAACGTTTTGTTCATGAAACCAATAAAGTGTGGGACCAATTAAATTAAACCAATGCCCTAAATTATTTTGTCCAAGATATTATTATACATAGTTCACATAGTTCATACGAACCTGCTAAGTTAATTGGTCTTTTTAAGCTAATAATCTGAGATCCCTGTTTAGAATTTCCTCTCTTGCCAGTGTTCAGATGTGCATTATTTTCATACTCTCGGGACAATGAATGTTATTCACTAGCATATCAGTCTCCCAAACTTTTTTCACGGTTGGTGCTTCATTAAGATTTAAAGTTTTTCTCAAAAACGCGTGCTATTTGCAGTGCACATCACTGACTTCGGGAATAAGTTTTCAATATTTCCCAACGTTTTTCAAGCATACATACATATAATCATTTTGTTTCTGTCTGTCTACCAAGATTTTAAGCGAGAAATAGCTTTCAAGTGTAAATACAACAAAGAATTTAAAAAGAAATCACTAAATGGCTTACAATATAGTTTTAAATTTCATAAAAATCTCTCTTCTATTCTTATCTTATACGTACCGTACATACCTTATCATATTTTGTAGAATACAAATCACATTACTTCTTTTACGGTGAATGTTTGAAAAAAAAATTCAGAAAATATAATATTCTAAAAACTGCAACTTCCAATGACATTTCATTATTTTTGAGAAATTAGAACAAGTTATTGAATATATGTACTTCTACAACAATTTCCGAACAAATATTGAATTTATGAAATAAATTTTAAAATATATTAAAGAAGGTTTAAAAAATAAATACATTTTTTAGTATAAATTCTTTTTGAAAGCCATTTTTTGCTCTAAGTCTTCATAATATGCAGGTGAACAATATTAATAATTTTTCAAACCATTTTCAAAATTAAATTTGGTATTCCAATTGTTAGAATCTACTAATTTGTCTTGAAAAAATTGATCAGGTTATTTTCAAGATATTTAATTTTTAAACTTTTACTTAATTATAGGTTCAAAAGATTCTGTTTGAAAACTTTGATAGAAATTGATAAGAAAATCGACAATAGCCTTTTTTCAATATATTATAAGAACTGCAAATATTTAATTTTTGTTTTGGTGCCGTAAAATAAGGCCAAGTGAAATAAGACCAACTTTCAAAAATTGGCCTTATTGCACATTACAAAAGTGAATAAGGCGTATGTTCAGCAGTTGACCATATTGCACTTTGACAAAGTGAAATAACGCCCAATATTTTTGAGAAATAAAACCAACTTGTTTTTACAGTGAGATATGTTAGGAGTTGCATGCTGCCCCCTGCAACCCCCTTCTTGGACACACCATAGGATTTGGGTTAAGTTCTGTTATAAATTTGGTTTTATTTCACTTTGCTTAAGTGTAATAAGACCAACTGTTTGAAATTGGCTTTATTAGTACTTTTAAAAGTGAAATAAGACCAGTTCTTGAAATTTGGCCTTATTTCACTTGGCTTTATTTCACGGGACTTTTTGTTTTCACTCTTTGCTTTAAACAAATCCGAAATAAGAAACAAATATTTAAAAAGACATTTTTTTAATTATTATCATTATTAACATGAATTACTTAAATTAAACTTATCTTATCTTATCTTATCTTGGGTTATATTTATTTAACATTAAAATTTATCCTTAATCCCCTTCTCTTCGAACAAGAAGAAAATAAACTTTTAAAAAATATAATTATCTATGTTATCAAAGGATCACGTACAATTTTACAATAGATTCCTCCTATCGATTGTATAATCAAAGCTTTTGGATCGAGTATCATTTTCTTGTGGGATTTTTCACAAGTCGTAACGGAGTGATTTCTGAGGAAATTAATAAGTCCCAGTTTAGCTTGTAAGATTCCAAACCGTTCCCCAATGCAATTGTGAGGTCCTGATCCGAATGGCATATAGGCGAGTTGAGGGAAGTTAGCCTTGTTTTCTGGTGAGAATCTTTCCGGATCAAATTCCTCAGGATTAGGGAAGTACTGAAAATAAAATATTAATTATATTTGAGGCTCATTTAAGATCACAGAAATTATTGGTATACTTTTGGATCCCTATGAATAGCAAAAACAGGAATATAAACTGGCATTCCATTGGGGACACCAAAATCACTAAACGGTTTCAATGAGTATTCTTTTTCACCCTTTGCCAAGGTACACTGGCGGTCTAAAAATGGCAGAGGTGGATATAATCTCCAAACCTCTTGCAACACCATATTCAAATATTCCATTTCAGCGATCATGTCATAGGTGATTTTTCCATCACACTTCAGCAAGGCATCCTTAATTTCCTGTCTTAGGCGCTTCTGTAGCTCAGGTCTCTTAGATAGTTCGTGCAACGTGAATGACATAGCCGATGAGGTAGTTTCAAAACCTGCAGTAAAGAAAACAGCTGCTTGTGCCACCAGCATGTCAGGATTCTTGGCCAAATGTTGCTTTTCCTTGTCGGCTTCGGCGGCTTTTTTGAACGCCACCAAGATGTCAATGAGATCATTTCGGATATGACCAGTCTTTGTCCTTTCTTTCATGATATAGTTGATCGTTTCTCGAAGGAATGTTGCTGCCTCTTTGGAGAACATCTTACAACCGAAGAGCTTCACAAATTGTGGCAAGAAGAATATGATTGTAAATTCAAAAGCTCTAAAGCTTGTGAACTTGAAAAGAGCTCGTCCGTTTTGTCTAAAATCAGCGTTGGGATTCTTAAGGCTGTTCGCCTCAACCCCAAATGCCACCGAAGCTATGACATCAGTAGTATAGTTGCCACATATTTCTTTGACTTCACAAACACTCGCGCTGGAATCGAGGGCCAAATTGCAAAGATATTTATCCAATTCAACACCGATCTTCAAAAAAGTAATAGATTTTAAGCTTCCTTAAAATAACAAAAATAAGAATTACGTACCTTTTCAACAAGTGGGAACATTTGCTTGATTTTACCACTTGTAAACACCGGAGACAACTTACTCCTCAACTCCTTCCAATACGGATTCTTGATGAAGAACAAATTAAACGAGCCCAAAGCATCGCTATGAGGATCACAAGTTGTATAACGATCTGAGAATTTATTGAAGTCTTTGATCAAAACATTCTTGATTAGATCCAAGTCACGAATAAGCAAAGCGGGCTTGTTGAAGAGGTGAATACCAACAACAGGTTCATTTTGTGATTGTTTGTGGTTATAGAGGTTGACCATGTGATCGGCTGAACAACTCTTCATAAAGATCATGTCTTTCAAATTGCCAAATAAATAGTTTGGCTCAATGAAAGGAACATTTTTCCTTCGCCAATATGAAAAGTGGTGTGATATCCAGATGTAGAGTAATGTTAGAGCACCCGATAGGATTAGAAGCCATTCGGAGAGAGCCATATTAAAAGAGGGAGTGCTATAAAACAAACGAGAACACGAACACAAAAACATTTAGAAATATAGTTAAAACAAATTTAATTTTTAAAACAATTTAGTTATTTAAAATATTCCGTCCAAAAATGACTTCGTAGTTCTGGGGTAATAAAACACCACGAGTTTCATTTCAGTAGAAGAACTGTCAACAAAAGGTAAATTTATCAACTTTTTTTTTTTAGCCCCAAGCCATGAGAAAAAGTTACGTTTCTATTTTAATTAGAAGTGCTCTGAGAGTTCAACATCCATTTCTGTTAAAGCTTAGGGCTCATTGGGCAAACTACATAAGTTAAAAAGGACTGAGCACAAAGCAAGACCAAAACGAATAATAAATATCAGGCACTCAAGGGGTTATTAATACCTTTAACATGTTTAAAGTTTAAACATAGTGGGAGAAGATATATCGGTTCACATTTGTCTTAAAGTTTTTAATATTATAATGGGAGGGAAAAACCGAGTTGGGTTAAGCATTCCACATTCTCGATGTGCTGTTAAAAAATAAATATCTATATTTGACGGTAGGTCTATAATTGAGTTCAAGAGTAAGCTGCTAAGCATTTCTGGAATCGTGAGTATTGTATTGAATTATTTGAGCGGGGGAATGCGAAATGCAACTGGATAATTCGACAGAACATTGTTTGTAAAAATATGGGTAAAACAACGAAAGGCAAGAAACATTACGGCGCACAGTGGCCCGTTTATGCAAAAGTGCTTGCAATATTCATTTTTCGAGTGGGTCTATAATGCAAAACTTTTTAGTTCACTGGACTCACAAATATTTGGAGCTTGAGTAATCGAAAAAAATATTCAATTTGGGTTATTGGTGTGCCTTATAGAGCAGGCCAAAGTTGAACATTTTTTATGATGATCATTTTTTTTTATTTTTTTATTTTTTTTCTTAACTTTGAATGAAAAAACTAGAAAAAGGGCTTCCAAACGCTTTTCGTTTTTGTTTTTATGATATGCTTTGCCATTATTTAGATCGGTAGTTAAAACAAAAAAAAAACAAAAAAATTTTTTTAATTGTTTAATTTAATTTTTTTGGAAACACTACTTTTTGCACACTTTTTCGACTTCAAATTGGATAGAAAAAAAAGGTTCAACGAGTGGTGCTAAGATCTCAACTGATTCAGAATCCTTATATATTCCTTTACATAAATCCAAAAGATCAACTGCGTCATTTTGCATCGAACTGAGCTAGGGAGATTTGAAGTGATGAAGTCAGTCATTTTTTTCCCCTCTTTTTTATGGAATTTTTTTTTATGGTTTTCTTTGTTTTGTGTGTGGTGGATTTAAAAAAGATGATTTTATTTTAAAAAGGTAAATCATTTTTATTTTTTGTTTATTACATAAGATTTTCAAGAGTTTTAGAACTAATTTTTTTAATCCTGTTATAAAATTTTAAATAACGAATTTGTTTTCGGGTACGATTGAATTTTGATCAGGTACTTTTATTGATAAGGATTAAGATTAAGAATTTATTGATAAGATTTAAGGATAAAACGATTTTGGAATATGTTAGTATACAGGTAGACAGACAGGTAGTTTTATTTGGGTGTCTTTAAATATAATTACTATAAGGATTAAAGCGACTTGAGTGCAGGTATTTACTCTAAGGTATAAAAAGATGAAACATTTGACTAAAATAATCATTTAGAATTCAAACGAGCGTTCGAGCAGTTGCTTTTATTTTTCAAAACAATTTAAAATGGATATTCCGAATAAGGATTTGTTTGAACTTTTTGTCAATGTTACCACTTGCAATGAGTTTATATCTGCCGTGGAAATTGAATACCAACTACCAGATGCAAATGCAATCAAACAGATATTAAAACAATTCTATTACAACCTTGATAGAAAATGGATAGCAGCCAAAAGATCGAGAAATAACTTTAAAAAGAATGCAGAATGGCTTTCCTTATCTCTGCATATCAATACCGGACAAACAGAAGAAGCGGGTGATCTCCCAACTACATCGAGAGGAAGACCAAGAAAGACAGTCAATGAGTGCGCAACATTTACTAAAAAACAAAAAATAATCAAAGCTACAAAGGAGATATGTACAGAACATCTCTCTGAAGCTTTGAGTATAAGATACAATAAGGACCATGAAAAAGGGAAGAGTGATATAATTCAGGCAATATCTTCTGCAAGTCCACTTCGTGTCAAAAGAGTCAAGGAAAGCATTCACACTCCCCAACACAATCCCATAAAATACACCAATGAGAACGCATTAGCTTTGTTTATGGATTTGGGACTCTCAAAAGAAAAATATAAAATCCTGAGAACTTCGTTAAGACATCACAACATAGATGTCTTGCCATCCTACAATATGATTACAGTTGCGAAAAAAGAAGCAGTTCCCGACAACTGCGAAGTCACGGAAATATTAGCTAGAGTGAAATTTCAAAGCATGATGGATCATACAGCAATGCGGCTAATAGAAAGCAAAACGGAGAGTCAAATAATTGCACTTCCAAGAAGTCTAACGTTACAGAGTAAATGGGGCTGCGATGGATCATCTGGACAAAGTGCCTACAAGCAAAAAATAAATACAACAGATGGTGAAACAGACGCACACATGTTCATGGCATCAGTTGTCCCACTTCGACTCAATAGTACAAATGGTGAACATTGGAGGAACCCTCGCCCATCATCAGTTCATTTCTGTCGGCCCATTATGTTCCAATATGTTAAAGAGACTAGTGACATCATAAATACCACAGTCAATAATATTAAAAGTCAAATAGCAGATATTCAACCAACAATATATAAAGTTAATGAAGGAACAACTATTACTGTGAATCACGAGTTCTTTTTAACTATGATAGACGGAAGAGTATTAAACGAATTAACGGAAACAAAGTCTACGCGGTCATGTCCGATATGCAAAAGGACACAAAAGAATTTCAATAAAGATGAATCAATTGAGGACGAACATAATTACGAATATGGAATCTCTCCACTGCACGCTAGAATCAGATGCATGGAATTTATTTTGAAGCTTGCGTATACTCTTCGACAAGAAGGAGAAGGTACTGATGAATCGGTTGGGACCAAGGAGGCGGAAAAAAGAAGAAAACAAGAGATCCAAAGGCGTTTTCGCGATGAGCTTGGCCTTGATGTGGATAAACCAAAGCAAGGGTTTGGAAACACTAATGACGGAAACACTGCAAGAAGATTTTTTGAACAGTCAGATGCAACCGCTCGAATAACTGGAGTCAATGGAGAAGTTATAATGAGGCTCAAAGTAATATTGAACGTTTTAAATTGCAGAGAAGTAGTGAATGCAGTTAAATTTGGGGAGTATACAAAAAAAACTGCAGAGCTTTTAAAACAAAAGTATCCTGAAAAATTACTCACACCTACACTACACAAAATATTGGTTCATAGTCAAAATATCATTGAATATCAATCACTACCACTTGGAGAACTGTCAGAAGAAGCCCAGGAATGCAAAAATAAAGACTACAAGAAATATCGATATCAGAATACGTGTAAAGTTTCAAGGATTCGGCAGAATGAGGACCTATTTAACATGCTTGCAACCTCTTCGGATCCACTTATTTCTTCATTAAGGCATGTGAGAAGCCAAAAAGATCTGAAAGAACGATACTCTCCAGAAATGATGAGTTTATTACACATTTCCCCGGACTTAGATGACAGTTTTCAAGAAATTTAGTGTTTATATATTAATTTGTTTTGTCTTTATTTCTTTTTACACTGACTTTTGATATATGTATAACCAAAATACATTATGTACTCTTGAATACTGGAAAATAAAAAAAAATGCCTTAAAATTAAAAAAAAAATACTTTTTTCCCCACTGTTTCACTCGAATTGGTTCTTTTTCTCTTTGCTCCACTGTTTCAATTCACTAAATTACTTAAAAAATTGATTTTGATGATTGCATATTAAAATACCGCTATGTTTATCACCTTTGTTAAAACTTTTAATTTTAACACAAATTTCTGAAACACCCTGTAAACAGTTTTTTTTGCTCTACTGTTTCAATTCACTCAGATTATTTAAAAAAATGATTTTGACGATTGCATATTAAAATAACGCTATGTTTATGACCTTTGTTAAAACTTCTTATTTTAACACAAATTTCTGAAACACCCTGTAAACAGTTTTTTTTTTTTTGCTCTACTGTTTCAATTCACTCAGATTACTTAAAAAAAATGATTTTGACGATTGCATATTAAAATACCGCTATGTTTATGACCTTTGCTAAAACTTCTTATTTTAACACAAATTTCTGAAACACCCTGTGAACAGTTTTTTTTGAAAGTCACAATTTTTATAGCCTTAGAAATTTCCTTCAAGATAAAAAAAAAATTAAAGCAATATCTTTATTCGTTTAGGAGATATGATTTTTGCAACCAAAAAAGTCAAAACGGGCCACTGTGCGGCGTTGTTCGAGTGATGTAAACGATTTGGTTATAGTTCTATCGCCTATCATTTTCAAAGCTCATTTTTGTATTCTATCCAAAATACTTAAACTTGCATTGAAGTTTATCCTATTTTCTGCAAAGATATTCGAGACGTCCAATGGATTCAATGGAAAACTACTGTCGATTGTAAAGAAATTTAATCAAGTGTTAAGAAAACTAGTTTGTTCAAGTTGTAATAAGTTTTAGGTAAAAAATTATATTGTATCAATTTTTAGTTGTTTTTTGTTGTAAATTTTTCAAAAAATTTCATCACTTATCAGAAATGTCATTCCTTTATTCTTCGTAGTCAATATTAACTTCGTTCTTGAAAAATGATGTTTAAACGTACGGAAATACATACATATGTATGTATGTACATATGTACATCTCTCTAAGATCCATGGATGGAACCACAAAATTTGTAATGCTTCAAGTCGGCCGATTCCCATAATTTCTAATTCCAATGAAAAGTTAAAAAGAAATCAATTTTCAATTATATTCTATTCACCACAAGAAAAAAACATTTTTTAAAATTCCTTTGGAAGTTATTCCAATTGGTGTAGTTTTTCAAATTGAACATAACTCTCAACGTTTCAAGGTCCCTAGAATCTTAATCTATCATATCTAGAGAATGTTAGACTAAAAATGAATTTGATCATCTTACAGATAAAGACACCAAGATTTATGAGGAACCCTTTTAAATGAAGACTTTTAGTGAGTATAAAGCAATTTGAAAAATATGAAGACAAAATGTTGGTTTGCCTCAAATGTCTTATAAGAACAAAAGATGCCATCAATTTGTATTAGATTTTATTATAAACATTGCAGAAATTATTCTATTTAAGAACAATATTTATTACGAAGAAGAATGAAGTTTTTGACATTTTTCGATTGGAATATATTGGCAATGAAAAGGTAAAATAAAAAAAAAGAGGCTGGGATGCGACCCACACTGACAACTTCCCATATCGTCTTTGTCTTGCTTAAAACTTCAAGCCAATATCTTTCATTTTTAAAAAGATATTTAAGTCGAAAATAATTTCTACCAACTTTTAGTAGGTAATGTTTTTTTTAGGTTTTTATTTAAAAAAAAAAAAAAAAACTGTCAATGCGATTTTTCTCAAAATTTTACAGGTTGATAATAACGTTATTCTTCGTTGCATAAAATTATTTTGGAGATAAAATCGTTTTTTGTTCGTAAAATATTCGAGGTGACAGTTTTTTTTGTCAGTTTTTTTGATTTATAAAAAAAACCATTAGTTGATTTTTTTTCCAAAAATATATGAGAGCGGTATGGTCATAATACTGTATGGTTAATATTCTGTATTTCAAAATACTGTACATTTAAAATACTGTGTCTCAAAATGCTGTATTGTCATAATACTGTATCTCATAATACTGTATAATACTGAAAGTTTTGACAGATCAATTAATTAATTATAATGATGTTTTCTTTAAAAAAAAGTATTCTGTATTCCAAATTCTGTTGAAATACAGAAATAGGGCTAAAACATTTTTTTTATTTTTTAGCCTTATGTTAAGCATTTTGAAATATAGAATTTTGATATACAGAATTTTGAAATACAGAATTTTAAGATGCAGTATTTTAATCATACACTATTTTGGAAATATATTATTTTGAGATACAGATTTTAAATACAGTATTACGATCCATACAGTATTTCGACCCCAACCCAAAATATATTAGTTTGGTATCACGGGGCGGGTAGATTTTGGCGCCCCGTGGCGGCCATTTTGTTTTGGTGACATCTGTCAAATCTTTTGTTTATTATTCAGTTCAGTTTATGCCAAATCATCATGGCAAGTTACACGATTGAACAGCACGCTCAAATGATAAAACTTTATTATCAAAATGAGTGTTCGTTAACGCAAACGTTGCGCGCATTGCGCCCATTTTACGGTAGACGTGGTGGCCCTTCACAGTCGACTCTTCAACGTTTGATGGCCAAATTTGAGACGACCGGTTCAGTAAATAATCAGCCAACACACACAGCCAACGTAAGATCGGCCGAGAACATTGCCGCGGTCCGTGAGAGTGTACAGCAGAACTCGAGGCAGTCTATTGCTCGTCATCCTCAAAAAGGTACCGTTTGGTGCGGATTTTGGGTCGGCGGCGTAATTGTTTGGTACTTTTTTGAAAACGACGTTAGTGAGGGGGTCACCGTCAACAGCGAGCGCTACATAACGATGATAACTAATTTCTTATGGCCCAAATTGAACCATATTGATCTAGACGACATGTGGTTTCAGCAGGACGGCGGCGCACAGTGTGAGAATTCGCAAATCTAGCGGAATTTAATTAAAAAAATGATATCACAAACTGATGTAAAAGTTGGTTTTACTTGGAGCCTAAACCTTCTACTAACCGATTTAGAAAGAATTGTTAAGCAGGAGTGATGTAGAACGAAGATAATTGATGTCAAAGTTGCAATTAGTCATTTTTTCGGTGGCAATTGGCCAATTAAGGTGGTTTAGGTCTTTATTTTTTTGTGAGTGCGCGGTTTAGTTTTTATTGAAAGTTTTGCTTTTATTTTATTAACAGGATATCGGAGAATTGAAAAGAAAGTAAAATTTTAATTTATATGGTGTTTAAATATATTTGTTGGAGGATAGGGTACAAAAAAGCGTAATTTTATACAATTTGAACATTCATTAGAGAAAAAATTAAATTATTCGGTGTTATTCGGATGCGAGACTATATGCATTTTAAAGCCTGATATGTCTGCTATAATTAACCGCTTTAAGTTGCTGCGCATAGGTGCGACGCCCATACATTTTTTTTTTCATTTTCGAAATGGCCTTCAGCAAAAAATGAATGTCAAAATAATTGTTATTTTACTTATATTAACATGAAGTGCTACATTGACAAGATTTTTTTTTTTGTATGTGTAGGGGAGTTAAGTGTGAGTATAATTTTCGATTTTTGGAGCTCAACCCACCACACCCCCCCTCCCTCTTATTGAGGGGACATCTTCTATAAAGGGGTGATAAGAGTTCTACGTGATATTTTGAAAATAGTTATTTTTCGCAAAAAATACTGACATTATCTTGTAGATAATTAAATTCTCTACAATTTATGTAAATAAACTTTTTATGTAGGACTAAAAATAAAAAAGTTATAATTCAATAAAAAAAAAACAATTTTCAAAATAAATGTTATTTTAAAAGTTTTCTTTCTTTTTTCTCGATTTTGGACTTTTAAAGACATTTTTATTGAAAATCTGTTTTTAACTATAACTTTTTCATTTTCATTTCAATAGAACAAAGTGTATAAACATGAATTGTAGATAATTTAATAGTTGAAATCAATTAAATTATTATTAGTTTAATCCACCGATTTTGCCGATTGACCAACTTTCGGAGGAAGCGCAAGAAGCTAGGAGCAAATAAAACAGCAAATATCGTGAGCTATTAACGAGAAAAACTTCGCTGTTGGACACAATAACGGGTCTTTTAAATAGGCTATTGATAACATCGGACCCTTTTATAGCCAGTATAAGGTGCATTCCGAAAAGGAAAAAAAGTGCTATCAAGCATTAAATCTTAGACCTTTTAAATGCAACTAAATAATATAAAAACCTTGTTTTTAAGGTCTTTTTTGTAAAAAAATATAAATAATGTTTATTTTAATTTATGTATTTTATGTTTTTTATTAATAAATATAAGTAAAAAGGAACAAACGTTTTTTTTCAGCATAATTTAATTGTTCCTGATGTGCTTACCTAAGTGCATAAAACACGTAGTTTCAGAACTCCGTTCATTAAAATTTTGGCTAAGTATATATAAAATTCTATTTTAATTTCATATTGGTATCTATTAGTTATAAATATGACCAAAAAAATCAAGCATAAGCTTTTTTTCTGAGCGAAATTCCTTTGCTAAGAAGGGTCTATCAAACTGCAAAAAACGAGTACTTTTAAAGCTCTGTAAAAAAAAAAATTAACAAAGTATTTTAATAATTGTTGTTAAATTTCATTATTCACATATTTATAATTAATCCTGCAAAAAAAGAATTATCAAAAGGTAAAACTCGTAACCGCTATTAATTTAATTCCGCTAAATGAGCGAATTCTCACACTGTGCGGCGGCGGGCGCTACGTGCCATACAGCAAACGCAACGACATCTACACACATTACCCGCCCTTATTGAATCGTTACCGTTGTCGTTATTGGTTCGTGAAATATTTTAGGTTAACCAACATTTTTTTTTCTGCATCTTGCTCCATTATTATCTGTATAACTAAATTTATGTGAATACGATATCTCTACTGCTAAAGCTTTCCGAACGTACGTACGTACGAACGCACACACAGGCATCCCTCTTAAAATATTTTATTTAGATTCTGGGGATATTGAAACGTCAAGAAATCTCAAAATTTTTTAATTCGACAAATTCGGACCAATTACAATAACTTCCTATGGGAAGTTAAAAAAAAAATATTAGTAAGACTTGTTCAAAAAATCACTGCTAATTTTTGTTAGTTCACAGATATCTCCAAAGAAAAGCTATGCTTCAATAATTTATTAATTTTCGAAGGTTCAATTGGCATCTTCACAAAAGTTTGACTTTCAAGATTTTACATCAATAAATTGATCCACACGCTACAGAAAACCAAAGTGTATGAAAGAAACAACGAAAAATACATGACCCACCATCGTTACACAGGACTAGGAACGTTAAAGTGAAATCCTATTGATAAACTCAAATTTAACATTAATAAAATATAAACATTGGGCTTAAGAAGGGTTTTAACATACAAAATTAAAGGACACAAACAAACTAGTGAAACCAGGGAATATAGACAAATTTGTTGGGGAAGAGAGGCAAACAGCAACTCCCAAAAAAAATTCAAAATTAAATTTGTTAAGCATTTGGAACAAAGTGAACATTTAAAAAAACTGATATTGTTACAATTCTATATTTTTGTTTAATTTTATTTAGTGGTACAAAAACTTTAATTTGACATAATTACCCTTGAACTTGTAATGTAGTTAACTAATTTACAAATTAAATAAATATGAGAACACTCACGACTTATCTTAAGAGAATCCTAATTTTTACTGCCTGACTCTTCATCTTCATTTTGTTTAAGACTTAGAAACTGTGCGTGCATAATATTATTATTTATTTAGAAGTCTACATAATAAACTACGTAATAATAAATTGTACGTCTGTAAGAAAAGTGTAATTTAATTTTATTCATGTTGATGTTGTCTTACCTGCTAAATAGACTTCAATCAATGTGAACGTGAATTTAATTATTACTTTAAGACTAGTTAGTTTTGCTTAGGGGCTTTCAATTAAATATTTTCTAATTGAGTGTATTATTTTTGTTTTGTATTTAAATTGATGTTGTTATTTTGATACAGTCTGTCAAAAATTATACACCAGTTTAGGAAAACAAAAATATGTACATTTAAAATTTTCGCACAAATTAATCATCAAATAAAATTTTTGTTTTCTTTAAATAAAAAATAAATTAAAATATTTGTGTGAGTATTTTTAATTTACAACGACTTAAATTTGAAGATTTTTTCTTTATGAAGGATTTTCAAATAATAGGTCCGTTCGCGTACTTTCTGCAATAAAATTCGTAAAAAGAGATGCGAGTATTTTAAAGAGTGGGGTAAAATTCTCTCACAAAAAGACAAAACTACAAAAAAAAAAAGAGGCTGGGATGCGACCCACATTGATAACTTCCCATCCCGTCTGTCGATTTGTCTTGCTTAAAAGTTTGTCTATATGTATCGATTTTTAACAAATTTGCGTACTTTTTTTGTAAATTTTATTTTTTTATGAAAAAACCGACTGTTGGATTTTTATAAAAAAATTACTGAATATCAAAAACAATATTTTCTGTGAAATAAAATAAGTTTGAAGCCAATATTTTTAATTTTTGAAAAGCTATTTGAGCCGAAAATCAATTTTTACCAAATTTTATTAATTTTTTTTTAGGTTTTTATTTATTTATTTAGTTATTTATTTATTATTGTAGTTTGATAATATTTTACATTTGCATATATGTTTACTTAAGAGATATAGAAAATTAAATTCGATTTGTCTTGCTTAAAAGTTTGTCTATATGTATCGATTATTACCAAATTTGCGTACTTTTTTTGTAGATTTTATTTTTTTGTGAAAAAACGGACCGTTGGATTTTTATAAAAAAATTACTGAATATAAAAAACAATATTTTCTGTGAAATAAAATAAGTTTGAAGCCAATATTTTTAATTTTTGAAAAGCTATTTGAGTCGAAAGTAAATTTTTACAAGTTTTAGTATTGTTTTTTATTAGGTTTTTATTTTTTGTAAAAAAAAACTGTCAATTCGATTTTTCTCAAAATTTTACTGAATGTTGACAACAATATTTTTTGAAAGATTAAAGTAGTTTAAAGCCAATATCTCAAAGTTTTGAAAAGATATTTGAGTCGAAAATCAATTTTTAGCAACTTTAAAAAAATTTGTTTGGGTTTTTATTTTTTGTAAAAAAACTGTCAATTCGATTTTTCTCAACATTTTATCAGATGAAATCATATCTTAGTCGTAAAATTTTCGAGGTGACAAATTTTGTTTCAGTTTTTTTGATTTATAAAAAAACCGTTAATTGATTTTTTTCCAAAAATATACTTCTTTTGTATCACGTTACAATATATAATATAAAGTTTAATTCAAGTCTCTAGCGTCATTGGTTCATGAGATATTTAGGTTTAACCAAAATGTTCACATTTTTTTTAAACTGCTATGGTAAAAAAAACACCCACGCAATTTTCTTGAGAGCCCTTTCTGCATCTTTCTGCCTAATTATCTGTATAACAAAATTTTTTTGAAGTCGATATCTCTTCTGGTTCTTGAGCTATGGACAACGAAAAAAACGTCGCGAACGTACGGACATACGGACGTACGTACACACGCACGCACAGACATCTTTCTAAAAATCTTTTATTTCGACTCTAGGGACCTTGAAACGTCGAGAAATGTCAAAATTTTCAATTTGACAAATCGGACCCATTACAATAACTTCTTATGGGAAGTTAATAAGCGAACAAGAAAACAACAAATGTTTCCCAAATTTGACTGTCAAAAAAATATAAATTTTGAAACATCATCGTTTCGTTTCATGTTTAAAATTTTTTAATTTTTTTGTAAATGGATAAATTAAGATAACATGAACTTCAAGCAACATCATGCTGGTCAATCTTTTTTTTTTATGTAAGAACTTGATTAAATTGAAACTTGAAAATTGCAATCTTGGTGCTGTTCTTTGCGAAAAGAATTTTTAATTTTAAAGCCTAGTACGCTGCTGATGCGAAACGAAAATTCCCATAAAAAATGACATGACGAAATCATAAACGAAAACTTTCGCTGTGCTTTTCGTTTTTCAGTACGCTGCTGAACGACGAAATGTGACATTTTAGTGGATAGCTGTACTAGATTTCTTAGTACAATTCTCCACTCTTTTCGTTCTCAATTTAATTGCCCAGCACATTCATTGCTTGCGAAATTTTGAGGTTAAATTTTTTTATTGGAAAAAAAAATTGTTTACTCATGACTTTCGGTGTTTTGACTTTGATTTATATTTGATTTAAAATAAAATGGATTTGTCTAATGTGTTCCAACATTGCATTTCTGAATCGGAAACTCAGGATGTTATTGGTGATGTACAAGAAGTGATGAAGACAAGCAGTGAAATTCAACTTCCACACAGAGCTCTCCACAAATATTTTTCCGCTGTGGTTTTTGTTTTAATTTCGCTCTGCACTTGGAGACCGCCGAAAAATTTCGTTCCGCATTAGCAGCGTACTAGGCTTTATAAGTGACAGTAAAAGCGAACAATTTGTTTAATTTATTTGAATTTGACACTTTTCACAAATCAGCCCAAAGAAATTTCTTGGGCTGAAATTCGTAGGTTGGGGAAATATTTTACTCTCTCGTGAGCGCTCTCTTTTACGAAAAACTACGAAATTTTTAAATACGCCAACAGGATTTGGTTAAATTTCGTAATTTTTCGTAAAATTGGACTGTTTTAGGAAGGTACGCGAACGGACCTAATAGGTTTCTGCTATTTGAGCAGCTGTCACTTTTAAAGCTATCATATTTTGAAATTTGACAATTAAAAACTACATTATTACAAAAATAGAACAATACAAATTGTGTACATTTTTCAGTCACAGTTTGCAAAACTAAAGCACTAATATTTTTAATTTTGCAATACAAATTTTCTAAAAGTGTGACTTCTCAAAGAGGTTATCACAATTGGCCAACGAGATCTTGTGATTTAAGGCCTTCAAACAATTTTCGACGATGACGTCAAAAATAGGTTATTGCTCTACAATCGATTCAAGACATTTACGAAGTTTATTCGTGATTGGTCTTAATACCATCTTAAAAAAAAAACTCTAATTATTTATGCCAACTTACAAAGCAAGTGAAAATTCCTTTTGGAATTTAAGAACTTTTGAAAATCTATAGATTCGAAAAGTATAGTTGAGCCCTATTTCATATAAATAACAACAAGTGACAATTTAACAAATTTGTCTCACTGATCTGACAAGTTTTTGTTGGAGGTGTTGACCGATTTTCAAGTGTTACGCTTCACTTTAGCAAAATTTTCGAAATTTTGTATTAAATTGAAAATTACTTAATGAAGCAAAATTATTTCTTTAAATATTCGAGGATAGTGTCCTTAGCGAAATTGCACATCATATTCTTTTTTTACTTAAAACAAAATTTATAATTTTGTGCTTAAATTGTCACTTCACGAAAGAGATTCAATTGCATGTCAAAGTTGTCAATTATACGTACATATATTGACAAATTTGTATTTTGTTCAGTTCCTTAAAAAAAATTGTCGGGAAACTTGTGACAGTTTTCATGACAATTTTCGTATATAGGACAAAATAAAAATAATTGTCAAGTTGTCATTTACCAATTGTCATCTGTCACTTGTCAATGTTTATGAAATAGGGACGTAGTTGGCCTGTAATATTTTCATTTGATAATTGAGATCACCCTGTAAGAATATAAATTTGTATTACATGCAAAAAAGCCCGTCAGTCTCGCTTGAGATGTTTTTCAATTCAATTTGTAGGCATACAAGTCTATGTCAAAGTTATAAATAAAATGATTATGTATTATTTTAAAGACTTGTTGTTTCGTCGTACCTTGTAAACAAATGTATATAGTGAGTTTTAATCGAAGTTAAGCAAACAAGTTATATAGCCAATATATGTATCAATAAGCTCTCTGACCTTGTAATAGGTGGTTAACCTGCATCTAGTAACAAAATAGCTATAGTAATGAGTTCGTATATTCAATAATTATTTCAATGTACTAATTTCAAAGTTTAAAAAAATTAAAGAAAAAAAAAATAATTAAAGAAAATAGAAACAAAAAAAAAAACTAATATTTAATCAAAGCTTCTTTTCGGACCCTTTCGACTTAATCCACTGATTTATACTTTTAAAGACTGTATATGTATAATAGGAAATATGCACAAATTGTTTTGATTTTCTTATGAACCACAATTCAGGTTCTTATTTAAATTTTCACTTGGACGAAGAGGCCTCAAGGAAACTGCAGTGGGAGTCTGGCCTTGAAACTTGAACGATACAATCAAGCTCTTGCTCTTATTAATGGTTATGTTCCCGAATGTCTTGTTAATGGCTGGACCAATTTAGTTATTGTTAATTCCCAAATTCGAAACACAATTAACAGATTGATTAACTTATTTTTTTTTTAGAAAACTTAATTCGAATTGACATATTAACAAAACAATTACGGAATCAAGATTCACAGTCTTTAGTATTTTGATGGTCTTTTTCTTAGGGTTTATGTACTTAATTATCAAAAAACCTTTAGCAAAACTTAAATAAATAAATTTAATATTGTAAACAGAAGAATTACTTAATTCAGGTTTAATAAAAGGAAAAACAGGGAAACTATCCGCGAACTCACTTTATATATTGTTATCTTTAACGAAACGCGCTCGCTTGATGAACTTGTTTACGCGCTTGTAAAATCAAAACAAGTTCATTTATCGATTTCTTAGCTTCTTTTATAGTTTTTTTTTTAAAGATGTGCAGGCGTAAGAGTAGATGTATACTGTAGATAGATGTACAATTGTACATAGATGTAAGTAAGTCAATATAGATGTAAATATTTACTGTTGAAAACGGTTATCAACATTGACAATTATATACTTTTTATCAACTGTGATATAATTATTTATGCACCTATCAATCAAATGCAATTGATGTAAGTAGCTATAAAAATATACATACATTCATAAGAGGCTTATAGAATGAAAACGAATTCTGGGTGTGCTTATTTTGAACATGTGCATTAATAGATAAAAAAGTGCAAATCATTCTAAGTACGTGAATTGTATAATTTTAGGAGTGTTTAATTGTTTATATAGATATAGAACAATAGACTTAAGCTTGCACTTAAATTAATTAACAAAACAAAACAATTCAAAATAATAAAAAGATTCGGAACAATAAACAAATTATAATAATGTAATCCATAATTGAAAGATGATTTAATTTTATTTGTTTTGATTGGCACAAAATTGAATAAGACCGATTTTCTCAGTCAAAGTTGAACATAATTTGAGGATTTTTATTATCAGCTCGTGATTTTTATTTTTTCACTCCAAGTTGACGTTTTCAACTGCCAATTTCCAAATTAAGAGTTAATTAACCTTAGGTTTTGTAACTCCCAAAAAATGGAAGTTGAAAAGCAAGCTTGGGTTTGTTTTTTGGACAGTAAATATATAATAAATAAATTAGGTGGCGCAACAGTCCGTTGAGAATGAGGGCCTATAGTGACTTATAACTAATAACCATTCCTGTGTGCGAGTAACGTTATCAGGGAAGGAGGGGACCTACAGTTTTCATGACAAAATTACTCTTAGAGGATTTATCAATTCCTGGCAGGGCTAGTACCCGTGAAAAAACTTTAGATGGCATAGGTAGCGATTGAACCCATGTGTTGTTTACAGTCAGGCTCTTGTGCGTTTTGGATTTTAGTTATGAAGTGACACATAAGCAGTAGTTGTAGACGTTGTACGTAATACAATACATAGATGTACATTGAAAAAGTGATTCTAATAGAAAATACATATACTCTTTCTGGCCCGTTTCTTTAACTTGTACTAAGGCGCTAGTTATAGCTATCATTGGTTTTCATCATTGAAAACAAACATTGGAATTTTCTTGACAGGTCGTTTATAGCTATCCTTAATAATTTCTGTCATTGAAAAAAATTTCCTGCTTGAATCCACCGAAAAATTTTTCCTGACAGAAATCTGTCATTGGAATTGTGTGAAATTTGAGCACAAATCAGTGGAACGATTCGTTTCACTTTTGAACATAAGATTATCAGCTGTTCAGGAAAATGAATTTCCGCCCGGAAAATAGAAAAATACATTTTTAGAGAAAAATAAATGCGTAATTACACTTTTTTTTCTCAAACAAAATTCTTTATGTGATTTCCGATCGATGAGTATAAAATTTTCATTTCTAATCAAAGGGAAACACCATCAAATATCGATTTTTCCGCATCGATTTTAATGATAGCTATAACTGGCCCCTAGGTTAGGTTAGGTTAAAGTGGCTGTTGGTTGGGAAGTCCAACACACTTAGACCAAAATATGGTCCGTTGTGATACCACATGGATCAGTTAATCAGCTTAACTCGTTGAACCAATTGGAGCTTCGAATGAAGCGTAGGAGACAAGTAATGTCTGAATTTTTTAGATCGCTGGTATCGTTGAAGTAGTAGTCTCCAAGGTGGATTCACAGAAGATGAGAGATTGTCTCCTCTTCTTCTTCGTCCATGCAACTCCTACAAAAATCATTTACAGGGGCTCCAAGTCGAATAGCATGCCTTCCTATTAAGCAGTGCCCAGTCAGGACACCTATAACGTAGCTAATGTGCAATCTACTCAGAGAGATTCATTTTTTTGAGCGACTGGCGCTAAGATTAGGCCAATTTAGTTTTGTCGCTAAACAGGTGGTGTGGTGGTGTTATTCCACCTGAAGTTTGTTTTCTCTATGGTATCTTGCTTTAGCATGAGTTTACATGTAGCTAAGGGGATACCTATGTTAGCATTGTGAGCCAGCAGAGGTAAAGTTGTTCCGCTTTTTGCAATTTCCTGTAATGTCTGAAAATTTCCAGCGGTATTATATGGAAGTGGAACAGAACATCTAGTGAGGCGGAGGGGGTGGAGCGAAGTGCTCCTGTGGCCTTGTTTATTCTCTCTTGAATATTAGGTTTCCAACTTAATTTCTTATCCAAAATGAGACCCAAGTATTTTGCTTGTTCAGAGAATTTTTTGTTGGTATGCAGTTGTTTAGTGATTGTAAATATACGCTCTACATTTGAATTTCAAAAAAATATTGAACCGTTTTTGAGATATATAAGAGCTTATTCAAAAAAAAATTATTGAAATCGGTTCATAAGTTGCTGGGAAAATTAAAAAACAAAATAACGGTTCTATGAGCGGCACCTTGCCTGAGCAAGACAAAAATATGTTTTTCTTATTAAAAGAAGCCAAGTTAAAAAATAAAATTTTAGAGAAAATTTAAAAAAAAATCTATTGGTTTGTTTTTGAGAAAATTCGAATTTTCGTTTTTTGACCAAAAAAATTGTATGGGGGTCACTGTTAGTTTTGATCTTGAAAAACAAAATGAAAAAAAAGCCTAACGCGAATCTGCTCAAAACCTTAACCTCCAAGTTTGAACTCAATCGACCCAATGAATGGTTTAGGCTGTAGGAGCGTGGACAGACAGACAAAACAGACCGGACGGAATCGCGGGAACCACTTTTTTCGACTTCTCTACCATCGTAATAATAGGTGATTTTTTTGAGGTTAGGATTTTCATGCATTAGTATTTGACAGATGACGCGGGATTTCAGACATGGTGTCAAAGAGAAAGATGCTCAGTATGCTTTGACATTTCATCATGAATAGACTTACTAACGAGCAACGCTTGCAAATCATTGAATTTTATTACCAAAATCAGTGTTCGGTTCGAAATGTGTTTCGCTGTTTTTTATCGACAAATTTTGTTCAGCGAATGAGGCTCATTTCTGGTTGAATGGCTACGTAAATAAGCAAAATTGCCGCATTTGGAGTGAAGAGCAACCAGAAGCCGTTCAAGAACTGCCCATGCATCCCGAAAAATGCACTGTTTGGTGTGGTTTGTACGCTGGTGGAATCATTGGACCGTATTTTTTCAAAGATGCTGTTGGACGCAACGTTACGGTGAATGGCGATCGCTATCGTTCAATGCTAACAAACTTTTTGTTGCCAAAAATGGAAGAACTGAACTTGGTTGACATGTGGTTTCAACAAGATGGCGCTACATGCCACACAGCTCGCGATTCTATGGCCATTTTGAGGGAAAACTTCGGAGAACAATTCATCTCAAGGAATGGACCGGTAAGTTGGCCACTAATATCATGCGATTTGACGCCTTTAGACTATTTTTTGTGGGGCTACGTCAAGTCTAAAGTCTACACAAAAAAGCCAGCAACTATTCCAGCTTTGGAAGACAACATTTCCGAAGAAAATGCTCGAAAAAGTTACCCAAAATTGGACTTTCCGAATGGACCACCTAAGACGCAGCCGCGGTCAACATTTAAATGAAATTATCTTCAAAAAGTAAATGTCATGGACCAATCTAACGTTTCAAATAAAGAATCGATGAGATTTTGCAAATTTTATGCGTTTTTTTTTTAAAGTTCTCAAGCTCTTAAAAAATCACCCGATATCATGTTTGATTAAAATCTCGAGTTCGAAATTTAGCACGAATGCAAAACTTGCCATATAGTTCCTATATGTCGCAAGTAAAAAGAAGTACAAAAATTTGATTTTTCTAATGCGTTCGGTGTCCGTAGTTAAAAACTTGGGTTATCAATCAAACATCATAATCAACTCAATTAAAAAGTCAGAATTTTAGCCATATGGCACGTTAGCAGTATTGAAATTAAAACCGAATTAACATGCTATGCGATCCAGATGATGGCTTCATTGGAAATGTTTTTTTTTAAAGACCGTTGAATAAGAAAGTGCAGAATTTCGACCGGAATATATTTTTTTCAACGAAATCTCAAAACTAAAATACCTTTTTTAAAAATTGTGATTGTAGATTTTTAGTTCATACCACTGGAAAATCGAAACAACACAAATTATCTTTAGATTTTGCCAACAAAAATTTAAATTTTGGAAAGTTGGTTAACAGTTTCGAATTTTGTGCTTGTTTTTTGAAAACTCACTTTATTCTGCTATAATTTTTTTCTTCAATGTTATAAGTGCTTTAATTTTAAAGAGAAAAATACTAATAAAAAACACACTGATAACTTCCCATCCCGTCTGTTGATTTGCCTTGCTTAAAAGGTTTGTAGGTTATTGAATTTTGTTAAAAAGTCGTCCGTTGAATTTTTCTAATAAAATTACCAACAAAAAGAAAGAAAATTACCAATAAAAGAGTTTGATTTCAAAATCTAGTTTGGTTAACGAGATTTTTATACGAAAACCAATTTTTACCAATTTTAGTAGCATTACTTAAAAATTTGTATTTCTTCTATAAACAAATACAAATTGAATGAATGAAATTGATTTGAAGTCAATATCTTCTATTGTTCACGAGAAATGGAGAACCGTACTATTTTTTGTAGATTTTAATTTTTTATAAAAAACTGTTGGATTTTTATAAAAACAAAATTACCTAATTTCGAAAACAATATTTTCTATGAGATAAAATTAGTTTGAAGTCAATATTTTTAATTTTTGTAAAGATATTTGAGTTGAAATTAAATTTTGACCAAGTTTTAGTATTGTTTTTTATTTTATGTAAGAAACTTATCAATTAGATTTTTTTTTAAATTTTATCGAATGTTGAAAATAATATTTCTTATAAGATTAAATTAGTTTGAAGCCCATATTTTCAATTTTTGAAAAGATATTTAAGTCGAAAATCAATTTTTACGAACCTTTACTATTTTTTTAAGGTTTTTATTTTTTGTAAAAAACTGTCAATTCGATTTTTCTCGAAATTTTTAACATATGTTAAAAACGTTATTCTTCGTCGCACAAAATTGTTTTAGAGATAAAATAATTTTTTGTTCATTAAATTTTCGAGGTCGAAAATATTTTTTGTTTTCAGTTTTTTGATTTATAAAAAAACCGTGGATTTTTTTCCAAAAATATATTAGTTTGGTATCGTGCCACGGTTATGAGCTTAATGATCTTCACATTAAAACAGTATTGTGGGGCACATACTTAAGCAAAGAATGTTTAACCCTTGAAAGCAATCTTCTATTTACTTTAATTAAAGACAATTCGAAAGCCTATATATGTACAAAACCAATATAAAATGACAAAATTGATAAATGTAAAAAAAGATGAAAAACAAATATTATTCTAAAAAAATAATTGAAATTTTAATATAAACACATCTTCTTATCATAAGATCAAATAATTGTTTAATAATTGACCGAACATCTGTTTTACTAATTTTCTACTGGTAAACAAAACACTTCTCCAACTTATAGGTATATTGATCTTTAACAGTCTGTGGAACTAGTTTTCTTTTATTATTGGCTATTTGTTCATTTGTTAGTATTTTATTAATTTATTTTGATGACATAAGGGACTTTTATGGGTTTTATAAAATAAAAAATACTTATTAGATTTTAAATATCAAGCAAATGCTAAGATAAACTCTATTTATATTTCTGCTTAAAAGTATGTTAATATTTTTATCCGGCTTTCAAAAATAATTAAAGTTTTCAACCTGGCTGATCTTCTGAAAATTGAAAGATTGTACTATTATACATTTGAAATAAATACAAAAACTTACAGAAGGAAGCACTTTTTAAGTTAGTTTTCCTACATTTACTTTGAGGTAAACAAAAAAGATAAACTAAGCAAAATTATTTCGTTATAAATTACCACTTTTTTATCATTTCATCATCATTTTAAAAAATAAATTTATTCAAACGCTTAAAAGCATGCGACACAGCTAGATATTTTAAATTATATAATAAAGGTTTTTTATTTATTTTTTAAACGTGAACCCATATTGTCTCACAAACGTGTATATATGAGATAGGTCGTAATCAATAGCAAATTAAAATATAAAAGCTAGGCATTCTCTGTCAGAATGCTTACTTAGAATCTTGTTTTCGTCAGGGTACAATTAAAATTTAAAACAACAATGAAGTTCTTATTATCAATGTTAGTAGCATTTGTGATGATAGCTGCTTATTTTGACACTTGCTCAGCAGGTAAGTTTAATTGAACTAAACTTAATTTTTGTCTTATTTTCATTACTATCTATTTTTGTTTACTTAAGTTACTGAGCCAGTTTGTGGTTATGTCAACTCTGAAGGAAAAATGATCTTCCTCAAGTACTTCCGAGGAATAAATGAAGGCCAAGACTATTCAGAAGTTGGTGCTGATGGTAAATGCAAAAAAGTAACATGTCAATCAGATTATACTCTTAAGACTGAGGAGTAAGTTTTAAATAACTTAGCTTAGTTATCAGATAATCAAATTAATTGTGAATTATGTTTGTATATTTCAGGTGTTAATCAAACGTTCATAAGTTGAGGAAATTTGGCTATTTTATTAATAAAATGACTATTGAGTAAAAAATAAATGCTTTAATTTTGTGACGTAACTATAAAACGAGTCAGGAAGTGTTGATAACGTTTTTGACTCGTATCTTTTTTTTGTGAAGAGGTGGTGAAGTCCTAAATTGAGTCGGATATTTTCTGAGCACTCGTCGTGATATGACTTATAGTTGCCATAATATTAACTTCAGAGCTTCAATCTTTGGAACCATTGATGTTGTCAGGCTCTTCCCACAGAAAGGAAGTTTAAATCTTGTGACGAACACGGTGATTTTTTTCTTATTTTAAAATAGATAAGGCTCGGAAATACCAATATTGCTTGAGGAAATGATACCTATATATTATAGATTGTGTGTTGTTAAGGGCAATTTCTTTTACAATGTTGTGTTCGTACGTCAGAATAACGAGCCCAAAGAGATCTCGGTGTCCAATTATGATCACCTCTTCGAGAAATAACCAACTTTCTTGCAAAATTGTAGTTTTTAATTTTTGAGTGTTATTAAACAATAGCTGCTCAAAAATCAAGCTATTTAAAATAAAACTTCTTATTTGAAGACCTCATGTTTTAAAATTGGGATTGTGAATCGGAATTTCAGCACTTTCTTGTGTCGTCACGTCCTGATCGTACTAATCATTTAAAATGATTGGAACAATTCAAAATTAAAAAAGAGGCTGGGATGCGACCCACACTGATAACTTCCCATCCCGTCTATCGATTTGTCTTGCTTAAAAGTTTGTCTAAATGTATCAATTCTTGCCAAATTTGCGTTCTATTTTTTGTAGATTTTATTTTTTTTATGAAAAAACGGACTGTTGGATTTTTATAAAAAAATTAATGAATATAAAAAACAATATTTTCTGTGAAATAAAATAAGTTTGAAGCCAATATTTTTAATTTTTGAAAAGCTATTTGAGCCGAAAATCAATTTTTACCAACTTTTATTAATTTTTTTTGTTTAGGTTTTTATTTTTTGTAAAAAAAATGTCAGTTCGATTTTGCTCAAAATTTTTCCTAATATTGAAAACAATATTTCTTATAAGTTAAAATTAGTTAGAAGCCATAATCTCAAATTTTTGAAAAGATATTTGAGTCGAAAATCAATTTTTACCAACTTTTGTTAAATTTTTTTTTCGGTTTTTAATTTTTTGTAAAAAACTGTCAATTCTATTTTTTTCAAAATTTTACTGAATGTTGAAAACAACACTTTTTAAAAGATAAAAGTAGTTTAAAGCCAATATCTCAAAGTCTTGAAAAGATATTTGAGTCAAAACTCAATTTTTACCAACTTTTTTTTTTTATTTTTTTTAGGTTATTATTTTTTGTAAAAAAACTGTCAATTCGATTTTTCTCAAAATTTTATCAGATGTCAAAACCATTATTCTTCATTGCACAAAATTGTTTTGGAAATGAAATCATATTTTAGTCGTAAAATTTTCGACGTGACAAATTTTTTTTTTTCAGTTTTTTTGATTTATAAAAAAAACCGTTAATTGAATTTTTTTCCAAAAATATAATTGTTTTGTATCACGTTACAATATATAATATAAAATTTAATTCAAGTCTCTAGCGTCATTGGTTCATGAGATATTTAGGGTTAACCAAAATTTTCACCTTTTTTTTAAACTGCTATGGTAAAAAAACCACCCACGCAATTTTCTTGAGAGCCCTTTCTGCATCTTTCTGCCTTATTATCTGTATAACAAAATTTATTTGAAGTCGATATCTCTTCTGGTTCTTGAGCTATGGACGACGAAAAAAACGTCGCGAACGTACGGACGTACGGACGTACGGACGTACGGACGTACAGACGTACGGACGTACGGACGTACGTACACACGCACGCACAGACATCTTTCTAAAAATCTTTTATTTCGACTCTAGGGACCTTGAAACGTCGAGAAATGTCAAAATTTTCAATTTGACAAATCGGACCCATTACCATAACTTCCTATGGGAAGTTAATAACACCTTACCCTTTATGTTGACAGCTTAATGTTATTCGAAACTTTGACATATGCTGAAACATAGAAAATGCTACCACTATCACTGGGCAGGTTCAGACAACATAAGGGAATTTATTTACAGTCAAATTTATTATTTGGACGTATATTTTAACCAAGGTAACTAGTTCGTTTTTCTCGAACTTTTCTTCACAAACCTCTACCTTTAGTTCATAGAACAAAAACTACCAAAAACATTATTATTTACAAAACATTCCTCTGGCATGCTTCAAGTCCATCACGATTTGTATTGTAAAGAAATATTACTTATTTCTTTTCCGAATTGACAAGGAAACCATTTACAGAAAAAATTCGAGTTGTGCAGAAAATAAATAAATCATAGAGTAATAAAGTTCAGCTTTCAGTTAAATGAAAAAACATAATCAACTGTCATTTTGACAGAAGTACACTTGACTTGATAGTTAGGAAGATTTTTCTTGACTAACTTTCCAGTCAACTTTCCATTAAAGTTGCCTTAATTGGAAGGTAAGCTTTCGGCAGCTGGTCAATCAGATACTAGAAATTTGCCTTACTCTTAAGTCCTTTATGTGGTCTGAACCGGCCCATTGCTGCTTGTTTACTTTGAGGACAGAAAACTCCGAACAAAGAAAAAAAAATCCGAAATATTTAAGAATTAAATCAAGATAATTTAAGCTTGTAGTTAGCATCTCATTATGTTTTGGGACATCAAATGATAGTCAGTTGTATGGTAAAAAATCTGTTTACTTGATTATTAGTTAAAATTAAGTCAAATAAATAATTCAAATTTAATAAAAAACCAATAAAGCAAACAGCGAATTAAAACACAATGTTAGTTCAATTAATTCATTGAGACTAAATTTTTTAATAACTTTGTATGCGTTAAAATCATTTTTATAGTTTTAAAAAATATTTAAATTCATTTAATAACTATACAATTTAAAACTAGCACTTAAACTAATAATATCATACTTTAAAGCCTTTTAACATATTTTCCCATTTAAAAACCATTAACAGTTAAATTAATGGATCCCTTATAAATTTACAAAATATTCCACCCTTCGTTTGTACAAACAATGCTTTTGGATCCAGGCATATTTGTTTGGTGGTCTTATCACAAGTTGTTAAAATATGATTTCTAAGAAAACTTATCAATCCAATTTTCGTTTGCAATAGTCCCATGCGATATCCAATACAACTTCGAGGTCCAAGGCCGAAAGCTAAAAAAGTTCCTGTTTGTATTTTTGGCTTATTTCTAGCTGAAAATCGCTCAGGATCAAATTTATCAGGATTTGGAAAGTACTGAAAAAAAATAAAAGAAAACAAATTGATTTTTTTTTTAAATAATTAAGTAATACCTTTGAATCTCTATGAATGGCAATCTTTGGGACATAAACCGGCATATTGTTCGGTATGGCAAAGTCAGAAAATGGTTTCAATGAGAATTCTTTTTCATCTTTTGGTAAAGTACATATTCGATCTAAAATTGGTAGCGACGGATAAAGTCTTAAAGTCTCCATTATGACCATATCCAAGTATTCCATTCCATAGACATCTTCGTAGGTGAGTGTGTCCTTGCCAGTTAAGGTGATGTTTCTAAGTAAAGCCTGCCTTATTTCTTCCCTTAACCTCTCTTGAATTTCTGGATTCTTTGAAAGCTCATACAAACAAAAAGACATAGTAGATGCAGAAGTCTCCAGGCCAGCAATAAAAAAAGTCGCTGCCTGCGCTACCAAAATGTCATTTGTCATCGGTAAGTTATTGTTATTCTGGCTGTCACTTAAACACTGCTTTTTGAATTCTGCTAGAACATCTATCAAATCATTGCGAGTTTTTCCAATTTTAATTCTATCATCCATAACCGAATTGATGGTTGTCCGAAAAAATACTTCCGTGTCTTTTGCAAATAGTTTGCAGCGGAAAAGTGATGCCAAATGTGGCATAAAAAATGCAACAACAAATTGAAGGCCTCTCCAAAGAGTAAAATCTAGTGTACTTCGACCGACTCGTAGAAAGGCATCCTTTGGATTTTTAAGACTACTGGTTTTAATACCAAATGCCACTGTTGCAATCACATCTGTTGTAAAAAGGAAGCAGATTTCCCTGACCTCTCTTACGAAGCTGTTACTATTTTTGTCAATTGAAAAAGAATCAATGTATGCGTCTAAATTATTTCCAATCTGAAAATCAAAACTATTAAAAACTCTTGGTTCCGAACATCAGTTTTGCCTTACTTCTTGAACAAGTGGAAACATTTGTTTCATTTTTCCACTCGTAAACACTGGCGATAATTTCGTTCGCAATTCCTTCCATTGTGGATTATTGATCATGAACAATGTAGCTGATCCTAGGGTATCACCTTTGGTATCACTTTGAGCATAACGATCTGAGAATTTGTCAAAATTCTTCACGCATATTGATTTTACCAATTCGGGATCACGTATCAGTAAAGCTGGTTTGTTGAATATGTAAATTCCAAGAATTGGTTGATCTTTGGCATTCTTGTGATTGTACAGGTCTTTAATGACATCAGCGCAATTTTTCGACATCATCAAAATATCTTTAAAATTGCCAAAAAAGTAATTTGGTTCAACATAGGCAACATTTTTATTTCGCCAATACGAAAAATGATGGTTTGCCCAAATGTAAATACTGATCAGAATGAAAATGAAGAATAGCAGTAACTCGGTAATAAAATCCATTTTTATTTTGTATTTAATCACTGTAACAGAAAAAAAGATAAAGATAAAGGAAAAACTAATTCTTTAGAACTATCACTTGTTAACTTCAACAGTTCTATTACACTTTTAGATTTTAAGTATAAAAATGTATCTTTTCCATGGGGAAAGAAATACAAATAAAAATTAATTGATTGCTCGACCTTATTCGGAAGAAGAAATGAACAAAAGCATCAACCACTGATACAAACGATTTAAGACTTAAAACAAAAAAAGAGGCTGGGATGCGACCCACACTGATAACTTCCCATCCCGTCTGTCGATTTGTCTTGCTTAAAAGGTTTGTAGGTTTTTCGTGTTTTGTTAAAAAAGTTATCAGTTAAATTATTCAAAAAATTTAAAAATTACCAACAATATTTTGCATATGATAAAAGAGTTTGATTTCAAAATCTGTTTTGGTTAACGAGATATTTATTAGAAAACCAATTTTTACCAATTTTATAGTAGCATTTCTTAAAAGATTTTGTTTCTAATGTAAACAAATACAAATTGGATGAATGAAATTAATTTGAAGCCAATGTTTTCTATTATTCACGAGATATCGAGAACCAAACATCAATTTTAACCAATTTTGTGTACTATTTTTTTTAAATTTTATTTTTTTATGAAAAAAACTGACTGTTGGATTTTTATAAAAAAAAATTACTGAATGTTGAAAACAATTTTTTTATTAATTATTTTGTTTAGGTTTTTAATTTTTTGTAAGAAAACTGTCAATTCGATTTTTCTCAAAATTTTACGGAATGTTGACAACAATATTAAAAAAAAATAGTTTAAAGCTAATTTCTTAAAGTTTTAAAAAGTTATTTGAGTCGAAAATCAATTTTTACTAACTTTTATTAATTTATTTTTAGGTCTTTTATTTTTTGTAATTTTTTTCAAATTTTACCAAATGTTGGAAAGAATATTTTTTATAAGTTGGAAGCCATAATCTCAAATTTTTTAAAAGATATTTGAGTCGGAATTCAATTTTTACCAACTTTGAGTAATGTTTTTTTTATGTTTTTATTTTTTATAAAAAAAATTGTCAATTCGATTTTTCTCAAAATTTTACCTGATATCAAAAACGTTATTCTTCGTTGCACAAAATTATTTTGGAGATAAAATCATTTTTTATTCGTAAAATTTTCGAGGTGACATATTTTTTTTTCAGTTTTTTGGATTTATAAAAAAAAACCGTTAATTGGATTTTTTTAAATATACTAGTTTGGTAGGTATCACGTTACAATATATAATAAACAATTTAATTCAACTCGCTAGCGTCATTGTTTCGTGAGGTATTTTGAGTTAACCAAAATTGTCACCTTTTTTGAAACTGCTATGGTAAAAAAAACACTCACACAATTTTCTTGAGAGCACGTTCTGCATCTTTCTGTATAACAAAATTTATTTGAAGTCGATATCTCTTCTGGTTCTTGAGCTATGGACGACGAAAAAAACGTCGCGAACATAAAACAAATAAACATAAATGAAATTTATTGACACTTTTATAAAATGTAAAGAGGCTGTGATGCGACCCACACTAATAACTTTCCATCGTCTGGTGATTTGTCTTCTTTAAGAATTTAACAAAATTCATACAAATATTTTGTGTGATATAAATAACTTGATTTCAATATCTTTCTTTGTTCTCTTAATACTTGTGTCGAAAATTGAATTTTTCTTAAAGATTTACTAAAAATTACCAACAATATTTTGAATATAATGAAATAGCTTGATTTCAAAATCTATTTTTGCTAACGAGATTTTTAGTCGAAAACCAATATTTACCAATTTTAGTAGCATTTCTTGAAAATTTGCATTTCTTATGTAACACAGAATGAAAGCATTTTGAAGGCAATCAGCTAGGTTCTACAATTCACTTTCACTCGAAATAAAATTGATATCGATTAAAATTAACTTCTATCGATATCAAGTTCATTTTTTTTCGAACTCAAAATAAAGTGAATTTTCGTCATCTATACATTTCGATATTTGCGATTTTCAAGTGATTTGAATTCGACCAGAGGAAATTGTTTAAAAATAGTAATAGTTTCTGTTAGAAAGAAAATAAACTTTATTTTTTTTTATAGAATGCACTTGATTCGTGAGAAGTTGCAGCTTCCACTTTCTATTTGAGCGAAGGGCAAAGCATTTAATTTTTCAACCCACAGAATGTCTTCTCTTAAAACTAAAAACATTGTTCTTTCAAAAACTTTCAAGACACATTCAGAAATTATACTTTGATACTAGAGTCTTTCCCAACCGATATTTGGAAACTGCGTATTGCAAAGAACCGCAAATCTGCACTGTATTGGTAAATAAAAAAAAACTTATATTTTATATTTATTTTATTAAAAAAAACACAGAAAAATATAATTACATAAATTATGACAAAGAACAAAATTGTTTATTGACTGATTTGCTAAATGTCAGCTGCTTTAATTTCAATTGACGTGATTTCGAAAAGTATTCGAAGTTATGAAATCGATCAAATGATAGAAACCTGAAAACAATTTCACTTGATTTTAAATTTAAATTTCGAATTCATTTCACGCGATTTCGGGAACCCAGCTAAATACCTTAATTTATTCCAACTGACTGTTGGATTTTTATACAAAATTTACTAAATGTCCAAAACTATATTTTCTATAAGATAAAATTAGTTATATTAGTTAGGCAATATCTTAAATTTTGAAAAAGTTATTTGAGTCGATGATCAATTTTTACTAACTTTTAGTAAAGTTTTTTTTTTAAGTTTTTATTTTCGTAAAAAATTACCAGATGTCAAAAACGTTATTCTTCGTTCCATAAAATTATTTTCGAGATAAAAGTCGATATCTCTACTGGTTCTTGAAATATGGATGACGAAAAATCGAAAATAATTGTTTACTAATTTTCAGGTTTTCAATTCGATTTTTCTAAAAATGTTACCTAATGTTAAAAATGTTATTCAAATTGTTTAGCTCACACAAAGTATTGTTATTAATATTTTCTTCAAATTTTGGAAAAACTGACAGACGGGCAAGGATGAAAAGTTATCAGTGTGGGTTGCATCCCAGGTTGTTTTATGGATTTTCGAATGAAACATATAATTTTATTATAACACTCCCGAAAGTCGATGAAATACTAAATTGATCGCATCATATGTAATTCCTGTTTTGTACAAGTGACGATTTTATAACACACATAAAAATAATGGCATCATTACCATTACATTAAAGTTAACCAATTAGATTTTTTTAAAAGGAAACGTAAAATTGATAACTTCTTATACAGGTTTTATTTAATTTGTTTGCAATGATACCAACATTTACATGTGAAATAATAATGATAAAGCGCTTCTTGTTGTGAAAAAAAGAATTAAATTTTGGATCTCAAATTGAGATCCAAACACAAAGCAGGATCTTGTGTTGTTGTTGTAATGCATGTAAATTCAAGATCAGGATCAGATCATGGTGGTAATAAAACGCGGCTAAAAACAGCTTAGGAATTTTTGTGACTACTTAAATATTCGATTTTTCGCTACAATTAACATTTTAAAGATGGAAACAGTTTTAAGTAGATTTATTTGCATTAGTTTTTTAATATAAAGTCGTTGTTCTATTTTTGTATGTGTTATATTTGAAAATAAAACTAAATGTTTTTTTGTCAACACAGTCAAAAATAAATCTTTCTTGAACACCACTTTCGTCGAAAATCCACTTGGTTTTTAAATGTTTCTTTTATTTATTTAATGACTTGGTCGATTTTCTTTAAATTATTTACCTTCTAAGAATTAAAGGGGAAATCCACTTTTTAACGCAACAACGAAAAATCTAAGTTCGAAAAGCGGTTTCATTCTTTGATAACTAAATCACAACTAGTTCAAACGATCTATTTTCTTAAGCAAGTAAGCTAAGATATTATATTCTTTAGAACGGAATTGTTTTCATTTTTCTTATAATATTTATTAAAAGTTCAATTAAAATGATAATAGTCATGATTAAAAAAAAAGTTATTTACAAATTTGCGTTCGTAATTAATCACTAATCATCATTTGATTAACTGGATTTTAAACTTATGCATCGATAAATGTCATCAATTCTACTTAAGAAAAATAATATGCAACAATTTTTGTATTAATATTCAAAAACTAAAAAAAAAAATTATGCATTTAAAACACCTCTGATTTCTTAAAGATCGAGATGCATTTCGTTACTATTTTTTTACAAACCAGTCGTCATATAATGTGTGTGCCAAAGTTAATTTTCAATAGTTGCTTAGTAATACATTCTAATTATGTAATAAACACTTTGCCTATTACAATATAACTCGGACATTAAATTTGAAATTAGCCTTTTAGATTCAGCTCTTAAAGATGCGGAATTTAAATTAAGAAAACAAAGACTGGGATGCGACCCACACTGATAACTTCCCATTCGTGCCGTCTATCCATTTGTCTAAAAGTCTAAGAGATACAAAAATTGAAGTCAATATATTTCTTTGTTCTTATTATACTTTAGTCGAACACCATTTCTTATCAGTTTTTTGTTTCTTTTGTAGGTTTTCATGTTTTGTAAAACAATTTGTCAACTGAATTTTTCTAAAAAAATAACTTTAAATTAGCAACAATGTTTTGCATATGATAAAATACGTTTGATTTCGAAATCTGTTTTTGTTAACGATATTTTTAGTCGAAAACCAATTCTTACCATTTTTTGAAAGTTTTTATTTCTTATATACAAAAAAAAAACAGATTGTTAAGAAGAAAATTAAGCACAGTAAGAAATCATTTTTAAGTAAATTCCTTCAATTATTCACGAGACATCGGGAATTGAACATCAGTTTTTACCAATTTTGTGAAGTATTTTTTTGTAGATTTTCATTTTTATGGAAAAATGAATGTAAGGTTTTTGTAAAATAGGTATTGGTTGTTGAAAACAAGAATTTTTATAAGATGAAATTAGTTTGAAGCCAATACCTATTATTCAAGTCGAATATCAATTTTTTACCGACTTTTAGTAACTTTTTTTTTTATTAACTTCCCATAGGAAGTTATTGTAATGGATCCGATTTGTCAAATTGAAAATTTTGACATTTCTCGACGTTTCAAGGTCCCTAGAGTCGAAATCAAAGATTTTTAGAAAGATGTCTGTGCGTGCGTGTGTACGTACGTCCGTACGTCCGTACGTTTGCGACGTTTTTTTCGTCGTCCATAGCTCAAGAACCAGAAGAGATATCGATCGACTTCAAATAAATTTTGTTATACAGATAATAAGGCAGAAAGATGCAGAAAGGGCTCTCAAGAAAATTGCGTGGGTGGTTTTTTTACCATAACAGTTTAAAAAAAAGGTGACAATTTTGGTTAACCCTAAATATCTCATGAATCAATGACGCTAGAGACTTGAATTAAATTTTATGTTCTATATTGTAACGTGATACAAAACATTTATATTTTTGGAAAAAAATTCAATTAACGGTTTTTTTTATAAATCAAAAAAACTGAAAAAAAAAATTTGTCACTTCGAAAATTTTACGACTAAAATATGATTTCATCTCCAAAACAATTTTGTGCAACGAAGAATAATGTTTTTGACATCTGATAAAATTTTGAGAAAAATCGAATTGACAGTTTTTTTACAAAAAATAAAAACCTAAACAAAAAAATTAATAAAAGTTGGTAAAAATTGATTTTCGGCTCAAATAGCTTTTCAAAAATTAAAAATATTGGCTTCAAACTTATTTTATTTCACAGAAAATATTGTTTTTTAAATTCAATAATTTTTTTATAAAAATCCAAAAGTCCGTTTTTTCATAAAAAAATAAAATCTACAAAAAATAGAACGCAAATTTGGTAAGAATTGATACATTTAGACAAACTTTTAAGCAAGACAAATCGATAGACGGGATGGGAAGTTATCAGTGTGGGTCGCATCCCAGCCTCTTTTTTTTATTTTCTTTTTGTAAGAAAAACAGTGGCTTCGATTTTTTTCAACATTTTACAAGATATCAAGATCGTGGTTTCCCGTTGCATGAAATTAGTTTGAAGGTGAAATCATTTCTTGTTCGTGAAATATTCGTTTTTTCAGTTTTTCAATTTATAAGAAAACCGTTAACTGGTTTGGTATCAAGTCAAATTATTAAAACCTACTACTACAAAAATGGTGTTTCTTCCACAGTCACATATCGTGCTTTAAGAGGAGATTATGGTTTACATAATCGTCCAACTACACAATCAATTATCAAAATTGTGAAGAAATTTGAAGATACTAGATTGGTTACAGATATTTTAAGGCTTGTGCATCAGCGTTTGGCTTGAACCACTGAAAATATCGCTGCTGTAAAGCTTAGTGTACGCGATTGCCAGGTCTGACAATCATTGTCAGATCTGCAAACGTCTGACAATGTGTGAAAATGAGCTGACAATGAGCTGAAAATTTTAATTTGTGTGTACACGGTTTGCAGATATTTACAAACATCTGCAAATCTGTTGCCAAATATTTGTCTGACAATGTCGACAAACTAATTTGGCCAAATAGCTAGCAATAGATTTGCAAACATTTGTAGATTTTCTGCCAACCGTGTACACACCAAATCAAATTTTGGATCTGCAAATTTATTTTCAGCTCATTGTCACACATCGCATCAGTCAGAAAATTTGTCTGCCAATGAATAAATTTGCAAATGTTCCTCAAACGGCATCTGCAAATTTATTCATTGTCAGACGTTTGCAGAAACGTCAGAAAATGAAAAAAATTTGGTGATCTCCCAATGAATTTTGTGTACACACGATTGCCACATCTACAAATTAATTTGTCTTCAAAATGATTGATGAACAAATTTTTCTGCAAATCAATTTGGTGTGTAGACGGTTGTCAGCTTGCGTGTACACGATTGCCAGATATCTACAAATTAATTGGCAGATATTTGTCTGCAAATTAGGAGCCAAACCATTTGTCTGCAAATTAATTTGGTGTGTACACGATTGTCAGCCATTCGAGACAAATTTTTCAGTGACAGATCTGGCAATATTTGCAGATCTGGCAAGCGTGTAGGGTAGGGCGAGGAGGTTCTGACACGTTAACGGATATTGTCGAAAAACTAGAACATGCCTTAACAAACAAAGTTCTATTTACATCAAATTAACTTTATTTCGGTTTAAGCTTATACAAACATAATTTTAAATACTTGAATTACTTACCAAATCAGAGTTTACTATTAATTTATAAAAGAAGAAAAAGTGACGAAACATCCTACTCTGTAGGAGGTTCCGACATTTAAGTAGGAGGTTTTATCATGACACAGGAGGTTCCGACAGTTCGAAAAAAATGTAAAGATATATTAAAAGAACACACAAAATATACATATTTCTTTGTATTTTTAATGAAAGAGATAGTAAAACAAAACAAAACGACAATAAAACGTAAAAAAACAGAAAACAAGCAATTCAGTCATTAAAAAACAAACTTAAATCAAATTTTAGTTCTTATTTAAATAAAGTAAATACCATTTCAATTTTAGATTTTTTTGTTTAAGTTATTAAATTCAGTCTTTAAATTATAAATTAATGGAACATAATAAGATTAATTAATAAATTAACGAACATCTAGATCACCAAAGTTAAGATTAAAACAGATTTTATTTTTGGACCTGGATGTTCCCGGAAGGTCTTTTGGATTCGTCAATTTAGCCACTAAGTCAGATCTCATTGCTATTCCTTTATCTTCAACTACAGGTTCATAAAAATAGTTGCCATTTTTTTGCCGACGATAGTATTTAATAAAGTAACACATCACCGATTTCATATCTACATCTTCAACTCTACCGACATAATAAAAAGGTTTTTTGTCTTCGAATTTGACCAGAACAAAGTCACCAATTTTAGCATTAATATCTTGGGAAAATGTGACATTCTTAGTGGGCTCAACGTCTACCTGTGCATCACTATCTATACCAAATTCAAGAGATTGATCCGAATTTCTAACGCTATAGGTTTCGCTTTCGGAGGAGGATGATGCAAGCACTTTTTTACGTGTTTTGGCTTTGTAACTTTTTTCTTTCCCACAATCCCTTTTTGTTTAATTTTTTTTGTTTTTGTTCGGCTAGTTTCACAATTCTATTTTTTTCGGGTGTGTCGGTATAGATCCGTGATTTAGAAATTTTGCTAAGATTCTTTTTCTTTGAATTCATTTTCGGGTAAGGTCGAATCACTTCCGGTGTAAGATGCTGATAGGTACCATTTGAATTCTTCTGCACATTCAGACTTGGCGATACATTTTTTACTGGGCTATGCCCCGTTTCTTCAATTTCTTGTATTTCCGGGCAAGGCTGATTCACTTCCGGTGTAAGCTGCTGATATGGTTCATTGGAATTCCTCTGAATATTTCGATTTGGTGATGCAATTTTCAATAGGCTGTTGTCCGTTTCTTCAATCTCTAGAAAATCAAAGTCCTGGAAAATAGCATCATTCATCGGAAATATTCCAGTTGTTGAAAACCCTTTTATAATATTTTCCGGGGAAAATGCTTTCAAGAATGGCTGGCAAGCAATTTCCGCAATATCATTAATTCCAATTATACGACCCGGATTATTGACAAGAAAATTGTTGAATGCTGACTTACAGTACTTCTTAAACGGTCCAAACACTGATACATCGAGAGGTTGAAGCTTGTGCGATGTGTGAGGTGGAAAAGATAATAAGATAATGCCATTCTCTCTACAAAAAATTATAGAATCGAGTCCACAATGCGACACATGATTATCCAATAAAACCATAATTGGATCTTGAATTGAACACCGAGTTTGTTTAGCGATGTGTTCCAAAACTTTCGGAAAGAGCTCAGAATTCATCCAACCACTTTCTGCTAATAAGGAAATCGATCCGGGAACAGCACCTTTGAGGAATGCAGGATTAGTCCTTTTTCTTGGGTAAACAAATGCTGGGGGGATATGGTTACCAGCTGCATTCACTATTGAAACCATGGTAACTAATGTCCCCCTTTCAGCAGAAGCAACTTGGGAAACAGTCCTCTTCCCTTTTTCAGCAATGACCTATTTTTGTAATTTAATTAATAGATAGTGTGCCACGTTCTTAAATTTTTTTGTATTTTTTGTGTTTTTGTAAATTTGTTTGTTTTGTATTAATGTTTGTGTGATATCGTTATCTTGAAAATTAAAATTACCTTTGGGGACTCTAGTACCTACACTTAGCTTAAGTGAAAGTGTTCCCGAAGACCCGAATGTGTCGATTTCTCGTCGTTCTCATTAATTAGAACTGTCTTACGGCACATTATGGTGTATTTTGCATTTGGATCTGCACCTAAATCCATATAAAGTCCAGCTCACACAACAACTGCAGGCAGCTGACCATTCACAATGTTGTACATACGTCGGATGGGTGCTTAAACAACAGAAGGTGGAGGGCGATTTTTCCAATAAAATTTTCTTCACCGACGAAGCACATTTCTCACTCAGTTGGTCTGATGTTAATAAACAAAATTGTCGAATTTGGGGTTCTGAGAAATCTCAAGTAAATGAAGAGAGGCCATTACATCCCCATGGCACTCAACTCGAGCGAGTATGGCTTTATTGCAAGAGGCATTTCTTGCTGCGTAATTTCTTGTAGTGGCAATATCAACTGGGCGATTTGCCACCGCTGGACTTCTTTTTTACGGGGCTACGCGGAAGACCGTGTTTATGCAGATAAACCTTTAACTTTAACATTCGTCAAGTTATGACTGAGATACCACCCAATATGTGTTAAAAAGTGGTCGAAAATTACCTAAAAAAAATCGATGCTTGTAAAAACACAGAGATGCTCTCTATCGCCATGTTTCGGGTGTCGTATTGAATCCCCAAAAAAAAGAATCCCCACGGGATAATATCCCCAAACAAATTTAATCCATTTTGATAATATCCCCAGAGACATAAGACAAATGGACAAAATCCCCAACTAAATAATTTATTTTGCCAAAATCCCCACGAAATCTCCAAATCCCCAGTGTCCGTGCATATCTTCATTTATGCATGCAGTTTTTAGAAGAACTCTTATGAATTTCTCTTATTGTGATATTTATAAATGATAATGATAAACAGTTTCTAAACAAAAAATCACTATGAAGGCATGCATTTCTCAGTCTGACTTTAGTATTGATAGAGAATCATTGTATTCGTAGTGCTTGTTTAGTGCTGTCTAAGTGTTGTTTTGTAGTGTCGATTATTTCTTTAATTTTGGAATAAAAATTGAAATGGATGGTGTTATTGTTTCCAAATCTTTTGCTTGCATTTCATGCAATATAATATAATATTTAATATATTCAATTTAATATATTCAAAACAATTATGTTCAAGTAGTGAATCATGCGATTAAATTGCGCGCGCGATTTAATCGCATGATTCAATACTTGAACATAATTGTTTTGGGGATATTCACTTGGGGATTTTTGCCCTGGGTATTTTCTCTTTGGGAATTTTGCTGCTGGGGATTTCGTTTTGGGGATTATTGATTTGGGGATTTTCCTTTGAGGATTATATATTATCACCAACCCCCATGTTCCTTATGGCTAAAAATGAAAAATTGAAAACAGGAAAATTACTCGTACCTTGTTGTACTCGTTTTTGAAACAATCTCACGACCACTTATGACACGTTAAAAAAAAAAACGTTTAAAAATGTGGCATGATGGTTAGTGCGTTGGACTGTCATGCCAGAGGTCATGGATTTCGATCCCTGTCTATGCCATCTGAAGTTTTTTTTTCACGGGTACTTCCTCTTGCGAGGAATTGACAAATTCTCCAAGAGTAATTCTTGTCATGAAAAGAGCTTTCTCAAATTAATTCGACAGTACTCGCACACAGGAATGGTTGAGAGTTGTAAGTCAATAGGCCCTAGTTCTCAACGGACTGTTGCGTCACCCAATTTAATTTATTTTAATATGAAAACACCGAAAAATTGTTCGGTTCATTTCTGCGTATCTGAATTTAAACATACCTTAATGTAAAACCAGAGGTGTCACAGAACAGTGAAAACCGAAATGTAAGTTTATTATATTGTAATATACAGCTGCGGTGAAAACAATAACACCAAAAACATACTTTCTTGTCTTTGAAGAATAAAGTTAAATCAATAGCTATGTACATATATGGAAAAATAAGTAACTGATTTCTTAAAAAAATGAAATTTTACTTAAGAATAAAAACTCTTGACATTTAAAACAAAAAAATAATATAATAAATATTTTTTGAAACCCCCCTCGAGATTTTTTTCTGCGTTCGCCCCTTTTCTTCACCTTTTAATGTGATGCAAACATAGTTTATACTTAATCAAGTTACGAGTTCAATTATAATGATTAATGTTTAATCGTTAATCTTAATCAATTTTTGTGGTGAGACAAATTAGTAATTTCTATTTTTCATCCTACTTGTTATACTCTTTTTAAGCTTTATGTTTAAAATAATAACAAGGCTCCTACATAGATAAATATTTTCTTCAAAAGTCGATTTTTTCTAAATTTTGATAAGAAATTTCTCTTTCCTCATCCATGTGTTGATTTGTTTTTTATAAAATTTGTTTTCTATTTTAACACAAATTAATCTGCTGTCACAATCGTACATTGAAAAATAAACACTACAGTTCGTGTCATAGGGTTAATTACTTTGTTAGTTCATAACATTTAATAACTGTGGACGTGATATTTATACATATTATGTTCAATAAGAAATAATCCATAGCCTAACCACACTTACTGTCCGCTTTATAATTTGTATAGATGAAATTTTAAGAAAATGCGATAGTTTTTAATTTGCTAGTACTTAAACTAATAATATCTTACTGCAATTCATCTATATACATACATTGTCATCTTTGAAAACCATTAATTTAAACTAAATTAATGGATCCCTTACAAATTCACAAAATATTCCCCCTTTCGTTTGTACAAACAATGCTTTTGGTTCAAAATAAATTTGTTTGGTGGTTTTATCACAAGTCTTTAGAATATGATTTCTAAGAAAACTTATCAATCCAATTTTCGTTTTCAATAGCCCCATGCGATATCCAATACAACTTCGTGGTCCCAATCCAAAAGCTAAATAAGTCCCTGTTTGTATTTTTGGCTTATTTTTAGCGGAAAATCGCTCAGGATCAAATTTGTCAGCATTCGGAAAATACTATCAAAATTTAAAAAAAAATAACAACTTTGTGTTCTAAGAAAATAAGTTTTAAAAATACCTTTGAATCTCTTTGAATGGCCATCTTTGGGACATAAACCGGCATATTGTTCGGTATGACAAAGTCAGAAAACGGTTTCAATGAGAATTCCTTTTCATCTATTGGTAAAGTACATATTCGATCTAAAATTGGTAGTGACGGATAAAGTCTTAAAGTCTCCATTATGACCATATCCAAGTATTCCATTCCATAGACATCTTCGTAGGTGAGTGTGTCCTTGCCAGTTGAGGTGATGTTTCTAAGCAAAGCCTGCCTTATTTCTTCCCTTAATCTTTCTTGAATTTCTGGATTCTTTGAAAGCTCATACAAACAAAAAGACATAGTAGATGCAGAAGTCTCCAGGCCAGCAATAAAAAATGTCGCTGCCTGTGCTACCAATGTGTCATTTGTCATCGATAAATTCTCGTTCTTCTGATTGTTTCTTAAACGCTCTTTTTTAAATTCTGCCAGAACATCTATTAAATCATTGCGAGTTTTTCCATTTTGAATTCTATCATCCATAACCGAATTGATGGTTGTCCGAAAAAATATTTCCGCATCTTTGGTAAATAGCCTGCAGCGGAAAAATGATGCCAAACTGGGTATAAAAAACGCAACAACAAATTCAAGACCTCTCCAAAGAGTGAAATCAAGCATACTTTGACCAACTCTCCGAAAGGCATCCTTGGGATTTTTAAGACTACTGGTTTTAATACCAAATGCCACTGTTGCAATCACATCTGTTGAAAAAAAGGAACACATTTCTTTAACCTCTCGAACAAAGCTGTTACTATTTTTGTCCATTGGAAAAGAACTAATGTATGCGTCCAAATCGTTACCGATCTGAAAATAAAAACTGTTAAAAACTCTTGGTTCCGAAAATCAGTTTAGCCTTACTTCTTGAACAAGTGGAAACATTTGTTTCATTTTTCCGCTCGTAAAAATTGGTGATAACTTCGTTCGCAATTCCTTCCATTGTGGATTATTGATCATGAACAATGTAGCTGATCCTAGGGTATCACCTTTGGCATCACTTTGAGCATAACGATCTGAGAATTTGTCAAAATTCTTCACGCATATTGATTTTACCAATTCGGGATCACGTATCAGTAAAGCTGGCTTGTTGAAGACGTAAATTCCAAGAATTGGTTGATCTTTGGCATTCTTGTGATTGTACAAATGTTTGATGACATCAGCGCAATTTTTAGACATCATCAACATGTCTTTGAAATTTCCAAAAAAGAAATTTGGTTCAACATAAGGAACATTTTTTCTTCGCCAATATGAGAAATAATACTTTGCCCAAACGTAAATTCCAATCAGGATGAAAGTGGCGAAAAGCAACAACTCGGTGATGAAAGCCATTTTTCGTATTTAATTGACTGAAACTAAGAAAAGGAATCGATTGTTAAAATAGTATAATAATTTGAATGAAGCTCAGATAAGAGTCATAAAAGAAATTCCATTGATTTGGCATGGAAAGTGATTCTTTCGCTAAAAAGTTCTTCTTTGTAATGTCCTTATTGATTTTTTAAGGAACAAGAAATTAAATTAGCAAAGATTGTAGAAAATTTTGAAATCATGTACAAAATATTTCCAGTAAATTTAATTTTCGTATTCAACTTTTAATTAAATACTTTTTTGTATTTTCAATCACTTATAGCTATTTTGTTAATAGGATCAATTGCAACTAAACCAAATTTCTGTAACTAACCAAACTTTTATTATAAAATTCCAAAACCCGACCGAATAAAGATTTTTTCGAATTAAATTAATGGCATCACTTTTAATTTATGCATAATTTCAAATTTAATGAAAAAGTATTTATAAGGCACAAGTATTAAGTAAGAATATCAAAATGCAGATGCAACTAAATCAGCTTCTTTCTTTTTGCAGGTTATATGTATAGAAACATCAGTGATGGAAGGGAGAAAGAAAGTTAATTAAATTTGAAAATAAAATATTTAATGATTTTATTGATCTTTGGAACTAAAATGTTTTTTTTGTTTGCGAAATTAATTTAAATCGATTTTTGATGAAATGTTTTATTAAATGATCAAGGTTTTTGGGTTCACAATATATCGTAACCTAACCTACCTAAATGACAGTTTTGAATTAATTTTTGGTGTACATATTTTTATTAAAATTAACTCTCAATCATTAAGACTCCAAGAATACCGTTCATATTGTGTAACACTTAAAAATAATGGAGTTATTCGCATTGCATTAAAATTAAAGGGATCTAATCAAAAAAAAAGGAAACGTAGAAGTAATAGTTTTTTATCATAATATTTTGGAGAATAATTGAAATTGATTAAAAAATCAGCTTTTTCGTAGTAATTAACTCCATAAAGATTTTAAAAGTCTTAAAGAGATCTTTTTGCTCCAGCATGTAACATAACGTAATTTTTAAATAGAATAGAATTAAAAATAAAACTTCAGATTATTTGTAAGCACAATTTAAAAAATGATATATTACTTTTTTAGAAAATGCAATAACTTTTCCTTGTTCTCGATTATTTTCTTATACAAAGATTAGGGCGATTTTTAAAAATTTGGCTACCTTCTAAAAACTATAAAAAAAGAAAAAACACGGTTTCATTCTATGATAACTAAATCACGACTGGTCCAAACGATTTATTTTCTAAAACAAGTTTCTCATTTGATTATGATTAATTTTCTTATAATGCTTAATAAAATTTCAATAAAAATGATAATAGGAACGCAATAAACAACAGTCAAGGGAACAATTAAAACCATCCATGTAGTGAGCCAGATTTATATTTTCCATTTTTCTTCCTATTCCTCTATACATAAAAAAATGTCTGGGGTCCGATACTGATATGTCATCTTTTAGTCAGATGGTGTTATTTTTTTGTTCCGAATTTTGATAAGAAATTTGCAAATGTTTTTACTTCATCCATATATTTAAAACATGATATTTTTACTTGTAATATGAAATGAAATAATTTGCTGTCAAAAATGTACATTAAGAAAAAATATTACAGCTTATGTCTGACTTTAATTACTAATTTATGGGCGCTAGATTTACATGTTCAATAAGTGATAATCCATGACCTTTCCGCAATAATTGTCCACTTTATAATTTTTATAGATGAACATTTCCGAAAGTGCTATAATATTTTTTAAATTAACAAAACAAATAGTACACTGAGCCAAAAAACTTCTAAAAACAAAAAAAGTGACATTACATTAGTAGAAATTCGAACTCCAAATTGAAACCCTTGAAAACTTAGGCCTGGTACGGGTATAATTTGTAGAAACAAAATTGGTAGTAATTAATGAACTTCCAAAAACGTTTATTTTTTAACTTCCCATAGGAAATTATTGTAATCGGTCCGATTTGTCGGATTGAAAATTTTTAAATTTCTCGACGTTTCCCTAGAGTCGAAATAAAAGATTTTTAGTGAGATGCCTGTGCTGTGCGTGCGTGTGTACGTACATCCGTACTTTCGGGGAGTTTTTTTCGTCGTCCATAGCTCAAGAACCAGTAGAGATATCGACTTCAAATAAATTTTGTTAAACAGATCAAAAAATTTGAGTAGGTGTTTTTTTTACCATAGCAATTAAAAAAAATATGAAAATTTTGGTTTACCCAAAATATCTCACGAACCAATAACGCTGGCGATTTGAATTCAATTTTATATTATTTATTATGACGTTATACCAAACAAGTATATTTTTAGAAAAATTTCTAACTAACGGTTTTTTTTATAAATCAAAAAAACTGAAAAAAAATATTTGTCACCTCGAATATTGTATGAACAAAAAATGATTTTATCTCCAAAATAATTTTATATAAAGAAGAATAACGTTTTTGTAATTTGGTAAAATATTGTTAGTAATTTTTAGTTCATTTTTAGAATAATTTAACCGACAACTTTTGTAACAAAACACGAAAACCTGCAAACCTTTTAAGCAAGACTAATCGAGAGACGGGATGGGAAGTTATTAGTGTGGCTCGCATCCCAGCCTCTTTTTTGATGCTTAAATTTGATAATCACCAAGCACTCAATTCAGTTAAATAATCTCCAGGGAGGAATACGAAAATAATGGTTATGATGGTTAAATTTTAGAATCAAACTAACTTCTTTATGATTTGTATTTTTTCTTCCAACTTTCGAAAAACTTTCTTTACAAAAAACGTAGACAATTTTTTTTCTCTCATTGTATAAATTCTTATTATTTTTAAAAAAATTTATAATAATAACCTCTTACAAGGTCATTTTGAAAATCTGCAAAAAATTAGTACTAAATATATTTTAAGCTTTGAAAATCTAATTACAGATAAGACGCCTAAGTTCAGACGAAAACAATAAAAACATAGACCACGCACTTTACTCGAGACACATTTATATGTACATATGTATATTTCAACATAAAAGCATCATAATAAAATAATGTTTACATAATATTGTGAAATCATCATTTTGCAAAAAAAAAAATTAACCTAGCACTTTGGTAGTTATAGCACATTCGCGACTGTGAAAATTGGCATAATAGACTTTATCTTTCACGTTTTTAACAGCATACCGAACGCCGCTTTTGCTTTGCCGATGCGGCGGATGACGTCTTGTTCGGTTCCGCCTTCGATTGAAACTATGCTTCCAAGGTATTGAAAGCTCTCCACTTTTTCCACCGGTTGCGAGAAAATATTTATTTGAGAGGATGGTCGGGTTCCGAGGCTGATCATTTTTGTTTTGCCGGAATTAATTTTCATCCCCACAACTTCTACTTCTCTCTCCACACTTGCTGTCATTTGATGGAGATCCATGATCCTATGAGAGAGTAAGCAAACATCGTCCGCGTAATCCAAGTGCTTTAAATATAGGATGTCAAAGTCCATTGGATCCCTCCGCTACATGACAGATCTGAGAGCAGTACATCGCTTATCACCAACAAAAACAATATTGGCGACAGAATATAGCCCTGTCTGACTCCGCTTCGGATTTCAAGGTCATCTGACAACCTACCATCGTGCAGAACGTGACACTTGGATCCATCATATGCTGCTTTAATAATAGCAATTAGTTTTTCTGGGATGCCTCTCCTCCGCAAAGCTAACCAGATATACTCCCTGTTAACGCTATCAAAGGCCTTCTCGAAGTCGATGAACAGCAGCTGTAGTGGTGATCAATATTCAACGCACTGTTCAATAATGATCCGCAGGGTGTTAATATGATCAATACAGGAGGATCCAGCGCGGAATCCTGCTTGTTCGGCATCGAGTGTGGCCTCAAGGTGTTCTCTGATGCGTTCCAGTATAACTTTTGCTACTATTTTGGCAACGGCTGGTAGAACGCAAATTCCTCTCCAGTTTTCGCACTTTGTAGGATCTCCTTTTTTTGGGAGCTTGACGATAATTCCCTTCTTCCACTCATGAAGGAATCTTTCAGTGGTCCAAGCTTATTTTATGAGCGGATGAAGCAGTTCGCTTGATGACGTTGGCGCTGCTTGTAAAAGCTCTGCGGGAATTCCATCAAGTCCTACCGCTTTGTTGTTCTTAAGTGCTTTAATTGCGGCAACGATCTCATCTTTACTCCCAGTAAAGATGAGTGGTAAGGTGAGGTGAGGTGCGGATTCGGGGATTAGTTTCTTCAGGCGCTTCAGAAAGTATCGGCTGCACGTTGTTTGCAAACACTCGGTTTAAAACCGAGGAAAAGTGTTCTTTCCACCTTCTGACTTGCTCATCCCCCGAACTTATCACAATACCGTCTACTTCTTTCACCAGGTGTTGCTTTGAGCTGTGTGTACCGGTCAGCTCTTTGGTTATTCTGTAAACGGTCCTGCTGTCGCACCTGTTTGCAGCATCTTCTGCTTCTTGCGCCAATGCGTTGATGTAGTTACGCTTGTCGCGGCGCACACTGCAGTGAACCTCTCTCTTTTTCATGCGATACGAGGACTACAGCTCGTTTCTTTCATCCTCTTGTGCAGCAGTTATTCGAGCCCTTAACTGTTTTGCGTTCGTTGATCCTTGCCCAAGATTCTTCTGAAAGCCAAGTGTTGTTGCTTCCTTTTTTCCGACCGACTATTCTGTCAGCACCTGAAATGAAAACATTTTTCACAGCATTCCAATGGTGTTCGATGCCGTCATGTACTGTACTGCTGATTGTTCTCATTTCGTGTGACAGGTGGTCCCTAAATTGTTGACGGGTCGTGGGATCCTTTAGTCTGGCGATGTTGAATTTGGGGGCTCGTGTTGTTGCGTTGGATCTTCGAACTGTAGCTGTACGCAATCTTAGGGTAGCTATCATTAAGTGGTGGTCCCATATCGGCGCCTCTTCTGTTTCGTACATCCAAGAGACTGCTTCTAAAGCGTCGACTAATCGCGAAGTGGTCAATTTGGTTGGCAGACGCTTGCCTGTCCGTCGACACCCAGCTAATTTTATGACAGAGTTTGTGCTCAAACATAGTGCCACCAATCATAAGGCTATTGGCGTTGCAGAAGTCAATGAACCTCTCACCATTATCATTGCAATTGCCGACTCCGTGAGCACCCATCACATGCTTTAGCCCGTTGTTTTTACTGCCAACCTTAGCATTGATGTCTCCCATAACCAAAATTATATCTCCGCGGGAAGTGTTGTTGTAGGCGGATCCTAGTTGACTATAAAAGCATTCTTTCAATTCATCAGATGCGAGCTCCGTCGGTGCGTAACACTGTATAATGGTGACGGGGCGTACTCTACTCTGAAACCTAGCTTTGATAAGCCTTTCCCCAAGGGGCTCCCACGAAATAAGGCTTCTGGTTGCCGTTTTTGTAAGGAGTTACCCAACTCCAGCTTCTCAAACGTTTCCTGGATCGTGACCAGAGTAGAGCAGAAACAGTGTTACGTGTCGGTGACTTGTATTTGACCGATCCCAACCATCGCACTTCGCTTAACCCTAAGATATCTATCCTGTACCGCATAAATTCTCTCTCTAATGGGAGGAATCTGGCATTGTGCGGACCTTCACTTCCTGCGTCCAGAAGTGTCTTCACATTCCAGAAACCAATCTTTGTCCGGGTACAATAGCCAAAAGTCGTCAACGAGTTATCATTAATTATCCGAGGCGTAATTTCGGTTTCTGTAGCGGGATGATATTCAGTTACGAAGAGTGCTAATCTCCGCAACCTATCCTGAAGAGTCAGGAAACTTCGCCCTTGCAATTTTTGCTAACTTACGTATATTGGGATACACAGATCATTGCCCGGGGGCCACCACGAGGAGGTAAAGCAAGAACTTCGACATGGCAAGAAAGTTGCATTGCTGGCCTAAACCAAGTTTTAGGCAATCACCAACTACCCGATCTGCCATGCCGCAGGCACCCCTAAATAAATACGTTATCATGATTTAATTTAATCATAATTGATTAGGGAATCTCCTTAGGGAATTGAAATTAATATACACAAAACCTATAAGCGCCAAACAAGACTTTTGTATGCATACTAATTAGCTAGCAACATTTAAATAAACAATAACAACTATCGGTATGTAGATATGTACACACAATTTGACTATAAATTATGTCCTAAAATTCAAGTTTTTAAACTATAGCTATTTATCTGTTACGAGTAAAGAGAGGTTTTCGAATAATAATTGTAAGCTTATGTTAAAGAGCTTTTCTTAGATTGACTTTGTTACATTATGAATATAAGAGCTATAAAAGTTAAGAAGGAATTTTTATTTTAAAGCAGTTGTTTAAATAATGTCACAATTTAAAAATGTCTAACTTTAATACCCAATATGTATTTCTTGAGTTTTAGGTGCATAAGTCTGCCAAAAATTACGAAAAGGAATCATTCTAATCGCTGAATTATCCAAAAACGCCTTAAAATAAGTATGGAAATAAAATGTCAATACTTCAAAACATAACTTTGACTTTTTAAAGACGCTATTTAACTTCACATGAGAATTTATTGTTATCGGTTCGATTTGTCGAATTGACATTTTTTTTAATTTGTTGTCGTTTAAAAATCCATGATTTTATAAAGTTATCTACATGTACGTATGCAAACCATCTTACGTTATGGCATACAATTTTCGTTTTCCATATCTCGAGGACTAGCAGAGATATGTGGAAAATAAACGCGATCATAAAACTTTTATTTCTAAATTGCATTGCGATTGTTTCGTTGATCGTAGAAACATTTTTGTAAAGTGAAATTTAACTATTTCGTGTATCATAATTTTTTTCGAAATAGTGTACCTATCAAATTTCAAAAGATGACTTCTTCAAAAGAAATAGCTGCTGAAAATACCTAGAAATATTTCGATATATTTTTCTTACAAATAATTATTTTCAAGTTTAAATTTTTCTCTAAAAATACCTAAAAATCATTCAATCTATTACTCCAAGTTAATTGGAATATTTTTGAAGTACCTCTTAAGATAATTTTGTATTACCATGATAAAAATCGTATCTAAGAAATATTATATACAATATCGAACATAAAGTGCGTTTTTTTCGTATTCCATATAATAGTAAAGTGAGAAATTGCCAACAAAACGATCCGCAGTAGTCCGGTTTTTAAAAACTTCAAGAAGAGGATTTGTTCGTAGACTACTACATTAACATGTGGTGTTGAAGCGAGCTTGAAGCTCGCCTAAATTCCTTATATACCTGAATCGAGTTGAAATGAGCTTCATTCGCTCGATTCCGGTCGACTATCGGAAATTTGTGAAGAAAAACCTGTGTGGAGGAGTTGGTTTTACAGATAATGCGTTATGGTCTGTTTTTTTGCATGTTTGTGTACAAAAAATATACATAGTTCTGTTTTAATCAAATTAAAAAAAAAATTGCACATGGAGTAGGTAGCATATTTCTATATGGTGCTGAACTATTAACTTTTTCATTGTTTAACACGAATCAAACTATCTCACTTGCACTTCATAAGAAACATCGAAACACCATTTGCATTTTAGAAAGTGCTGTCAAACTTAATCATTTTTAAATCTTCTTGTGCGATGGAAAGACAAAAAAGATTTATTTAATCTAAACTGAGATAAACCCTTGGTGGAAACATAAATATCTTTTCTATTGTTTTCTCTTGCAAAATAAGCCCAGTTAGTCCATTTTCACTAACAAAACTAAATAATATCAACAGTAATAGATTGATATTTTTCCCAATGGAAAACACACATGATTCCAAATGCAAAACTACTCAACGAACACAGCCATCGAGATACAAATGCAATATCAATCGTACCAACATTTGAGAACGAAATCACATAAGATCCATTCGAGACTCGTATAAATGTCAAAAACCCATCCATAGTAAGATTCTACTCTAACTTTTATCGGTGTTATTCATACTATGGATATTTTTTTTGTTCCTACTATACTATGGATAGGTTTTCCAACAAAACACGGGTATAGTCAACACAATTAACCATAAATAGCTCAATTATGTTTTAAAAAATATATAAAAAGCTTAGCCACTCTTTTTACGTTATTTACGTTAATAAAAACAAAAAATAACCTAAAGCAGTTGTGATATGAATCAATAATCAACAATTAACAAATTCACTTGTCTATACAAGAATTTACCTAATATACCTTACCCAAAAAAAGATACAGAAAATATAACAAGGATTGTGGCTGTGGGCCTGTGGCACAAAATTTAATAAACTTAATTAATTCAAAAGTTAACCAAAACTACGGTTCTCAATATGTATTTGAATTCTAATAAACGAGTAGTTTAAAGTTTCTCTTAAAAAGGGTCATTTATTGGTTTAGTGTAAAAAGCTACAATGCTTATTTTATAAACTAAACATTAATATCGATGATTACTATTTGAGGGCACTTTGGTTCACAGGTATTGGTACTATTTTTAGAAACAAAAAATTAGTTAAAAGTTAGTTAGTTTATGGAAGTGAAATTTTAATTTTTGCCTTCGATGAAAAATGCAAATTGGTGATTTGACATTAGTGATGTGACATTCCTTAACACAAGATATAATACTGTTCCACTTGCAAAACTGATTAAAGCCTATATTACAGTACAAATTCAAATCAAAACAATTAAAAGCAACAAACAAAATACCATAGTTGAGAAAATCAAAAAACCATTACAGCCACTTTTGATATCTGCGACCAAGTTACGTCTTTTTTATTTACACCTCCAGAGTCCAGACTATTTCTTGATTCTATCACAAAGTCCAAGAGTAGTCCAAAATATTGTTTTTAATAACTCTCAGAGCTTTTTTGTGATAAAACTATGTATAAAAGCATAAAGACAATTAAATTTGAAAACAGTATCTATTCGGTCGTTAAACATTTTAAAGAAGGTAGAGAATATTTTGATGTTGTTTATTATTTAAATTATGTACGAGTATCTTAAGCTTTATGATACCTACCGGATTATGATTAATGATTAAATTGTTAAACAATTATATATTTTGTTTAATCATTATGATAATTATGATTTATAAACAAAACAGACAAAAATCTTGTTCTCGTGTTCACATATTTTTATTTGTTTAATTTTAATAAACAATACAAAAATCTTTATTTACTATACTGATCGCGTGTGTCGTCATTTGATCTGTTCCTATAAGTTATAAGAAATCATGCCATAATAACTAAACAGACAAAATAATTTGCTATAAGTGTAACGCACATTGAAACCATTGGGATCTTTTAAAGCAAAAACTTAAATACTATAATTATTACCTCTTTATTTGTAATATTAATAATAATTTATGTGTTTTTTGACCTAGTGGATCTAGTGATAGGAAACTTTATTGATACATCAAATGTTAAAAATATTAATAAATATATCAACTACAAATTTTTGGGTGATATCGGGAAAAACAAACTATTTTCAATTGTTTGAATAAACATATAAATGTAGAAATTTTAAATTCTAAAACAATATTAAAAAATTAAGTTAATTTGTCACAAATTATCAGTTTATTGTTTCAATTAAAATAACCAATGTTAATATTTTTGGATAATTATAAAAAAAATTACTGAATGTCGAAAACAATATTGTGAGATAAAATAAGTTTAAAGGCAATATTTTCAATTTTTGAAAAGATATTTGAGTCGAAAGTAAATTTTTAACAAGTTTTAATATTTTTCTTTTTGTAAGAAAACTGTCACTTCGATTTTCCTCAAAATTGTATCGAATATTGAAAATAAGATTTCTTATAAGATGAAATTATTTTGAAGCAAATATCTTTAAGTCTTAAAAAGATATTTGAGTCTAAAATTTTTACCAACTTTTAATAATTTTTCGTAAGGTTTTTTTTTGTAAAAAAAAACTGTCAATTCGACTTTTCTCAAAATTTTACTGAATGTTGACAACATTACTTTTTAAATGATAAAATTAGATCAAATTTTTGAAAAGATATTTAAGTCGAAAATCAACCAACTAACCAACTTCTGTTAATTTTTTTTGTAGGTTTTTAATTTTTTGTAAGAAAACTGTCAATTCGTTTTTTTTTTTAAATTTAACTGAATATTGACAACAATATTTGTTAAAAGATAAAATTAGTCAATATCTTAAAGTTTTGAAAAAATATTTGTTTCGAAAATCAATTTTTACCAACTTTTATTATTTTTTTTAGGTTTTTATTTTTTGTAAAAAACTGTCAGTTCGATTTTTCTCAAAGTTTTTGTGAAATGAGAATTCGACAAATCGGACCGATTACAATAACTTCCTATGGGAAGTTAACAAAAACAATAATAAAGAAGGGATACAAAACTGATAATTAAAAATGTACAAGTGGCCTTAAGTTCTAAAATTTTATATAATTTTCGTTATTCGGTAGACATATTCAAAAGCTTAAAGAAATTTTTCAAAATTAATTTCTTTGATTATTCATTATTATTTGAATTCTGAAAACAGTGACATATGATACAAATTATATAAACATTTATTGCATTTACATAAATTCTTATTTCTTAAATATTCCAAACCAATTTGAAGAAAAATTAAAGGTCCAGATAAGTAAAAGTTTCTTCTGAAAAATATGCTTAAATTAACAAAATTAATTATTGACCATATAGAAGATTTCCAGAAACTGAGTAAGACTCTAAATTGATTTGAACTTGTTCTAGAAGGCAAAGATTTGTATGTTTCAAAATCGTTTTTAGCTTCCCATAGGAATTCAACATTTTGAATTTGACAGAAGTTTCAAGGTTCTTTGAATCTTAATCTAGATCTAGAAAAAGTAAAAAATTATGTTGACCCAAAATATCTCATGACCCAATAATGCTTGTGGCTTCAATCTTAAGAAAACACAGAAAAATTACCATGAAAATAATTTAATGCATTGAAGAATAACGTTTCTTACATCTGATCAATTTTTTGAAGAACAATCAGAGTGAAAGTGTTTTTACAAAAGCCTTTAAAAAGAAATACTACTAAAAGTTTGTAAAAATTGATTTTTGACTAAAATATCTTTGAAACAATTAAAGATATTGACTTCAAACTTTTCTATTTTCCACAAAATATTGTTATTAATATTTTGTTAAACTTTTAGAAACAAAGAAAGACGGACACTAAAATGAAGTTAAGCAATAAACGAGAGAACAAATTGTATTTGTTCTTGAACAAAATTTTAAAATGATTGCACATTTGGCGGAAAGAGTTCAAAGAAAAGTCTAAGTAATGGGTGATTTTGTAGCTATTATCTTTTTGGTAACACTGGTTTAAACAGCTGACGCACGTTTCGTGTTTTGTTTCACTGTCAAACATCTTCATTTTGGTCTATAATTTAACCATGAATCGTCTTACAAACGAACAACGCTTGCAATTTTATTATCAACATGCGTGCTCTGTTAAGAAAGTTCATCGTGCGCTTCTTCCGAAAAATTGTGTTCAGCGATGAAGCTTCATTTTTGGCTCAATGGGTACGTAAATAAGCAGAATTGGTCGATTTTGGAGTGTTTATCAGCCAGAAGCATTTCAAGACCTACCAATGCATCCAGAAAAAGTCACAGTTTGGTGCGGTTTATGGCCTGGTGGCATCATTGGACCGTACTTCTTCAAAGATGATGCGAATCGTATCGTAACTGTGAATGGTGAGCGCTACCGTGAGATGATATCCAACTTATTTTTTGCCCAAAATGCAAGAGCTTGCCTGGCATGACATGTGGATTCAACAAGACGGTGCCACATGCCACACAGCACGCGCACCAATGGACTTATTGAGAGGCGAGTTCGGTGAACTTTTTATTTCACGTTCGGGACCGGTCAATTGGCTGCATAGATCGTGCGATTTAACGCCTTTAGATTATTTTTTGTGGGGCTATGTTAAAGCTCATGTCTATACAGACAGTCCCGCTTCAATTGACGCATGGGAAGACAACATTGAAGCATTTATTCGTGATATACCGGCCGAAATGTAGGAAAGAGTATGCCAAAATTGGACTAATGTACTTGATGTACCATTTGAGGCGCAGTCAAGGTAAACATTCGCATGAAATAATCTTCAAATATTAAATTATATGGACCGTACTATCGATTCAAATAAAGATTTAATGCATTTTTTTCGAATTGTATGTGTTTTTTTTAAAGCTTTTATACAGCTTTTAAAAAATCACCCTTTATAATTAATCATACTTAAGGTGGATAAATAATAAATAGCTTCGTCAAAACTCAAAAACTGTGAAGAGAATTTTTTTTAATTGGGGATGGTTAAAATTTGTCTCGTCGAAAAAGCCATTAAAATGCCAAATCCAAAATTGTTGTCGACACTTAAGCTTACCAAAACTTTTTGTAGGTATATACAAATGATAACAAATCATTACTAACGCCAATTATTGTAAATTAATTTTCTTTATTTTAGCTCAGAATGATTTCCCTGGCCGAATGGCTGTTGTTTATCATAACCGTACTCTTCGGTTTATACGTTTGGTCAAAATATAAATTATCATATTGGCGAAGAAAAAATGTTCCCTTCATCGAACCAAACATTTTCTTGGGAAGTCTTCAAGATATGTTGAAAATGTCTAAATGCGGTGCTGAGAATTTACAAGACCTTTACAATCACACAAATGCCAAGGATCAGCCTATTCTCGGGATTTACATTTTAAATAAGCCCGTTTTGTTGGTTCGTGAACCGGAATTGATAAAATCAATATTGATAAAGAATTTTAATAAATTCTCAAATCGTTATTCTTCGACTGATGTTAAAGGCGATCCTCTAGGATCGAGTACTTTATTCTTTATCAAAAATCCACACTGGAAGGAATTGCGTTCGAAGTTGACGCCGGTGTTTTCGAGTGGAAAGATTAAACAAATGTTTCCACTTATTTTAGACGTAAGTTATACAAAAACACACTTTGTGCTTTATAATACATTCAATTTATGAATATTTCACACAAAGGTTGGCAACGAGCTGAATGAGCATCTTTTGGCTTTGGAAGCTGATCAGGCTATAGGCTTCGTTAAAGAGGTTAAGGAAATCTGCGCCCTCTATACCACAGATGTGATAGCATCGGTGGCATTTGGTATACAAGCGAATTGTCTTAACAATCCCGAATGTGAATTCCGACGAAACGGTAGAAGTATATTCAACTTCACTCTACACAGGGCTCTTCAGTTTACTTTTGCCTTCTTTATACCTTATCTAACACCACTTGTTCGATGTAGAATCTTCCCAAAAGAAGCTGAAAAATTCATTCGGAAATCCATTAACTTTGTCATGAATGAAAGAATTAAGAACGGAAATAGTCGCAATGATTTGATAGACGTTTTAATAGCTTTCAAAAATGCAGCTGAGAACAGAAATGACATGAGCAGTGTCTTGGCAATGAATAATGAAATTTTAGTAGCACAGGCTGCTATCTTTTTTGTGGCCGGTTATGAGACTTCTTCGGCGACAATGTCATTCTGTCTATACGAATTGGCAAAGAATTCTGAAATTCAGAAGAGATTGCGTGAGGAGATCAAATTTGCTTTGAAGAAGAACAATGGCAAGTTAACATATGAAGCTGTCAATGAAATGGATTATCTGAATATCGTGGTTATGGAGGTTTTGAGAATGTATCCACCACTTCCGTTCTTGGATCGACAATGTACTTTGGCGAAAGATGAGAAGGAATTTTTTTTGGAACCTGAATCTAACTTTGCCATACCCAATAATATGCCAGTGTTCATTCCGACTTTTGGCATCCAAAGAGATCCTAAGGTAAGATTTTTTGTTTTTCTAAGATAAAGTATGAATGCATACGAATAAGAAGCTCGAGTTTCAAAAAATCCGAATAGTATCCGATATTCAAATTTGTTTCAATTATTATGACAGCATACCAACTACGAATCATGATCTTAATTTTTTTTCGTTATCTGAATAATCCGAATAATTTAAAGAACTATAAGAAACCTTTTAATATAATTTTGTTGTTTGTATTTTTTCTTCCTTTTAGTACTTCCCAAATCCCGAACAATTTGATCCTGAAAGATTTTCTCTAGAGAACAAAGCAAACCTTCATCCTTACACTTATATGCCATTTGGTTTAGGACCACGCAATTGTATTGGAGAACGTTTTGGACTTGTACAAGCTAAAGTTGGTCTAATCCATATTCTCAAAAATCATTATGTTGACGTTTGTGATAAATCGCACAGTAAAATGAAACTCGATCCCAAAGCTTTAGTCATTCAATCAGAAGGTGGTATATTTTGTAAATTTGTCCGAGATCCTTTAATCTAGATTTTTAATTTGAAAGCTGAAACGCAAAAACAAAATAACTTTAAATTTGACATGATACCAAAATAAAATCTATACAATTATTATACATAATGTTTATGTAGTTTATAAAATAATGTCTTTTATTTGAATTTAATCACATGCGGAGAGTAAATTAAATTCCAAATTTAACAACAAAAATACATTCTTCGACGTAAACCAAAATAAGCTAAAAATAATTTCTATTGTTTATGTAAACAAAATAATATGATATTGTATGTACATATGTAGGTAATTTATTATTGTGATGCTGATTGGATCATCCATTCCCCTCTAGACACACAAATTGAGTCTGCGTTTTTAAGAAATAAATTCTTATCACGAACTTCTTATACTTTGTCAACCTAATTATAATTTATAATGTTCTCGCTGTTCTGCGCTGAAAAGTAATAACAATAAGAAAATTTTAAATAGTGATACTATGATGTCAATTATACAAATGTACATATGTATGTACAAACGTCATACATTATGTCATGCTATATTAAATGTTTATAAAAACACTACCTATAGCAAAAACAAATGTTAGAATCTGAAACGGCGGCGCGCGCCGGGTGAATAATGATTATTTTTTCCAAAATTTTTAAATTACGTTAGCACCTTTAGTCTATACTACCTAGAGCTTTTTGGTAAAATAATATAAATAAGTCGTGTAGAATACTTGATTTCAAGGTCGTTTATTAGCTAAACAAAAATAGTAATTACCGGCTTCGTTTCAACGGGCTTCAAGAGTATAGTGTGTTAAGCATATCATGGTTTCCAGAAAACATACATACACACATTTTTTTAAAAATCAAAACAATTAAAAAAAAGAGGCTGGGATGCGACCCACACTGATAACTTCCCATCCCGTCTATCGATTTGTCTTGCTTAAAAGTTTGTCTAAATGTATCAATTCTTACCAAATGTGCGTTCTATTTTTTGTAGATTTTATTTTTTTTTATGAAAAAACGGACTGTTGGATTTTTATAAAAAAATTACTGAATATAAAAAACAATATTTTCTGTGAAATAAAATAAGTTTGAAGCCAATATTTTTAATTTTTGAAAAGCTATTTGAGCCGAAAATCAATTTTTACCAACTTTTATTAATTTTTTTGTTTAGGTTTTTATTTTTTGTAAAAAAAACTGTCAGTTCGATTTTTCTCAAAATTTTTCTTAATGTTGAAAACAATATTTCTTATAAGTTAAAATTAGTTAGAAGCCATAATCTCAAATTTTTGAAAAGATATTTAAGTCGAAAATCAATTTTTACCAACTTTTGTTAAATTTTTTTTCGGGTTTTAATTTTTTGTAAAAAAACTGTCAATTCTATTTTTTTTTTAAATTTGACTGAATGTTGAAAACAATATTTTTTGAAAGATAAAAGTAGTTTAAAGCCAATATCTCAAAGTCTTGAAAAGATATTTGAGTCAAAACTCAATTTTTACCAATTTTTTTTTAATTTTTTTTGTAGGTTATTATTTTTTGTAAAAAAACTGTCCATTCGATTTTTCTCAAAATTTTATCAGGTGTCAAAAACATTATTCTTCGTTGCACAAAATTATTTTGGAGATGAAATCATATTTTAGTCGTAAAATTTTCGAAGTGACAAATTTTTTTTTTCAGTTTTTTTGATTTATAAAAAAAACCGTTAATTGAATTTTTTTCCAAAAATATAATTGTTTTGTATCACGTTACAATATATAACATAAAATTTAATTCAAGTCTCTAGCGTCATTGGTTCATGAGATATTTAGGGTTAACCAAAATGTTCACCTTTTTTTTAAACTGCTATGGTAAAAAAACCACCCACGCAATTTTCGTGAGAGCCCTTTCTGCATCTTTCTGCCTTATTATCTGTATAACAAAATTTATTTGAAGTCGATATCTCTTCTGGTTCTTGAGCTATGGACGACGAAAAAAACGTCGCGAACGTACAAACTTTTATACAGACGGATCAAAAACGGAGGATGGGGTTGGTGGTGGCGTATACTCAGATAGACTTAACTTAAGTCTCTCCTTTCGTCTACCCGATCATTGTAGCGTGTTCCAAGCTGAAATCCTGGCTATAAAAGAAGTCCTATCCTGGCTTAGAGAAAACGTTATATCAACTAATGATATACGCATCTTCTCGGATAGCCAAGCTGCGTTAAAATCCTTAGACTCTGTCTCTACTAATTCACTAACAGCCCTAAATTGTCGATCATCTCTTACGGAGATGGCTACACAGTTCAAAATTCACCTTTTCTGGGTGCCGGGCCATAGAGACATTCCAGGAAATTGCAAAGCTGACGAACTTGCAAAAAGCGGAACAACTTTACCTCTGCTGGCTCATAATGCTAACATAGGTATCCCCTTAGCTACATGTAAACTCATGCTAAAGCAAGATACCATAGAGAAAACAAACTTCAGGTGGAATAACACCACCACCTGTGTAGCGACTAAACGAATTTGGCCTAATCTTAGCACCAAGCGCTCAAAACAATTAATCTCTCTGAGTAGATTGCACATCAGCTATGTTATAGGTGTCCTGACTGGGCACTGCTTAATAGGAAGGCATGCTATTCGACTTGGAGCCCCTGCAAATGATTTTTGTAGGAGTTGCATGGACGAAGAAGAAGAGGAGACAATCTCTCATCTTCTGTGCACATGCCCTGCCTTATCACAAAGACGTAGAATCCACCTTGGAGACTACTACTTTAACGATACCAGCGATCTAAAAAATTCAGACATTAGTTGTCTCCTACGCTTCATTCGAAGCTCCAATTGGTTCAACGAGTTAAGCTGATTAACTGATCCATGTGGTATCACAACGGACCATACTTTGGTCTAAGTGTGTTGGTCGTCCCAAACCAACAGCCACTTTAACCTAACCTAACCTATATATATAGCAATAAAACAAAAGAAACCTGGAAAACATTGTACGACAAACTAGTTACAACTTATAATGAGATAGTTAAATACTCTTAAATTCGTTTTGTGGGGTACCTTGCTAAGTTAATATCTAATTAGCAAAGCCAGAAGAAATAATACTATTAATTAATTGGAATCTGTCCAACTATACTAACTTTGTGATCGGTGAATATATATTTACATTTAAAGTTGTTTGCATCTTTTAAAACCGAAATTTACTAAAGTAAGCCTTGACAAACAAAATAAATTGTACTTCAGTAGGCTAGGCACTTACAAATTGTTTACTGCTTAACTCTTTTGGTACTTATAGACATATCTTTTTAATGTTAGAATTGGTGATAGTCTAAAGTCCAAAGTCTCTCTTATACCAAAAGGATGAATATGAATAATAATATCTCGAATCTTGAATCTCGAGGTATTACAAGTATTTCTATACCGTCAATGTACCGTTAGAGTGCCGAAATCAGTGAAAGGATAATAATTTGAATTATACATAAATAGTGTCCATTAGTTGCTTTAATACGTCTTGTCTTCATCATATTATAGAACGTTTAAAAACGGTTTTAAAAAAGTTGATATTTTTGCACTTTCATGGTTTTCTGATCAAAGTGAAGCGATATCATCTAAAATTCTAAATCAATAAATTATAGCAAAGTCATTCTAAATGTTATCAATTTGATTACAAAAGTTTTGTTTTGTACTTAAATGTAGAATTGCCTATCTATAAGTATGTCTAGGCATACAGTTTAGTAATTGATTAACAATCAAAATATTTAAATTTGTCATTGATTTGCTCATCTTATTTTTTCAAGTTCATTGATGTATGTAGGTTAGAAAGGTGCTCTCCAAACTATGTAATACAATTCTACTGCATAAATATTTTTATATCTGATCAAGTTTGACTGTACTAACCAGGGATGGATTTATTTCTTAAGAATCCTAAAAGTGATAAAGTAATTGAAAAGTTAAAAGAGAAGATTTATTTCATTTGTGTTTAAATTTTACTTCTATCGAGACACCCTATTGGAATATGTTTTAGTTTTTGCAAATGACAGCAAATGTCAATTTGAATTTGACATTTAGGAATAATATGACGGTGTTCAAGTAAGGCAAATTTAGACGACATAAAGGACTTGAGGGAAAGCTAAGTTTCTAGTATCTTTTCATAAAATCTATCTAACTATCAAGTGATGTCCACTTATGTCAAAATGTCAACTGAACATTCAACTAAAAGCTGAAATTCATAACTCTGTGATTTATTTATTTATACTTCACAATTGTAGTTTGGTGTAAAAGTGATAATGCAGAAATAACCTTGTGCTGGTTTTTTCTGCAGAATCAACTGAAGGCAAAAGATTTTTAAATAGAGTTCAAAGTTTTAAATTAACGACATCTGGAAAATTTTTTAGCTACCCTGGCCTTATTTGCCATTCAACGGATGCAAAGGAACTCCCTTGTGGTGTGGTGTTTGAACCTGCCGATTGGATTCTTTTAAGGCGAATTTTAATCTCGTTTCCAATTGATGCGGTTATAATGTGAAAGATACATGAGGAGACATTGGCAGGTTCAAACAACATAAGGGACTTATTTACTGCATTTTTTGAACATAAATTTTGACCAAGGCAACTAGTTAGTTTTTCAAGTGTCATACATTTCAAATTTCAAACTTTACTTCTCTAACATCCACCTTCAGTTTATCGTACAAAAACTATAAAGAACATTATTGTCTACAAAACAATCCTTAGGCAAGCTACAATTCCACCTCGACTTGTAGTTTGTATTTTGAAGAAATATTACATAGTATTACTTTTCCAAATTTTCACAGAAACCCTTTTAAATGAAATTGTGCAGAAAATAAATAAATCACAAAGTTTCAGCGTTCAGTTGATTAAAAAAACATGATCAGCTGTCATTTTGACATATGTATGTAAGTAGACTTGACTTGATAGTTAGGGGGATTTTTAAAAACTATCTTTCCAGTCAACTTTCCAATAAAGTTGCCTTAATTGGAAGGAACATTTCTGGCAGCCAGCCAATCGGATACTCGAAACTTGTCACTTATGTATGTTGTCTGAAACTTCCCATTTTTAATTTAAATCAAAATAGTCATAAAACGCCAAAATAAGCATTTTTTTCGTTTTGAAAAAAGTTTGTTATTCTTCGTATCGGTAATCGTATTTACAAAACGATGACCATATTTTTGATTTCGAAAAATAAAGATTTTTTTCAAAAATAATCAAACGAGCGAACATTTAGAACAGACATTGTTCAAAGCGTGTTTAACATAATCTGAAGTCTCAGATTCTGAGCAGAAAAAGAAACGACTCAATAAGTTGCCTTCAAGTTTAGTCCAACGTAATTACCGTCTTTAGATGAAAAATTTACCTTACCGTAGATTAGACTAACAGTAACTTATTTGTCACGTTATATCTTGCAAGAAAAGTTATATATGAGAGTTTAATGGCTCGAAGGCTCAAAATCGCTGTTAAAAGAAAAGTACCGTTATTGTTTAGTCTCGCGAAAATGTGTCCAAAATAAGTGTCCTATCTCCATGGAAATCAAGATACCTCTAACTCGAGAATAAAGACTCGTGGTATTTTTCTAAAATTTAAATTTATTGAATCAATGGTTCCCTCACAATATAACAGTAAATTCCACCCAGAGGCTGTGTTATCAAAGCTTTTGGATCCAACTTCATTACTGGCATTGACTTCTCACAAGTCGTAACATAATGATTTCGAAAAAAATTCACCAGCCCAATCTTAGCTTGTAACATGGCAAAACGTTCACCAATGCAACTATGTGGTCCAGTTCCGAAGGGCAAATAAGTGAATGGCACAATTTTTGACTTATTTTCAAGTGAAAATCTTTCCGGGTCAAATTCATTTGGATTTGAAAAATACTGAAAATAGACAAAACAAACGATTAACTTAACAACCTACGTAAAGCACTTCTACAAGCCTTACCTTTGGATCTCGTTGAATTCCAAACACTGGAATGTATATTGGCATTCCCCTTCGAACAGTCAAATTGCTAAATGGATCAAATGAATATACTTCCCCATCTTGCACTGTACACTCTCGATCTAAGAAGCCTAGAGGAGGATATAGCCGCAAAACCTCTTGAATAATCATATGGAGATATTGCAGATTAGCAATCATTCTGTAGTTGATGTCTCCACCATTTTCTTCGAGAGCATCTCGTATCTCATTGCGAAGTCTCATCTGCAAATCGGGTTTTTTTGCAAGCTCATACAGAGCAAATGACATCGCTGAAGATGAAGTCTCAAATCCAGCTGTGAAGAAAAGAGCTGCCTGAGCTACCAGAATGTCTCCTTCAAGAGCTATTTGACTGTTTCGCCTATCAGCTTTTGCCGATCGTTGAAATTCCAGAAGAAGATCGATCAGATCATTTCGGGCCATACCAGTTTCTTCACGAACTCGCATCACATAATTGATCGTGGATCGAAGAAATTTTGCTGAGTGTTTGGGAAACACCTAAAAAAAATAGTTACATTTCAAAATCTCCATGGCTTGATGAAACAAATATTTGGTACCTTGAATCTAAAGAACGGAACCAATCTGGGTAGAAAAAAGACAGTCACAAATTCTATGGCACGTTTGGTGGTAAAGTCAAAGATAAACCTTCCATGGCTACGGAACTCTCCATGAGGATTTTTAAGGCTGTTTGCTTGAACACCATAAGCAACCGTAGCTATGACATCTGTAGTGTAGAGGGCGCATATTTCCTTAAGTTCTCGACAAGTTGACTGATCGGTTGCATCAACTGGCAACGATAACAAATATGAATCTAACTGACGACCAATCTGCGAAGGAAAAAAACACAAAAGTCGTCTCAAATAGTCCACTTTTTAAAAAACCATATACTCAAGCTCACCTCTTCAACAAGGGGAAACATTTGTTTGATCTTTCCGCTGGTAAAAACGGGTGAGATTTTCGAACGGATCTCCTTCCAAGCTGGGTTTTTAATGAAAAATAGATTTTTCGAACCCAATGAGTCAGCATAGAGATCTGAAGTTGAGTAGCTAAAACAGTAGTTTTGAAACAAAAGCCACAAAGTACTTTTATTGAAATACTGACCGATCAGAAAACTTAGTAAAATCTTTCACCAAAACTCTTTTCACCAACTCAGGATGTCTCAAGAGAACAGCAGCTCTATGAAAGATATGAATTCCAACAAGTGGTTCCTCAGCCGTTGTCGAATGCATATACATTGCTTGAAATTGTTCTGCGGGACATCGTCTTAACGTGAGCATTTCTTTAAAATTTCCGACCAGAAAACTTGGTGTTATGAATGGAATTCCACTTCTTTGCCAAAATTTGTAAAACGATTTAATCCAAATGTATAAAAGTATTAATATAATATGGAGTAAAACAAGAGTTGTACGATATGATTCCAACATTTTGGTGAGTGTTTTCACGTGAGCATCGGAGGAAGAACTAATTTGTATTCGAAGCACAACATTTTAAAAATCTGTAACTCATTTGAATGTAAATTTCATGACACCCATAATTGGTAAAAATATAGTATAATATGAATGAAGGGTCAAATGTCTGTCTAATTTGAATGAGTTTCTATCGTACAACATCTATTTTGTATTAGTTTGAAAAGGTATTTTTAAGTAAACTAAAGTAATAAATGAATGCATGTCTCGAAATCCGTGCTTATGTGCAGAAGTTTTTACAATATTTTATGAATAAGATATTTGTATATTTTAACTTGCTTCTATTTATATTTTAGGAAATACGCACCCTAATTACAATGATTTGAAAAGTGACACACATACTATGTATGTACGTCAAAAACTTTTTCTCAAATAACAGACTTGTTTTAATAGAAATATCACATTAAAATGGTAGCTTTTCTGTAATCTCTCGAAATTCGTAAACATTTTGAAATTAAATAAAATGCTAAACATTGTATTCTCCTCAAGAACTTGAAATATTTGATCTTTGATGGCATCGGTTAGCAGAATTCATCTGTATATAGTACCTAAAGTATTATTATAAATAAATTAGGTGGCGCAACAGTCTATTGAAAACTAGGGCCAAGTGACTTATGACTCTCAACCATTCTTATGTGCGAGTAATGTCAGCAATAGAGGGGGCCTATAGTTTTAAGCCGAATCCAGACGGCGAATTTGAGAATGATTTTTTTATGACAAGAATTACTCTTGTCAATACCTCGCAAGAGGAAAAAAACTTAAGATGGCACAGGCAGGGATCGAACCCAAGACCTCTAGCATGACAGTCCAACGGACTAACCATCATGAGACGGGCACTACAATAAAGTATAATAAAAAATCAATAATCACCCAATAGCTAAAAGAACCTTTTGCCTTGATTTTTATAACTAAGGTGTTATCCAACCGAATTTCGAAAGTTAAAAGCTAGATGCCATATTGGCTGCGTTCAATCTCAAGTTGGATAGGGTACCCTGGATATGTGGATTTTTAGATAAATTTTTGAACGATTTTGGCACCGAAATTGAGATAGCACGCAAAAAAATAAAACAACTTTTAAAATAATAACAAAATTAAAAAAATAATAATAAAGTAATAACCTTAATAATAATTCACTCTATTTTCACGGAAATGCATACAAATTTAAAATTAGCTGTCTGTTGTTCTGTCGAATACACACATACATATACCAGAAATTCTTGGATACCTTTGACATACAAGCTGGATCAGTTGTTTCTTTACACGTAAAACACTGGGCAGGGCAGACCACTTAAGGGACTTTATTTGAAGTCAACAGCATTCTTTAAACGTAAATTCTGACCAAGGTAAATAGTTAGTTTTCAAGTGTCATAAATTTCAAACATGGAATTTCACTTCACTAACCTCTACATTCAGTTCATCATAAAAAAAATTAAAAAAACTACCAAAGACATAATTGTCTACAAAATAAGCTTCAGGCAAGCTTAAAGTCCATCACGATTTGTATTTTGTATTGTAAAATTATTTATCTTCCAATTGGAGAATAAACCCTTTTTTATAGAACATTAAATAGAATTGTGTAAAAAAAGAAATAATTCATAGAGAAATAAATTACAGCTTTCAGTTGAATGAAAAAAACATGATCAACTGTCATTTTGACATAAGTAGACTTGACTTGATAGTGAAGGAGATTTTGCTTGACTAGCTTTCCAGTCAACTTTCGAATACAGTTGCCTTAATTTGAAGACAATTTTTTGGCAGCTGGCCAATCAGATACTTAAAACTTGCCTTACTTTCAAGCCCCTTATGTCTTCTGAACCTGCCCACTAATAAAATGGTACCCTATGTGTTTCAGGTTGAACGCATTCATTTATGAAACTACATCTGTCAAATTGGCAAACATTTTAAATACAGGTTTTTCAAATAAGAGGTTTTTTTTATATTAAACAACACGAGTATATCTTGGGAAAAATCAATTGCATGTTTATTTCAGTTTAAAGAAGAAGGTATATGTCATTCACAAAGCATAACGATATCTGCCAAACGGCCGCCACTACTCCCTTTTCATGAAATTTTCCAAGGCCTATTTGCTTATTTGCAGCTCTCGAAATCCATCTTTAAGGTCTTGGTTTGATTCTAGGGTATTGACATACGTTTTAATCATAAGATCTCTACGGGAAATTGTGATGAACTCTTGCAGAAATATCAGGGTCAATACTGCGATTGTTTGGTTGATTATGTGGAACGAAACACCGTCTTGTTCATAAATAAGCGTCTAAGACATCAATATCTTCCTAATCTAGCTACAACAAAACATTAATCGTAGCACGATAGCGCAATCCATTACAGTGACACTTTGAGGGTGAAAAGAATTTTGCAACAATAGTTCTTGGAATTTCCTTGCCCCAAATTCTGAAAATGGGCCTCATTAGAGCATTGATTATGATTTTTCAATGAAAATCCAGATTTGTATGCATTTCGAGGAGGCAATCAGCGAAGATATTGCTGTTGAATAGTGATCGAGATTCTTGAGTTGTTGTAATAATTGATCTTTAAGTCTTAAGACTTTAGACGATGTCATGTCGTTTTTGGAATGTCTTATTTCAAAGACAGAAGAGAAATCGTCAACGGGCTTCATTGGCAATTTTTTCAATTCTTTACATCACTAACTTGTCTCATTGGCTCAAATTGGGTCATCAGTTTCACTAATGCCGTACGAGATTATTGTTTTGCGGCACTAAGTTTTGAGAACTATGACTGCAAAGTGTTCACCAATATGTAAATCTTAACAATTTTAATATAAACGGGTTTCGTTCCAATTTTGATATGGCTTAGTTTTTACTTGTCAAATGCCAAAAGATGACACCTTTAAATGTGACACCTGACTTAATAAGAGACTATACGAAATGAAGAGTCTTATCAGGAAACCCTACTTAAGACCTCTAGAGTTCTTATATAAGGCAGCATTAAATAATTGCTTCTTGCCAACAAATGGCCACCACGTCGTAAAAGCAGTTCAATATAAGGCATTCATCTATATATAACTATTGATTCTGTTAAAACGTGTGCCCAAATCAACGAAGATTGTGATTTATCACATCGACCACTGTAAACGTGACTACATAAACAGTTTTGTACTTCAAAGTACATTTACATTTTTATAAAATGACAATGGGCCTTGCCAATAATCAAAATTAAGGCTCACTTAAATATTTAACTGGGTTTTAAATATTTTGACATACCAATAAACATTTTAATAGTTAGGTTAAGGGCTAACGCCCAGTTAAATTTTATTGTTGGGAAACTCAACTATAAACGGACAGTTAAATTTAACTCCATGGTTTGCACTGTCATTTTGACAGCATACGCAACAAATACTTTTCAGGTCACAAGAGTTGAGATTTGTTGTGATTGTTGTCTGCTGATTGTTCGTGCCAATATTTTATAGAAAAGTAAGTCGAATAATACTTGTTTTAATATATAATTGTTATGTTCTAATAAATATCCATCATTTTAGAAATGGCTGAAAAACAAAATTTAAAACGGAGCAGATCGTCAAATTGGACGATGGCAATGAAGGAGCTACTGGTCGAAGCAGCTAGACCCACTTGCGGATATTATAGATTCAAAGCTAAATGATGGCAAGTCATTAAAAGCCAAAGCTATAGCCTGGCAAAATATTGCTGCAACGTTTCAGGCAAGTGGCTTTGAATTGACGCCAAAACAAGTAAGGGACCGATGGAGCCGCTACATCCAGGACGCGCGGACCAATTTAAGTCAATTTAATCGATCAGAGAGAGACCGGTGGTGGAAAACCTCCTGAGGAACCTTCTGAGATCGATTATGAAATTGCTTAAATTTCCGCTATGGATTTTATTGAAGATACCTACCGCAGAATTTGATTGCGATGCCATATGGCTTGATTATTATGATTACAAGTACATAGAATATTTTCTCGATATGATTTGCAATTGTTTTTAAAGATTTTTTTTATTCCAGAGAAAACATACCATCCCCATCAAATCCACCTGAACTTGAATCGAAAAACAGCCCTCCTCCTCCGCCTAAAACTATATGCAAAAACCCAAGAAAAAGAGCGCGCAAATGTCCGACTTTGGGAACATCTGAAGAGCTCTTAAAAAAAGAATTGCACAAGTGGAGATGGAAACCAAAAAAAAAAGAAATCATTCTTGGACTTTAGGCAGGTGTTTTAAGAAAGAATCTTGAAGTGCAAGAACGGAAGCTCCACTTAGTAAATCTGAAAATAAAGGCTGAAGCGGAGAAAGTGGAGTAGAATTATGAGACAATGTTTCTTAGAATGATTCTGTTAGATTTTAAGGATAATGTATCTACCAATGGACGAGTATTATGCCTTTAAATGAATTTAGCTTCATTTAATTCACTGGAAGTTAATTGGTAGATAGATTTTCTGTAAAATCTAACTGAATCATACCAAGAGTCATTAATTTTTTTTTAACAAACTGAAGCATTTTTTTTTAATTTTGTGATAACTACATAAGTACCAGTGGCAAGGCGTGACTTATTTCTAAAGGTAAGTCGGAGAAAAATGAGCGACTAGAAAAAATATCAGAAATGTAGTTAATGAAATGTACTTGCTGAAAAAGATCTCTCAACTGAAGCAACACTTAAATAAAAAATTTGTGGAAATGTGCCACGTAACATATCATTCTTAAAATGTTTATGGAGTGCTACAACTTTAAGGTGACGAAGAGATGGAGTTGTATACAAAACTTTAAGTTAATTTTTTAAAGCCGCAAAATCGAAAAAAATGTTGTCATCTCAAAAATTTTACGAATAAAAAATGATTATATCTCCAAAACAATTTTGTGCAACAAAAAATAACATTTTTAACACCTGTTAAAATTTTGAGAAAAATCAAATTGACAGTTTTTTTATAAAAAATAAAAACCTAAAAAAAAAAACATTACTCAAAGTTGTTAAAAATTGAATTTCGACTCAAATATCATTTCAAAAACTTGAGATTATGACTTCAAACTTATTTTATCTTAAAATAAATATCATTTTCAACATTCGGAACAATTTTGAGAAAAATCGAATTGACAGTTTTTTACTAAAAATAAAAACCTAAAAAAAATTAATAAAAGTTGGTAAAAATTGATTTTCGACTCAAATATCTTTTCAAAACTTTGAAATATTGGCTTTAAACTCATTTTAGCTTATAAAAAATATTGTTTTGAACATTAGGAAAAACTTTGAGAAAAAAACGAATTGACAGTTTTTTTACAAAAAATAAAAACCTAATAACAAATTTATAAAAGGTGGTAAAAATTGATTTTCGACTTAAATATCTTTTCGACAATTTTAGATTATGGCTTCCAACTAATTTTATCTTATAACAAATATTGTTTTCAACATTCGGTAAAATTTTAAGAAAAATCGAACTGACAGCTTTTGTACAAAAAATTAATAACCTAAACAAAACTTAACAAAAGTTGGTAAAAATTGATTTTCGACTCAAATACTTCAAAGATTTGATTAACAAATATTGTTTTCAACTATCGATAAAATTTTGAGAAAAATCGAATTGACAAAAAAAACAATACTAAAACTTCGTAAAAATTTACTTTCGACTCAAGTTGCTTTTCAAAAATTACAAATATTAGCTTCAAACTTATTTTATATCACAGAAAATATTGTTTTCGATATTCAGTAATTTTTTTTATAAAAATCCAACAGTCCGTTTTTTCATAAAAAAATAAAGTCTACAAAAAATAGTACGCAAATTTGGTAAAAATTGATACATATAGACAAACTTTTAGGCAAGACAAATCGACAGACGGGATGGGAAGTTATCAGTGTGGGTCGTATCCCAACCTCTTTTTCTTATAAAAATCCACCATTCCGTTTTTTCATAAAAAAATAAAATCTACAAAAAATAGTACGCAAATTTGATAAAAATTGATGTTCGGTTCTTGATATCTCTTAAATTAATTTCATTCATCCAATTTGTAAAAATAAAAGAAATGCTACTAAAATTGGTAAACATTTGTTTTCGACTAAAAATCTATTTCACAAAACTATTTCTTTATATGAAAAATATTGTTGGTAATTTTAAAATTTTGAAGAATATGTAATTCAACTGACAACTTTTTTAACATAACGCGAAAACCTACAAAAATCTTTGCTTTCTTATTAAATAGATAAGCTCAATGGAGGGGTAGAGCGTCCTATTTCTATCACTTTTTTTTCTTTAAGGAATTAAGTTTCCCAAAGCCATTATTTTTAACTAACAGCAATCTATTCCTATAAGAGCTATTGTGAATTTTGAGTAACTAAAATTTAAACAAAATGCAACCACTTTTCACAAATCACTTCCAATTCAAACTTTAATTAACTTTTTATCTTTAATTAATAATTTTGTTGTTCACACTTTTATTCATATCTACACCTTCCACTGCAATCTGCTTGTAAACTGTATTTTAGAACAAAATCTGATTTGCCTAGTTAATTTTGGCTACTTGTGACACTTAACTAAAATTACAGTAACTTTCTGCCAAAAATTATTCCACTACGCAATTTTCTTTAAGTGGCAACCCCAACTTCATAAACTTTATCCGCCGAGAATGAAGGAAAATATCCAATAAGTCCATAAGAGACGGGTTACGTTTGTCTTGTTTCCTATACCAGAATGGTTGAATTTGTGTTTACTCTATGAAAATGAATAACAAGTGTAGTGCAGTGTTGGGACTTCTACCACTTAAGTGGTATTTCTACCACTTTTTGGTCTTCATGAAAATCTACCACCTAAAAAGCAAATTCTACCACTTTTTGCAACTCACCGTTCACCTATCATTAAAATTAAAATCTACCTTTTAATATTTATAGTATATTTAAATTTTTTGTCAATAAATATTAAAATTATAAACGAGTTAAATAAAACATTTCAATCTGAGAACACAGTAGTACCCGTAGCGTGATGGTTAGTGCGTTGGACTGTCATGCAAGGGGTCTTGGGTTCAATCCCTGCCTGTGCCACCTCACTTTTTCACGGGTACTTCCTCTTGCGAGGAATTGACAAATCCTCCAAGAGTAATTCTTGTCATGAAAAGTGCTTTCTCAAATTAGCCGTTCGGATTCGGCATATAAACTGTAGGTCCCTTCCATCTCTGACAACATTACTCGCACACAGGGATGGTTGAGAGTTGTAATTCACTAGGCCCTGGTCCTTCATGGACTGTTGCGCCACCTAATTTATTTATTTATTTAATCTGAGAACACAAAATAAAAAATTTTTAAAACTGATGACATTGTTTCACAATGGCTTTTGATAAAAAACTTATAGGACGGAATGGACAATTTAATTTTTGAAAACATATATTCTTATATGTTGGAGCTTTGTTGCTTACCGTATGCAGCGCTATTTTCAGATTTAAAAAATATAAAAAATGAAAAAAGAAATAAATTAAAAACTACAACTGTTCACAACATTTTGGCTGCAAGGGAAATTTCAGTAAATTTTTAGAATTTTAATCCTCCGGAAGCATTACTGAAATATGCATCAAAATTTAAATTTTCCGGCGGTCTATATAGCAAAAAATAATTTTAAGCTTTTCTAACTAATTTAATTATTGTGAATTGTGATATTTGAAACTGAAAGAACTGAATTATTGTTTATTTAATTTTTTGTATTTTTTAATAAGTTTGTGAATATAAGATTTACTACATAAAAATGTGTTTTAATTTCTACCACCTTTTTGACATCATTTCTACCACTCTTTTGCTTCTGCGAGGTCCCAACACTGGTAGTGCGTCAACATATTGCTTTGCTTTGCTAGGCTCAACCTGACATGCGCAATGCGTATTTCTCCATTTCCAACACTCTTGTTTGTTTTTTGCACAAGCAAGTGAATTTTCAGATACATACAAATTCATCGGATGAAAGTCGGTGAACATCGGGTTACTTCTATGCTTAAGAAAGCGTTGGTTGAATAAAGAAGCACGCGCCTAGCGAGAAGTAGAAGAGAAAACAGGAGAGAAAACAAATTTTGTTCTATTCAGCGATAAAATAATAACCCGGCATACCTTTAAAGAAGAAAGAAAATACATGTTGATTGTTTGTTGATATTGAGATTTACAAAAGGTAAGTCGATGGGAATCGACTTTTATGGTGCCATCGCCACTGATAAGTACAAATACTATTTTGAAATTAGTTTTCAAGCGTTATATTTTTTTTTTTTTTGAGCACGGACTGAACTTTATTTTTTTTTTTTTGTGATTTTCTTTGTAGCATTTTAAGTAGAATAAGTATTTAATTTAGTTTTAAAACATGAACCAACGTGTGTACCTTTTTTAAAAAGTCATTAATAAATAATTGTGTTACTCAAAAATTTGTTTTGTTTTTATTTTTTCTCTCAAAAAAGTTTCAAATTAATGAGAGCCGACTGCAAAAAGACAGTTTGAATTAAAAAGCAAATTTCAAAGAAAAAAAAATGGTTTCAGTTTTATTTTATTATCTATTAAAATATTTTTGAATAAATTTGTTTCTATAATAACGCCCAGTCAGTCTTCTTCTTTGCACCAAGGCATCATCATTTTCATTATTATCATTCTGATTTAAATCACCATCAGGCATAATTGTATCCGAATCATCTAAGAAACATACTGTTGAAAGAAAGTCATAAGTATATGCATTTTTGTTTGATTTTCTTTTTGTACTATATACCATTCGAAGAACCCTTTGAAATTTAATGTTATGAAGAATGCAGATAGCAACTATCGAAGCCTTAGCAGTTTCATAGTTCAGTTGTATTCCGTTGAAGCAACATCGAAATTTATTTTTGAGCTGCCCAAACAAACATTCTATGTGGTTCCTAGTGCGTATATGGCTTCTATTGTACCTCTGTTCTGGTTCTGAGAGAATGGCAGAAACTCTAAATGGAGTCAATATTTTCGATCCCGGGTACCCAGAATCACCAAGAATAACACCTCCTTGTAAATTCATATTTTGTAAACGGTGATATATGGAAGATTCTCGCCATATTCTGGAGTCGTGGGCTGAACCTCTCCAACGGGCAACAACGTCAGTAACGCGCTGACTTGCATCACATACAACCTAAAAGAAAAGGAAATTATTTGAGAAAATACAACACTTAAGATACTTCTATGAGAAGAAAATTTTCCAATAGGTATCAACATTTAAATTTGGTTTTAAGACTTAAACCAAATTTCAAAACAAAAAAATGTTTACGAGTGTTAAACTGAGCCAAAAATACCTGAACATTGATTGAATGAAAGTTTTTTCGACATCTATGTCGTGCTCCAAATTCTTGACCAGGATTCTTAATTTTGATATGAGTGCAATCAATAGCACCCACACACTGTGGAAAGCCAGCAACATCAAAGATCTTTCTTTTCACTTACCGAATTTCCGAGGGCTCACTGGGGAATTTGATGAAGTCCCTTGCCTTAGAGGCCAAGGCTCTAACAAATTTCTTAACACAATTACTAACAGATTGTTGAGAAATATTATGGCAATCACCTGAAGAAGAACAACTTTTTAAAACATTGAATATGTATTTCATAATTTTAACTTACCAACATCCTTCTGGTAAGATCCTGCGGCAAGATATCTCAGCCCCGTCAGTACAATTAGCTCACTTGAAATTGCACCACCTCTGTTGGTAGCCGAGGCGATGTCTTCCCGCAAAAGATCAATAATGAATCTGGCAGTTGTCTTATCAAATCTTGAATTTATTTGTTTTATATTTTCAAGTTTATGCCGGAAAACAAAAATATTTACCTGTAGTGCCGATAAAACTCTGTATCGTCATATTTTGAGAATGGTTTAATTTTGTTTTTATACACTTTTTGCCTCCTTGCTTCGGCCACATCTTCCAATATATTTAAATCTTCCAATATTGAATCGTCCAAATCCATTTCAAAACTTAATTTTAATCAAATATTTTTGTTTTTGTTTATGTTTGCAAATTTTTCTTATGTCAATTCAGTGCTGTCTTGTTGACAGAGAATGTAGTAGATATTGTAGAAGGCTAATTAGTAAAAGACGTGTTTATTTTGGTTATTAGTATACACGAAAATTAACTCGCTGTTAAAATTTAACTCAACGATACCCAATGAATAATCAAATCCAGATTTGAACGAATCAATTGTGGCTTTAATTTTCTGTACAAATCAGAAATGTTGATAACTGTTTTGTGTTAACCCATAAAGATATATTCTTTTACATTTTTAATTCTCATACAGAAATCTAGTACCATAAGTAAAAAATGACACCCCTGTAATCAAGTGTCAGTTGTATCTTGTATATGCATGTGCTAAAAAGTGACGTTTCAAGAAAATTGTTAGAATTTTTAAAACAAAAATATTTTATTTTCATGAATAAATCATAATTACATCCTAATTATATTCAAACAACATTCTGACGACGTGGTCAACCGTTCATTTATATCCCTATCCATGCAATGACAACATTTGAAGAACGCGACATCAATGATATCTTCGACGATATTGCTCTGATTGAAGAAAAACTATCCAAAAAAAGTTACCAAGAAGGTTTCGAAGACGGTGTTAAAGAAGGTAATTTAGAAGGCTATAAGCTAGGTTATGCTCAGGGAGTAAGTTTGGGTGAAGAACTAGGAACATATTACGGCACTGTGATAGCCCACTTACAACTTCCACATTCCGAACGCATTAGGAAAACCTTAGAACAAGTTCGAAGTGCTCTTGAGAAATTCCCAAAAACTAACGACCCTGAAGTTGATATCATTGGAGAGATCAAACATATTCGAACTCAATACAAGAAGCTCAAGGCTATGTTAAGATTGCCAACCTCTGCTGAAAGTGGAACATCAGTGGAACAACAAAAAGATTTATCATTTTAAGAGAAAACAAGAAAAATGGCCACAAAAGAATTAAAAACAAGTTTGCAAGGAATTCTTAAGTTTCTGGCACCTCATTGGGATTTTGTCAATTGTCATATGGTCAATTATCTAACTGACAACCACTGGGAAACTTTTATACCAGAAAATGTCCAACAAAATGTGAAGGAATCCAGCGATATCGATGAGTGCATCGATGTGGTGTTTTGGAAGTCCATAGAATCAAAAAAGTTTGAGGATGTATGGAAATTCTTCGAGGATTCCAAGAGATTTCGATTGGAAAACATGAAGCACCTCTTGACAACTGTTGATGATTTTGATATGGTTTTGGGAAAAAATAATTCCAGGAACTCGCTGACTCTCAAAGAATTTATGAGCGAAAAGAAGCGACATGAAGTTGAAATTACAGCTGAGTTAGTAAACGACCTGATTGACCAACATAAGGCCAAGGAAGCGAATGATCTCTATATTGTTGACGCTGGCGATGGCAAGGGTTATCTTTCTTCGCGACTGGCTTTGCAGTATGACCACAAAGTCCTTGGGATCGATTTTAGGGAGACAAATACGGAGAACGCTACCGAAAGAAATAAAAAGCTTCAGGTGAGTTATCTTTTTTTACGTCATGGTTTTTCTTAACCTTGAAACTTCTCTAATTTAAGCGTGCTTGGAATGGACTCACCGAACGTGCTGAGCTTATTAGTCAAGGCATCCAACCTCCACGACGCGGTAAGAAACAAAAACCCACTCCAGCTGCCGAACCGAAGCCAGATAACTACAAAACCACAAACAAGTTCATTACCACTAAACTGCCTTTCAAGGACCTCGTTAAGCAACACTTTGATCTTCCGACTGACTCAAGTCCATCACTCTGTTTGACTGGTCTTCACACATGTGGTAATCTTGCTCCAACCTGTCTGCAGGTCTTCTCAGCGCAAGAAGACTTTCGAATCGTTTGCAACATCGGCTGCTGTTACCACCTGCTGAAGGAAGAATTCTCAACCGATGAATTCTTTGGCAACAAAGTAATCATGGATCAGCAGTCGGCCATTGGATTCCCTATGAGCGAGTTTCTTAAAGGCCAACGAGTTAGAATGGGACGAAATGCAAGGATGTTGGCGGCACAATCGATCCACCGAACTCAAAATGCCAAAGAGTTACCAAATATATCGTTGTTCTATCGAGCCCTGCTGGAGGCGATGATTGTCGAGCGAGATCCAAGTCTCAAGGATACCGTCCAAGTGGGGAAGATTAAAAAATTCAACAACTTCAAGGAATACATCGCGTTGTGCAGTAGAAAGGTGAACCTGGGGCTTGAAACACTCCCCGAGGAAGATATTGAAAGGATAGAGAAAACGTATGAAAAACAAGCAAAATTCCTTGATTTGTTTTATCTCCTTCGAATGGGATTTGCTCCTGTTTTGGAAACTCTCATTATCCTAGATCGCTTGTTGTATTTAAGGGAGCAGGGTTATGCCAATAGTTATGTGATTCCATTGTTTGATCCTGTGGTTTCGCCAAGACACTTTTGTATTATTGCTTTCAAATAGATTGTAAGGATTTTACAATAAACTTTTTTTGTAAAGAATTGTTGTGTGGTTTTGTTTGCTATTCTCACTTTAAGGACATTCAAAGAGGAAGAGTCAAGAGCGCACCAAAAATTGAATGGAAACCGTATTTAGAATTGACCATTATCATCTTATATCTTCAATTTAACATAAATTCAAGGCGACAAAAACCCATCCTCTTACCATTAAGCTTTATTCTTTCGAATAATGTCAATTTAGTTGGCTTTACACAAGATTGAAACTCTATAGGTTTGATAAAGAAGTCACACAAAAGGGCATTGCGATTTTTTAAGGGGATCTAGCCTTACCTTTTTTTGATATTTCAGATTTTTTTTTTTCAATTTAGCTTTTAGCCACACTCAACTATCAGTTTGTTACCAATTGTTAACAAAAAACGATGCAAATATCTTGTATTCGATGTTGAAGGGGCTGATGACTTTATAATAAATATTTGGTGCATTTCATAGGGCCTCCTTTCCTTAAGATCGGGCACAATGTCAAGGAAACATTGAACTCAATTGGAGCATACTGGTAACGAGGTCATTGATTGCCCTTTAAAGATATATGGGTACATAGTTGCCTTATTAAACTTAATAATTTAAATGCGTAGCAAAAATAAACTCAAACATTATCCGTGGTTCATTGGCATCATACAAAAATAGTGTTAATTCGTCACTCTTTAAGAACACATTTCAATTAAAATTTAGGAAAACCCCCAGAACGTAAAAAGGTCTTATTTTGGGTCAAACAACTCTAGAAAAAAGGCGAAGGCAACTTCAACGCTCTAACCTGTTCTCCAGAAGTAAGCCAGAATCCCTGAAAACTTAAAAAAAAAGTGCGTAAGCTATTTGTACCTAATTTTTAGACATGCGTGATGAAGTACTCTATTTGGAAAATGTTTTCGTGAGCGAAGAAGCGCACTTTGTTTTGAATTATGGGGACACCTTAAAACCAGTGTAAAAGTTAAATAAAGCATCAAGTACCAATCATGGCAATTGAATTTTAAGAGAAAAGTTGGAGAAAGTAATGACAATTTTTCTCAACGCATGACATGACAGAGTTTAAACGCCGCTCTAGAGTGCACGAAATCTTAAATAAAACATATAAATAACAAAGTTCATCTAAAATAGCATAGTTTATACTTCATTTTATTATTGTGTTCAACTGTATAGCGTTTTTATGAAGTTTATTATGGTCCACCCTGTATAGTAAGTAAAAGTTAAGTTTTTTTTAAGTAAGTGTGATTTTTATTTACATTTATAAGAAGTAATTACATAGTTTGGTAGTTATCACAAAAGAGCATTGGCATGTGCCGTCAGCCGAAAAGAGAGCAATAATATTTCTTAATACAAAGTATGAATTAATTTAATGCAAAATTTACATTAATAACAAATAGATAAACTAATACAATAAATATAAAAAAGAATTATCTATCTATCTATATATATAAAAATGAATTGCTGTTCGTTAGTCTCACTAAGATTCGAGAACGGCTAAACGGATTTATCTTATCTTAGTCTTGAAATGTTCGTGGAGGTCTAGGGAAGGTTTAAAAGGCGTGAAAAAATCGAATAATTTCCGGGAAAACCCTAAAAACAGCCCTTTGTAAGTTATATACCGCCAAAAAGTTCACTTGATCTCTATAAACTACATGTACAAAATTGTGAATATATTTTATCAAATCTTAAAAATCATGAACATATTATAATTCTAGGTGATTTTAATCTCTCTAACTTAGAATGGGTTTTTGATCCCGAAGAGCTTCATCTATTACCTTTTAATGTAAATTTTGATTTTGAAAGCGAATTAATTGATTCTTTTACAAGTTATGACTTACTTCAAATTAATTATTGCAAAAATGATTTAAATCGTATTCTAGATCTTATTTTTGTGGATAAAGATTTACTTATTAATGTAGACAAATCATTAAATCCAATGTTTTCTAACTCGATCCACCATATTGCTCTTGATATATATTTTTCATTTTATGAGTACGTTAAGTCTTCAAATTATAACAAGGTAAAATTTAATTACACAAAAGCTAATTTCGATGGCATAGCGAGCTATATGTCCGATATTCCGTGGCACGAAAATTTTAATTCTTTCAATTTATCGCAATTCTATGATTATTTTATTGACAATATGAAATCGGCAATTGATATGTATGTACCAAAAGTTCAAGTAAAAAATAACTCGAAGCCTCCTTGGTTTAATATAAGGCTTTGTAATTTATGTAATAAAAAAAACAAGGCCTATAAACGAGCGCGTTTATCGGGAAATAATAATGATTTAAAAGGTATTTATATACGATTACAACGAGAATTCGATGTTCTTAACAAATTTCTGTTTAAATCTTATATTTTAATAATTGAATCCAACCTTAAAAAAAACAGTAACAGTTTTTGGTCTTATATTAAAAACAAAAAATCTTCTTGTGGCATTCCTAGTAATATGCATTACCTTGATTCAACACATTCAGATCTTTTATCTATTTGCAATTCATTTGCTCATTATTTCCAATCAAATTACACCAGATCTGACGAAACTACTCCAAATAATACGGAATTTTTATTTCAAGATTGTAAGGTGAATATTGGCCAAATAGAGCTAAATATATCTGAAATAGAAAGTGGCCTTTTGAGTTTGAATGAAGACATAAATCCAGGTCCGGATGAAATACCACCGATTATCCTTAAAAAATGTGCATTAGCAATTATAGAACCTCTTTTTCTTATTTTCAAAAGCTCTCTATCTAACGGTGAGTTCCTATCAGTGTGGAAAAAATCATTTTTAACTCCAATTCATAAATCGGGATCAAAGCAACAAATAAACAATTATCGTCCAATTTGTAAATTATCATGTATTCCAAAACTGTTCGAAAAATTGATATACAATAAGTTAGCTTTCCTCGTGAAAGAACAGATTTCACCATTTCAACACGGTTTCATATCGGGAAGATCAACAACCACCAATCTTTCTATTTTCTCCAATTTTATTTTAAATAAACTCGAAAAAGGTCACCAAATTGATGTAATTTACACAGATTTTGCGAAAGCTTTTGATAGAGTAAATCACTCAATTTTGTTGAGAAAATTAATTTCTTTTGGTTTCCATTCAAATCTTTTGAAATGGTTGGACTCTTACCTTAAGAATCGTATTCAATTTGTTAGAATTGAAAATATGGTTTCAAGTCCAATTTTGGTAACCTCAGGTGTTCCCCAAGGTAGCCATCTTGGACCACTTCTTTTCCTAATTTTTATCAATGACTTACCTGATATTTTCGAAAATTCTATTCAACTTCTATTTGCTGATGATTTAAAGTTTTTTAGATGTATAAAGTCCATTACGGATTGTCATCTGTTGCAAAATGATCTTCGTAAATTATCGGAATGGTGCTCTTTAAACCAATTATATTTAAATGCCTCTAAGTGCGAATGTTTTTCTTTTTGTCGTAACTTTTCCCAAATTCTCTTCGAATATAGGATTAATAGCCATGTTCTTGATAGAGTTTGTGAAAAGAAAGATCTTGGCGTAATTTTCGACTCTAAATTAAACTTTGTCAAGCATATAGAGTTCAGTGTTTCCAAAGCAAATTCCATGCTAGGCTTTATTAAACGCAATAGTAAAGATTTCAAAGACCCTTTTGCTCTTAAATCGCTCTATTCATCTTATGTCAGATCAATATTAGAATACTGCTGTGTTATTTGGAATCCATTCTATAATATTCATTCAAACAGAATTGAAATGATTCAAAAAAAATTTACTAGGTTCGCAATTCTGAAATTAGGTTGGAACATCGAAACTCCATCATATACTACGAGATGTCAACTTTTAGGTATGCAATCTCTTGTAAATAGACGAAAAATGTATTCGGTTATGTTTATAAGTGATATTTTATCGTACCATATTAAGTGCCCATTCCTTTTGTCCTTAATTAATTTATATGCTCCATCGCGACAACTAAGAGTACGTTCTTTATTTCGTGAAGATGATCATAGAGTTAACTATGCAAAAAATGAACCTATAACCCGCTGTGTCAGTGAAACTAATCTTATTGTGTCTCAAATTGAATTTGACTTTCATCTGAGTAGATCTTCTTTGAAAAATAGATTGTTACTGTATTTTCATTTTAATTGATTTTTAAATTTACAATATCATTTTACTGTTGTCAAATTGTTATTTTTTTTTTTTTTTTTTTTTTTTTTTTTATTTTATTAAAAATATTTTATTGAATGTAATAAGATAATAGTCCATCTCGATGTATTATCATGTATTCGAATTCGGTAGTCTAACTGTAGATTTAAAATCTCTAAATGATGTAAATAAATAAATAAATCTTTTCTATTTCCCATACAAACGTTTTCTAGAATCAATTTGAACTTTTATTGCTATTCAATAGTTCTAAAAGTTCAATAGTTCTAAAAGCTTAAGTTCATATTAAATTATAATCACTCACTGTTGTCTAAGCAATTTAGGTGTGTTCCTAACGTCAAAGAATCAATTTGCAATGTATTACCGTTGCATAAAGTTCAAATTCAATCATATCTATGAAAATAATCTTCGCGTGCGCTTTGGAGTTGCAAAGGGAACAACAGTACGACATTGAAGCATTGGCCGAAACAGTTCGTACAAATGTTTCATAATTAAATCAACAACAAAGAATTGCGTACGAAATTTTGATAGAAGCTGTGAACAGTGGATCTGGTGGAATTTATTTCCTTGATGCTCCCGGAAGAACCGGAAAAACGTTCTTAATTTCATTGCTTTTGGCGAGGATCAGATCGCGAAATGATGTTGCTCTAGCGTTGGCTTCATTTGGAATAGTTGCGACTCTGCTAAGGCGGACGAACTGCGCATTCTGCCTTGAAATTACCATTAAACATGCAAATCACCGAAACACCAATTTGTAATATCGCCAAAAATAGCGCAATGGCCAAGATCCTACAGGTATATGCAAATTAATTGTTTGGGATGAATGCACAATGGCTCATAAGAGGTCACTGGAGGCGCTGATGGACAGAACATTGAAAGATATTCGTGACAACCAAAATATTGTTGGTGGGGCCATGATTCTGTTGTCAAGTGATTTTCGTCAGACTCTTCCAGTTATTCCCCGATCAACTGTTGCTGATGAACTAAATTCATGCCTAAAATCATCGAATTTGTGGCAGTACGTAAAGACACTCGATTTAACAACTAACATGCGAGTATTTTTGCAACATGATGAAACTGCAAATGTGTTTGCGAAGCAGTTGTTAGATATTGGAAATAATAAAGTTCCAAGGGACACCTCGACCGGATTTATCACATTACCCACAGATTTCTGTCGCATCACAGATTCAAAAGAGGAGCTTATTCAGCGTGTTTTCCCAGATATATCGCAAAAGTTCAATAACCATAATTGGCTGGGTGAACGAGCAATATAAAGATGTCGAGATGCGACCAATCAAAATTTTCTTCCAGGACAGTTTCCTTCAAATCAGTCGATACCGTTATGAACCAGGATGATGTAGTCAACTATCCCACGGAATTTTTAAATTCACTGGAATTGCCTATATTACCACCTCACAATTTGCAGTTAAAAGTAGGATCAGTTGTCATCATGCTGCGTAACAATAATCAACCTCGACTATGCAATGGAACAAGACTGGCTGTGAAAAAGCTGATGAATAACGTCATTGAGGCAATAATCATAAAAGGAAAATACAAAGGAGAGGATGTCTTGATCCCGCGAATACCGATAATTCCAACGGATTTACCATTCGATTTTAAACGCTTCCAATTTCCATTACGTCTGGCCTTTGCGATGACAATAAATAAATCGCAAGGACAGTCTTTAGAAGTTTGCGAAATAAACTTGGAGTTTCCCTGTTTTGCGCATGGACAATTATACGTCGCGTGTTCGCGCGTCGGAAAACCGTCTTCTTTGTTTATTTACGCACCACAAAACAAAATAAAAAATATAGTTTATGAGAAAGCTTTAAATTGATTAAAAAACTGTATCATAACAGTGTGTGTCTGTTAATAAAAATTTAAACCTTATAAATAGACAGTATTTCAGGAAAACTCTGTTTTTTAAGTAAGCAACATGATGTGTCGAAAATAATAATACAACTTCATGCTTCATTAAAAAATGCTTTTTCATTCAATAAGTTTTGTTTGTTTTGAAATTAATTTATACAAAAGTTTAGGTCTTTTATTTATTGATTGAGGCAGTACGAAGTCTGCCGGGTCAGCTAGTTTGATTATAAAATTAAAGGCAGAATCAAAAAGATTCGTTTATGATTTGATTTCGATATTTTTAGGCAGTTTTGATGTAGAAGTAAAGAAGTGTCCAATTATCGCCATTAAGAATACCCTGAATTTCATCTCCATTAAGAGTATTTTTTCTCTAGATTGATCTTCTGATTGAGTTTAAAATAGGACATATGCCAATGAAATGACATATGTCTTCTCTAGTTCTCATATTGCACAAGGTGCATTCCGTATTTTGCTCGCTTATGTAGGGTACGTAATTAAGTCTGAGAAGTTCGCCTCTCGCTTTAAGGATAGTACTGATAACATCTAGATTATTCTGGTCATTAAAGTAATTGTTTTCTCCCAGGAAATGGTTTAAAAGCTTATACGAGCTTCTTGTTTGACTTTGTTGACAATGTCCGATGAAAGCATTTCTAGCTGAGTCTTCAATTTTACTTAAAAGGGTTATTCTTAAATAATCTTCATTTTCTAGTTGGAGTGGAACATCATGCTCTAGGCTCAGTCTTCTCCATTCCGAAAAAAATTTTTCATTTCTGTTTTTGAGATGCAAAGCGATTTTATTTGTGAGGCGATGATTAGGGTGTTTCAAGGTCTTTATTATATATGAAAAGTGTAAATCAAGAGTGTACAAATACAGTGGAGGTAGACCAGTTTCGAGGTGCAACATGTACGTTGGTGAATTTTCTGGAAGTCTGAATATTCTTTTTAAGAAAAAACGTAAGAATTTTTCTACTTCTTCAAACTCGAGAATACCCCAAACTTGTGCCGCATAACACACATAATTGATCTGACTACTGCATCAAAAATTCTGTATTTTGCACTTGAAGCTATATTTCGATTGCAGAATACTGTTTTCCAATTACAGTTTATCGCGCGTTTGGATTCTTTAAGTTTTTCTTGTAAATGCTTTTTGAATGATAGCGTTTGAGTAATCCAAACACCGAGGTATTTATATTCCTTAACAGTTTCCAGTTTTTCATTTCCCCAAGTCCAACTTTCATTCCTTGCAAGACGACCCGCTCCGTTTCGAAACACCATTACTTTTGATTTAGCTGTATTTATTTTTAGGTTCCACAGTTTGCAGTAACAATAAAGTTTATTTATCATGATCTGGAGCATGTTGGGAGATTCAGAGAGAACTACAATGTCATCAGCGTAGAGAAATATTTTTAAGGACATTCCATCAAAAAGAACTCCTCCCGAAAGAACCGTAACTAGATCGTCTAAATAAATTGAGAAGAGGAGTGGACTCAAGAGACATCCCTGCTTTACACCAGTTGTTGGTTCGAACCAATTTGAAAGAATATTTCCATCCCAAACAGCCGACTTATTTTCTTCGTAGAGCTTTTGAAAGATTCTTAACATTTTTGTTGAAACTCCAAGGTTGCTTAGTTTGAGAAATAGAGATCTTCGTTGCCTGTGGAGATTTTCATGACAGTGTTTAAAAACGATATACCTCTGTAGTTTTTTTTTGTAGGATTTTTTGGATCTCCTTTTTTAAAAATCGGTAGTATTACACTGTTCTTAAAACTGTCAGGGACTTCTCCCGTGGACCAAATAAAATTGAATGTCGATGTTAGTTTTACTAAAAAATCTGTTGAAGCGTTCTTGAAGAACTCATACGATATGCGCTGTATACTTCTGTAAATCTCTTTCATACCACCGTAGTTTAGGTAATAAATACTGTTGTTTAGGCTGAGAATCCTGCTGAAGCTTAATATCAACTTGAACAGATATGGGTAAATGGTGTGAGTAGGTAAGCTCATTCACTATGAAGTCGGCAATATATTTTAGCCATATTCCCTTTGCAAGACAATAATCTATCGTTGAGCAAGCAGTACCCCTGATAAATGTGAAATTACCATTTGTATCGCCGTATGTTCGTCCATTTAGTAACGTTAAGCCGATGGATTCACACATTTCAACTAGCTTCTTTCCATTGCCATCCAAGACTTCATCTGTTGCACTTCTTACATTTTTTATTGAATCAGTCAAAAATTCCGGCTCTTCATTCAGTATTTGTGAATTTCCAACTTTCCCGTTAAAATCGCCATTGATCATTATGTCTTCTTTTTCGAATTCTAAGAGAAAATTGTATAAGCTGCTAAAGTCTTGCGCCCATTTGTTGCAGTTTATATAGACTGGTATTATATATATTTTCGTCTGTTCGACAGTTATTTCTATCAAATCTCTTTGAAGTATTTGGACATAACTACAATCAATGCCTAAATCCTTTTTTATTCCAAAAAGACTTCCTCCGCTAGCTCTTTCTTGTGTGGACGTCCTAGTTGCTGGTATACATAATGGTCCACCCTGTATATTCTACATAATAAAATAAATTAATAAATTACAACTCTCAACTATTCCTGTGTGTGAGTCATGTCAGGGATGGAGGGGACCAACAGTGTTGTATGTCAGATCTAAACGGCTAACTTGAGAAATCACTTTTCATGACAAGAAGGATTTTCCAATTCCTCGCAAGAAGCAGTAAACATGAAATAATAAACGAGTTATGGTTTGTTAATTTGTCGTTGATCAACCGTTAGTTTGTTGTGGCAAACTTAAAAGCTGATGACATTTTCATTTTGCTAGTCAGTCAATAAGAACCAACTATAAGAACCTTTTAAAAATACCGAAACAGGCAAGAGTACGATAACTTAGGCGACAAGATATTATAACGGAATTTTTTAGAACAGTTAAAAATAAACATTTTTTACTATGGGAGGGTGGTCTATCTCCCCCCGTTTAGGCAAGAAGGCAATTTAAAAAAATTGTTACTTAAAATGGAAAAAAATTCTTAAAAAATAACGGTAATACTTACAATTAAGTTGTATACATTTTTTTAAAGCCAACATTCTGTTCTATTAGCCAGTTTTTAAATGAAGTCAAAACTATGCGTAGTTTTTGAAAAATTTAATTTTAAACTCAAAATTTGAGTAAAAAAAGTTAAAAAAAGGTTTAAAGTGTAACTTTTTCAATACTTCAAGATTATCTACCATTGTTTTTATTTCAGAATTTATTGCTCTTATTTGTTTTTGATCAAAAACTGAAAACTAGATGATTTTATGTCTTTTAGTTTTTGAGAAAATTGAAAATAACCACAACTACTATTTTAATTTAATTCTTTTTTTTTTTGCTTGAGTGGTCTTATTTTGATAGCAATAATGGTATTTGCGTATGCGTAATGCGTGTTTGGGTGTATGCAACAGTAAGGTGTGCGCGAGTTTGGGTGTATGCAACAGTGGCATCTGTAAGGGGGGGCATGCTGCCCCAGCAACCCCCCTGCTTGGGCACACTATAGAATTTGGGGTGGGTGCAAGTTGGAGTGTGTGCAAAGTGGGGAGGGTGCAAGGTGCGGTGGGTGCAAGATGGGGTGCATCCAAAGTTTCTTTTGCATTTAAATAAGCTGGATTTAAGAAAAATTAATTTACCCTAGGTATATCTTAATCCATATTCGATTATTACTATCAAAATAAGACTACGTTAATACTTAAGCAAGGAAAAAGTAATTTAATTAAAATATTTTTTTGGTAATTTTCAATTTTCTCAAGAACTAAAGACATAAAGTCATCTAGTTTTCAGATTTTGATCAAAAACAAATAAGAGCAATGAATTCTAAAAAAAAAAATAGTAGATAATCTGAAAGTTTTGAAAAATTACACTTTCAAGCTTTTTTTTTTAACTTTTTTTGCACAAATTTTGACTTTTAAACAATTTTTTTCAAAAACTATGCATAGTTTTGACTTGATTTAAAAACAAGCTAATAGACAAAAGTGTTGGCTTTAAAAAAAGATATAACACTTAATTGAGGGTATTACCTTTATTTTTTAATTATTTTTTTTTTCCATTTAATGTACATATTTTTTTTAACTGCCCTACCGCCTAAACGGGGGGAGATAGACCCCCCTCCCATAGCAAAAAATGCTTGTTTTTAACTGTTCCATACAAATCCGTCATTAAACTTTGTCGCCTAAGTTATCGTACTCTCCCCCCTTTTTGTCATGAAAAGTGATTTCTCAAGTTAGCCGTTTAGATCTGACATACAACTGTTGGTCCCCTCCATCCCTGACATGACTGACACACAGGAATAGTTGAAAGTTGTAATTTATTAATTTATTTTATTAAGTAGAATATACAGGGTGGACCATAATAAACTTCCTAAAAATGCTATAGAGTTGGACACAATAATAAAATGAAAATGCTATTTTAGATGAACTTTGTTATTTATATGTTTTATGTTGAAATAAATTGTCATTACTTTCTCCAACATTTCTCTTAAAATTCAATTGACATGATTGGTAATTGTTGCTTTGTTTAACGACTTTTACGCTGGTCCCCATAATTCAAAACAAAGTGCGCTTCTTCGCTTAAGAAAACATTTTCCAAATCGAGTTCTTCATCAAATGTATGTATGTATATCAAAATATGTCTAAAAATTAAGTACAAAAGAGCTTGAAAGCACAGTTTTGTGCAGTTTTTTTTTAAAGTTTTCAGAGATTCAGGCTTACTTATGGAGTTCAAGTTATAGGGCCCATACACTACGCAAACACGTTTGTTCAAACGTGTGTTTAAGCAAACATAGTTTCGCCACACACTACACAAACATGTTTGAGAGATATTAGTTGCGTGACGTTTTTCATCGAGTGATTTAGCATATGCAGCTTTGATTATTGCCTTGGCTATAAAAAAAAAAAAAAAAAAAGATCTTTTTCAGTCCAAAAAATTTGTTCCTCTTGTTTATTCATGTTAACTCTATGAAAATTGGCATCGGTTTGAATAAAATTCAATACACATTACACAAACATGTTTGTGCAGGCACGGAAAATTCAAAACTTTTTGATTTTGTTCAAACCGCTTGAGCAAACACGCATCATTGCTACACACTACTCAAACAGTTTGCACAAACATTTTTACAACAACAAAATACATTCTTTTGCTCAACAAGTTTGTGTAGTATATGGGCCCTATTAGAGAGTTGAAGTTCCCTTCGCTTTTTTCTAAAGTTGTTTGACCCAAAATAAGATCGCTTTTCAGCATCACCATTTTTATGCTTAAAATTCCAAATTTCTTTTAAAGAAAAAGATAAACAAAATTTGAATTTTTATCGCATTATTTGCAATTTACTTTTGATTAATCGCATTTAAAATTTACTTGAATTTTTAGACAAACAAAAATGAAAACAATACCTAATAATTTGTTTAACAAAGAATTTGTTTATAAATCTAATTAAATATTTAAGTTTAATATTAAGTTTACAATAATAATAATGTATGTTATGGACCACAGTCACAATTGCATCATAATTAATTAAATTTAAATTTAAATTTTTATTTAGATCAAAATCTATTTTTTTTATGTTGAAAACCCAATTTTTAGCAGAAACAATCACTTTTTCTTCATTTCATTGTTTAAATTCAACTTTTACTCAATTAATATCTATTTTTGTTTTGTTTAGTTTGTTGGAATGGAATTCATTAAACTCTAAGGAAAGGGAGAACAACTGTCGATGAAATAATTAGTATTGGGAGCCAATGACTGATTTGTCCTTCTTCCTGGCAGTTTCGTTCCTTTTTAGCAAAAGTGATCTTTTTATTTGTTTTTGTTTTAAATACACGTTTGCGTTATTTTTGTATTGCTGTCCTTTTCGAGCCTTGATGATAAATAGATGTTTTGTTTTTAGTGACTACGGACTAAGTTATAATAAAATTATAAAAGCCAGTCAATCTCAATGACGTTGACCTTGACGTTGACCTTTTCTATGATTATTATCTTTTAATCTTCCACTGGACCTCAGTTCTTCACCGAGAACATCTGAGCAACTTTGCCAGCCTGATTCTTAACAAATTCATAACTAGCTCGACTAGCTTGTTTGATTTTTTCCGCTTTGCTAGAAGCTTGCTGGGCTACTGTCGTTGTTGTTTGCTGATTTGTTGGATTAATTTCTTTGACTTTAGTTGCTGCTGCTGCTTCGATGGCATGAAGATGGGCTGAGGGGAACATATTGCGTAGGACATGATTGAAACCCATTGATGCTTTGCTGCAATTCGATTTGAAGCGTTCCACGCCAAATGCACGAATTGCACGCGAAAAACCAAATACTTGCGAACTAATGAATGCTGTGCGAATGGCGATTGTGGTGCCATCTTTTTGTTCGAGGTATTCAACGCGTTCGTCGACACGCTAGAAATAAAAGAAGAGAGAAAATATATTTTTGTTTGTATGTTAGAAAAGAAATTATATGCTCTACGTTATCAGGCATATTTTTAGATTTTCTTGAAAATTTAGTTCAAGGGCCAACGAAATTGAAGAACAACATTTTTTGATACGTGAGTTTTGTAACCTAGAACGAGATGCCTTCACCTTCCTTGGTTTTTTTGTTGTTGTTTATTTTAAAAATAGAAGACGTAACATGAAAAGTACATATATTATTTGAGAGACATTATGTCGACAGCTGCTGCTGATGGTTAGGAAATGTTCGAAGCTTTGTCTTCTTTTTGAACCAAAAAAAGTTATTAATGATTTTTTAAAAATTAAAATCGCTTCTACAGGCGGACTCAGAAGACTTTATTTTATGGGTGGAGGGGGAGACGTTCTATAAATCATAGAATTCAATCAAAACGACAACAGATGAACTAATCAACATTCCTAAGTAAAAAGAATTTTAAAATACAAATTAACAAAAGGTAAAAATCCGTTTCGTTAAAGCACCGCAGCTTGGACCTCAGAGTATTTTGAAGCAAACAAGGTTTTTGAGCTATTATAAGTCGTCTGGGTGATGTGGGGAAAAATAATCGAACGATTTTATGTCAATAATCCAAAAGTTAAGCCCAATATCATCAAAACAATGACTTTGAAACTAGCGTAAGGTCTTTGAGCCAGCCAAGGCAACTTTTCTTGAACTACTTTTTGTTTTATAAGTAATAAATTAAATCATTTACAGAATTGCAAGGCGTTCAGAAGAGAACTGGAAAATAATCATGTTGTCAAGGGTTGTTTAGGTTCAGCAATATAGTATAAGGTGCCGTAATTATACCTCATCTATGTATCTCAAAGACATTCAATTTTATTTATTACTATTGTCGCTTTAACGAAACCACTTAAAAACGAAAAGACGCTGGAGCAGAAATTTGGTGTTGAAATGGGGTAGAGCTTGTAGTGGAAATCGTTTTACTGAAAAATAATTATTGCTTCCAGCGCAAAACTCCAGGGATAAAAATAAAGCTCGGAAAAATCCGATGGAAAAGTCAAAGAGCAACAAACTTGGAAAGTTGACAAATTCCTAAAGTCAAACGATTCCTACAGGATTTCTAAAGCTTTGCGGTGCTCAGTTTTATTAAGTTTAGTGAACTAACCATGGAGATAGGTGAAAAGATTTGTAAGATTATGATAATAATGATGTTTTGGAAATCAATGAGCCAAAATTCGTACGTCTAAGGAGCTCCGAATTGTCTGGCAACATCGACATACTACACAGAAGTGTTAAAAAGACCCAAAAGCATTCGACTCTTTGTCTTTCCTTTTCTGATTTTAATATGGAAAATTGTTCCCCAGACACATCCATAAAAGTCCGTTTTATAGTTGAATACGTAGTAGAAGGTTTGAAAGAAGTTTTGGACCGACAAATCACTTTTAAGTTGAGCTATTTTTAGATAAATTATGGGTAAATGGAAACACAAAAACTTACTAGATTTCCAATAGGTGTCAATGCAACGACTTTGAGCTGCTCGGCATCAGCATTTGTTTGTTAAACTTCTAAAACTACAAATTTGTTTGTAAAAATTGAACATTGATGACAGATGCTAAACAGGGTATTCCACAAAGCTTATTCTTCCATGAATCATTTGAGGGTAACGAGTTGACTTCAATTTGGCCAAGTTATGACATTTTAATATGAGGTTTACTAAAGACACTGGTCTTTTCGGCACAACTCTTTTTGGACCTTATGTACGTCCCAAAGTTTAATTCCATCATTTAACATACATATACTTAAGTATTTTGGACTGTATCCAAAGAAAAGCGTTTAAAATGATTGGTTACAATAACATCACTGATTGATTTAAAATTTACTAATAAAATAATTTTAACAAATTATACAATTCTACCGTAATTCTCGCGCTTTCAGGAATTCTCCATCAAGCCTTATATCGTCTGTACTGTCAAGTGCAATGGCCTGATTACGGAATACAAAGTCAATCGCTTTAGTTGGCAAAAATTAAGTTTACTTCTTTCGAAAATTTTCGTTTCATAATCGCTCTTCAAAGTCAAAAGCAAATTTTAAATGAAAATGCCATATTTTTGGCGTAAATTTTCGACGGGTTTTTATTTGAAGATTTGTGAACCGATGTACGCTCACTATTTAATTATGTTTTTTTTTGATTTTTCGAACACAAATGAGTCTTTTAAAAACCGAAAATTATAAGTACAGTACGTTCTCGATTATCGCAACTAATTAAAACAAGGGTGGTTGCAATGACCGAAGTTGTGCAATAACCGAGCAAATATTTTTTTAGGCTCAATTCGAGATGCAAAGTGAAAATCAGAAAACCAACACATATTTAATGCAACATGAATAATAAGAAACAAAACTAAAACAAGTTAATTCATTATAAGACATAAAAGTAGAAACATAAGTACATAAATATGTTTACATAATTATTATTTTTGGAAAAAAATGGACTGTTTGGAAGTTTAGATTTTTTAAAATCGACATTTCTCGAAGTTTTTGAAAGACTCAAAATTTGTTCATTAGGGGCTGAATTCTGTTCTGTTCGTACCTAAGACACACAAAAAAATGTATAAAAAAAGACATACCTGTGGCCGGTTAAATTTTATTACCTCAGGCACAAATGTCGAATGGAACCATTGTTGAAACAATGCTAATGTCATCCAAGCATTTTTATTTGTCTTGTATACAACGGGCATGTGGTCAAAACTTTTAAATGATCTTGGGTTTACAGATTCACCGATGATGAATAACTTAACTTTTTGTAAACCAGATGCGTTGGTGCAGGCGAGAAACGTGATTCTCTCTTTGCTTGTCTTTCGGCCAGGAGTAGTCGATTCCTTAAAAGCTACAAGGGTTTTGTTGGACATAAGTCGGTAGAATAACCCAGACTCATCGGCGTTATAAATTTGATTGGGAGTCAAATCCAGCTCTCTGACTTTTTCCTAAAATTTAATCAAGAATGGATCTACAAGCTGCGGTTTGTTTATTTTTTTTTTATTTTTTCATGCAATGAGCACGCCTTTGTTTTTAGGACCTCGCTGGAAATTGGCAGATTTAGCTCTCTTTGATTCAGACTCACTGAGCAAAATTCATTAAAACTAATAAGAACATTTTGCATTGTATAGTTACATAAATGTACATTCATACAACTTCATCGTACCCATTACTCAAAAGTAGCGGTAAAATAACTGCCGACACAAAGTGTAACGGAACAGACAAAACACAAAAATAGCAAACAACCTGTGTAAATAAGGATATGCATATAAAAACAAAAGTTGCACTTATCGAGTCAATTGTTTTTGAAGAGTTGCGATTACCGCGTCAATAATGATAAAAATTCAGCTGTTGCGAAAATCGAGGAGTTGCGTGAATCGAGAGTTGCGTTAATCGGGAACGTACTGTGCTTCTTAATAATAGAAATTAGGCAAACATTTCTGAAAATAAACTGGAAATTATTTGGAAATTTTGGATGCATAATTTGCGACTCGATTCGCTTTTAATGATTGATTAAATCGAGGCGAGTCAAGAAAAAGATATCGAATTTGAAAAGATTCGCTTCGTATCGTCTAATCAGTCTACAGATATTTGATCTTTGGCCGTACTACACTCTGCCTTCTTGTCATTGGAATATTCAAATATTTTAAATCAATGGGCAGGCTCAGAAAACATAACGCGCTGCATTTGCAGTCAACGGCATTCTTTGAATGTAATTTTTGACCAGGGCAACAAGTTAGTTTTTAAAATGTCATACATTTCAAACTCAGAACTTTACTTCATAAACCTTTACCTTGAGTTCATCAGAAACTATCAAAAACATTATTGTCTTCAAAACACTACTCAGGCATGCTACAAAGTCCATCACGATTTGTATTTTATATTGTAAAGAAATATTACTTACTTCTTTTCCAATTTGACAAACAATTCTTTTACACAAAACAATAAATAGAATTGTGCAGAAAATAAAAAAATGATAGGTTAATAAAGTTCAGCTTTTAGCTGAATGAAAAACCGTGATCAGCTTTAATTTTGACACAAGTACACTTGACTTCATAGTTAAGGAGATTTTTCTTGACTAACTTTCTAGTCAACTTTCCAACTGGCGTAATTTGAAAGCAATTTTTGGCAGCTGGTCAATCAGATACTAGAAACTTGCCTTACTTTCAAGTTCCTTAGTTCGCCTAAACCTGCCCATTGTGTCGCTCTAAGAAGAGCTTCGATTATTGAAATACTTAATACACGGCACGGGTACTAAATACATGGCCACGTAAGTTTACAACAAGTCCATATCAAACGACCTTGTAAGTTTTTATTTCTCTAGTTTTAGACCTTAAATCTAAGCAAGTTATATCATTGTTTTGTTTATGAAGTGCAGGGTACGAAAAATGGTTCATGTTTTTTGTCATTGATTCGTTATCATTACAGAAAATCTATAAATTCGAAAAAGCCTGGTCAGTTGCCAGTCTTCTTAACAAACAATCAAAATTCTCATTTCCAATAAAATGTAATTAGCTACATCGTAAAAAAGAATGTACTTCCTATTTATAAACATACCTTTCAAGGTTGTCATAAAAGCCCATAAAAGGTAAACAAATAACAACAACGTAGTTTCTCTCTATGGCTTCCTGTCCTGGGCATGGGCACCATCATAACAACAAAAACAAAAATACCAACATTGATAAACAACATTTAAACTTACCATAATTTTTTTGAATCCAATATTTCTGGTAAATGTAACGAGTGACTTTTTCTTCAAATCCAGAATTGAATCTTCGACGATTTTCACAGAATTTGTATTGACAAATCGTTCGCCCCATCGTGGCACTGGATTCGTCTTCGAGAGAAGTCGTCTTGAATAGAGTTTGCCATCGCGTACTTCTCGAGACACAGTATCTTCTGTTAAAACATGTGAACTGCAAAACAAAACAAAAATTCATATTTAAAAAACCTATTTGAACTTTGAACCCAATTTATAGCCAAAGCTTAAACTTGAAACAAAACAAACCTTGATGGATTTGGATATCTATTCCAATAAGCTTGAACAACTTGCTTCCAGCTGTAATCGAATACAGTGCGTGATTCATAGAAGGTTCCCATTGCTCTGGATGACGATGTTGTTACTTTGTAGTTTCCAACTAAATTAAATCGATTGGAATTTATTTTTATAATTAGAATTGATTTTGTATGTTCCTCTGCAACAAATTAACTCACGTTATACAACAGTTTGCCGATTCCGGTGCGTTTTGAGTTCGTTTTCGTTCTGACGAAACGACGAGACTTAACCAAAAAAGGAAAATTCTCAAAATGTAAACAACACAAAAACAGAGATGAAGACGATCGATTTTCAAATTTCAATTGCCAAACAATGCGTTTACGTATTTAGTTGGTGTTTGAGATTTTGGGTGAACGTGAGACGAGTCATGTATCCGAATTTTGAATGGAGGACGACAACGGCGACAACTGTGACGGACGACGATGTGCTTTTCGGAAGAATCAAATCGCGAAAACCAGAAAATTGAGAACAAGAGATTCGAGCGAAATGACGTTTGTGTTGACATAAAGAAATATGACAATTCGGAATGAAAGTGAAAGTGAGACAGGTATATGTGGAGGCAGAGAAAATGTGACAGTACTTTGTGATTGTACTAGATTAAGGAAATAAATAGGGCAGACGTGTTCGTTTTACTGATGGTTGTTCACAAAATAAAGATTTTTTTTTTAATTTATTGAGATTTATTTATTACGAACTTAGTTCATATAATTAATCATACTAAATCTATACTAATATTATAAAGAGGAAAGATTTGTATTTTTGTATGTAACGAATAAACTCAAAAAGTACTGGACCGATTTTAATAATTCTTTTTTCATTAGAAAGCTACATTATCACTGAGTAACATAGGCTTTATTTAGTACTATATTACTTTTGAAATTCCTATTAAAACCAACCGAAGGTGTAAAAAAATTTGCCAAAAAATGTCTCTCATCGCATACACTGCGAAGAGTATTAATGATAGGACAAAAAAAGAGGCTGGGATGCGACCCACACTGATAACTTCCCATCCCGTCTATCGATTTGTCTTGCTTAAAAGTTTGTCTAAATGTATCAATTCTTACCAAATTTGCGTTCTATTTTTTGTAGATTTTATTTTTTTTTATGAAAAAACGGACTGTTGGATTTTTATAAAAAAATTACTGAATATAAAAAACAATATTTTCTGTGAAATAAAATAAGTTTGAAGCCAATATTTTTAATTTTTGAAAAGCTATTTGAGCCGAAAATCAATTTTTACCAACTTTTATTAATTTTTTTGTTTAGGTTTTTATTTTTTGTAAAAAAACTGTCAATTCGATTTTTCTCAAAATTTTTCCTAATGTTGAAAACAATATTTCTTATAAGTTAAAATTAGTTAGAAGCCATAATCTCAAATTTTTGAAAAGATATTTAAGTCGAAAATCAATTTTTACCAACTTTTGTTAAATTTTTTTTAGGTTTTTAATTTTTTGTAAAAAAACTGTCAATTCTATTTTTTTCAAAATTTGACTTAATGTTGAAAACAATATTTTTGGAAAGATAAAAGTAGTTTAAAGCCAATATCTCAAAGTCTTGAAAAGATATTTGAGTCAAAACTCAAATTTTAACACCTTTGTTTTTAAATTTTTTTTAGGTTATTATTTTTTGTAAAAAAACTGTCAATTTGATTTTTCTCAAAATTTTATCAGATGTCAAAAACATTATTCTTCATTACACAAAATTGTTTTGGAGATGAAATCATATTTTAGTCGTAAAATTTTCGAGGTGACAAATTTTTTTTTCAGTTTTTTTGATTTATAAAAAAAACCGTTAATTGATTTTTTTTCCAAAAATATAATTGTTTTGTATCACGTTACAATATATAACATAAAATTTAATTCAAGTCTCTAGCGTCATTGGTTCATGAGATATTTAGGGTTAACCAAAATTTTCACCTTTTTTTTAAACTGCTATGGTAAAAAAACCACCCACGCAATTTTCTTGAGAGCCCTTTCTGCATCTTTCTGCCTTATTATCTGTATAACAAAATTTATTTGAAGTCGATATCTCTTCTGGTTCTTGAGCTATGGACGACGAAAAAAACGTCGCGAACGTACGGACGTACGGACGTACGTACACACGCACGCACAGACATCTTTCTAAAAATCTTTTATTTCGACTCTAGGGACCTTCAAACGTCGAGAAATGTCAAAATTTTCAATTTGACAAATCGGACCCATTACAATAACTTCCTATGGGAAGTTAAAAATGTTTTCTAATTTAGTGATTCATGGTCGTTTAAATTAGCATGCTTATAACTTAAATATTTGTACCTATTTATGTCTACCCGTGCGAAGCCGGGACGGGCCGCTAGTAATAGATAAACTTAAATTTCCTTTAGAGAAGCATACATATGGGCTGGTAAGTTGTTGTGTGTAAGCTGTAGCGGTTTTTACATCTAGTTTTGATACATTTTCAGTGTTTCCCTTAATTATTTAAGTTGTCACTTATGGCGCCAGTTATAGCTATCATTGGTTTTCATCATTGAAAACAAACATTGCAATTTTCTTGACAGGTCGTTTATAGCTATCATTAAAAATGTCTGTCATTGAAAAAAATTTCCTGATTGAAGCCACCGACAAATTTTTACTGACAGAAATCTGTCATTGGAATTGTGTGAAATTGGAATACAAATCAGTGAAACGATTCGTTGCACTTTTGAACATTAAATAGGAAAATAGAAAAATACATTTTTGGAGAAAAATAAATGCGTAATTACACTTTTTTTCTCCAAAAAAATTCTTTGTGTGATTTTCTAACGATCAGTACATAATTTTCATTTCTAATCAGAATGAAACACCGTCAAATATCAATTCAAACATTTTTCCGGATTGAATTCAATGATAGCTATAACTGGCGCCTATATCTATCATTGGTTTTTATTATTGAAAATTTTGCTTCGAGATTTAAAAGCAATTAATAAATTAACAATTTTATGTTTGGTATAGAAATGAAGTTAACGTGCTGTAGATTATTATTACTACGAAAATATTTTATTTAACCCAGAAGTTCTCTTTAAGTTAATTTTTGATTAATCAATGATGAAATCGTTTTTAATAAACAGCAGGGGTGGAATCGTGTAAGCTGATTTTTGATAGTTGACTATCAAAATCAAGAAAATACGACTGTGTAAGGTGATAGTCATAGTTGACTTTCAAATTTTTGTTGATATTTTTCCAGTGACACCTATTTAGGTGTCAATTTGAGTTTATTATTAAATAAATAAGAATTTGACACAAAATTCAAGTTTTAAGTACATATATGTATGTATATTTTTTTTAAGTGATACTAAGCTTTGAGAAAAGAAATATGATTTCAAAACAATCATCTTACACAGGCGGAAAAATATAAACGATCAAATTTGATAGTCAGCCGATTTCACCCCTGATTGTTGACTTAACATTTCAGAACATATTCGTTAAACTAAAAGCGATTAATTTTCTTTGAATTGTCACCAGTCAATTTTATTTTCCATGATCAGCTCTAACCTCAAATGTTTGATTCGAATCAGGAAATTTATGTCCAATGACAGAAGTTTTCAATGAAATCTATAATCGACCTATTTAAAATTCCAATGATTGGTTTCCTGAAAACCAATTTTAGCTTAACTGGCCCACTATAGTTTAAAGTTTTACCTGTCAAACTGCGGTTCAGTGAAACAGCGACATACCATTAGAAGCTTAATATCAATTTAAAAGGTTCATATTTCAAGAATGTCAACATTTGTCTAATGTTTTCTATATTTTAAAGTCTAATTGCTACACGGATACCAATATCTAGCAAACCACCATCTATAAATCCATTTAATGAATTATGGTTTGTTAGTTTTTCGTTGATTTATTTTTTGATTTATTCTGTTAGTCAGTCAATAACTATAAGAACCCTAAAACCAAACCGAAAGAACTTTAAAGACGTTTGATAAATTTAAGAGTATTAATTTTAAAAAAGTGTGCTAGGTTAAAAATTTTATCATAGAAAATGTTTTTTATTTATTTGTATAAAATAAAATAATTGTTCGTAGTTTTATTTCTTCAGGATTCCTTCTGTTAGGTAAGGTTTTGTTGACTTCTAGAAAATTAAATTAAAATTAATAAAAATAGTTTACTTTCGTTAGGTTAATTCAATGTTGGTGCAGAAGTGAACATCGACGAAATGGCAATAACAAAATCGCAAAAACATTCACGTTCATTTGTCATCAGGGCCCTATTTCATAAAACTATTAGTCTAATAATTATTAGCGAATTTATTAATAATTATTAGTTTATTAGCAAAAACGTGTTTCATAAAACTTTTTCCGCACTAATAAATTATTTCTCCAGCGCCAATAATATTAGTGGGAAATTATTACTGTAGGAAGATGAAATTTCATATCGACAATTTTATTAGTAAATTTTTCTGCCGGACTAATAAATTAATATTTTATTTTTATTAGTCTACGAACGTAGGTAGAAATACTCTAATAAAAAAATATAGTAGACAAAACGGTCAATAGCTGAAAACGCTGTCAAAAAAAATTGCAATAAATTAGTTAAAATTTAACATTTAAATGTTTTCTAATAGTGAAGACGAATGGGAGGAGTACGAACTCATAAGAGCTCGCCGTGTTCGCTTTTTCAAGCCAAGAGTCAATTTTGTGATAAATAATACGTTCGAATTTAATGAAAAATTTAGAATTAAAAGTGAATCCATTGAATATTTGTTGCAAAAAATTGGTCCATATCTTGATACTCCAACAAGGCGGAATTTCGCTTTGTCACCTAAGCAAAGATTACTAACAGCACTTCATTTTTCATTTTTTAATTCTTTGGAACACATTTTTAATTTGAACTTTCAAAACGCGTCAGAAAAATCAACATTTATATTTATTTTCAAAACATGTCAAAATAATTTTTAAAAATATTTATTATGACATACATTATTTTGTTTGGGAATTCTTTACTAATAATTTCTACACTAATAAAATATTTGTTTAGGTATGGGATATATTAGTAGAAAAAGATTTTTCTATGAAACTCAAATTTACTAATCAAATATTTATTAGAACTAATATTCTTGAAATTATTAGTATTAGACTAATAGTTTTATGAAATAGGGCCCAGCTGTTAAAACTTTGGAAAATTGGATCAACCATTCTTCATATTCAACACAAAGTTTACAACATGATGCGCAGTAAATGGATATGATTTAAAGCAACGCAACAATCAACATTTTAAATAATGTGCTACAAAACGTTTTGTATGAAATTTATCTTTTATATTTCTGGTGAAAAATGTAATACTATTCCAAGCAAACGAAGCAACAACATCGATAATAGACCAATAGTAAATTTTTTTCAAAAAAAGGTCGCCATACCAATTTTTAAAAATATATTTTCCGGGAAAATAAAAAAATTATGTGTTTTTTTGACAAGTTTCTGAAAACATATTCGTCTTAAAATTGATGAATAAAATTATGGTCATGAAAAATTAGTTTTCTAAGCTATAATAAAAATAAAAGTTGTAAATCTTCATATCCTGGAACCGCGAAGAAATGGTTTGGTAAATTTATTTATAAAAATTAAACGTCAACTTTGTTTTGCTCAATTTCCAAAATTACAGATAATTAATTTTTTATCCATCAATATTGTATGTGTCTCTGCCTCAACTTTAAGCACTATCAGTATCAATTATTGCAAATGGCTGGTTAGTCTGACTGATCTATTAAACTGTTAAATGTGAGGAGTCTTAACTAACTTTGGGAGTCCGATTCGGTATACAATTTTTAATGATTAAAGTTCAGCGATCAAAAGAACATAGCGATAATTGAACGGAAATTAATGAATTAATCGGTAATTGTTGTTCTACAAAGTTGAAACTTGTCATTTAATTACATGCATCGACGTAAGCACGTTATTAATACTTAGATCATTGCACCATTCGTGAATCAAAAGAGTTTTGTAAACAAAAAAGAAGCAGAAAGAGAGTTTAACTGCTAAGAACCAGCGAAGAGCGTTCGACCCAAAATTCATTGGGAAAACTTGACTAAAACAGTTTAGGAACCTACCAGTTAAATTAATTATCTACTTAACAAGTGAAGATTAAGGTCTATTAAAGAAGCATTTTTTAGGAGAAAGAATTAAAAGTTTAAAAACGTGAAATTTGAACCAAAAGATTAATTTGTGACAAGCTTTTACTGGTTTCCATAACTGAAAACAAACATTGAATTTTTGTATGAAAATTGGTTGTAACGATAATTGGAATCGACTAAGGTGATTTTGATAAATGAAAATCAAAATGGTAGAATTAGATCTATGTAAGGTGATAATTGGTAGCTCAAAAGCTGTCACAACAAAAAGGTAATTGTCATTTTCTAACAAAATAGACGTTTTTGTCGCATATCTAAATAGAGCTACAAAATACTCCTTTTTCGTCAAAAAAAAAAAAACATTCTTGTGAAAAAAGAAGGAATATTATCAGAAGACAGCCAATTCGATCTAAACAAGATATAATAGAAACTATTTCAAAATTTCACTATGGCAACAATGAGTTTTGACAATCACAAATTGTTCAATCCAATTGAATTAAATTTAATCTTCTCCCATAGACGGAGAGCTCGGTGTTGTCAAATTTACTATCCAAAAAGGGACAATCACTTATCAGCTAGGCCAATTTCCACTTGAAAATTATAAAACAATATTATCAAAAATTCCGCGTCCAATTCGCATTTTTGCCATTCACGAGTTCCATCTTAAAAGTCTTGAATCAAGTGGCGTAACCCTTAACAAGTTTAAGAATGTTAAATCACAAGATCTTTTTTGTCAATTGTGATTATTCCTTCGAGAAATAACACAGTCAGGAAATCTTGAAAAACTATGGGCTTTGAGTACTTTGACTAAAAGATGTTCGCCATTTTTGTAGTGAATTTAACCAATTTCAATGAGTTGTTGAAATGTGCATCGTTGAATTTCTGTTATTGTCGTAGTTTTTACATGTCGAATGTTAAAAGTTTGCAGCTTCAAAAGTGACATCAGATTATTCAAAATAATAATTTTACTCAACTCTTCATACATGTTTGTATTTCGAAAATTTTTAAGATGTTCATACAAATCGTCACCGGTTTGAATCATGATTTGATATGTGTACCTAAATGTGAATTCTTATGATAATTGAAATGATTTAGAACAAAAGCTTGGAATATTTTCTTCAAAATTGAGCGGTTGCTATCTTTAAATTTAAATAAAACAAAGTGTGTGGTAAGATATATCAACGAAATTTATATTTATTTGATATGGCTATCGATATATGTACATTTGTAATTACATGACAAGTTTCAACTTTGTAGAACAACAATCACACATTAATTCATTATTTTTCCGTTCAATTATCGCTATGTTCTTTCGATCGCTGGGCTTTATTCATATAAAATTATAAACCAAATCACGCTCTCAAAGTTAGTAAAAACTCCTCACAATCAACAGTTGTATAATTCAAACTAATCAGCAAATTGCAACATCTGATACGGAAAAGTGCTTAAGTTGAGGCACATAAAATATTGATGGATAAAATATTAATTTTCTGTAATTTTGGATTTTGAGCAAAACAAAGTTAACGTTTAATTTTTATAAATAAATTTACTAAACCATTTCTTCGCGATTCCAGGATATGAAGATTTACAACTTTTATTTTTATTGTAGCTAAAGGTGGCCACAGACGACGAACATGCTCGCGCAACATGCTCGTGCTCGCGCTAAATTCGTCGTCTGTGGGGTTGTTCGTGAGCGGCTTGCTGTTGCCGAAAAATTTCGATTTCATCGTGTTCGCCGGTTTCAATGTTCGTCGTCTGTGGCGATGTTCGCGAGCAAAACTTTATTTTTATTCAGATTTTCGTAGAGTACACATCGCGGAAGAAAAACAATGGTGAAAGTAAGCCGTGATTTCATTGATGAATTCATCCAAATTTTGCGCGGTGAAGATGCGATTTGGAATTGTGTGTATGACAGTTATAAGAATACAATTTTTAAAAACTTCTGGCGATTTTATCTCCAACTCTTTTAATAAATTTACATGCGATCGAATATTCCGTTTATAAAGCCAGTCCTTCATCCACTCTCTTTTTTTGCTTGATTTTTTTTTTCCTTTCGCAAAGGTAAATCATCATAAGTGCAACGACTTGCGCTTTTTCAACACACATGATGTTTCCTCCTCGGAGATTCAAAACGAAATGAATGTTCGCGAACAATGTTCGCCGTCTTTGAAGGAACGCAGGCGAGCATGTTGCGTGAGCATGCTCGTCGTCTATCGCCACCTCAAGAAAACTAATTTTTCATGACCATAATTTTATTCATCAATTTTAAGACGAATATGTTTTAAGAAACTTGTCAAAAAAAAACATAGTTTTTTTTATTTTCCTCGTTCAGGGGTCGAACGGTTAGGTTCGTTTTTATCGCTTCCCCCTAAATAAATTTTTTAAAAATTGGTTTGGTGTACTTTTTTGAAAAAAATTTACTATTGGTCTATTATGGATGTTGTTGCTTCCATTTACTGCGCATCATGTTGAAAACTTTGTGTTGAATATGAAGAATGGTTTTTAGATCGCGAACCGTTAGAAATAGTATCTCAATACAAATACTTAGGTTTTCTAATAACGTATAACCTTGATCTCCGCCCTCATGTTTAAGAAAAATGTATTGCTGCCAAAACAGCAATAAATCTCATGTGGAGTAAATTCTTTTGCAATAAATATGTCGATGCTACTGCTAAGTTTAGAGTATTTGATGCAACTATAAGAACGTGCCTTTGTTACGCAAATCAAGTTTTTGGCTATCGAAACATGGAGGAATTCGAAGTTGTTCAACGTTTCTTTTTCAAACGCATTTTCAAACTAGCTAGTTCAACTCCAACGTATGCTATCCACGTGGAAACCGGTATAGCACAAATATTCCTAGGCAATTTAAAATCAAATGCGGACTATATTGTTAAAGTTATGAATAGACCTGATACAAACCTTCACAAAAAAATAATGCAATACGCACTCCGATCTCAATTATCGCCTTTTAAAGAATGGTACGAATTGGCTAATCAGCATTGCTTAATCTAAATCTTAATAATACACCTCTAGCCGATTGGCAAAAAGTTTTCTATAAATGCATAGTAAAGATAGGTGACTCTCTTTATTTACAGTGTTTGCATAGAGCTCAAACTTCTAGCACTAGACTCATATACAAAACACTAAACCACACACTCTACAGAAGTAATTATTTTAACGAAAAGTTATCTATAAAGCAAATGAGCCTTATTTTTAATGCAAGAACTGAGATGCTGAATTTAAACTATAAGCCACATAGAGTAGACCTTGATCCAAAATGTACTTTGTGCAACCGAAATGAAATTGAGGATGTGTACCACTTCTTAGCTGTTTGTCCAATGTTACAGGAAATTAGAAGGCTTTACTTTTCACAAAACATTCTAACACTTGAATATACAAAGCAACTCTTAAATGGTAATCTAGATTGGAAACCCCTATGCTCCTATATTAGTCATGCTTTAGGTTACCGTAAAAGTTTTATATAGGTATTAATTATATATTTGATAATGTGTTCCAATTTCTCTTTTTTTATTTTTTTTTGTAATTATATTTGAATGTTTGAAGATATAATTCAATTTTTTTTCATTATTAACTTCCCATAGGAAGTTATTGTAATGGGTCCGATTTGTCAAATTGAAAATTTTGACATTTCTCGACGTTTCAAGGTCCCTAGATTCGAAATAAAAGATTTTTAGAAAGATGTCTGTGCGTGAGTTATAGAATTGCTTCCCAATCATAACAACCAAACTATACCAAGCGTATTCCATATCGCTTAATAAAAATACCATTAAATATTAAATGCCCACCAAGCATATTTCATTGAACATAATTTATGTGAATAGACATAAAATATTAAAAGTATTGTAAACAAAGAATATCTAACAAAGAATCTCCCACAGATACAGAATATCCAAACATAAATATAAAATCAAACTAATGTAAACAAAAATCGTCAACGATCAAAAATCAAACTAATGTAAACAAAAATCGTCAACGATCAAAAACAATAAAATTGAATCATCATAAAATATGATGATAATGCATGTGTACCAATACACACATATTTATAGTCTGTAAGAAGAAATCAAGATTATCAAAATAGTATAAATAAGCAGGATTTTTCCTGACAATAAGTTCAGTTCCATCTTGAAACTCCTACGTATAGCAGAAGATTTCCCCCCACCAGTGGTAAGGGATCCGATGCTCAAATTAATAAATAAAATACTTGTTTAAAATTTTAATCTAGCGTTTTATTTTAAAATCTTTTTAAAAAAATCCCGGAGGATTTAAAATACAAAATTCGTGCGTGTGTACGTACGTCCGTACGTCTGTACGTCCGTACGTTCGCGACGTTTTTTTCGTCGTCCATAGCTCAAGAACCATAAGAGATATCGACTTCAAATAAATTTTGTTATACAGATAATAAGGCAGAAAGATGCAGAAAGGGCTCTCAAGAAAATTGCGTGGGTGGTTTTTTTTATCATAGCAGTTTAAAAAAAAGGTGAAAATTTTGGTTAACCCTAAATATCTCATGAACCAATGACGCTAGAGACTTGAATTAAATTTTATGTTATATATTGTAACGTGATACAAAATAATTATATTTTTGAAAAAAAATTCAATTAACGGTTTTTTTTATAAATCAAAAAAACTGAAAAAAAAAATGTGTCACTTCGAAAATTTTACTACTTAAATATGATTTCATCTCCAAAACAATTTTGTGCAACGAAGAATAATGTTTTTGACATCTGATAAAATTTTGAGAAAAATCGAATTGACAGTTTTCTTACAAAAAATAATAACCTAAGAAAAAATAAAAAAAAAGTTGGTAAAAATTGAGTTTTGACTCAAATATCTTTTCAAGACTTTGAGATATTGGCTTTAAACTACTTTTATCTTTCAAAAAATATTGTTTTCAACATTCAGTAAAATTTTGAAAAAAATAGAATTGACAGTTTTCTTACAAAAAATTAAAAACCGAAAAAAAAATTTAACAAAAGTTGGTAAAAACTGATTTTCGACTTAAATATCTTTTCAAAAATTTGAGATTATGGCTTCTAACTAACTTTAACTTATAAGAAATATTGTTTTCAACATTAGGACAAATTTTAAGAAAAATCGAATTGACAGTTTTTTTACAAAAAATAAAAACCTAAACAAAAAAAATTAATAAAAGTTGGTAAAAATTGATTTTCGGCTCAAATAGCTTTTCAAAAATTAAAAATATTGGCTTCAAACTTATTTTATTTCACCGAAAATATTGTTTTTTATATTCAGTAATTTTTTTATAAAAATCCAACAGTCCGTTTTTTCATAAAAAAAAATAAAATCTACAAAAAATAGAACGCAAATTGGGTAAGAATTGATACATTTAGACAAACTTTTAAGCAAGACAAATCGATAGACGGGATGGGAAGTTATCAGTGTGGGTCGCATCCCAGCCTCTTTTTTTTTAAATATTGTACTATAGAATTAAACAAAATGAATAAACAAACTAGTACTATTTTTTTAATTTTTTAATGTATATACAACTCATAGTTTATAACTTTAACTTTTTCACTTAAAATGTAAACTCGAAATAAGTCAATTCAGGCAGACGGCAACATTTTGTCATGCTTTTATTCTTAGCTATTAAAAGATTGTACATTTACTTACTTACTTACTTAAGGTGGCGCTACAGTCCTGTGTGAACTAGGGCCTCACCCAACAAACTTCTCCATCTAGCTCGGTCCCTAGCTAGATGTCTCCAGTTTCGCGCTCCGAGTTGGGTGAGGTCACCTTCCACTTGTGCGCGCCACCTAATTCGCGGTCTTCCTCTACTGCGCTGTCCTGTGGGTGTGGATTCGAAGACTTTCCGGGCCGGAGCATTGGTTTCCATGCGCTCTACGTGACCTAGCCATCTTAGTCGTTGGAATTTTACCCTTCTTGCTAAGTCTACGTCGCTGTACAGCCCGTACAGCTCGTCGTTCCATCTTCTCCTCCACTCCCCTTCGATGCATACGGGACCGTAGATCACACGAAGAATCTTTCTCTCGAAACGACCCAAGGTGCTTTCATCCGCTTTTGTCAAAGTCCATGCTTCTGCACCGTATAGCAGGACGGGGATGATAAGGGTCTTATATAGCGACACTTTGGTCCTTCGAGGGAGAATTTTTCCACTCAATTGCTTTCTTAACCCAAAGAAACAGCGGTTAGCAAGAGTTATTCTTCGTTTGATCTCAGCGCTGGTGTTGTTTTCTGCGTTTACAGTTTTGTAGGGCTACGTCAAGTCTAAAGTCTACACAAATAAGCCAGCAACTATTCCAGCTTTGGAAGACAACATTTCCGAAGAAATTCGGGCTATTCCGGCCGAAATGCTCGAAAAAGTTACCCAAAATTGGACTTTCCGAATGGACCACCTAAGACGCAGCCGCGGTCAACATTTAAATGAAATTATCTTCAAAAAGTAAATGTCATGGACCAATCTAACGTTTCAAATAAAGAATCGGTGAGATTTTGCAAATTGTATGCGTTTTTTTTTTAAAAAAAGTTCTCAAGCTCTTAAAAAATCACTCGATAGTTATTGACTGACTTACAAAATTAAAACCTCTTAAGCTCTTTTAATTTGTCACAACCAACTTACGGTTGATCAACGACAAATTAACGAACCATAACTCAATCAATGGATTTCTGGAAGGTGCTTTGCTAGATATTGGCATTTATGTAGCAATAAGACTAAAAAACATAAAACTCTTTGCACAAAATTGTATTGAAATTGTCACAATATACATAATTCCCAACTAATCCACGATGGTTCAATGTTGTTTCAGAATGTGATTTGTTTTAGATACGGGTGTTCATGAGTGGTCCTCAATTTATTTTGTTAAAACAATTTAAATTTAATTTTTAAAGATGCATATGCAACTTCACAGATGCATATCTGCAAGAATGTGTCCGCTTTTCGAAGTTTCAAAACACTACAGTCTTTAAAAAAATACTTTTGTTGTTATATATTGTTATAGTTGTCTTTATGAAAAATTTGATTCAAGGATTTTGACTCTAGGAAGTTTTCCAAAAAAATATCTCACAAAAGGATTATTATCTTCATTTCCTTATAGAACCTTAAATCATTCTATAGCAGTTTCCTTTGATTACATTAACTTTTGTATGGCGTAGTGATTTTCGAAACGTTTTTAACAAAATAGAATTTTCAAAAAAATAAAAAGCATACCTATTTCTAGGTCTTCTGGTTGGTATTTAAAAGAAAAGGTACCTAATTTCAATTGCTTTTGTCCATCAGAACCTCACAAAACTCTGTGGCTTTGTGTTGTCGATGTTAACGAAAAAGAGATCTCTAAAACGAAATAACTACCTTTCCATCCTACGAGTTTACCAAAAGGATAATCCATTGACCATTGATGAAACATGCTGGAATTAACTATTCACAAAAGTAAGCTCTCTCCCATCTCACTCTATTCCTCGTTCTCGTTCTTTTTTTATATTTTTGCGGGATTACACTCTGGGTTGCTAATTAAAATACTAAAAATTAATTGGATCCCGAACGCTCGCCTCAGCAAGGACACACGCCCTGCCTGATGATGGCCCACCCAAATATCCATCAGCCGTTCCCGTTAGCTGTATATATGTATCTCCACTCTGATGTTAAACTATTTTGAAAGAAAGAATCTGTGTGAAAGTCCTTAAATTTCTTTAGTTTCGTTTTTATGCAAATCGGAGGAGAACAACAAAAGTGAAAAAAAAATAACAAAAATATAGACCAAAATCCTTTTTCGTCCTTTTTATTTTCCATTCGGACTTTGAATTTGAATTTTTTGTACGAGTATTCATTTTCTACTCTCATTTAGAAAATATAAGGAAAGGAATAAAATAAATGAGTTATCCTTGCCACATGGATTATCCTTGGTCCTTTGTAATTTGCTTTTTTTATTTCGTTTGTTTTATCTATACATCCGCTTTGTATTCATTGGGAGAAAACTTTTATACTTTCTCCTCCAGTTCCATCAGTTCAAAAAAAGGGAAATCGGGAGGCAGCAAATGGTACGGTACGGTAAGATTTTTTTGAGTTAAGGATGTGGGCGAGATAATGTGTCCTTCCCATGTAATTGTAATTCTCAACACCCGTTTCTAATTAAAAAATCTTCTCCTTTTCTCTCTTTTTGAGGTTGGGGTTGGTTTGGTTTGGTGGATTGGATATAATGGATTGCAGGGCCGGCAACATCCTCTATCCACTTGATGCTTATGCTTTATCCGTCGTTGTGTCGGGTCGTCGTCGGTAGTGGATTCTTCTCTTTTTAGAAAGTTTTTTCTTGCATTTTCTAAGAAAAATAAACCACAAAGAGTGTCCAAAGTCCAAAACGAAACAAGGAAGTTCGTTGGCGAGCTAAAAGATTTATAGAATCATACACATCCAACGGCATGGTGGATGGGGGTGGATGGTGCGTTGGAAAAACAATAACAATAAACTCGCAACGTGTGATTTTAAATTTTCTTTTCACTTCTTTTTTGACTCCAACGAATAAAATAAAGGATATTCGACGATATATACACGAAAACTCATTCATGTTGGAATTTTGCTTCTTAGCTTGGATTCGCCTGCTTCCTGTTGCCGCCATTGCCATTGCCACCACCGCTAAGGAGTGTTGGGCGTTAGGGCGACGCGGACGCACCATCCAGGGGGAGAATATCTAATCGGAATTTAATGCTCCAAAAGAATGCACGGAATCTGAGAGTTTTGTTTGTTTGTTCCTTTTCCTTTTTTCTTGTTATCCCTTTTTACGAATCTCCAGGGTTTTTAATTCTTTCTTTTGAAAGATATTTTTTTTCTGTTAAGTTGCGGTTTTCTTGAAGAAGATTTACTTAATTTTCTCTTCTGCGTTAAAACAGCAGTTTCAACGAAAGAACGAACGAAGGTAGATATTAGAGGTACTGTGATTGCAGCAAGCCACTTGGTGGCGCTGATTGTGGCATGAGAATTCAGATTTATCTGTAAGATACCTTTTCCAAACCGAATTGGGAATTGTAATTTGGACAAGCAGAAAATTTATTGAAATTACCATTTTCATTGGATTAATGGGTTGTGAAAAATTTGGGTGAATTTTATTAGCGTTTTCTAAAAAAACGCGCTTTACTTTTAAGTGTTTTATGAGAAACAAATTAAATTTATAAAATACCTTTTTAGAATAATTACCTTAAGAGAAGCGGAAATGAAGTTTTTGAAAAATTAATGCAATTTCCATGAAATGTATATTTTGTAATTGTTTAAGTAGACTTTAATAAGAAAACGATATTTCAATTGGAACTTTGATATATTGCTGAACCTATACCTGTCAAATTGGCTATCATTTATTCACTCTAAATCACCATACAGATATGTATATAGAGTTTAAAAACAGGTGTAAAAGGCAGGGGCGAACGCAGACAAAAATCAATATTATATTATTTTTAACTTCCCATAGGAAGTTATTGCAATGGGTCCGATTTGTCAAATTGAAAATTTTGACATTTCTCGACGTTTCAAGGTCCCTAGAGTCGAAATAAAAGATTTTTAGAAAGATGTCTGTGCGTGCGTGTGTACGTACGTCCGTACGTCCGTACGTTCGCGACGTTTTTTTCGTCGTCCATAGCTCAAGAACCAGAAGAGATATCGACTTCAAATAAATTTTGTTATACAGATAATAAGGCAGAAAGATGCAGAAAGGGCTCTCAAGAAAATTGCGTGGGTGGTTTTTTTACCATAGCAGTTTAAAAAAAAGGTGAAAATTTTGGTTAACCCTAAATATCTCATGAACCAATGACGCTAGAGACTTGAATTAAATTTTGTATTATATATTGTAACGTGATACAAAACAATTATATTTTTGGAAAAAAATTCAATTAACGGTTTTTTTTATAAATCAAAAAAACTGAAAAAAAAAATTTGTCACTTCGAAAATTTTACGACTAAAATATGATTTCATATCCAAAACAATTTTGTGCAACGAAGAATAATGTTTTTGACATCTGATAAAATTTTGAGAAAAATCGAATTGACAGTTTTTTTACAAAAAATAATAACCTAAAAAAAAATAAAAAAAAATTGGTAAAAATTGAGTTTTGACTCAAATATCTTTTCAAAACTTTGAGATATTGGCTTTAAACTACTTTTATCTTTCAAAAAATATTGGTTTCAACATTCAGTAAAATTTTGAAAAAAATAGAATTGACAGTTTTTTTTACAAAAAATTAAAAACCGAAAAAAAAATTTAACAAAAGTTGGCAAAAATTGATTTTCGACTTAAATATCTTTTAAAAAATTTGAGATTATGGCTTCTAACTAATTTTAACTTATAAGAAATATTGTTTTCAACAGTAGGAAAAATTTTGAGAAAAATCGAATTGACAGTTTTTTTTACAAAAAATAATAACCTAAAAAAAAAATAAAAAAAAAAGTTGGTAAAAATTGAGTTTTGACTCAAATATCTTTTCAAGACTTTGAGATATTGGCTTTAAACTACTTTTATCTTTCAAAAAATATTGTTTTCAACATTCAGTAATATTTTGAAAAAAATAGAATTGACAGTTTTTTTACAAAAAATTAAAAACCGAAAAAAAAATTTAACAAAAGTTGGTAAAAATTGATTTTCGACTTAAATATCTTTTCAAAAATTTGAGATTATGGCTTCTAACTAATTTTAACTTATAAGAAATATTGTTTTCAACATTAGGACAAATTTTGAGAAAAATCGAATTGACAGTTTTTTTTACAAAAAATAAAAACCTAAACAAAAAAATTAATAAAAGTTGGTAAAAATTGATTTTCGGCTCAAAAAGCTTTTCAAAAATTAAAAATATTGGCTTCAAACTTATTTTATTTCACAGAAAATATTGTTTTTTATTGAATGTTTTTGAACAACTTAAAGGTGCTACCACTCATTGTTTTTGGCTGGAGATATAGCTATTTCGTGCTTTGCCACTTTTGCACTCATCAGTCTCCTTTTTTTGTGGTGCTGAGCTTTAATCCAATTTTATTTGAAAAACTTTATGCACAACATAGGATTCGAACCCACGCATATCAGATTTGCTCAGTCTTAGAAGTCGTGTGCACTACGCACTCCACTACTTTAGACCACTGACGTCACAGGTCGAGATGTGCTAATTGTTTATCAAATGCATTTGAAGCATCAACCTTTTTATAAGCTCCTTTAAATAAAAAGGTTGATGCTTCAAATGCATTTGATAAACAATTAGCACATCTCGACCTGTGACGTCAGTGGTCTAAAGTAGTGGAGTGCGTAGTGCACACGACTTCTAAGACTGAGCAAATCTGATATGCGTGGGTTCGAATCCTATGTTGTGCATAAAGTTTTTCAAATAAAATTGGATTAAAGCTCAGCACCACAAAAAAAGGAGACTGATGAGTGCAAAAGTGGCAAAGCACGAAATAGCTATATCTCCAGCCAAAAACAATGAGTGGTAGCACCTTTAAGTTGTTGTTGTTGTTCAAAAACATTCAATAAAATTAAAAAGGAATGGTCAAGTCTAACAAGCTGACATTCTAGTACGAATAGTACAATACAAATAATAACAATAATTGTTTTTTATATTCAATAATTTTTTTATAAAAATCCAACAGTCCGTTTTTTCATAAAAAAAATAAAATTTACAAAAAATAGAACGCAAATTTGGTAAGAATTGATACATTTAGACAAACTTTTAAGCAAGACAAATCGATAGACGGGATGGGAAGTTATCAGTGTGGGTCGCATCCCAGCCTCTTTTTTTTTTCTTTTTTGGCACTATGTATTTTATATATGTAGGTACCTACTAAGAAACATGTATGAATTAAAATTACAAACATACATATATGTATACAATCACATATGACTTGCTTTCACAATTGACAAAACAGTTTGACTTTGACTTCAAAGCTAAAACTTATTTTTTAAATGCATTATGTATGTATAAGTTTGTATGCCTTATTTCCTAGTTGCCGTTGCCGTTGCCGTTGCCGTTGCCGAAGCCGATCCCATCATTCTTTATTAGGCTGAACTCACACATGAATAAATGTGAGTTACAGAAACAAAGAGATGAGGTGCGGTGAGATTTTTCTATTTTCACAGTTCTCTTTTGTTTGCTTTCGCATATTCAAATTTACTGTAGATTGCTAGATTGAATTTTGAAATTGTCAAACACGTTTTTCTCAAACTTGCCATGTAAATACTAGAAGTAGTGATTTTGAATGCGTTTCGAACCTTTAGACCGAAGACATAGGGTCATATTCATAGTTCCTTGATAAGTTCTGATTTTGTCTTTGCTAAATTAAACTTCAGTTTATGTTATTCATAGAAAATTTAAACTCATTTTAAAACGATAATCTGGAGTCTAAAAATAAATACGACGGAACCTATGTTTAAGCTGTTTCTAAATCTACTAAACGTCAAAAATAAACAAACTGATTGAGTAAATTAAGTTACGAGACATTTTATTTGAAAAAATAAAAAAAATGTCAAAAGACTTAAGCATATGTATATACTAACAAAAAACGAAAGCTCTACTTAACCCGATTGGACCCCTTTGAAATAGATAAAGACGATTTGTATGAAAGGTATCGATTCGAGAAAAAAAAAACTATCGAGTTTATGATTGAGCTTCTAAATATTATAGATCGAAATTCAATGAAATGTTTGCTAATATCTGCGTGCTTCCAAGTCTTAAAAACACCAGCCCGACTTCATAAAATTTCTCAACCAACAGCAAACAAAATAGTTTAAAGGGTTTCAAAGATTTTGGCTCTCCAGCTAACGCAATTTATTTTGTTACCCTCTACAAGCCATTTTGTATAGGTTTAAGTGAAATTTTTCAGAATTGAATACCTATGCCTTAAACCTGTTTCTAACTAAACAGAGCTGGCAAATTCTTTATGAATAGCAGCTGTGTCTAACCTATATGTTAAATTTAGACTCCAGTTCAAATAGACTCGGATTTAAAATATGACTATGAATATGCCCCATATTGTTTTGTGTCTTACTTTAAGGTATGTTTAAATGCAGAAACGCATTCAAATGTTTAATAATAATGAATTTAGGAGACATCACGTAACTTTCATTATTAATTTGATTATTGTTCTTGAAAAATAGGGAAAAAACGCGTCAAAGGCAAACAGGTTTGCTGTTTTTGTTTTAAAATATTCTTGTGTCACAATTAAAGAAATGAAAAAAGTTAAGTTACAAGATTTTTTTTAAATTTATAATTAAAACTAACATAAATGAACCGAACAATTTTTCGGTATTTTGATATTTATTTTTTTTTAAATGTGTCATAAGTGGCCTTAAGATCAATTTCAAAAACGAGTACAACAAGGTCATTTTCTGTTTTAAATTTTTCATTTTTAGCCATGAGAAACATGGCGAAAGAAAGCATCTCTGTGTAAATAATAATACTTAGTTTATAACAAAAAGTTAAAAACCCTTCATCTTCTTCATCTTTATTGTTGAAAACAAAAATACTAAATATTTTAATTGTTAGTATGAAAGAAAACAAGAAAAATATTTGTCTTTCTTTACCAAAAAATAAAGAAATACATACATACATATATGTATATTGTTCTGATTCAGCGTGTTTGTGTTTTGTGCACAATTTCTATCACCGTAGCAAATTTATTAAAATATTTTCGTTTAATATAGTTAAAGAATTTGAGTTGGAAATTAATTTTGTGCCATTCTGTTTTTTTTTCTTTTGAAAATATTTTGATATTTTAGGGGGGTTTTAACCCCCAAAACCCCTACCTGCGTTCGCCCTGGTAAAAGGTAAAATTGTTTTCAAAATTATGTTCAAGCAACATGTAGCGTATTTCTTACATTTTACGGCAGCTATATCATCTTGTCGAAAGGTTTATTTGCAGCGTGGTAAAGATAAATAGTACCCGTGGCGTGATGGTTAGTGCGGTGGACTGTCATGCCAGAGGTCTTGGGTTAAATCCCTGAAAAATCCTCCAAGAGAAACTCTAGTCATGAAAAGTGCTTCCTCAAATTAGCCGTTCGGATTTTGGGCTTAAAACTGTAGGTCCCCTCCATTCCTGAGAACATTACTCGTTCAAAGGAATGGTTGAGAGTTGTAAGTCACTAGGCCTTAATTCTCAACAGACTGTTGCGACACCTAATTTGTTTTTAAAGATAAATTTAAGCACAAGTCTGGATCGGATTATATTTTGCATCACTGGCGTTGTCCCAGGGAATCAAAGTCTGAAGCAGTATATGATGGAGTCGATCTCGTGGCTCTCCCAAGAAACAGGCCTTGACGAATTTCACGTGGCCTGTTCCTGCACTCGCCCAAAGTTCAACTGACTGAGGAAATGAAAGTATGTTCTGAAGTCAGAGGTAAAAACTAACCCTTCATAGAAAAAGAAGTTGGGATTCGATCCACACTGATAAATTCCCATTGCATTGGTGCCCGCTAAAAATTTAAACGATATTTTTTTGTAAAAAGTAAAATAAACTACTCTCTGTCAACACATATTCCAGAAGTAATGATAAGTAAGACATTATTTATGTGGGATAAAGCAACTTCAAAGTCTGTCGGTTTCTTTATTCTCAAGATATTTAAATCCAAATTCAATTTTAAGGGCTTTTTGTTTTAGGTTTTTATTTTACTGTCAATTTTGGAACAAATTTATAATTTATAATTAAGGTTAAAGTGAGCCAACTTTAAAAGATAGACATATGCTGTCACACATTTTTTAAGAATTATAAAAGGGAAACATTTCCGTCACACATTATTTTAGCAAAACTTTTAACCGTTCCCGCGTCGCACGTAGTAGAAGCGCTCAAAAGAGAAACAAATTCGAGATATCTAAACATTCTTTTTTGGTGCTCCGCTCGTATTTGTTATAGCGCAATGTTATATAGCCTATAGCCTTCCTTAATAATTGGGCTATCAGTAATAGATTTTACAAATCGGAGCAGTAGTTCCTGAGATTTTGTTGAAGATTTTTGTTGTTTTTAAAACAAAATTGTCAATTGGATTTATCTAACAAATTATAATGCAATGATTTTGAAGCAATAATGTTTTCACAGTAGTATTTTTAATATTAAAAAAACAGTCTATTGGATTTTTCCAAAAATCAAAAAGCAATACTTTTGGTTAAGTTAGGTTAAGTTTAATGGGGTGATGCATCAGTACACTTCGAGAAAACATCTCACTTGGATCTCTTTTTGGTTCCATTACGCTCCCCAGGAAATGGAAAGGATTGGGTTGGGTATATGGGAAGGTTGAGGGCGCTTTTTTGGACCATCCTGATTTCTGGGAAAATTTAAGAATATCTCTAGGTGGCAAGGACGAGACGTCGCATGAGTCGTCAAAAATGTAATATGCATTCGCATAGAAAGTGGAAGTATCTTCTTCCGTCTCATTGTCCTCATATCCTCTACATAGATCGGATGATATTAGTAAGGACCAGTTGAGGCCTACCTAATTGCAAAAGGAATTTTGTTTTGCCTTTGGAAATCTTTGAATTTAGATTAAACCTAAATACTTCATGAACCAATAACGCTAGAGACTTGAATTAAATTGTATATTATGTATTGTAACGTGATATCAAACAAATATACTTTCGGAAAAAAATCAAATTAACGGTTTTTTAATAAATCAAAAAAGCTGAAAAAAAATAACAAAAAGTGATTTTATCTCCAAAATTATTTTGTCAACGAACGTTTTTAATATGTAGTAAAATTTTGAAAAAAATCGAATTGACAGATAAAAAAAAAAACAAAAACCTAAAAAAAAATGAATAAAAGTTGGTGAAAACTGATTTTCGACTCAAATATCTTTTCAAAAATTTGAGATAATGGCTTCAAACTGATTTTGTCTTATAAAAAATATTGTTTTCAACATTCGGTAAGATTTTGAGAGAAATCAAATCGACAGTTTTCTTACTAAAAAATAAAAATAAAAAAAAAAATTAATACTTAAACTTGGTAAAAATTTACTTTTGACTCAAATATCTTTTCAAAAATTAAAAATATTAGCTTTAAACCAATTTTATCTCACAGAAAATATTGTTTTCGACATTCAGTTATTTCTTTATAAAAATCCAACAGTCCGTTTAAAAAAAAAAATAAAATTTACAAAAAATAGTACGCAAATTTGCTAACAAATTATGTTCGGTTCTCGATATCTCGTAAACAATAGAAGATATTGACTCAAATTAATTTCATTTATCCAATTTGTATTTGTTTATATAAGAAATAGAAACTTTTAAGAAATGCTACTAAAATTGGTAAAAATTTGTTTTCGACTAAAAATCTCGTTAAAAAACATAGATTTTGAAATCAAACTTACCTTAAAACTTTGAAAAATGTCAAAATTTATAGTTTGAGAAATCGGACCAATAAAATTACTTCCTACGGGAAGGTCAACATAATTTTCGGTGATGAAGCTAATTTCTGGAAGAATAAAATAAATAAAATTGATCAATTGGATTAGCTTTTGATTATAGCTTTATCAAATCCATCTTTAAGATCTTGAATCGATTGTGGAACATTGTCATAGACCTCATCTCACGTGGCCCTAATGTTGTTAAATCACAAGATCTCCTCGGTCAGTAGCAGGGTTGTTGCAGATGTACAAATTTTAACATCCCCGGATGCGAATGCGGATGCGGATTTCTTGAGACTCACATCCGCGGATGCAAATGCGGATGCGGATTTTAGAATTTATTAAATAAAAACAATAATTTTAAGTCCGTAAATAAAGGAAAATTTTATTGATTATCTTTGCGTTTAATAATTAAATTTAAAAATGGGTGAGTTATATTTAATAAAAAGCAAGATTGCAGCCTTCTCAGACTGCAATCTGTTTCTTAGTGGATCGTATATTAACAAGCTATTTCAGAATTTAATGTTTATAAATAAATATCATACCTGCATCTTCTTTCTTTTTTTTTAAAGATTTTCATTATTCGCACTCTCCAGTGGCGTCTTTAGGCATGGGCCCGGTGGGCCAGGGCCCAGGTCCCGCAATTATTTGGCCCCCAAATCCACCAACTCAAAATGAATGAATCTATACAAGAATTATATAGAAAACGAAATAAGGTTAGTAGACAGTAACAGAAAAACAAGTTTCATTTTACTCTCCGTTTCGTTGAAATTCTCCTCCTCAACATTTTAAACTTCTGCCAACATGAATCTTTAATCATACACCTGCACACGCTGTCAACATTATTTAACAACTCTGCTTCGTTCTACTCTACAGTTCTGCACACATATTGACTTTTCAACTCACTCCGTAAACAAACACAAAGTTGTCCCATGATGATTCATTCATCGCAGATCATTTAAAAAAATGTGGTTACTCAGCAAAGGGATACACTTCCTATTTATCAGCAACGAATTCATTGATATAATGGGAAAACAAGTCCTAATGAAAATTTTAGGTGAAATTAGATCGGAACAATATTTTTCCCTAAGTGTTGACACTACACCCGACCTTTCTCATATCGGCCAGTTGACTTTTGTAATTCGGTATGCTAAAAATTGTGTTCCCATTGAAAGGTTCTTAAAATTAATACCTATTCAAGAGCATTAATCTGAATATTTGGCTGACACAATCTTGACATTCCTGAAAAATCATAATATTTCAATATAGGATTATAGAGGACAAAGCTATGATAATGCATCTTATATGTCGGGAAAATATTCTCGTTTGCAAGCAAGATTAAAGGAGAAGTGCGAATTTGCTACCTTTGTACTTTGTGCAGCACATTCTCTTAACTTAGTAGGCCTTCATGCGGCTGGTTGTGTGCAGGAGGCAACAAGTTTCTTTCAAGTGGTTCAAAAATTATATAACTTTTGTTCTGCTTTTATCCATCGCTGGAATAAATTAAATGAATCTTTAGATTCACATAGAGTTCTTTCTGAAACAAGATTGTCTGCACGAGCTGATGCAGTTAACGCGCTACATCATGGTTATAAGCAAATTACTGAAGCCTTGATATCTATCTCTAGAGATCCAGAGCAAGCTTCAGACACAAAAATCGAAGCGCTAAGCCTGTCTAAAAAAATGTCAAAACTGGAGTTCCTCATTTTAACAGAAATTTGGAGCACAATATTAGATATTCATAAAACCAGCAAATGCCTTCAAAAAGAAACAATAACGATTGACGTTGCTGCCAATGTGCATTGTTCACTATGTCCTTTCATAAATGATCTAAGGGAGAATTTTGATAAATTTGAAGCGTGTGCCAAAATTCTGAATATTTGACTTCAGTGAAGTTGCAAAATTCTTGCGAATAGTTTTCAAAAAACCATAGAGATGTTAATGCAGAAGAATTTGAGGTAGAATGCTTTCAATGAAGATCGTATTACAATATCAAAATTGTGCAGTCTAATTACAGTGGATAAAATTGGGAACACATTTCCAAATGTAGAAACTGCCTGTAGATTTTTTTTTATCTTTGATGGTTTCAAACTGCAGTGGAGAGCGTTCATTTTCGAATTTGAACCAGATAAAAAATGAACTACATTACATTACACACTACTCAGCACATAAATCTACAGAGTAGAGAACACACCACCTTGAGCACAGGAAATTGAATTTGATGACTTAATTCATGATTTTGCAACTGACAAAGTCGGATAAGTATGCCTTCAATAATATTTTATTGTATACTTAAATTTACATATACGTTTATCTAAAAAAAAAAACAAATCAAAACAAATATAAAGAAATAAACTTACATAAAATTAAAAAAAAAATATACAAACACATTAGAAATCAACCAAAAAAAAAAAACAATAAAAATTATCAAAAATCAACTATAAAGAAAAATGTTCAACTATTGAAGTTAAATTAAAAAAAAATTATAAAAGTATAAAAATAATATCTGTTTTATGTTTTTTTTTTAGTTCTTTTTAAAAAGTAAAAATATTAAAGAAAAACACAAATTAATTTTAAAATGATTTTTTTAACCTAAAGAATTTAAAAAAATATATATTATAGCTACTTTTTTTGGCCCCAAATCCTATTGGGCCCAGGGCCCCCAAAAGTCTAAAGACTCCCCTGGCACTCTCAAATAAACCAAACTCCTCTGGGTGCTTTGACTTTAGGTGGTTTTTCAATGAAGAAGTCGTGCGTCCTTTTCGTGAATATGTTTTACGACATATTTTACACTCGGACTTTTTAGGATCATTTTTGTTTAAATTTTTGTTGGTGGCGGCATTTTATGTTCTGTATCTGTTTCACTTTTTCACTAAATATATAAAAATAAACTGTGTCCTCTGGCCACTTAGCTAGCAAGAGCTTGCTTTTGTCGTCGCCTACTTGGGACCGAGATTTTTGAATTTAACAGTTTTACTAAGGGTGAAAGGGTCGTTTCGTTGTTGTTGATCATGATATAGTATGCCGCGGCCGTGCTGTTGCTATTTTTCGATTGCAACTACAAATTTAAAAAAAAGCGTTTAAAAACATCCGCATCCGCAACAAACTCCGCATCAGTTTATGCGGATGCGGATGCAAATATTCGCAACATCCCTAGTCAGTAGTGATCATTTCTTCAACAAACCTTTGTTATATTTCTTTGTGAATTTTAATAAAAATTCAATGCGTTATTTAAGCGTTTGCCATTTCGTTTTTGGTAATAAAGTAATTTTTTCCTGTCAAATGTCAAAAGTGACAGCTCTGGCGAGCTATTGAAAATTAAGTATCTTATTAGAAATCTCAATAAATATTATTCCACATACATACACTACACACGTATGTAGCTATCTTGAGCCCCATTATATATGTATTGTTTATAGCTGTCTTATTTTCTAAATGTGAAGTTAACAAAACTATAAAACATTTGAAATATTTTATATTTGAATTCTGTTGAAATACTCAATGTACTTTAATTTACATTCTTTTTTTTTATGTTGGTATATATTGTTCATTTCAAATAAGTTGAATTTAATTTGTTTTGAAAAACTTTTTTCAAATTACCTGACTAGTACATACCTTTACTAGAGTGGCTAAGTTTCCACATCAATAACTACACATTCGTTTTAATATTACCATGTAGCCAAGAATTTCTTTTGAAAAATATCCTTGCAACAATAATTATACATCAAATCCATGCCATTTGCAGTGAATGTGCGGTGCATATAATATATGCAATGCATGTATATACTCTAATGAAACACACAAAGACAAATAACATTTTCTAAAATCACTTCTATGCAAGCGCTAAATTGGTTTAATTCGATCACCATCAATATACCGTTTGAATAAATCGTAATTATATTTTGTACTGCTATAATCAACAGGATACATGTACTGTACCTACATATAGAGGAAAATCTATTCGAATTAGTTCACTAAGTATGGTTACCACCTTAACAAAAATATTATCATACAAATTCTGACGTAAGGAAAAGTCATTCATATTCTTTTTATCTCTTTAAACTACAGGACCTCGATGGACTATTGTTATCATCCCTTTAAGAAAAAAGAGGCTGGGATGCAACCCACACTAATAACTTCCCATCCCGTCTGTTGATTTGTCTTGCTTAAAAGTTTGTTACCAAATTTGCGTACTATTTTTTGTAATTTTTTTTTTGAAAAAAATGGACTGTTAATTTATAAAAAAATTACTGAATATCGAAAACAATATTTTCTGTGAAATAAAATAAGTTTGAAGCCAATATTTGTAATTTTTGAAAAGCTATTTGAGTCGAAAGTAAATTTTTACAAGTTTTATGTCAGATTTCATAAACAAACACCAAAAGAACTTTTATCTAAAAGCTTTTTAAATTTTATCAGGCCTTTAAATTTTTTCAGTTTCACAAAGCTTGAAATGGGAAATTTCAGGGATATTTTTGTTAAAATAGAGTTCTCTTCACAACCCTGTAAAAATAAAACCCCTTTTTTCTTTCTATTAAGCGAATTGTGTAAGAAAAAATGAGAAAGCATTATATGTTGAAATAAATGACAAGAATCGCAAAATACAAAAGTGTAAACTTCTTCAAAATCAAAAATCGTGTGTCGTTCAAAAATAAAATATGAAAATGGATTCTTGTGAACGCGAATAACTATATGTTGTTCTTCTTCGTCAGATGAAGATGACCAATCTAATATTCTAATTAAAAATTAAAATAATAAAAATGATATTATAAATGCAATGTCGAATTCTTTTACCTATTTATTCTGTATCTCCAAATATTGAGAATACAAATTTTATAAAACAAAACATCAGCTGTCAATCTGTCATATTCATTTTTAATGACACTCTTAAAATTTAATGAGCCAAAAATGGGCATTTAGTTTTAAAAGGTTTTTAAAAGCTTGTTTACTTTAAAAACGCTTGGTGAAACCAAAATATCGCATTTTACAGTTTAAAATCCTGTTAAATGTATAAAAGTTGTTTATGAAATTGGGCATTAGTATTGTATTTTTTTTAGGTTTTTATTTTTTGTAAAAAAAAAAACTGTCAATTCGATTTTTCTCAAAATTTTACAGAGTTTTTAAAATAATATTTCTTATAAGATAAAATTAGTTTAAAGCCTCAAATTTTTGAAAAGATATTTACGTCGAAAAACAATTTTTACCAATTTTTATTAATTTTTTGTTTGGGTTTTTATTTTTTGTAAAATAAACTGTGGATTCAATTTTTCTCAAAATTTTATCAGATGTCAAAAACATTATTCTTCGTTGCACAAAATTGGTTTGGAGATGAAATCATATTTTAGTCGTAAAATTTTCGAGGTGACAATTTTTTTTTTCAGTTTTTTTTTTGATTTATAAAAAAAACCGTTAATTGGATTTTTTTCCCAAAAATATAATTGTTTTATATCACGTTACAATAGACAATATAAAATTTAATTCAAGTCTCTAGCGATATTGGTTCATGAGATATTTAGGGTTAACCAAAATGTTCACCTTTTTTTATGGCTATGGTAAAAAAACCACCCACGCAATTTTCTTGAGAGCCCTTTCTGCATCTTTCTGCCTTATTATCTGTATAACTAACAAAATTTATTTGAAGTCGATATCTCTTCTGGTTCTTGAGCTATGGACGAAGAAAAAAACGTCGCGAACGTACAGACGTACGGACGTACAGACGTACGGACATACGGACATACGGACATACGTACATACGGACATACGGACGTACGGACGTACGGACGTACGTACACACGCATGCACAGACATCTTTCTAAAAATCTTTTATTTCGACTCTAGGGACCTTGAAACGTCGAGAAATGTCAAAATTTTCAATTTGACAAATCGGACCCATTACAATAGCTTCTTATTGGAAGTTAAAAAGGACGGTCAAGAAACTTTTATAAACTATATTGTAGTTTGGAAAAACCCTGACTATAAAACCTTCACCTTTAGTGAGTATTTAGAATTTCAATGCATTGTTGAAGAGTGCATGATTCTATTTTAAGAAATGGCGTAATTTTTACTTGTTAAACGTCAAAGATGACAGCTTCAAAAGTGACAGCTTTTCAAAATGAAACCTCTTATTAAGTAGTCAACCCTAATTTATTTTGCAGAACCGAGAAGAAATGTTAATCGTCACTACACAAGCTATAGATAGATAGATAGTTTCTTTATTTTAAGATATAAATTATTATTTAAGAATATGGATATGACAATTCTGCCGTCTGCCTGATCGACATTTCATAACAAGAACACAATTTAAATGTAAAGAAGTTAAAATTCAAATAATAAACATAAGTTCAAATAATTATATAAAAACAAAAAAAGAAATAATAGTTTGTTAAAGCATCAAGTGCGAATTCAACAATTTTGAGATGATTTTGAAATACAAAAAATATATCAATTTTTACATGATTTGAAACACAAAATATTAAATAGAAAAAATATATCAATTTTTACATGATTTGAAACACAAAATATTAAATAGGAAACTTTTAATTGCAATAACTGGTAGAGTTATGGAAAACTATTGCGGTAATTTAGAGCATGTTTGCAGTATCTATAGACAGTTGACCATCCAAAGTCTCCATTAAGGATTTCATAGAGCCGAGTTGGGGGAAGAAAACTCAGTTCGAAATACAACCGTCGAATCTCTTGGAGTAGAGGACACGATGCAAAGAAGTGTGTGATGTCTTCTGGTTCTCCGGTGTTACAAAGGCTACAGATTTGTGGAAGATCAGTTCGATGCGGCATAGATATAATATGTAGCTTATTGCCTCAGAAGAAAACTCGTTACTGAAATAATTAGCCTGTGATGATATTTGGTGATTGAGGTTTCTATACCCATTTCTTGATAATGTTGTTGAAGCTCTTGAAAGATGTTCTCTGAAGATATGTTTATCAGTTCTGGCGATCAGATCATTGAACATGGTGTGCCATTGATTCAAATTGGACTCCAAAAAGAATAGATTACTGCCATATGAAGAAGTTATCTGGTTCCATTCCTTAAACGGGGAGGCATTTGTTTGTATAAGCCTTGTCATAATAGATTTGTGAAGGCTTCTTTCATCCCTCCTCATAACTTTCAATATGTAGTCTGAAGTGGTTTTAAGGTTTGTAATGTAAAGAGGTGTTATGCCAGACTCTACATATATAGCATAATTGGGTGTTGAAGAAGGCAATCTAAACAAGCGTTTGAAGAAATACCTTTGCACGGCTTCAAACTTCTCTAGTTGTAAATATCCAAAAACTTGGGTACCGTATAGCACATGCAGCAGTTCACAGTTGCTTGAAAAACACGATATTTGGAATTAAGATTGATTTTTTGGTTAGAGTAAAACTTAGGCCACATCAAGTTTAGAGCTACTTTGGCTTCGTTGCTTTTTTCGTTTACGTGTTTCGAAACTCATAACTTTCTAGACTGTTATTTTGACACGAAGGAATAGTGCTGATGTTACGGCTTAGCAATGATTTGTATAGATCGGCACAATTCTCTTTCCATCTCAATTTTAAAAAGTTAGTTGATTGTCTCAGTACAATTTCATCAGCAACCTGAACCTTTACTTCAATCGGAAAGTGAGATGAGAAATTCGCCACTCCTACTTCAACATCTAATGATAGATTAAGCCACTCAAGAGATATAGCTGCAATATCAAGAACAGATTGTCCTTGGCCACTTACGAATGTGAATTCTCCCGAAGCGTCTTGTTTAGAGGCTCCATTCATCACGGATAGTCCGAAGTTTTCAAGGAATTCAGTAAGTAGTCTTCCATTTCTGTTAAAGGTGTCATCTTTTGAGCTTCTGGTAGGATTGAGGGAGATAGTGTTGAGAGCAAAAGAATTTTGATAGTTCCCGATCCTAGCATTTAAGTCTCCAATTAACATAATCTTATCCAAATTGGATAACACAAGCTATATGATTTGTTTGTTAATTTTACACTTAAATTATTATTTTACATAACCACCTAGCCTGGTAACCAATGGTCTGCGGATATCCGCAGCCATTTATTGAAAATTCTAAAACCTGGCAAATGAAATTCTTCTAAAAGGATAAAACTATCCACTCTGAGTGTTAATCCACGCGTGAAATTCCACTGTACGACTAAAGGTATCTATTGTAAACTGTAACTAGAATCTAACTGTAACAACGTATATACTCTATATAACACATCAAAGTGTTACTGATGGGATGGACAAGTACGCTGCCGCCGTATATAGTACCTAACCTAAGTATACGTATGTCCGTCGTTGTCGGTCGTTTGGGGGCTAAATAGACTTTTGATAATTTGAAAAGTTTATTTAATACAAAACGTGATTCAATTACGAATGCAACCCTCTCGTCGTCCTTTACGCGTCCAACCCAAAACTTATCCGTGTGTCCTTAAAAAATAAAACGACATAAAAAGTGTAACCTACAACATACTATAAAAAAAATAAAGTTATACAAAAGCCACCCTCAAGCCAAAATGGTAATCTTCCCCCAATAGACATGATATTATGTAGATGCGAGCTTTTGTGGAATTAACTGACATTTTCTATATTATGATCCTAGTTTTATGGATTAAACAAAAACAACACACACAGAAAAAACGCATAACATATAGAAATTACAAGGACACGGGTATAGGGTAACACGTATGGGCTTCTCGGGGGTCATGTTGGGAGTGCTCTATAGCTGGGCTGTTAAAGGTGTGAGGTAATCAGAAAATAGCGGTTGGAGAAAAAGGGTTGTTAAAATAAGTTTTGACAATATTGGAACATGTTTGCGATTCAATGGGGTATGATTCTGTACAAAATAAAATGGCGTTTTAAAATCGTCGGATTAGAATCGACTCGATATAGATATTAAATGCGTATGGTAACCACATAAGATACAAGCGGAAATAACAATTGATACAATACTTTTCTTTTTTTTCGCAATTTTTGTCCGATTTTCATAGAATTTGTCGCACGACATGTTCGGAGATATTGGCCGGATTTAATTGGAAATGTATGGTCCGGATCAGTTTAATGTAGTTTTGTATTTGCTTTTTCGGAAAAAGATTTGTTTCTCCCATGAAAATTATTTGTATTTTTTCCTACCGCCAATCGGCATTGGTGGCAATAAAAGCATTCATATGGTGAGTTAATTTCAGTACATTTTTAATACAAAGCAAACAGAAACAACAATTCCGACATTATCAACATTGTGTACAAAAGGCAGCGTAAGGCCAACACCATTGATATTCAAAAAAGGGTCAAGCAGGGCGACGCAACGTATTGGTAAAACAACATTTAAAGCGTTTTTCAATATTAAGTTTCAATTCGAATATCAAGTTTTTGGTTAACTGTCAGATTAAGAGTTTGACATTTAACAAGAAAAAAATACGCCATTACTAAAAATTCAACGATATACGTTGTAACAACGCTACAACAATGTTGAACATTTTGCAATTACAGTTTTCAAAACTAATGTTTTTGTCTGGTCGCCGTGAAGCCGAATATTAGCTATTCGAATAAGTTAGTGAATTTAAAAATCGCTACCATAAACTCAAGCTCAAGCTCAAGAAAAGTAAAGAACATTGCTGCTGCAGCAGCAACTTTTACTATGCCTTTGAATAACTTTTCTATACAGACTTAAACACTTCAACCCATTGTAAAAGCGGTTTTCATGTTGTCGTGTTGGAAACAAATACTTAGATCTCTATTGAAGGGCGGGTTCACACTTTTAATTAGGAGGGGGGGGGGTCAGACACTTAACATAAAGACGAGCTTTGGGCATCGCTTAAAAATGTTCTTTAATGTCTGTAAAGCAGGCTGACAAAATAGAAATAACATAACGTGTATTTATTTAAGACCGCCCCTATATTTACATATTTCAAGAGCTAATATTAGTTATAAGCTTTTTTCTAGAACAATGTGGTCCAGCAAGGCATGGTCTAGCTTTTAAATTTGGACAACTCCCTATATATGAAATCATTTTCAAGATTCCAACAGTTTTATAAATATTCCTGATTTAAAAACTAACATACAATAGTAGAGGTTTTAAGTGCATTTCATGGAGAAATTTTATAAATTGCGTTTAAATGTAGCTTTTTTCCAGAAATAAATATTTTGTTCTTGTAGCAATGTCTATAAATGCGACGAACGCTTCAAAAATATAAATGTAAGAAGCCAGTAAATTGAACATTTAATCTTTTTTCCTTGGAAAATTAAACAGAATTTAATATGAAGAATAATTTTCGGTGTCGTGAAATAAAGCCAAAAGTTGAATAAGGTCGAATTTCAAGAATTGGCCTTATTGGTCTTATTTCTCAATAAGTTTGGCATAGTTTCACTTTGTCAAAGTGCAATATCACAGACTGCTGAAAATTACCTTATTTAATTTTTGTAAAGTGCAATCAGGCCAATTTTTGAAATTTGATCTTGTTTCACTAGGCCTTATTTCACAACACTAAAATTGTCTGCCTATTTTTGAGCGCATTTATTTCTGATGCAATTTCTTTCTGCTAGAAGATAAATTCTAAAAAATTACTGTTTTGCGTGAATCTATTGCAAATATTTTGTTCAAAATTGAGTCAGCAAAACTTAAAGTTTGTTTTTTCTTGAATTTAAGGAAATAGTTGCATTTTGGTATATTGTTTGTCTAAAAATTAAAAACAAAGAAACTAAGGTAAGAAAATAAATTGGCAATAAGTATTACTCACAAAAAAAGATTTCTTCAATTCATTAACATTATAAAAAATCACTTTTAAAAGAAAAACACGCACTTTAAGAAAGCCTAACACTCTTTATGTGCGTCAAAAAAATAAGATGAAATAGAAGACAAGTTTAAGGAATTTAAAGACATTTTTCAGTTTTTGATAAGAATATACATAATATCAAATCGACGATATCTTATTCACGTTTCCTTCTTAAAAATCTTAATATTTCCTCTTTCTCTCAGAAAAGATCTTATTAAAATAATTAAAATCATTACTAAAGTTTTTCCAAATCTTAAATCTTATGAATACCTATAGGTTAGGTTAGGTTAAAGTGGCTGTTGGTTTGGGACGACCAACACACTTAGACCAAAGTATGGTCCGTTGTGATACCACATGGATCAGTTAATCAGCTTAACTCGTTGAACCAATTGGAGCTTCGAATGAAGCGTAGGAGACAACTAATGTCTGAATTTTTTAGATCGCTGGTATCGTTAAAGTAGTAGTCTCCAAGGTGGATTCTACGTCTTTGTGATAAGGCAGGGCATGTGCACAGAAGATGAGAGATTGTCTCCTCTTCTTCCTCGTCCATGCAACTCCTACAAAAATCATTTGCAGGGGCTCCAAGTCGAATAGCATGCCTTCCTATTAAGCAGTGCCCAGTCAGGACACCTATAACGTAGCTAATGTGCAATCTACTCAGAGAGATTAATTGTTTTGAGCGCTTGGTGCTGAATACCTATAAGATTATTTGAAATAATTTTAGTGGTTTTTGACAGACAAACGCTTTTTTGGTGAATTAACGAAATTGAAGAATTGAATTCAGTTTTTCACCTCAACAAAAAAACATTACAAAAAGTTGGTAAAAATTGATTTTCGACTCAAATATTTTTTTCAAAAATTTGAAATTTGGCTTCAAACTAATTTCATTTTATAACAAATTTTTTTTCGACATTCAGTAATTTTTTTTAAAAAACAGTCAGTTTTTTTTATACAAATTACTTACTTACTTAAGGTGGCGCTACAGTCCTGTTTGAACTAGGGCCTCACCCAACAAACTTCTCCATCTAGCTCGGTCCCTAGCTAGATGTCTCCAGTTTCGCGCTCCAAGTTGGGTGAGGTCACTTTCCACTTGTGCGCGCTACCTGATCCGTGGTCTTCCTCTACTGCGCTGTCCTGTGGGTGTATAGCAGGACGGGGATGATAAGGGTCTTATATAGCGACACTTTGGTCCTTCGAGAGAGGACTTTTCCACTCAATTGCTTTCTTAGTCCAAAGACACAGCGGTTAGCAAGAGTTATTCTTCGTTTGATCTCAGCGCTGGTGTTGTTTTCTGCGTTTACAGCGGAGCCTAGGTAAGGTAGACTAGGTATGCTAGTAATTGGACAGACTTTTGAAAGATAGTTCCTCTGGTGTTGACGTGTGAGCTCTGCACTATTCTTTCAAGTACGATGTTAAGAAAATCGCATGACAGCGCATCCCCTTGTCTAAAACCTTTTTTGACATCGAAAGATTCTGTTAAGTTGTTTCCAACCTTTATGGAGCAGCGTTAATTCTCCAAGGTCATCCTGCACAAACGGACGAGTTTGGCAGGGATGCCAAAACTAGACATGGCTCTATACAGCTCGTCCCTGTAGATGCTGTCATATGCGGCCTTGAAATCGATGAAAAGATGGTGGGTGTCGATTTGGTGTTCTTGGGTTTTTTCCAGGATCTGCCGTAATGTGAATATTTTGATCGACTGTGGAATTTCCTGGTCTAAAACCACACTGATAAGGACATATCAGGTTGTTGACGATGGGCTTTAGACGTTCACATATTACGACAGAGAAGATTTTGTAGGCGGTGTTGAGCTGATTCCTCTATAATTGGTGCAGTTTAAAGGGTCTCCTTTTTTCAGGATCGGGCAAACAATACTGAGGTTCCATTCATCGGGCATGCTTTCTTCCGACCATATCTTACAGAAAAGTTGGCGCATGTCCTAACCAACTCATCTCCAGCTGCTTTAAAGAGCTCGGCATTCAACCCATCCGCTCCAGCGGCTTTATTAGACTTCAGCTTAGATATGGCAATCTTTACTTCGTCTAAGTCGGGAGGACGGGATTGTTGGCTTTCGTCGTCTATGTTGAATGGATCATCCTGCCTGACAGCGGAATTCGGTTCGTCGTCGTCGTTATACAGTCTGCAGAAGTGGTCCTTCCATATCCTCAGCATTGACTGCGGTTCCACTATGATGTTTCCACTTTCGTCTTTGCAGCCTTCAGTTCTAGGTTTATGTACCTGTGAATTTCGTTTCACCTGTTCATAAAACTTTCGAACTTCATTCCTGCTTTTAAACCTCTCAACATCTTCGACCGCACGCTTCTCATGCCCTCTCTTTTTCCTTCTGAGAAGTCGGTGTTCACCTCGCCTCTTCTGCTCGTATAGCTCATGAGCAGCTCTCGTCCTTTTATGAAGCGCCACTTTGCGTGCTGATTAGATTATACAAAAAAGAGGCTGGGATGCGACCCACACTGATAACTTCCCATCCCGTCTATCGATTTGTCTTGCTTAAAAGTTTGTCTAAATGTATCAATTCTTGCCAAATTTGCGTTCTATTTTTTGTAGATTTTATTTTTTTTATGAAAAAACGGACTGTTGGATTTTTATAAAAAAATTACTGAATATAAAAAACAATATTTTCTGTGAAATAAAATAAGTTTGAAGCCAATATTTTTAATTTTTGATAAGCTATTTGAGCCGAAAATCAATTTTTACCAACTTTTATTAATTTTTGTGTTTAGGTTTTTATTTTTTGTAAAAAAACTCTCAATTCGATTTTTCTCAAAATTTTTCCTAATGTTGAAAACAATATTTCTTATAAGTTAAAATTAGTTAGAAGCCATAATCTCAAATTTTTGAATAGATATTTAAGTCGAAAATCAATTTTTACCAACTTTTGTTAAATTTTTTTTTCCGGTTTTTAATTTTTTGTAAAAAAATTGTCAATTCTATTTTTTTCAAAATTTTACTGAATGTTGAAAACAACATTTTTTGAAAGATAAAAGTAGTTTAAAGCTAATATCTCAAAGTCTTGAAAAGATATTTGAGTCAAAAATCAATTTTTACCAATTTTTTTTTTATTTTTTTTAGGTTATTATTTTTTGTAAAAAAACTGTCAATTCGATTTTTCTCAAACTTTTATCAGATGTCAAAAACATTATTCTTCATTGCACAAAATTGTTTTGGAAATGAAATCATATTTTAGTCGTAAAATTTTCGAAGTGAACAAATTTTTTTTTTCAGTTTTTTTGATTTATAAAAAAACCGTTAATTGAATTTTTTTCCAAAAATATAATTGTTTTGTATCACGTTACAATATATAATACAAAATTTAATTCAAGTCTCTAGCGTCATTGGTTCATGAGATATTTAGGGTTAACCAAAATTTTCACCTTTTTTTAAACTGCTATGGTAAAAAAACCACCCACGCAATTTTCTTGAGAGCCCTTTCTGCATCTTTCTGCCTTATTATCTGTATAACAAAATTTATTTGAAGTCGATATCTCTTCTGGTTCTTGAGCTATGGACGACGAAAAAAACGTCGCGAACGTACGGACGTACGGACGTACAGACGTACGGACGTACGTACACACGCACGCACAGACATCTTTCTAAAAATCTTTTATTTCGACTCTAGGGACCTTGAAACGTCGAGAAATGTCAAAATTTTCAATTTGTCAAATCGGACCCATTACAATAACTTCCTATGGGAAGTTAAAAATAGTACGCAAAGTTGGTAAAAATTGATGTTCGACTCTTGATATCGCGGAATGATTCAAACTGTCTTTTTGTTTATATAAGGATTAGAAACTTCCGAGAAATGCTACTAAAATTGGTAAACATTGGTTTTCGACTAAAAATCTCGTTAACAAAAATAGATTTTGAAATCAAACTATTTCATCATATGCAGAATATTGTTGGTACTTTAGTTTTTTAAAAGAAAAATCAACTGGACAACTTTTTTAACAAAACACGGAAATTTACAAACACAACAAAAAACTGATGAGAAATGGTTTTTGACTCAAGTATTAGTAGAACAAAGATATTGACTTCAAATCATACATCTCACCATAAATATTGTTATGAATATTTTGTTAAAATTTTAAGCAAGACAAATCGACAGAGAGAAGTCATCAAAATGTTACCACTTTATTTTACAACCTCATCATTTTCTCAAAAAAAAGACAACTTCCGAATAAACAACATCGTATAATCCTTTTTGTACAAACAAAAGGCTAAAAAGACTAAATTTACAGAACTAAATTTAAAACAAAAACACAAAAAAGTTAAAAGAACAAATCTAAAATATCAAAACTGACAGCTTTTTACTTAAAATTCAATTAAACATTGTGAACCCAAAATGTTATTTTTCAATTAAATTTCCTAATTGTTTACTGTCAATTATGATAAAAATGGTATGAGTTACCACAGTATCAACAAAGACTTATACCTTAAATAGAAGAAGAAGGAATAGGATTTATCAAAACCTAGTAAAAGGGTGTACCGTCTTTATGCTCAGTCCATAATACACATCATAATATGTTAATGTTTCATATTATATGAGAAGTCGTCGTCATCATTGACTATGATCTAGGAAGTATATTTGTTCCTTAACTCACTTTCTTCCAAATAAAAGAAAACCTGACTGAAAATCCAAAACTGTTGAATATCACCCTGTCTACAATATGAATTTTGTATCCTTATGTACATATAAATATATAGCACAAGGAACTTCTTTAACAAGCAAAGCACTAGCTAGAGCTGGTTAGGGTTATTCAAGATACTACAACCACGAGTACTTCCAGGGAATCAGTCGCTTACGTATGAAGCTTCAGCTGATGGTTTGGTTGCTTGGAGTAACGGATGTCAACTTTTATGAGATATTTCGGAAATGGAGTGGATAAACCACATGCACGAAGCCAGGATATACCAGATGTTTATATGTATATGTATGCATGTATAAATGGATAAAACATATCCCATCTTCCTGCATTCAGCAAAAAACCCCATAGGTAGTAAATATGCAGATTAAAGGATTTAATTGAATTCGTTCACATCCCAGGCAGTATGTGTTTGGGCAAATAGCTTTGGCATGGTTTCGAAAAGGTTTGGATGATGGTTTTGTTCTTGTAAATATGAGTGTACAAAATTATTACTAATGTTTGTTTTTTTTTTTTTTTTTTTTGAAAATTCTTTAAAATGGCCTTTATTTGGATATATTTTATGTTGCAGTATGACAAAAATAACAGTTACACAAGAGTCGTATACATTTTGGTTGATCCCAAATATCTCTCGAAGCAATAACGCTAGCGACTTCAATTAAATTTTATATTGTATATCGTGACGTGTTAATGGTAAAAGCTCGAAAAAATATACAACTAACGTTTTTTTTTACAAATAAAAATAATAATTTGCAATGATATTAAAGAATAATCAATTAGGTGGCGCAGATTTTCGTAGAGGAGCAGGGTCTAGCGACTTAGAAGTCTCAACTATAGTGATGTCAGGAACGGCTGATTTGTGAAAGCACTTTACATATGCAATTTAATTAATCAGAAAAACCTTGATTTATTAATTTTTGTTCCAAAATCGTTACAGCGGTTTTATTTTTTAAATTAATTTTTTATATGTAGGTATACAAATTTTTAATTTTATTTTAAAAATACTTTAAGTATCCAGTTATTCAGAGCTTATAATTACGTTTTAAATTTGGATTTCGTATGAAAATAATAACCCATTTTCGAGGCACAGAATTTTGAAAATAATAATCAAAAAACAAACATTGATATTTTTGATCTTCAAATATCATTAAGTCAGTAAAGGAGCTTGTGCAGGAAAAGAATACTTGAAGTAGGTTTGTTAGTTCTGAAAAAAACTTAAAAACTTAAAAAAAAATAAGGGTTCTATGGGGGGTATCCTTCTGGATCAAAACAAAAATTTGTCTTTGCATTGAAAGTAGGCAAATGAAGAAAAAAAACTGGGAGAACATTTTGAAAAGTCTATCAGTTCGTTTTGCTAAAAACTCGAATTTTCGATTTTTGACCAACAAATTTTTATGGGGACTTTTGTTATTTTTAGTCTCAAGAAAAATGAAAAACAAAACGCATAACGCGAATCTGGTTATAACCTCAATTTCAATCAACCCAATGGCTTGGGCTGTAGGGACGGAACAGACAGACGGACGGACGGAATCAGAGGACCCCCTTGTTTCGACATCTTTACCATCGTAATGTCATGTTTAATTAAAATTTCGAGTTTGAAAATTACAAATGCAATAGTTGCCATATATGTATGTACGTAGTTTTTATATGTCGCAAGTAAAAACATTTAAAATAAAGATTTAGTAATTTTTTGTATAAAAATTCACTATTAAGTTCTTTTTACAAAAAATAAACACCTAGATACAAAAAACCTTCTAAATTTTTTTCTAAATTCTTGCGAACAAGGAAAGATATTGGAATAACCTTTTTTTAAGAGCTTAAAATTTTGCTAAATATGTACTGACTCCATGATTCCAAAGTTTTAAACAATTTGTTTAGTTTAGCTAATTGTCTTTTTTTTTTTTAAACGGGCATCCAAACATGTTTAAACAGTGACAGTTCGTGAAAGTAAACAAAACCAATGAACTTAAACTGACCTATTAATTGGAGTTCCCATCTGACCGGACCATTTCATCCGCTGTTCCTTATGGATTTAGCAAGTAGATAAAAGTTAAAGTTCAATTCAAGTTCAATCAATAATTTCAACTTAATCGAATTGTTTAGAGATAGTAGGAAGATAAAATTAGTAAATTTTTAAAAATTTTTTTAAAATTTTGCGCGATTGACATTGACTTCAAGTTTTTTTTCCACTTGTACAAAATGTTGTTATTTTTGTAAAAACTAAAATGTGCTGAAAATTTAATTTTTGATTTTGCCCTTGCCAAAATACTACGACATTGATTTACCTTCTTGAATATAAATTAAATTATTTATTGTTAAAGGATTATAAAAAAAACATCTTTATTTGTTCGCAGTTCACTTAATACTGAATTACAATTTTAAAACTAAACTTAACATAACTTATTCTACCCTGCTACTGCAGCATATCGGCAACTGGCGTGTGTTATTTCCAGACGCTGTGTCAGCAAATGCAGCGCTCGTGTTCGCTGCTTACCCAATAGTGTTCCCACGGGAACGGAAGTATAGCCAATTCAGCTTTTTGCTGGTTTAAGCTTGTTTGGCGTTAACTTATATCCTAAAAGAAATTAGCTAAGATTGCATACTCTTTAATTTATTTAAAAATAGAGGGTGGGATGCGACCCACACTGATAACTTCCCCTCCCCTCTGTTGATTTGTCTTTCTTAAAAGGTTTGCAGGTTTTCGTGTTTTGTTAAAAAAGTTCTCAGTTGAATTTTATAAAAGATTAACTAAAAATTCCCAACAATATTTTGCATATGATGAAATACTTTGATTTCAAAATCTATTTTTGTTAACGAGATTTTTAGTCGAAAACTAATTTTTATCAATTTTAGTAGCATTTCTTGAAAATATGTATTTCTTATATAAACAAATACAGATTTGATTTTTCTACAATTAAAATATTACGAAAAATTTAAGCATAGAAAGATATCATTTTGAAGTCAATACTTTCTTTTATTCACGAAAATTTAACAACCGAATATTAAATTTTACCAATTTTGCGTACTATCTTTTGTAGATTTTAATTTGTATGAAAAAAACTGACTGTTGGATTTTTATAAATATTTTACTATTTGTCGAAAACAATATATTCTAAAAAATGAAATTAGTTTGAAACCAATATTTAAAATCAATTTTTACTGACTTTTAGTAATGTTTTAGATTTTTATTTTTTGTATAAAAAAACTGTCTATTCGATTTTTCTCAAAATTTTACTAGATGTCAAAAACGTTATCCTTTGTTGTATAAATTTATTTTGGAGACAAAATTAATTTTTGGTCGTAACATACAATTATTTTTTTGAATTGATTTTTATTTAAATTTATATTAGTTTGGTATCACGTCTCAATATGTAATATAAAATTTAATTCAAGACTCTGGCATTACTGGTTAGTGAGGTATTTTCGGTTAACCAAAATTTCACTTTTTTTTAAATTGCTATGATTTTTTTTCTGTATAATACAATTTATTTGAAGTCGATATCTCTACTAGTTCTTGAGATATGGACGACAAAAAATAGCTTCTCGAACGTACGTACACACGCACTCACAGACATCTCTCTAAAAATCTTTTATAAAGATTGTAGGGACTTTGAAACGTCGAGAAATGTTAAAATGTTCAATTCGACAAATCGGACTGATTACAATAACTTCTTATGGGAAGTTAATAAATTAGGGGGTGCAGCTTTCCGTAGAGAACCAGGGTCTAGTGACTTAGAACTCTCAACTATTCCTGTGAAAGAGTGATGTCACGAACGGCTAATTTGAGTTAGCACTTTTCATAAGCCATTTAACCAATCAGAAAAACCTTGATTTGATAATATTTTTCCTTTTCGAAAATCGTTATAGCGAGCGGTTTCATTTTTTTTTAATTATTTTGTATCTTAATATATGTATATAAATTACGTATCGCGATGTTTTTCCACCATGGACTCTTAAACTACTTAACCGGTTTTAACTAAATTTTGACACCGTGTGCAGTTTATCCCACTTAAAAGATAGGATTGCTATCTTTATTTTTCTGTCTATTATTTGACATTCACAATTATCTGTTAGCTCCAAACGATTCCAGCTGAAGACGACATCTGTTGACTGGATTGAGTAAGTATATAATAGATGACACTATGTCGAACTTCCAAACGTATCATATAAGCTACAATTTAATAGTATATCCACCACATGTTACTAAGGCTTAAGTAAAGGTTACAATTTATTATTTTGTAATTTTGGCGATTGACAAAGCCATCAAGATGAAAATGTGCTTCATCGCTTAGGATGATTTTGCTCGAAAAATCAGCCGCCAAGCTTTCACTATATTTGAAATATTCTTTAATAATGAAGACATGTTGTTCTATCGTGTAACGCTCCATTTTTAATAACCTTATACTGTTAGCTGTCAAATTGCTTTTTTTTCAGGGTTGCCAACACTTCACTGCACAAATGGCGGCAAATTCAAATCTTGCGTTAATTTTGGGACACCCTTTAGTAAACGAAATACAGTGAATTTTACTTTTTCAATGTTTGGTGTTAGCAATTTTCCGAACAATTCGTAGATATTGGTTAACTTAAATTAAGCAATGTATTAAACTGCCAGACAATGTTTGCACTGTTCTTTAGGAAAGAAATGAATTGATTCAAAATATTTTTTCGGATATACAGAGTAATTACTTGAACCATAACTGGTTCAGTCATCGGTCTATTTTCTCAGCCAAAAATGTTGATGTTGACGAAATTAACATCCAGATACAACAGTTTTTATCATGCGTTCTAATGTCTTTTAAGTCAACAAATATTGTCGTTAATGAAAATGAAAACGTTAATTTTCCAATTGAATTTTTAAATTTACTAGATATACGTGAAATGCCACCACATAATCTTCGATTAAAGATTGGTTTACCTATTATTCCACGGCGTAATTTAAATCCAACTCAATTAAGCAACGGTACACGTTTGGTCATCAAAAAGATCACCGGAAATATTCTTGAAGCAACCATTTTAACTGGAAAGTTTAAAGGAAATTGGTCCCGTTGCCACGTATTTCAATTATACCGTCAGAATCTACCATACCCTTCAAAAGGTTACAATTTCTAATTCGCTTAGCTTTTGTCATGTCTATAAATATACATTTATTCCATTTAGTCTATTTGGGTTAAAATTTGGAAAATCCATGTTTTTCTCATGGGCATGTTCACGTGTAGAAAAACCGTCGAAACTATTTGTGTTACCGAAAGATAGGTTAACCAAAAATAGTAAGTAAGTAAGTAATGTTGTTTATTATTTCACTTTATCCATACATTAAATTGTTTCTTATATTTTTATGATTAGATTCAGTTCTTATAGAATTAGTAATAATTTAACAAATGTGTTTTTATTTCTTTAATCCCAGTCATCCGAACGTAAACTTCACCAGCAGTATAATCAAGCAAATGGTATAAGCTGTGTGTTCTCGTTTGTTGTGCTCTTTGCAGAGACTCTAAGTGCTCGCGCTCGATTATTTTAACTGCTACGCCATCCACAACCAGCTTCAACAGAGTTTTGTTGGTCACGATCTCATCCAACTGTTCTACATCTTCCCGATTGAGGCTATTTTCCCAACTCCTAAGCCAGAAAATCTTCTTTTCAATTATCAGCTTGGCTAAAAATTTTTGTAACCTGTTATTTGCGTAAGCACTGAGAACACTTCCCATACATAGTACATATGACATCTCATCGTGTACTTAAAGACAGGTTTCAACTGGCATTCAAGGTTCAAGACATAGTTAGGCGTCACACTTGGCAGACCCAGTACTTTTTTGTAGAAGTATCTTTGCATCTTTTCCACTTCATCATGTTGTAAGTCCCCCCATACTTGTGGTCCATAACCGAGAATAGCCCTGATAACTACGTTGAAGATATCGATCTTAGAAGTTAATTTGACATCTTTATTAGTGATAAACCGATTCCACGTACAATTTAAGATCGTTTTTTGAAGTGCTCCGTTAGGCTTAGTTCGGAAGTTAGCCATATACCAAAGGTACTTGTATTTGCTAACAACTTCAATGGTTGCTCCGTTGAGCTTCCAATTTTCTTGTCTACTACCTCCTTTTCTAAATACCATCGCTTTCGATTTCTCCAGGTTTATAACAAGATTCCACCGTTGACAGTATTCTGCCATCTTATTTATCATGCCTTGTAGTATGTCTGGCTTATCAGCTATTAGCACAATGTCATCCGCATACATTAGCAATCGAATTTGCATTCCATTCAGCGAAATACCCCCTCCTATGAACTCATGGATATCATTTATATAAAGAGTGCGAAAAATAGTGGACTCAGCAAGCAACCTTGTTTAACACCCATCGTTGTTTCAAACCAGTCTGACAATTGTTCCCCATCCCATACCGCAGCTGTTGTTTTATCATACAGATCTCTTATAATTCGGATGAGTTTCTCAGAGATCCCTAACATTTGCAGTTTGTATAAAAGTGCTCTTCGGTCGATATAGTCAAACGCGGCTTTAAAGTCAATGAAGAAACAGTAAACTTTCTTGTTGTCATTCATTTGAAGTTTTATGATATTGAAGAGGTAAAACAGATTATTATCAGCAGTAGCATTCTCGAAATCCAGCTTGGAACTCATTTAGGATACTATATTCCTTTTCCCATTGCTGTAGTCTTGTTAATAGAACTCCGGCAAAGCTTTTTAAAATAGTGTCCATAAACGATATCCCTCTATAGTTTTGGACGATGTTCTGATCACCTTTTTTGTAATTTTTGAAATCAAGCATTCGATTGAAAAGTTTAGCTAATATATTTATTGCTGATTGTGGGGCTTTGGTAAGGAACTCATATGGCACTCGGTCTTGACCTGGCGCTTTATTCCTTTTTGTGTTTTGAAGAAATTCATTTAATTAGTTGACCGTGATGGGGTTGTCGAGAAGAGGAACAGCAAGATTTTGAGGCATGCTTTCGATATGATCCCTTCGTAATTAAATGTCTATTTTTTTCGTTTGCCAGATCTGTATTAGAATATGGCTGTGTTATATGGGCCCCTTATTACAATGTTCACACAAATAGAATTGAAAGTGTCCAAAAGAAATTCATAAAGTTTTACCCTCGATTTCTTCCTCGGTCAAATTTAATTGAATGGCCTTCCTACCCTCAGAACCTAATTCTCTTGAATATCCCATCCCTTTCTGCTCATAGAGAGTTTTTACAGCTTTGCTTCATCGTTGGATTAATGAATGGATCTATTTCCTCCTTCTCAGTTTTGGGTCGTTTGAACTTTAACGCGGCCCGTGTTGGGTTAAGAACTAGTTTGCCAATACGTCCCAGTTTTAGCAGATCGAACTATGGGTCTAACAGTCCGATTAATCAGTTAATTAATATTTTTAATAAACATTATAACTTAATTGACTCTGTCAACGTAAATATTAAATCAAAACAGTTTAAAATTAGATTTTTCGTTAATTATGCAAATTAGAAATTTAATTGTTTTTTTATTGTTATAGTTATTTATATTTATAATTACCTGTAACGTTAGGATTTTAACGTACTCAATAAATCAAATCAAATCAAATCAAATGCACTGGAGGCATGCGTGGGTTGAGTAGCACCAAGAAATATTCTTTAAAGTCTGCACTAGTCAAAGCATTTCCTTTCACAAATACAGTTGTTTTCAGCTCTTTTGCTAAACTCCACCAATCCTTAAACGTCTTCACCTCTTTCAGTCTTTTTCGATTTGTAGTACTCTTTTTTTGTGTTTTTAAAAAGATCCTTGTAAGCTTTATTTGTTCGAAGATAAATTTCTTTAATACTTTGTGACGCATTTTTCCTCAGTTTTTTTAACCAATAGAAGGACTTTTTTCTTGCTTTTTCGCACTTTACATTATACCATTTCTTCTTACCTTCTACTCTTTCTGTGTGTCGTTGGTTTCCTGCCACTGATTTTATGACATCAAAAAACTTTAAAACTTTGTATATGCGGTAGCATATTATAATTTGCAATTCAAAGATCAATTGTTAAAGAGCCATTTGCGTCAATGTAGGTGAAATTTCCATCCGCATCATCCTAGATACGTCCGTTTAGAATAACCATCCCGAAATCCTCACAAATTTCTAATAGCCTTCGTCCTTTGCTGTTTGTTACCTTGTCCTTTGATTTCCTTTCTATTGACAACTGGCTATTAAGTACAGCGATTTCATGTGAGATTTGTTGGTTTTCTCCTACTCTGGCGTTGAAATCTCCTAAGACAATGCAGTTCATAATATAGCCATCTTCAAGACATCTACAAAAGAGCGGAAGTCTTCTTCCCATCTGTTATAGTTTATATACAATGGCAAGATATGCACAGATTCTTTTCCTGTTATTATTTGCACTAAATCCTTGTCCATTAATTTTATAAAGTTGGCCTTCAGGTTTGCCGGCTTCGGTTCTGCATTTGACCAAAATATTGTGCATCAATTAGTCCTAAATGAAATTGAAATTAAAATAAAATAATTCAAAATAATAAAAATTATTGTTTAAAGTTCTTAAACTATCCGTACTACCTACCTCATTTATAAATTTAACTGTCAAATGTTATTTACCAAAAACTTTATAATATACTCATTCGTTACCAACTTAAATAAAAATAATAATACATTTTTACATCAACTGTACGAAAATTTTGATCAATTGTGTTCAAATCCCAAACCATTAAATTATAGCAGCTTTAATGAACTTTTTAACCTGTTATGTAATGTTAACTGGAATCATTTGTTTGAGAACTGTGACATTAATTCTATGTGCTCTAAATTCTACTGTGTTCTCTTTAACTTTTTTTTATGAGACCACACCATTGCGAAAACCGCGCAATACTTCTAAATCTCCTCCAAGGTTTGACTCTTGCCTAAAAAACTTAAAAAATAAAAGAAACAAGGCCTGGATTAAATATAATAAAACAAAAGCTGATAATGACTTGGTAATATACAATGAGCTAAGAAATATGTTTATTGACTATTCAGATATTCTTTATAATGACTTTATTTTAAATACCGAAACTGACATAAAAAACAACCCAAAAAACTTTTGGAGCTATGTTAATAGTAAGAGAAATACTGACGGGTATCCAAACTGCATGTCATTCAACAACGAACTTAGCCATGACTCTGAAAAAATTTCAAATATGTTTGCAAATTTTTTCAAAGATGCTTTCGAAGTAGCGAACTCCTGTCAAACACCTGAGTTATTGGCCCTCTCACAAAATTTCCCTCATTTGAATTCAATTAGTCTTTGGATCTCTGAAGATGATATCGTTCGTAAAGCTTCAGAACTTGACATTTTTTATAGCCCTGGTCCAGATGGTGTACCTTCTTATATTTTGAAAAAATGCGCATCCTATTTATCCTATTCTCTTCATATTTTTTTTAATGAATCGCTCAAATCTTCAATTTTTCCTGAAATTTGGAAGAGTTCGTACATAACACCGATACATAAAAAGGGGTAGTAAAAATGAAATAACAAATTATCGTCCCATTGAAAAACTGTCCGTCATCCCTAAGTTTTTTGAGTCCATTATTTGTAAAGTTTAATTGTAAGTCTATTATTTTTGACAGTCAACATGGTTTTGTTCAAAATAAGTCAACAGTTACTAACCTCTTTCATTTCAGTTCTTTTTGTTTAGATTCGTTTGAAAAACGGAAACAAGTTGACTGTGTCTTCACAGACTTCAGTAAGGCCTTTGATAAATTGTGCCATAAAACATTAATATCCAAACTTAAATCCCAAGGCTTTAACGATAAATTTGTTAGTTGGGTTTCGTCATAATTATATAATAGATCATACAGCGTAGTTTTTAGGAATGAGCGGTCATCATATTTTTATACCAACTCTGGCGTACCACAAGGTAGCCACTTAGGACCTTTACTGTTTATTTTGTACGTTAACGACTTACCTTCTATTATAAAACACTCATCTGTTTTAATTTACGCTGATGACATTAAAATTTTCAAACGTATTGACTCACTTGACGACTGTTTACTCCTACAAGATGATCTAAATAGTTTTCGTGAATGGTGTTTTATAAATAAGCTTTTACTAAACATAGACAAATGTTAACTAATGTATTTTACACGCAAACAAAATGTTTTGACTTTCTTAATTGACTAAACTCTCTATTTTCTCTGACCTATGTAAATATTATTCTTGACTCAAAATTAACTTTTCTTTTACAAATCCTTATGACTATATTATTAAAAAAGCAAATAAGACACTCGGATTTATAAAACGGTTTTCACATGATTCTCGTGACCCTTATATTCTTAAACTTCTTTATATATCATTTGTAAGACCAATATTGGAATATGGCTGCATAATATGGGCTCCCTTTTATTCAGTCCATATAAACAGAATAGAAGGAGTACAAAGAAGATTCATGCGCTTCTGCCTCCGTTTCTTCCCATGGTCCAATAGGCTCGAACTTCCACCGTACAATCATAGGCTCACGCTCATAAATCTTCCATCGCTTTTTAAACACAGAGAGTACATTCAGCTTTGCTTTATAATAAAATTAATCAATGGGTCAGTCATATCACCATCAATTTTGGAACAATTAAACTTTATTTATAGCCGTTCAAGTATTAGAAGACAAGTTCCTTTACGTCCTATATCAAGCAGATCGAACTATGGTAAAAACATATTTCAGTTTACAACAAGTATTACTTTTTGGTATATTCCGTAAGCGATGATTTTAAAAGTAAAACATTTAAAGTAAATTTGTTCAATACTTCAGTTAGTTTAGCATTTTTTTTTTGATTGATTTTGCATTGTAAATTTATAAATCTAAGAATAAATGTAATATTAGTCTTAAGTTCTAACGTTAGTTTGTTTAACGAATTCAATAAATAAAAAAGAGGCTGGGATGCGACCCACACTGATAACTTCCCATCCCGTCTATCGATTTGTCTTGCTTAAAAGTTTGTCTAAATGTATCAATTCTTACCAAATTTGCGTTCTATTTTTTGTAGATTTTATTTTTTTTATGAAAAAACGGACTGTTGGATTTTTATAAAAAAACTATTGAATATAAAAAAACAATATTTTCTGTGAAATAAAATAAGTTTGAAGCCAATATTTTTAATTTTTGAAAAGCTATTTGAGCCGAAAATCAATTTTTACCAACTTTTATTAATTTTTTTGTTTAGGTTTTTATTTTTTGTAAAAAAACTGTCAATTCGATTTTTCTCAAAATTTTTCCTAATGTTGAAAACAATATTTCTTATAAGTTAAAATTAGTTAGAAGCCATAATCTCAAATTTTTGAAAAGATATTTAAGTCGAAAATCAATTTTTACCAACTTTTGTTAAATTTTTTTTCGGTTTTTAATTTTTTGTAAAAAAACTGTCAATTCTATTTTTTTCAAAATTTTACTGAATGTTGAAAACAATATTTTTTGAAAGATAAAACTAGTATAAAGCCAATATCTCAAAGTCTTGAAAAGATATTTGAGTCAAAACTCAATTTTTACCAACTTTTTTTTTATTATTTTTTTTAGGTTATTATTTTTTGTAAAAAAAACTGTCAATTCGATTTTTCTCAAAATTTTATCAGATGTCAAAAACATTATTCTTCGTTGCACAAAATTGTTTTGGAGATGAAATCATATTTTGGTCGTAAAATTTTCGAAGTGACAAATTTTTTTTTTCAGTTTTTTTGATTTATAAAAAAAACCGAAAATATAATTGTTTTGTATCACGTTACAATATATAACATAAAATTTAATTCAAGTCTCTAGCGTCATTGGTTCATGAGATATTTAGGGTTAACCAAAATTTTCACCTTTTTTTTAAACTGCTATGGTAAAAAAACCACCCACGCAATTTTCTTGAGAGCCCTTTCTGCATCTTTCTGCCTTATTATCTGTATAACAAAATTTATTTGAAGTCGATATCTCTTCTGGTTCTTGAGCTATGGACGACGAAAAAACGTCGCGAACGTACGGACGTACGGACGTTCGGACGTACGTACACACGCACGCACAGACATCTTTCTAAAAATCTTTTATTTCGACTCTAGGGACCTTGAAACGTCGAGAAATGTCAAAATTTTCAATTTGACAAATCGGACCCATTACAATAACTTCCTATGGGAAGTTAATAAATAAACGTTTTCGTCTTCGTGCGTAAAAAATAATTTCATTGTTAAAAGGGATTACGGTAGTTGAAAATAAATCATGAAGGTCGCCATGTTTTTTACTTGCGACATATAGGAACTATATGGCAAGTTTTGCATTCGTGCAAAATTTCGAACTCGAGATTTTAATCAAACATGATATTACGATGGTAGAGAAGTCGAAAAAAGTGGGTCCCGCGATTCCGTCCGGTCTGTTTTGTCTGTCTGTCCACGCTCCTACAGCCTAAACCATTGGGTCGATTGAGTTCAAACTTGGAAGTTAAGGTTTTCAGCAGATTCGCGTTAGGCGTTTTTTTCATTTTTTTTTAAGACCAAAACTAACAGTGGCCCCCATACAATTTTTTTGGTCAAAAAACGAAAATTCGAATTTTCTCAAAAACAAACCGATAGATTTTTTTTAAATTTTCTCTAAAATTTTATTTTTAAACTTGGCTTCTTTTCATAAGAAAAACATATTTTTGTATTGCTCAGGAAAGGTACCGCTCATAGAACCGTTATTTTGTTTCTTAATTTTCTCAGCAACTTATCAACCGATTTCAATAATTTTTTTTCAGAATAAGCTCTTATATTGCCTTAACAATATTTGATTATCAAAAGTGAAATTTTTTATTGTTTGGATTTTTAAAAAAATATTGAATTTTTTTTTTTCAAAATTCTATATCTCAAAAACGGGTCAACATTTTTTTACGAAATTCAAATGTAGAGCGTATATTTACAATCACTAAACAACTGCATACCAAAAATATTTTTAGAACAAAATTTAAAAATTTTATATATAAAAAATTAATTTAAAAAAAAAAACCGCTCTAACGATTTTCAAAAAAAAATTTTGAAAAATCAAGGGTTTTTTGATTTATAAAATGGCATCTAAATTTTTGAAGACAAACTTATTTTTCAGGTAAAGTTTTGAATCTTAAAATAGTTTTTTTTTTTTAAATTATTTTAACTGCATTAAATGTAATCCCCTCCCATCTCACCAGATCAAATCCTGTGCGTGAGCCCGAAAGAGCGCATTACATTGACAAAACTTTTATTATATTCAGCCCTATCATGAATTCCATCGTAATCGGAAATTTTTACGAATCCCGAAAAACTGTATCATGAAATCCGTTCGTAGTGGAAAATCTCATACAATTTTGCATTACGAACGGATTTCATGATACAGTTTTTCGGGATTCGTAAAAATTCCGACTACGATGGAATTCATGATAGGGCTGATTACTATCTTTTATCCAAATTAGATAATGTATTTGGTACATATGTATGTATTGTTTATAACTATAACTATTGTAAATACCAATTCATTTCCGGGATGAGTTGTCCTAGGATGAGTTGTGTCTTGGGATGAATCGCGCGGTTTTTTTGACAAATCGAATAGCATTTAAATCTTTGAAGACAAACTTGTTTTAAAGGTATAATTTTAAATCTTATATAGGTGCTTTTTTAAACAGACTCTTTGCATACAGGAGCAAGTTCGTGCGACCCAGTCGTGCATTTTATTTACAAATGGCATCCATGTAAAAAAGCATTGTGGTGCCCATGTGTGATGTTGTGCTACCATTCCCCTTCAATAGTTTACAACAATATAATGTGACAAAACAATTTTAGCCCAGCAACGCGTGGCCAGGTCAGCTGGTAATATTATATATTTCAATTTTTTTAAGTATGCAGTTATTCAGAGCTTATTATTATAAGTTTTACATTTGATTTTGGTAAAAAATGATAACCCATATTCGAGGCATCGAGTTTTGAAAAACAAATTATAATAATTTTTGTAAAAAGCCCAAAACTACATTGACATTTTTGATGTTCCAAATATTATTAAGACAGTAAAAGAGCTTGTGCCGGACAAAATTATTGAAATCGGTTCATTAGTTCTTGAGAAAACTTAAAAACAAAATAACGGGTACCCTTTTCAAGCAACACAAAAATAATTATTTTTTTTTTATTGAAAGAAATCAAATTAAGAACAAAAAATGGAGATAACTTTGAAAAAAATCTATTGGCTCATTTTTTGCTAAAATTCGAATTTTATATTTTTGACCATAAAATTTTTATAGGGACTTTTGTTATTTTTAGTCTTAAGAAAAATGAAAAACAATGCGTAAAAATATTGAATATAAAGATTTAGTAGATCACTATAATAAACTCGAAGTTTTTAAGGATTAATGTCAAAAAAGACTCAAAAAATTCTCTCATTGTTTACACCCTGTTTTAAAACTCCTATTTACGACTTTAGTATACTGCAAAATGGTTGTTTCTATTTATATGTATAGTCATTGTCGGCACTGTGTCATCCTGACAATATGGAAGTGGAGATTTGTCTGGTATGTAGGTACTTTAACATTTTTTAAATATTTTGTTTTTAATGCAACCATTTTACGCGCTCACAACACAAAGTAATTAATAGTTATTGTGCGAAAATCCTTTTTGTTTTTTGTCGCCATAAAGGGATACATATGTAAATAAGTTGGTACTTGTTGTATGTACATATATGAATGTTAATTTTTATCGAACGTAGTTATGTAATTTAAAGCAAAATCGTTTAAGGACTTTTTTTCGCAAATGTGTTCACATAACATACCGCCATTGCTGATGATAATGTAAATCTTTTAATTAATTAAGGTTTTTAACGAATTGTGTTTTTGGTGATAACGTGTTTTATTTTGTTTTTGTATTTACATTTTTGTTATTCTTACATAATTTGATGCTTATATAGTAAAATTATATATTTTATATAGGCCATACAAAATTTATGAGGTCCATTTTTCAAAATGGATTTGAGTTAAAAATATCCATATCGATATCAATGCAATAATAGTGATGATGATAAGTGTATATGTTATGGATTGGAAAATCCATACATAGGATCCTTGATAAGATGCTACTTATATTTAAATTTTAATAAAACAAAGTGTGTTGACTATTATCGAAAATTCCATTTTTTTAAATTTCTTTTCAATTGCATTCTGTTTGGAACAAAATATTGTTCAAATATTCAAAGCAAATTATTTCAGTGACGCAAATTCAAAGTGTTTAATTTTCTTAAAATCTGGAACACAAATAAGGCTGAATTTGACTGAAGTTTGCTTAGAGGGCCGATATAGCTTGTTGCTCACAGATCATATAACATTTTAAAAGAAAAATTTCCAAATCAAATGCTCTTGGATCTCTTCTATATTTATATGATCCCAAACTCAATAATTTTGTTTGTTAACGTATCCATTCATCCAGAAATGGGTTTCATTGCTGCCAATCCTCTCGGTAGGATAATTATGGCGATCGTAAGATTGGTGAGAAAATTTTACCATTTGCACGTGTAATTGAAAAAAAAACATAAATAATAATCAATTTAAGAGATGTAACTTTACCAACGTAGAAATAAAAAGAGGCTGGGATGCGACCCACACTGATAACTTCCCATCCCGTCTGTCGATTTGTCTTGCTTAAAAGTTTGTCTATATGTATCAATTTTTACCAAATTTGCGTACTATTTTTTATAGATTTTATTTTTTTTATGAAAAAAACGGACTGTTGCATTTTTATAAAAAAATTACTGAATATCGAAAACAATATTTTATGTGAAATAAAATAAGTTTGAAGCCAATATTTGTAATTTTTGAAAACCTATTTGAGTCGAAAGTAAATTTTTAAAAATTTAGTATTGTATTTTATTATTGTTTTTTTTTTTAGGTTTTTATTTTTTGTAAAAAAAAACTGTCAATTCGATTTTTCTCAAAATTTTATAGAATGTTGTAAACAATATTTCTTGAAAGATAAAATTAGTTTGAAGCCAATGTCTCAAATTTTTGAAAACAATTTTTACCAACTTTTATAATTTTTTTTAGGTTTTTATTTTTTGTAAAAAAACAGTCAATTCGATTTTTCTCAAAATTGTTCCTATTGTTGAAAACAATATTTCTTATAAGTTAAAATTAGTTAAAAGCCATTATCTCAAATGTCTGAAAAGATATTTGAGTCAAAAATCAATTTTTAACAATTTTTGTTAAATTTTATTTTCGGTTTTTAATTTTTTGTAAAAAAAACTGTCAATTCGATTTTTTTCAAAATTTTACTGAATGTTGACAACAATATTTTTTGAAAGATTAAAGTAGTTTAACGCCAATATCTCAAAGTTTTGAAAAGATATTTGGGTCGAAAATCAATTTTTACCAACTTTAAAACATTTTTTTTTTTGGGTTTTTTGTTTTTTGTAAAAAAAACTGTCAATTCGATTTTTCTCAACATCTTTGAGAATGTTGAAAACAATATTTCTTATAAGATAAAATAAGTTTGAAGCCTTAATCTCAAGTATTTAAAAAGATATTTGAGTCGAAATTCAATTTTTACCAACTTTGAGTAATGTTTTTTAGGTTTTTATTTTTTATAAAAAAAAACTGTCAATTAGATTTTTCTCAAAATTTATCAGATATCAAAAACATTATTGTTCGTTGCACAAAATTGTATTGGAGATGAAATTATATTTTAGTCGTAAAATGTTCGAGGCGATAAATTTTTTTTTCAGTTTTTTTGATTTATAAAAAAAAACGTTAATTGGATTTTTTTTCAAATACAATATATAATATAAAATTTAATTCAAGTGTTTATCGTCATTGGTTCATGAGATATTTAGGGTTAACCAAAATGTTTACCTTTTTTTTAAACTGCTATGGTAAAAAAACCACCCACGCAATTTTCTTGAAATCCCTTTCTGCATCTTTCTGCCTTATCATCTGTATAACAAAATTTATTTGAAGTCGATATCTCTTCTGGTTCTTGAGCTATGGACGACGAAAAAAACGTCGCGAACGTACAGACGTACGGACGTACGAACGTACACGCACGCACAGACATCTTTCTAAAAATCTTTTATTTCGACTCTAGGGACCTTGAAACGTCGAGAAATGTCAAAATTTTCAATTTGACAAATCGGACCCATTACATTGACTTCCTATGGGAAGTTAATAAGGTACACCTGGGCGTATACGTATTATTTATTAGATTTTTAACAACAAATGTGCGTTTATGTTTTTTGGTTCACCGAACTTTTGGTTTAACGTGCCATTTATGTATATTATGTACATAAAAGCAAAAATAAAAGTCTACTAGCTAGAATATTTATCACATTAGCTCATTTAATTTCTCTTTACAAGATTTATGTATGTCCCTACGTCTAGGGTCTGTAGAGGAAGACCTGGTTAACCAATTAAGTTATCTCACAAGAATTTTGGTTACAGGATTTAATGTTTCCATTTTTGGCATTTTCAGGCTGTAAAAACCAAAAAAAATCGCCAATCTATTGGTTTTCTCACATACCAATGTCCCCACATCCATAAACCTAAATACATACCTATCAAATTCTATCTTAATACAAAATGTCCGAAATAGTTAAATTGAGCTGATATTTCCTTAAATGTATAGTGTCGTCTTAATATACGTACACAACACACCTATCTCCTGCGTTGACACTGCTCTCAAGACAAAACATTCTGTACAGTTCATCCACTGGCTAAGCTCATTATAAGACCGTTGGAAAGATCCCATACAAAAATCTTTGAAAAACCTGCACACTAAAGGGTATTTATGTTTTAAGGGCCGATGTTGAATGTGAACCACACCTTAACGTCAAGTTTTTTTCTGTATTTCATTTGATACTTCTTAATTTCCGACTATTTCAATTCGAACCATGGAAAGATACACAATCGAGCAACGCTTTAAAGTTATTAAGGCTTATTTTGAAAATGGTCGTTCAAATCAAAATGCATATCGAGCAATTCGTGATTTTTTCGTCCTAATGTGTGATTGTCGAAAAACGAATGCACACAAAGAGTGACTGTTTCATCATCGGGCCGTATTTTTTTCCAAACCGAGTCCGGTCAGGCAATTACTGTGAATGGTGTTCCCTATCGTGAGATGTTTTATAGCCGAAATTGGAAGATAATGATATGGACGATATGTTGTTTCAACAGGACCACATGCCACACAGCTAACGAAATGATGACTCTTTTGAACGTGGTTTCAATGTCAATTGACAACCATGATCATGTGACTTCTTTTTTTTGGGTAATTTAAAAGAAAAGGTGTACGTGTAATAAACCAACAACAATTCAATAGCTAAAGGATGGGATAATTCGGCACATTAACGGTAGCAGCGTTATCGAAATTTTTTGCCATCGGATGGAGGTGTGCAGACTAGGTCGCAGCCGATATTTTGTTAAATACATAATTGAACCATACCAATATTATTATTTTAAAAAGAAATGACAGTCATTTCTTAAGTAATTAGTGTTTTATTCAAAATAAACATCGGCCCTTATAATTTAACCACTCTTTAACTTATCGAAATAAATGGTTTGTGTATTAAATAAGTTCGTTCATAAACACTAAATATTTCATTTGATATATTATTTTCTCAGTATTTCATAATTTTATTATAATTAAAATTAGAGTTTTTCAACAAATTAAAATTTTATATTCAATAAAAATACAATTTTCTTTCCTTTTACAGCAGGAAAAAGGAGACTTACAGGGTTTTTCAACAGGGATGCTACAAAAGTAGAGCAACGGGACAGCAAAAAACGCCATATTTCTTGCCGCTCTTTTAAAATTTATCTTCAATAAGGTTTGCCATTTCATGATGGAAAGATATACGAGCCTACAACGAGTCTAAATTCGGAGTTAGTGGCTTCAACGTTAAGAGCGCTAAGTCCAATTTATGGTCATCATAATCGTCCTAGCAGATCAACAATAGAGCGTCCCTAGAGTCGAAATAAAAGATTTTTAGTAAGATGTTGGTGCGTGCGTGTGTACGTATGTTTGTACTTCCGTATGTTCGCGACGTTTTTTTCGTCGTCCATAGCTCAAGAACCAGAAGAGATATCGACTTCAAATAAATATTGTTATACAATAAGGCATAAAGATGCAGAAAGGGCTCTCAAGAAAATTGCGTGGGTGGTTTTTTTACCATAGCAGTTTAAAAAAAGGTGAACATGTTGGTTAGCCCTAAATATCTCATTAACCAATAACGCTAGAGACTTGAATTAAATTTTATATTATATATTGTAACGTAATACTAAACAAGTATATTTTTGGAAAAAAATCCAATTAACGGTTTTTTTTATAAATCAAAAAACCTGAAAAAAAATTGTCACCTCGAAAATTTTACGATTAAAGTTTGATTTCATCTCTTAAATAATTTTGTGCCACGAAGAATAATGTTTTTGACATCTGATAAAATTTTGAAAAAAATCTAATTGACAGTTTTGTTTATAAAAAATAAAAACCTAAAAAAAACATTACTCAAAGTTGGTAAAAACTGAATTTCGATTCAAATATCTTTTCAAAAACTTGAGATTAAAGCTTCAAACTTATTTTATCTTATAAAAAATATTATTTTCGACATTAGAAAAATTTTTAAGAAAAATCGAATTCACAGTTTTTCTACAACAAATAAAAACCTAAAAAAATATTTGTGAAAGTTGGTAAAAATTGATTTTCGCCTCAAATATCTTTTCAAAACTTTGAGATATTGGCTTTAAACTACTTTTATCTTTTAAAAAATATTGTTGTCAACATTCTGTAAAATATTGAAAAAAATCGAGTTGTTAGGTTTTGTACAAAAAAATTAAAACCTAAAAAAAATTTAACAAAAGTTGGTAAAAATTGTTTTTCGATGTAAATATCTTTTCAAAAATTTGGGATTATGGCTTTCAACTAATATTATCTTATAAGAAATATTTTTTTTAATATTCAGAAAAATTTTGAAAAAAATCGAATTGACAGTTTTTTTTACAAAAAAAAAAAAAACCAAAAAAAAAAACAATACTAAAACTTAATAAAAATTTATTTTCGTTTCAATTATCTTTTCAAAAATTAAAAATATTGGCTTCAAACTTACTTTATCTCACAGAAAATATTGTTTTCGACGCTCAGTACATTTTTTATAAAAATCCAACAGTCAGTTTTTTCATAAAAAAAATAAAATCTACAAAAAATAGTACGTAGTAGTAGTAAACTGGTAATAATTGATGTTCGATTTTCGATATCTCGTGAACAATAGAAGATATTGACCTTAAATTAATTTCATTCATCCAATTTGTATTTGTATATATAAGAAATAATTTTTTTTAAGAATAACTAAAAATCTCGTTAACAAAAAAATAATTTCGAAATTAAACTATTTCATTATATGCAAAATATTAATATTATATTATTACTGAGAACTTTTTTAACAAAACACGAAAACCTGCAAACTTTTTGGCAAGACAAATCGACAGACAGGATGGGAAGTTATCGGTGTGGGTCGCATCCCAGCCTCTTTTTAAAAAAAAAACCTTTATAGCGCTCTAATTGAAAAACCCGATGTATTATGATGATTGCAAATAGTCCTTAATTATTTAAAAACAGATTTTGTGTTGAGATGAGGCAAACAGATTCGTTGTTTTTAAAATATAACACAATAACACCAAAACAGAGTTTAAAAAAAGATACCATGATTATGACCACTCGGTCAATTCCCCATTTTCGAGGTGAAACAAAGTCTTTAAATAAAGAAATAACTCTTACAACTTTTCAAAACAAACAATTTTTTTTCCAAGAATAGTTTTCTTTCTTTTGGCCATTATTAATATAAAAACTAAACTGTCCGACAATTGCTGTGTCATCTGCACTGCAAGTGTCAAATAATCCTGCTTTCGTAAATATTTGTTCATTACTCATTCAGAATGTACGTTATTGTTATGGCGATAAATTATAAATACCTGTCACATTTTTCCCAATACCATTTAAGGGATATGTCGGCCGGATAACATTTAAATATACAGCACACCGTTACTCTGACTTTATTTTGGCTAACTTTCTATGCTTAAAGGATAACCACACATCAAAATTGGCGCCAAAGAATATAAACAATAAAATATAGATACAGAGTTTAGTTTTGAATAATCTCGTTTAGCGATATAACATGCACGATAATTTATCATTTCGAAAAAGCAAACGGAAGACCAACAAACCAATAAATTTAACTGACCAAAAGAAATTGGCTGACATGTTTAGCCCATGTATTGTACAGTACAATACACATAACTTGAGTCTGCTGAAATATCATAAGCAACTTTTCAAAAAGTCGGAAGTGGTAAATATTTCAAGAAAAAAACAAAAATCTTTTTTAAATTTCAAATAAAATCATCTTGAGATGGGCATCATACCATCATACGAGAAGTGGAAGTGGTTTTCCGGCGGATATCAAGCCATCCATATTTCCTCCTTTTTTCCATCATTTTGGCACCATATCGCCCATATCAAGGAAAACATATTTTTTTCTTCCCTCTTTCTCATTTAATGAGAAACAGGAAGAAATATATTATCGAATATTCTAGGATATGACCCAAATGTTCATGATATTTGTTCATCTTCCTGTTTTTCATCCCTGAATTTATTAAAAATTAATAGAAATAGTAATTTTCTAAAAAAAGTTTGGTTATTTTTCTCTGAAGTTTTGTTTTTCTTATGTCTCAATATTATTAAAAAAGAAGTCGAAAACTCGTGTAAAGGGAGGCTGGATCTAAACAATACGGAACTGCTATTACTTCGATCATTTTATGGCTTTGGTTGTTTGAGGTTAAGTATTTTGTTTTGTAAGATATTTCCATATCTGATGACCTAGAAAAATATTGAGGGTAAATGCACAACTTAAAATATCTCTCTTATCGCTCCATGCAAAGTGGAACGAAAAACTTTTTAATTTGACTAAGGATGAAGTTTTGTTGTCCGGATGCGCGTACTTTTACATTTAACTGAAGTTCAGGGATGCCAATTTGGTTTAAAAAATTTGTTTGTTTGTTTGTTTCATACATTACTTTTGAAATAAAATGTTTTTTTAAGAACTAAATTGAAACAAAATGTTTTATTAAGGTTTTATACTTACTTACTTAAGGTGGCGCTACAGTCCGGGGCGGACCTGGGCCTCAACCAACATGCGTCTCCAGCCAGCTCGGTCCCTAGCTAGCTGTCTCCAGTTTCGCACGCCAAGTTGGTTGAGGTCCTCACCCACCTGAGTGCGCCACCTGAGTCGCGGTCTTCCTCTACTGCGCCGTCCCTCGGGATTGGATTCGAAGACCTTCCGGGCTGGAGCGTTGATGTCCATTCGCTCTACATGACCCAGCCATCTAAGCCGTTGGACTTTTATTCTGCTTACTAGGTCAGTGTCGCTGTCCCTCCCGTACAGTTCGTCGTTATATCTTCTCCTCCATTCTCCATCTATACGTACGGGACCAAAAATCACCCGAAGAATTTTTCTCTCGAAGCATCCTAAGACGTTCTCATCCTTCTTTGACAGGGTCCAGGCCTCAGCACCATAAATGAGAACCGGGATGATGAGTGTCTTATAGATGGTGATTTTAGATGCTCGAGAGAGGACTTTACTTCTCAATTGCCTTCTAAGTCCAAAGAAGCAGCGATTTGCAAGAGTTATTCTTCGTTTGATTTCAGCGCTGGTGTCGTTGCCTGTGTTTATAGCGGTGCCTAGGTAGACAAAGTCCTTAACTACCTCGAAGTTATAGCTGTCCATGGTGACGTTTTGTCCAAGACGTCGTTGTTCAATGTCCTTTTTTGATGACAGCATATACTTGGTCTTGCCCTCATTGACCACTAAACCCATCTTCTTCGCTTCCGTCGCAATGCTCAAAAAACGCTCCACTGACATCACGCTTTGATCTTCCAATTATGTCAATATCATCTGCGTATCCAAGTAATTGGATGGACCTTTGGAAGATTGTGCCTCTAGTGTTGACGGTTGAGTTTTGCACAATTCTTTCCAGAACGATGTTGAAGAAGTCGCATGACAGTGCATCGCCTTGTCTAAAACCTTTTTTGACATCAAATGCATCGGTGAGATCTTTTCCGACCTTGATGGAGCAGCGTGCATTCTCCATCGTCATTCTGCACAAACGGATAAGTTTGACAGGGATGCCAAAACTAGACATTGCTCTGTAGAGCTCTTCCCTATGGATGCTGTCATACGCGGCTTTAAAATCGATAAAGAGATGGTGGGTATCGATTTGAAGCTCCTGGGTTTTTTCCAAGATCTGCCGTAATGTGAATATTTGGTCGATAGTGGACTTTCCTGGTCTGAAGCCACACTGATAAGGACCTATCAAGTTGTTGACGAACGGCTTCAGACGTTCACATAGTACGGCAGAAAGGATCTTATATGCAATGTTAAGGAGACTGATCCCTCTGTAGTTGGCGCAATTTAAAGGGTCTCCTTTTTTATGTATCGGACAAACTATGCTGAGATTCCACTCATCGGGCATGCTTTCTTCCGACCATATTTTGCAGATGAGTTGGTGCATGCTCCCTACCAAGTCATCGCCTGCTGCTTTAAACAGTTCGGCAGCTATGCCGTCAGCTCCAGCAGCTTTGTTTGACTTCAGTTTAGATATAGCTATCTTCACTTCGTCTAGGTCGGGTTTTATACTGAGAGATTCTATGAATAGCTTGAAAAATAACATTATATGTACATAAATCTTTATGTAGAATTTAAATATTTTCTGAGCTATTATATCTAATTGAAAGGATCGGACTTTAAACAGTTTACAAGGACTAACCCAAAATTAACAGAAAGGGGGACCTATACCACGAAACACTTTCACTTTGCAACTTTGCACTTTTACTTAGCGTTTAAGAGGAAATTATTGATTTTAAAAATGGTTACCTCTATGCAAAATACGTCTCACCAAACTGAAATTTGCAAAGTGCAAAGTCTTTTCTGAAAAGTGAAAATTGTTGTTATTTTGCAAAGTATTTCTTCTGTTTGTTTCACAAAACAATAAACTTTGCAAAGTATATATAGAATTTTGAAAAGCTTTTAAGTAATATGCAAAGAGAAATAATAATAAAAAAATATATGAACCATTTTGAAAATGAAGAGGTAAATAAAAGTTAACAAGACAATGGGCGTAGGCTTTTTTTTGATGAATTTATCAAAGAACATGAATTTTGAATTTTTGAGATAAAGCGTGATTTATCTAAAGTTCAAAAATTGAAAGTAAACTAACAGGTTATCCATTTTGCGGTTTTAAAAGTAAAGGGCTGGAATTTGACATCTGTGAAACTAAGTTGTTAAACCAATTTTTTTTCAACTTAACTATTTGCACAACGCATAAAAATTGATAAAACTTATTACAAAAATGTGATTCTGCCACAGCCACATATCGTGATTTAAGAGGAGACTATGGTTTACATAATCGTCCAACTACGCAAGCAATTGGTAAAATTGTGAAGACATTTGAAGAGACTGGATTGGTTACAGATATTTTAAGGCATGTGCATCATCGTTTCGCTCGGACCACTGAAAATATCGCTGCTGTAAGTGTTGCCGAAGACCCGAATTATTCGGGTTATTCGTCGTTCTCAGAAATTAGGAGTCTTACGGCACATTATGGCATATGAAGTCCAGCTCACACAGCAACTAAGCCTGCTGACCATTTACAACGTCACCGTGCGTCGTATAGGTGCTTGAACAACAGGTGGTGGACGGCGTTTTTTCGAACAAAATTTTCTTCAGTGACGAAGTACATTTCTCAATCGGTGGGTATGTTCATAAACAAAATTGTCGTATTTGGGGTTCAAAGAATCGTCAAGTAATTGAAGAGAGGCCATTACATCCACAAAAAGTAAGTGTTTGGTGCGTTCTTTGGTCCGGAGGTGTGATTGGACCTTACTTCTTCGAAAACGACGATGAACGGCTGTCACCGTCAAGTCGGAGCGTTATGGTCATTATGATAACCAACTTGTTTTTGTCTGCTATTGAAGAATACGACTTGTAGAATATGTGGTTCCAACAAGACGGTGCCACATGCCACACAATTTGAACGAATATGGCTTTATTGCAAGAGGCACTTCCTGGCCGCGTAATTTCTCGTCGTGGTGATATCAACTGGCCACCAAGATCATCCGATCTGACACCGCTGGACTTTTTTTTGTGGTGCTACGCCAAAGACCGGGTTTATTTATTTTCAATTCGACAAATTGGACCGATTACAATAACCTCATATGGAAAGTTAAAAAGAAACATGATGAAAAAAAAATATTTTATATGTGTTTTATTTACGTTTACTTTTGAAACTGAAAAATGGATAACCCTTTTCAATTTAATAGCCAAAGGAATATGCACTTAAGTAACATATCTGGTCAATTGCACAATGAAGTTTAGAAAGTCATTTTTAGAGGGAAAAACTATGCTTCAACTATTTATACTATTTATCATTAACGGTTAGCAAAACTTTAGCCCAATTTTATAATCCCCAGGAAATTTATTTATATCAATTAGAGTCAAATAGACTAATGAAAAAGAGGCTGGGATGCGACCCACACTAATAACTTCCCATCCCGTCTGTCGATTTGTCTTGCTTAAAAGTAAAAAGTAATACATATAGACATATGTATTAATTTTTAGCAAATTTGCGTACTATTTTTTGTAGATTTTATTTTATTGAATATCGAAAATAATATTTTCTGTGAAATTAAATAAGTTTGAAGCCAATATTTTTAATTTTTGAAAAGCTATTTGAGTCGAAAGAAATTTTTTAAAAAGTTTTAGTATTGTTCTTTTTTAGGTTTTTATTTTTTGTAATTAGACTTTTCTCAAAATTTTATCGAATGTTGAAAACAATATTTCTTATAAGATAAAATTAGTTTGAAGCCAATGTCTCAAATTTTTGAAAAGATATTTACGTCGAAAAACAATTTTTACCAACTTTTGTAAAATTTTTTTAGGTTTTTAATTTTGTGTACAAAAACTGTCAATTCGATTTTTTTCGCAAAATGGATAACCCTGTTTAATTTAATAGCCAAAGGAATATGCGCTTAAGTAACTTGCGAAAACTTGCCTGCGTATGGAGCCTAATACCGCGGTCTTGCATTTATGAACGGTTAAGCGCGTTTACTTTTCACTTTTCAAATAAAGTCTGAAAAATTGAAAAGTCAAAAGTCTTTTATGAAACACTTTACTTTATAGGATAATAATTTAGTGAAAAGTGTTTGGTGAAACAGGTCCCAAACAAGAAACGATTTCTCAAATCACGTGAAGTAGCGTTTAGATCTATGAAGCTAATAAAAAAGGACTCTTTTTTGAATTGCTTCTAGTCTACAGTTATGGATGTTATAAATAGGGTTCCAAATGATGCAGAAGTTTTCTTAAACTGACCTTACATAACTAATAAAAAGACTCTTCAACGTATACGGATTGTGTAAGTCAACAGAGTTTCGATAAATAAAAGGAAGCATGCAATTTGCTTTGTTAACTAAAAATTCTATATTTTTGTTAAAGTTCAATTTATGGTCAAAAATAACTCCAAGATCTTTTTTGCAGAAACTTTTACAAGTGTATGATTTCCAATTTTATAATTGTAGTCAATCGATAATTGGTGATTGACATTTAGGAATATTCAGATTTTATTGATTTATCTTACCCCGGTCAGAAAGTCTGTTAATTTCATTTTGCGAAAGATCACAATCGCTTGTAGTTTGTATGTGTCTAAAAAATGTCATATCATCTGCAAACAGGAGACACATTGAGTTTTGAAGTAAATTAGGTACGTCGTTAATGAAAACGAGGAATACGATCAGACCTAGGTTAGGTTAGGTTAGGTTAGGTTATAAGGGGTGTGCACAGCTTGAAGCTGTTGCGTACACGGAGACCTACTGGTCCATTGTGATCCCCTGTAAAGTAAAAATTTAGCATCGATGCTCTTCAACTCTGTCGATTAGCGTAGACTGGCTCGTTGACGAACCAGCCTGTGCTATCTATGAATTTCCTCATGCTTGCCATTGAGACCTGTGCTAGATCATCCAGTTCTCCAACAAACCTGTTTCCGAGATGACGGAGTCGGCTGGTTTGGAGGTTCAGACAGTCGCAGAGCAGGTGTTAAATGGTTTCCATTTCCTCCTCATCCTGACAGCTCCTACAAAAATCGGGTGCAAAAGCCCCTATCCTGTTAGCCATTGTGCCAATGGCGCAATGACCTGTTAGTACACCTATCAAGTTCTTGATGTTCTTTTTACTCAGCGATAGAATATACCGAGTTTCCTTTTCATTTGTGTTAGGCCATAAACTTCTAGAGATTGCGCAATCGTCCCTGGATTTCCAGGAGTTGTTGATTTTCTCTTTCAGTCTAAGGTCTATCTTCCTTTTGAGTACCCCGATCGGGACGAGTGGTCCCCTGACTGAATGGTCGCTACTACTGGTGTCTGCTTCTGACCCTTTCCTGGCTAGTTCATCTACTATATCATTCCCTTCTATATTGCTATGTCCGGGAACCCAGCAGAGCTTTACCTGGTTAGTGTGGCAGATTTTGTTTGATTCCTTCCTACAGTTTAATACTGCTTTTGATCTTATGGTCTCACTGGCTAAGGCTTTGATAGCAGCCTGACTGTCCACGAAAAAAGTAATCTCCGAAGAGCTTAGCTTTTCGTGATGTGCCAATTCAGCTGCTTTTCCAATGGCAAAGATCTCGGCCTGAAAGACACTACAGTCAGCCGGGAGTGTATATGACGCTCTGATGTTGAGAGATTGGCAAAACACTCCAGGGCCTGTTCCTGATTCCATTTTTGAACCGTCATTCAGTGTAGAAAGGGATACCCTGTTTACTTATAAGTGAACTAGGATCCCAACCCTGCCTTTCTGGTATGAAAATAGAAAATTTCCTATCGAAATCTAGTAAAGGGGGGATGTAATCGGTGGTCTCCCTCAGTCCTGGAATCGTGTCATATCTTTGTAAGATTGACCCGTGTCCATAAGTGCTGTGCCTTCAAAAAACTCAGTTCTCTTAAACGAATTGCAGTTTTGGCTGCCGTGCACTTTATGAACTCATCCGGAGCCGGGAGGTCCAAAATCATTTCCAATCCAGCTTGTGGTGTGGATCTTTGAGCCCCTGTTATTCCTATACAGGCTAGTCTCTGTACCTTATTCAGGTTCTAGAGATAGCTTGATTTTTCCACCGCCTTCCACCATACAATAGAGCCATAGGTAAGAATGGGTCTGACAATCGCTGTGTACATCCATTGGATGACTTGCGGTCGCATACCGTACACCGAAAGTCTTTTTGCATGTGTAGAATGCACATAGTGCTTTTTTCATTCTTTCCAGAGTACTACGCTTCCATGTAAGCTTGGAGTCAAGGATTACTCCTAGAAATTTAGCTTCCTTAGAAAGTTTTAGAGGAATACCATTTAGTTTGGAAGGGTTGAAGCCCTCCAGTTCCGGTTTCTTCGTGAACAAAACTAGCTCTGTCTTGGTGGGGTTGACCCCGAGACCGTTCTTAGTTGCCCAAGAAGATAAATCCTTTAATGCATTTTCCATAATGTTTTCGATGATGGTAAGAAACTTGCCTGATACCAAAACCACTATGTCATCTGCATATGCTACTATTTTAATGCCACGATCGGACCTAAATGGCACTCCTGATGAAAAAATTTGTACACACGGACAACGATTAGATAAATATAGTCTGCTTGGAGGTAAAAGTAATTAAGTAACAAAATCAAAATTTTTCAGGAGAGCAAAAAAACGGGGATACGCTCTCATTAAAAATAGGAAAATGATAAATCATTCAAATTTTCTCATTCTCTGATTATTCAGTTATATTCAGTTATATTTACTTAGTGACTTTTCATACTTATGGGAAATGATAACATGAACACACAATGACTGTTTCTCGAATTTGTAAAAAATTGCACTTAGTGACTTTAACCTCCAAGCAGACGATATGTATTTAACCAGTTCAACAGAATATGGTGATGCACAATATCAAATGCCTTAACGAAATCTGTGTAAATAACATCCACTTAGAGGCCCTTCTCCATTTCATTCACTACATAATTAGTGAAAATTGATAAGTTCGTAGAAGTGGATCTACCAGATACGAAAACGTGTTGAAAAGGAGATATTATTTCTTTGAGTATACAAATGTTAGTTTTCCGCAAACTATTTTTTCAAATGACTTCAGTATTACACATTCTTTACTAATAGGTCGGTAGTTACAAACGTCTTGTTTGGAACCATTTTTATGAATTGGTATTATATAGCTATAGGACGTTTTCCATTTAGGAAGAAACAATCCATGATGAAGTGAGTTATTAAAAAAGATGAATAAGATGAGATGAAATTGAAACGTTAACAATACCTTTAAAAAGCAAAAACATTACTTGTGTCCTTTTGGTCTCCAAACATATTTTACTCAAAAACAAATTTTACTCCTTACCTCCCTTTAAACCAGAAGTGGAAAATGGCAACCCTGTTTCACTAATATAAATATATAAATTCAACACCCGTCTTCTTCCATTATAATGTATTTTAAACATTTTTTTCTTTTTCTCAAACTGGTGCGCTAGTTTAAGTCAAGGAAAGGACACAATTGCAGTGGAACGTTTTCTTCTTTTTTTTTAAACTTGCCAAAGCTTTTATTGAAAGCAGGTGTTGGTTTCGCTGAAAATTACCTCTGGGCAGAAATTGAGGTGAACATTTTTTTATCTCCTTAGATTGCACACGTTACCACCATCCAAACACAAACTATAGGTTACGCGATGATGCTTAGTATCCTTAAAGGAAGATAAAAAGAAAACAAATTGTCGAAAGGGAGGTTTGGCGTGTGAAACTTTTTAGTCGACATAACCGCAAGTTATTTTTACTGAAACTTTGTGGTCATACTCATATTATATATATGCAGCGCAAACGATGATGCTGCGATGGTTACTCGAAAGCATCTAATTGAAATTGTGATGGCTGATTGTTTTTGTTGATTCTTTTTCTTTATTTTCTTTCGGATATAAAGTTCATCCTTATGGTGGAATTTGAAAAAAGTAAAGGCGAGTTCCTATGATAATAGTTTTGGCATAATGGTACCAGAAACTTATACATATTTACTTTTGCTCTTTTTCTTCGCCGTCATTTGGCTTTAATATAATTAAAAAGCTTGTGGGTTTTGTAATAAAAGAGAACTTGATAATGTTCAATTATATTTATTCAACGTCCAATTTTTAGTTTTTGAATATAAATTTTTTTTTTTTTATTTTTAAGTTGTAGAATGTTTGCACCTTCATCTTTCAACTAGTCCAGCGATGCAAAGCTGCTTGAAAAATGCAGACGGCTCCTGGATAAAATTCAAGTAATGAATCGCTGAACTTACTATTGGATACGCATTTTCCTGGTAGTTCTCTTACCGAAACTTGCAACAGTTATTTACGTTCAAGTCCCAATACAACATATCCACAAGGTCTGATCACAAGGGACAAGCTACAATGGGCTCTCAACAGCTTCAAACTATTTAAATCTGCAGGACCAGATAGAATAATACCAGCTGTCTTTACATGGTCCATGTTTCCTCGGCATAGAGAGAAGTTAAAGTTACCCAAAGCAGGTAAATGCTCGATAGTCAATCCTAAAGATCTACGACCTATGTATGTATAAGTCTATCATCATTCCTTCTTAAGACCTTGGAAAGATTGATTGATATCAATTTAAGGGCAAGTACTGATACAAGACTTCTGTCTTCGTCTCAACATGCCTACTGTAAAGGTAAATCGGTGGAAACAGCCCTACACACCTTAGTACGCACCGTCGAATATTCCCTCCATCATAAAGAGTTCACTATGGTTGCTTTCTTGACATCGAAGGTGCCTTTAACAACGTGGACACATCTGCAATCACATCTGCACTAACATCCTTCAATGTAGAGAGTTCGCTTCGGGAGTTAATTCATTTAATGCTTACTAGCAGAATAATTAATTCAAAACTGGGCAACTCTTCTGGCAGACAATTCGTTAGTAGAGGGACACCGCAAGATGGTGTTCTATCCCCTCTCCTCTGGAACCTAGTGGTGAATGAAATTCTAACTAGTCTGGATGCGGAGGGTTTCAGAGTGATCGCCTATGCAGACGTCCTTGCTATAGTCGTTTCAGGAAAGCATCTTAACACCTTAAAAGAACTCTTACAAAATGCCTAAGACATACTAACACTTTGGGCTGATCGGTGTGGACTGGGTGTTAACCCACACAAAACCGATTTAGTCTTATTTTCGGGGAGATACAAAATTCCTTTTGTCAACCCTCCCCATATTAAAGGAATCCAATTAAAATTATCAGACGAGGCCAAATACCTGGGTCTTGTCTTAGAAAAAAAACTAAATTGGGAACGCAATGTACAAGGAAGGGCTTACAACCCAGAATCACGTATTGGCTATACACATCGGTAATTAGACCGATTTTAATGTACGGTGTGGCAGTATGGTCGACTGCTTTAGAGAAAGGTATAAACCGGGATAAAGTCCAACGTTCAGCTTGCCTATGTATAAGCGGAAAGCTTCGCACGACCCCATCTGCGGCACTGGACACCTTACTCTACCTAACACCTCTTGACATTTTTAGCAAACAAATAGCTGCAAGCTCTGCTATTCGCCTGAAAGCTTCGTCGCAGTGGACTAACAACAACATTGGCCATTCCGTAATTCTTTTAGAATTAGAATCAATTCCAAAGCATACAGACTACACCATCCCCCAACTGCAATTTTACAGAAATTTCCAGATTTTTTTACCTTCCTGGAAGATGAGTCAATCCATTTCTATACAGATGGGTCAAAAACAAAAGAAGAGTTAGTGGAGGTGTGTACTCTGAACGACTAAAATTAAGTCTCTCATTCCGCCTTTCCAATCATTGTAGCGTGTTCCAGGCGGAACTTTTGGCTATAAAGGAAGTCTTGTCCTGGCTTAAAGAAAACGTGATATCAACATCTGATATCCGTATTTTCTCAGATAGTCAGGTCGCTATCAAATCTCTGGACTCTGTCTCTACAAACTCTATTACAGTCCATAACTGTCGATCATCTCTAATGGAAATAGCACAACAGTTTAATATTCACCTTTGCTAGGTGCCGGGCCATAGAGACATTCCAGGTAACTGTAAGGCAGATGAACTCGCCAGGAACGGTACAGTGCAGCCCATTCTACCACGTTAAGCACGTACTGGCATACCAATCGCTACTTGTAAACTGTTGCTAATGCAAGACGCTGTGAGGAGGGCAGGCACCAGGTGGAACAACATCACCACGTGTCAAGTCACAAAGAACATCTGGCCAACACTGGATTTAAAACGTTCAAGGTGCTTGCTTTCTCTAAGCAGATCGCATATAAGCTCGATAATAGATGTCATAACCGGACACTGTCTAATAGGAAAGCACGCCACACGTGACGCGACTATAATATCTATTTTTTATTTTCCTTACACTAGAGTCGAAAACTATTTCTTATCAGTACTTTTGTTGTTTTTGTAAGTTTTTGTGTCAGTTGAATTTTTCTAAAATATTGACTAAAAACTACCAACAATATTTTGCATATGATAAAATAGTTTGATTTTAAAATCTGTTTTTTTTAACGAGAGTTTTAGTCGAAAAACAATTTTTACCAATTTTAGTAGCATTTCTCGAAAGTTTTTAATTCTTATATACACATCATCGAACATCAATTTTTACCAATTTTGCTTACTACTTTTTTTAGATTTTAATTTTTAGAAAAAAACTGACTATTGGATTTTTATACAAAATTTACTGACAAAAATATTTTCTATAAGATAAAATTAATTTGATGCTAATATCCTAAATTTTTGAAAAGATATTTAGTCAAAAATCAATTTTAACCGAATTTTAGTAATGTTTTTCTTAGTTTTTTTTTTTTTTGTCAAAAAACTATTAATTCGTTTTTTCTTTAGATCTTACCAAATGTCGAAAACTTGATTCTTTGTTGCATAAAATTATTGTGGTGATAAAATCCTTTTTTGTTTGTAAAATATTCAAGGTGACAATTATTTTTGTTCAGTTTTTTTGGTTTAAAAAAAAACCGTTAATTGATTTTTTTTGTTCAAAATTTTATTAATTTAGTATCATGCTACAATATATAATATAAAATATAATTCAAGTCGCTAGCGTTATTGTTTCGTGGGAAATTTAGGATCAACTAAAATGTTCACTTGTTTTTTTTTTAAATTCCTATAGTAAAAAACCTAAAACTCAATTTTTTTGAAAGTCCTTTCTGCAACTTTACGTATTATTATCTGTGTTGGTTCTTGAGATATGGACGACGAAAACAGCTTCCCAAAAATCTTTTTCACACGCACGCACGCACAGATATCTCTCTAAAAATAATTTATTTATGCTCTAGGGAACTTGAAACATCCTTGAAACGTGGTGACAATCGGACCAATTACAATAACTTCGTATGGGAAGTATATAATGCATTTTTATCGATTTAGTTTTTAAGTAATAAAGAAGAAAAGACGCTTTTTTCAAACCTGCATATTCTCCAGTCCTTCAATTTGGCCCAGGCCTGTTATTTTACTCAAAAAGTTGAAGCAGCTCACAGTGATTTATAAGTCACTTTGAAAAAATTCATCAATTTTTGCACTTCCTTTTTTTTCAGTTTTAACACTTTTTTGCATACATAACATGAAAGGTTTTAACGACAGCGACCTTTTAACTTGTGACATACAAGAACTATGGCAAGTATTGCATTCTTAAAAAATTCGACCTCGAGATTTTAATCAAACAGGACATTACAATGGTAGAGAAGTCAAAAAAGTTGGGTTCCCCGTCCTCGCTCTTACAACCCAAACCATTGGGTCAATTGACCTCAATTGGTTTTAAGCCGATTAAGACTTAAAACAACAAAAGTCCCAATACAAATTTCTTGGTCAAAAATCGAAAATTAGAATTTTCTTAAAATCGAAATTATAGTTTTAATTTAAATTATAGATATATATAGATATAGAATTTATAGATTTAAATGTTCTCCAACATTTTTTTCTTAATTTGTCTTCTTTCAATAAACAAAAATATTTTTGTATTGCTCCATAAAGGTACCCCTATAGAACCGTTAAGTTTTTTAAGTTTTTTACAGAACTAATGACCCTATTTTAATAATTTTTTGTCTGCAAAAGTTTTTATACTCAATATTATTTGATGATAAAAAATTTCATTGTTTTTTCACAAAATAGTAAATAATTTATTTTTTCGAAATTTGAAGTCTCGAAAATGGTTCATCATTTTTTTTTTTACGAACTTGAAATGTAAAACGCATATTAATAAGCTCTAAATAACTGCATACAACAAATATTTTTTAAACTCAAACTAACAAATTTTATACATAAAAATATGTAATTGTAAAAAGCCGGTCTAACCATTTAAAATACAAATTTTTAAAAATTAATTTTTTTTAGAAATCAAATGGCATTTAAATTTTTGAAAAAATAGACTCTTTTGATATATGTATTAGGTGGCGCAACAGTCCGTTGAGAACCAGGGCCTAGTGACTTACAACTGTCAACCATTCCTGAGTGCGAGCACTGTTGTCAGCAATGCAATATGGTTTAAAGCCGAATCCAAACGGCTAATTTGATAATCCTCGCACGAGGCAGTACCCGTGAAAAAACTTTAGATGGCATAGTCAGGGTTCGAACCCAAGACGGGTACTACAACTCTTTGGATAGCAAGCTCTTATTTTCAAATAAATAAATAGCTTAAGGACTCTCCATGTCCAAAACCAAATATCCTACGTTGAAAAATGAAGACATTAAAAAAAGAACTTAACCAGAGCGTTTAGGAAAAGTCAAAACGATTAAATGCATTGTTATCGTATGTTGCCAAAAATTTGTGATTTTGAGTTTGTGACTATCACAATTCATAAGCGTAATAAAGTTAAGAACAAATGAAAATTTGATGATGAAAAAACTAATTTTGTGTGGGATTAATATTAGGGATGGAAGGGGCCTACACTTTTATGTCAAATTCAAATGGCTAAAATTTGAAACTAGTACCTGTATCGTGATGGATAGTGCGTTAGACTGTCATGCCAGAGGACTGGGGTTCAAAGCCTGTCTGTGCCATCTATAGTTTTCTTACAGGTAATACCTCTTACGAGGAACTGACAGATCCTCCAAGAGATATTCTTTTCATGAAAAGTGCTTTTTCAAATTGGGCGTTCGAATTCGGCTTAAAACTAAAGGTCCCCTCCATCCCGCACACAGGAATGGTTGAGAGTTGTACGGACTGGCGCGCCATCTAATTGTATATTTATTTAAAATTTGAATGCCAAATTCAAATTTCAAATTGTGTGCAGTTATTTTCAAAACCATTGCTCTGTGCAAAATATGTATCGCGCGAATTTTATCAAGCGATGAAACTCACTATTGGTTGGAGTGGTCTTCAAGTGTATGTTAAGATAGTTGAAGGAAATGTTAAGTAACAGCATAGTTTCATGTTATAAGGATCCGTAAATTGGCCTCCAAGATCGTTGCTTGACTATTATCTGTGGCAATATGTCATCTTTGTTTTATAACATTTTCAAAGTTGTATATAGATACTTCTAAAAAAAACTTCCCTTTATAAAGAAAATATTTTAAACGATATGCAATTTTTGATTTGTGTGGGCATTATAACTTTTGACAATTATGACATTTCTTTTGAGCTCAGCTCAGTCACAGTTCTAAGTTTTGAGGAATAAGGTAAGACGCAGTTTTTGAATGAGTAGTGTTGATGTTTGTTTTTTTTACAATTAGTTTAACCAATTGATTAAGTTTTAACGAATTTAACATATAGGATTTTTGAGGATATTTTCAAAACGTGCTTGAAAAATTTGCATTGTTTTTTGTTTAACTAATTTTAAACTGTCGCTTGTAAAACTCTTTTTTTTCTAATGTTTCCAAACAAATACTTCCAAAAGTGTTGGCAAATTAAAATGTTGCGAATATTATGGCTCACCCTTTTGAAGGAAAAAAGAAATCAAATTTAGAGGGCCTTTACAAATAAAGTCTCCCCAACAAAAATAGCTACATACATAATTTGGTCTAAAAAAAGAAATGTCACAAGGTTATAAAATTCATTTCACACTCTTGTTTACATTCATGTCAAGCTGAATATCACCCTCATTTATACCTACTTGTACTTCCATTTAAAAAACTCAAACCAATTCTTAATTAAAAGAAATTCCCTAATTCACACCTACGACCTAAGTAACTCAACATCTTCTCAAGAGTTATATAACCCTTGTTGAACTTAAAAGAAAAAAAAAACGAAAATAATAAACAAACAAAATCTCGACACTCTATACCGTTTATCCAATTAGAAAAGCACACATGTGACCCAAGGTTACAAAAATTGAATAATTATAATAAATTAAGAGAACGAAAATAGAAAACGAAATACTAGAACTTACCTTCTTTCTTACCATATACGAACATATATGGAACTTACATATCAAAAAACAAGTACCTAGTTTAAACTTCTTTCCGTCCAATTAATGCTTTTGAAAATTTTTAAATCCTTTCATAGCCAAACGACCATAGAGCAAATGGGTACAAGATTTAGAGTCTAAAAGTTAGAGTTGCAATTTTTGAAAAATGCTCAGTCCCAAAAGATCTCAGAAGTTCCAGCAGACTTCAATGCTTCATAGATAGAAATCATAGAGTTGGGAACTCTTCTCACTTAGTATCTACCAAGAGCATACCTTGTAGCTCATCCATTAGGTGTACTAAGGTCAGTAAACCAAATAGCTTTGTTTCTTCTTTTAAATTAGTAACGAATCACACGTTCTTCGATTCTATTTCCAATACAAAAAAGAGGCTGGGATGCGACCCACACTGATAACTTCCCATCGCGTCTGTCGATTTGTCTTACTTAATAGTTTGTAGGTTTTCGTTTTTTGTTAAAAAAGTTGCCAGTTCAATTATTCTTAAAAATTTTAAAATTACAAACAATATATATAATGAAATAGTTTGATTCCGAAATCTATTTTTGGTAACGAGATTTTAAGACGAAAACTACTTTTTACAAATTTTAGTAGCATTTATCAAAAAAATATAAACAAATACAAATTCGATGAATGAAATTAATTTAAAGTCTATATCTTCTATTGTTCACGAGATATCGAGAACCGAACATAAATTTACACAAAATTTGCGTACTATTTTTTGTAGACTTTACTTCTTATGAAAAAACTGACTGTTGGATTTTTATAAAAAAATTACTGAACATCGAAAACAAATAATATTATCTGTGAAATAAAATAAGTTTGAAGCCAATATTTTTAAGTTTTGAAAATATATTTGAGTCGAAAGTAAATTTTTACCAAGTTTTATCATTGTTTTTTTATATTTTTTTTTTAAACTGTCAATTCGATTTTTCTCAAAGTTTTATTGAATGCTGACAACAATATTTTTAAAAAAGAAAAAATTAGTTAAAAGTCAATATTTTAAAGTTTTGAAAAGATATTTGAGTCGAAAATCAAAGTTTACCAACTGTCAATTCGATTATTCTCAAAATTTTATCGAATGTTGAAAACAATATTTCTTATAAGACAACATTAGTTGAAAGCCATAATCTCAAATTTTTGAAAAGATATTTAAGTCGAAACTCAATTTTTACCAACTTTTATTATTTTTTTTTTAGCTCTTTTATTCTTAGTAAAAAAAAATGTCAATTCGATTATTCTCAAAATTTTACCTGATTTCAAAAAAGTTATTTCTCATTGCATAAAATTTGTTTGGAGAAAAAATTATGTTTTTTTCGTAAAATATACAAAGTGACAAATATTAAAAAAACCACCCACGCAATTTTTTTGAGAGTTCTTTCTGCATCTTTCTGCATTATTATCTGTTTAACAAAATTTATTTGAAGTCGATGTACGAATGTACGTACACACGCACATCTCTCTACAAATCTCTTATTTCAACTCTAGGAACCTTGAATCGTCGAGAAATGTCAAAATGTTAAATTCGACAAACCTAACCCATTCCAATAACTTCTTATGCGAAGCCCGCAGAGACTTTTCTTTGAAAACCAAGTCAAAAGACTAAACAGGCATGCCCTCTTCTACCAAAAAGTAAGGGGACTTCGTAGTAAGACTGCTGACATTTTTCTTAACTCCCAATCATTTCCACACGACGTACTCGTTTTGACAGAAACTTGGCTTAATTCAAGCTTTTCTGACACAGTACTTTTCAGTCAAGAGTTCGAAGTTTACAGAAACGATCGTCATGTTGACGATTTAAGTAGAGCTGTTCTCATAGCGTTAAAGTTTCATTTGAACTATCAATTGAACTGGTCTGTGTAAAGAAAATGGTACAGACTAAGACTATTTTCATTTTAAACGTTTACATTCCTCCAAAAAGTTTGAAGTCTGTTTATAGCGAACTCTCTTTGGCATTAGACTTTCTTATCAATTTGTCCTGCTCTGACACCAATATTTTACTTTTAGGTGATTTTAATTTACCACATATTGACTGGATTCCATCTGAAGACGAATCCTGCCTTGAAGCCTCTCTTTCTTCTTCACAATTGGAACTATCTTTTCTCTATAAAATCCTTCTTACACAAACAAGCTGTATTAAAAACTCAAAAAATCGAATTCTCGATTTAGTATTTTCTTATGATGCTTTTAGTACCCTTGTCCTAAAGTTAATGAAAAAAATCAGATAGCTTTCTAGTTAACTTCACTTACAAGAACCTTTCATTAGATAACACTTTTGATATATGTAAGGCTTTCGCTACAAATTTCTGTGAGTCATTTGTTAATAGCTCTGAAGAAGTTGTTGAAGTATAAATATTTTTTTAATCTTCACTCCCTTTCGCAATCTAGCTGTAGTTACATCCCTGTGCTACAGAGTACGGTTCTTGATCTTTTATCTGCGTTTAATGATGACTGCTCAGCCGGTCCCGATGGTATTCCCCAGAGGGTAATACTTTAGTTGAACCCCTGACATTCATATTCAAACTTTTCCAGTATATGGAAAAAGTAATTTCTTTCATCAATTGTCAAAAAAAGTAATATAGTGGATATTACAAACTACAGGCCTGTTGCAAAACTTTCTTGCATTCCTAAACTGTTTGAACATGTTGTTTGTGAGAGTGTAACATTTTTGGTAAGAATATCATTTGCGAACAGCAGCATGGATTTTTGAAAAAAAAGATCAATCGTTATAAATCTCCTCATATTCTCAAACATATGTTTAAACGTGGTACCCGTGGCATGATGGTTATTGTGTTAGACTGTCATGTGAGAGGTCTTGGGTTCGATCCCTGCCTGTGCCACCTAAAGTTTTTTTCACGGGTACTGCCTCTTGCGAGGAATTGACAAATTCTCGAAGAGTAATTCTTGTCAGGAAAAGTGCTTTCTCGAATTAGCCGTTCGGATTCGGCATTTAAACTGTATGTCTCCTCCATCCCTGCAATTACTCGCACACAGGAATGGTTGAGAGTTGTAAGTCACTAGGCCCTGGTTCTCTACGGACTGTTGCGCCACCTAATTTATTAATTTTTATGTTTAAACGCTTTAGAACATAGGTAATGAAGTTGACTGTGTATAATACACTGACTTTTCTAAAGCTTTTGACCAACCTAGCAAAGGAATTATTTTATTTAAACATAATGATCTTGGTTTTCCACCATTTTTCTTAGTTTGGATCAAATCAAAACAGATTCTGTGGGGTAAAATTTAGAAATTGTCATTCAAAACCTTTTGTTGCTCAATCGTGTGTTCCCCAGGGAAACCATTTTGGCTCTTTTCTGTTCATCCTGTCGACGACGTATCGTCATGTCTACGCTCAAGTAAATTTCTCATATCTGCTGACGACATGAAGATTTTTAAAATAATAAAGTCCATCCATGATCGTATTCTTTTATAAGCCGAAATTAATAGTTTCAAATTTTGCTGTGGATAAAATAGCCTTGCCCACAACCCTTTAAAGTGCCAGCTATAACTTTTACTAAAAAACAAATCGGTATTAATATAATTGATTATTGAATATCAGAGCAAAAAACTCTGTCGCGTCTTCACATTTAAAGATTGTTCATTTTTGTTCCAACTTAGAATTTACACATCACATTAATTTTATTTTCAATAAGGCAAGTATTGTCAGTTAAGGCAAGTGGTTTTATAAAACGCCGCCCGGGCAAAGGAGTTGAATGATCCCTACGTTACTCTTTCTTTGTACAATTGCCATGTTCGTCCTAATCTTGAATATGCTTTGCAGGTATGGACTCACGATTACGAAATTTATAGAAAACATATTGAATCAATTCAACATATGTAATTTCATTCGCTTTGCCTAAAGGGTCTTCCTGGGGATGATCCATATGATCTGCCTCCCTATGAACATCGTTTTCAGCTTCTTCAAATGCAATCTCTCTATCAAAGGCGTATTAATAATGGCTTAAGATTTCTTCATCTACTCATTAATGGTGAAATCGATGCACCTTATTGCTTTCTTGTGTGCATTTGAATTACCGAGGCGGAACTCATTCCCTGCGTACATTTGATTTTATACATATTGATTTCCATAGAACTATAACTATGGAAAGAATGAAGCTTTAAGTCGAATGAGCATTTTATATAGCTTAAACAACTAACACATGCACTGATGAGCCTCTGATCGTAGGAAAGGGAGAGAGGGGTTGAAAGCAGGTGTCGGTGCACATTGGTTTTGAATTCCTGAATATTGCAATGGCTGGGAAAGACAGAGTGTGACAAGGCATTCCATATTCGCGTAGTACGCCTAAAGAACGAATCTCTGTACTTCACAGTACGACCGAACTTGGGCTCGAGGGTATATTGATGAGCATTCCTAGAAGCGCGAGTATTACGGTTGAGCTGTTTAAGGGGAGGAATGCAACTGGCTATTTCTCTAGAGCATAAACCGTTAAAATAACGGTAAAAGAGGGTGAGACAAGAAACATTTCGACGATGTTCAAGCGATCAATCTAATTGCTTTACGTTCAATACTGTCCAAAAGGCTTAAGTAAGTTGCAGGAGCACCAGCCCAGATATGGGAGTTATACTCAAGCTTTGGACGTATTGTAGATAACAGCCAGATCAGAGGGGGAGACAAATTTCTTGCATCGCCTTAGAAAACCAGAACATCTTGCAGCATTTTTGGCGACATCACGTATGTGATCGTTCCACAAAAGGTGGTTGGTGATACACATATCAACAATATCGAGATGTTCAGTCTCCTCGATGCAAGTGCCATCTATGGATAATGGCAAGGGGGGTATATCTCGCTTTAACGATACAAGACAGCATTGGTTTTTTGAAGCATTAAATTCCACGCGGTTTCTTATTCCCCATTGTACAATGCTGTTTAGGTCGGAATTTTATGAGCTTATCATATTTTCTCGTTGCAGTTCCACATCCGAAGAAGAGGGATTTGAGTCTTAAAACGAATATGAAAAGCTGAGAGTACTATCGTCAGCGAAACAATGTATTGGATTAGACGTTGCAGACAGGAGATCATTAATAAAAATGAGAAAGAGTGTTAGATATAGAACGGAGTCCTGGGGCACACCAGCATTTATTTTGTGGTTTTCAGACTTGAACCCACCCAATAGTACTTGTATTGAAGGATCCGAAAGGTAATTACTAATCCAATGAAGCAGGGATTCGTGAAAACCGAAAGCACGCATTTTCGATAAGAGAGCCTGATGACAAACCTTATAAAATGCTTTTGAAATATCAAGTGCAATAACCTTACATTCTCCAAAGCGATGTAAAGATTTGCTCCACTGTTTGGTGAGATGAACTATGAGATCACCAGTGGACGTATTGCTACGAAAACCGTATTGTCGGTCATTAAGAAGCTTTCTAACTTCGAGATATTTCTTGAGCAGATAATTAATCAGTGTTTCCATGACCTTGGAAAGAAGGACGTAAGTGCAATCGGTCGGTAGTAAGAGGGTGATAAAGATTGGCCTTTTTTGGGGACAGGCTGGACAAATGCGGTTTTCCATCCGCTCGGAACGAGACTTGAGCAGTGGGACAGATGAAAAAGCTTACGCAGTGGTTTTGCCAGCGTTGAAGAACACCTCTTCAAAACCATAGCGGGGATACCATCCGGACCAGCGGATTTAAGTGTGTTAAGATCTTTTAGGACTCTCGCCACAATACGAGTGCGAAAAAAGATTGGCCCCATAGAATCACTAACGCACTCAATGACAGGCGGAGTCATAACACTCACTGGCGGCGAATTTTCTAACAAAGAGATTAGCTTTCTATTAAGACATAACAAATGGAGTGTCATTGACAACGAGCGTAGGAACTGAGGAAGAGGAAGAATTCCTCATGTTTTTTACAAATGACCAAAAATTTGTACTGCCTTTGGGACATTGCAGTATATTTTGCCGTAACTTTTGGTCATGTTAAAATTTGGTCCGTCGAATATGTGCGTTGCAGGCCTTCCTGGCTTGCTTGAACTTATTCTGGTTTTCCCCAGTTGTATTGGCTTTAAAACAACGGAAACGTACCTTTTTGACCCCAATAACCTCTTTACAGCTCGCATCGAACCATGTGTTGTCCTTAGGTCTGATGCTTTTAACCCTATTCGGAATAAAAGTTATCATTCCCAAGAGAATCAAACTTGTGATCATACCAGCGCTAAATAATAAATAAATAAATAATTATTAAGACCGCCCCAGTTGGCTTTCTCGTATTGCCAAACGATTCTCTTAGTAGCTCTTTCTTTAACTGGAGAGTTTTGACACGAGAAATTTTCTGATATGACACAATGGTCAGATGCACCTAGAGGAGATAGAACTCTAATAACAGCTGTCAAAATATAATAAAAGAGACACTTTCGATAAATATTTTAATAATTGTAAGCTTGGCAGCCAAGGATATGATTTTTTTTCGGAGTCTTAACAAAATATTTGATTTTGACATTTCCTTTACCTGTCAATAATTTTTGATACACTAAGAAATTGTGTCCAGATTTAAACCGTGTAACTTTAAATTCCAGACTATTTTAGGTGTGAAACCATTGCAATTTTTTTTAATTAAAAAGTGAATATATATATTTTTCACCACAGAAACAAAAAAAAGTATCAAAAAAAAAGAAAACAAAAGACAAAATAAAGGAAAATATAAATATGGCTCACCACCTCCATCGAAATGCACATTACCCATGCACAGTCACCCATCAGACCCAATTCCACTTACAAAACCACCATCAACACCGTACCGCATATCGTTCAGCTACAGCATCAGCAACAGGATCTATGCAATTGAATCAGGGCGATACAATTATCCTTCGAGTGAGAGTTGCCTGTGATATATACCACAGAGCACAGGTGTTGGTTCTTTAATTTAATTAAATCCCTTTCTTTCGTTGTCCTAAGGCCACCGAACTGCGTGTGCGTTTTTCTTCTTTTTTTTTGCCATCCATGATGTCTCCAATGAACAAGGACCAACTTTTTTTTTTCTTTAGGTTGGTAAGGTACATGTATACAAGAATCAGTTAGGGTCACCGCGGCAATAGCAGAGGTTACCATTTTAACCCTTTATTTAATGAAACACTTGAGTTCACCGTCTGTTGACTCGAACTCAAGCTCTGGAGCTCGAGCACCACCAAAAGGAAATCAATTTTCAAACCAAAGCAAAGCAAGAAGAAAAAATATCCTTGCACTACATAAAAACAGGATTTTTTTTTCTGTACTAGTATTATATCCTTGTATCAGAGAAAATGAAGGAGAAGAAAACAAAACAACAAGGATTCAGCTGTCATGGAGATTCACTGGCATCTCCTTGTAAAAGAGCGCGACAAACAACGCACGCTGACGACGGCGACGAACGTCGACGGCCAAGGGTGTTGCATAATTAAAAACAGAACAAAAATTATGCATTTTCATTCATTCATTGCATTTTCTTTGAAAAAAAGGTCCTTTTTTTTTAAGTATTAGTACACAGTTAGTGGAGAATTATTTTGTGGGACTGCACATTCAATGGTTGGAAGAAATTTTTGTAAAATATTAAAATTCCCTAGAATTTTTATTTGATGTTGGTAAGAGAAAAATTTAAATAAAAAATTATTTGAGGAGCAACTTCGGCAATTTAAAAGGATTGATATTACTTTAACTGGGTATTTCTAAATAGTTATTTAAAGTCGAACACCTCTTGCACTAATTTTATTTTAAATACTTAAATTTAAATTCTGCCAAATTTATTTTATAGCCGGTGTTTTTTTAAAACGACGTTCTTTTTTTTAACAAGTTTATTTTTTAACCGTAGTACCCTTGGCGTAGGGGTAAGTGTGTAGGGCTGTCATGCCAGAGGTCTTGGGTTCAATCCCTGCCTGTGTCACCTAAATAAAAAAACAAAAGAGGCTGGGATGCGACCCACACTGATAACTTCCCATCCCGTCTATCGATTTGTCTTGCTTAAAAGTTTGTCTAAATGTATCAATTCTTACCAAATTTGCGTTTTCTGTTTTTTGTAGATTTTATTTTTTTTTTATGAAAAAACGGACTGTTGGATTTTTATAAAAAAATTATTGAATATAAAAAACAATATTTTCTGTGAAATAAAATAAGTTTAAAGCCAATATTTTTAATTTTTGAAAAGCTATTTGAGCCGAAAATCAATTTTTACCAACTTTTATTAATTTTTTTGTTTAGGTTTTTATTTTTTGTAAAAAAACTGTCAATTCGATTTTTCTCAAAATTGTTCCTAATGTTGAAAACAATATTTCTTATAAGTTAAAATTAGTTAGAAGCCATAATCTCAAATTTTTGAAAAGATATTTAAGTCGAAAATCAATTTTTACCAACTTTTGTTAAATTTTTTTTTCGGTTTTTAATTTTTTGTAAAAAAAACTGTCAATTCTATTTTTTTCAAAATTTTACTGAATGTTGAAAACAATATTTTTTGAAAGATAAAAGTAGTTTAAAGCCAATATCTCAAAGTCTTGAAAAGATATTTGAGTCAAAACTCAATTTTTACCAACTTTTTTTTTTATTTTTTTTTAGGTTATTATTTTTTGTAAAAAAACTGTCAATTCGATTTTTCTCAAAATTTTATCAGATGTCAAAAACATTATTCTTCGTTGCACAAAATTGTTTTGGAGATGAAATCATATTTTAGTCGTAAAATTTTCGAAGTGACAAATTTTTTTTTTCAGTTTTTTTGATTTATAAAAAAAAACGTTAATTGAATTTTTTTCCAAAAATAAAATTGTTTTGTATCACGTTACAATATATAACATAAAATTTAATTAAAGTCTCTAGTGTCATTGGTTCATGAGATATTTAGGGTTAACCAAAATTTTCACCTTTTTTTTAAACTGCATCTTTCTGCGTTATTATCTGTATAACAAAATTTATTTGAAGTCGATATCTCTTCTGGTTCTTGAGCTATGGACGACGAAAAAAACGTCGCGAACGTACGGACGTACGGACGTACAGACGTACGGACGTACGTACACACGCACGCACAGACATCTTTCTAAAAATCTTTTATTTCGACTCTAGGGACCTTGAAACGTCGAGGAATGTCAAAATTTTCAATTTGACAAATCGGACCCATTACAATAACTTCCTATGGGAAGTTAAAAAACAGTTTTCACGGGTACTCCCTCTTGCGAGAAATTGAAAAATTCTTCAAGAGTAATTCTTGTCATGAAAAGTGCTTTCTCAAATTAGCCGTTCGGATTCGGGTTAAAACTGTAGGTCCCCTCCATCCCTGACAACAGTATACTCGCACACAGGAATGGTTGAGAGTTGTAAGTCCCTAGGCCCTAGTTCTCAACGGACTGTTGCCTACATAATTTATTGACGTGACAACGTCTTAAATTAGGTTGCGGCTGGGAGTCACTTATGAAAAAGTGTAACGCCCGGTAACGTTACGATGAGTCACCGAACGAGAGAGAGGCCCGCCGAATGCCTTGCGTCTCTCTCCCACTCAACTATGATCGGTCTGCCGCGCGCGCAGCACTAGAGAATTAGGCGCATTGAATCGGCGCATGCTTGTGTCTCTGTCTTTGTCTTTCTCGAACGTTCTTGGCGTTGGAAAAACAAGAAAGCGTCATAATACAAGTTCACACGTGTGGTTAAAGTATCGTCAGCTGTGTCTGTAGTGACAATGTGGAGTGCTTAGATTCGTCATTTACAACAACTACAACATCATTGTACACTGATATTTCATTATCGTAAACTATGATTGATTGATTAATTGTTAGATTGACACAAAAGTTGAGAAACTGAGTTTATAGGTTATGTCATACTATTGATAAATGTTGATAGTGTTAAGTAAATTATTAGTTTAAAAAATTTGTGCAATTCTTATTTTCATTCAATTCCTTGTTCCTATTGTGCAATTTAATTATATTCATATCAATAAATATTCTACCGAGAAAAAGACGTTGTCACGTAAAATCTTCGCCCGTAAAACCGACTTTACAGGCAACCTTTTTTTTATATTTATTATTTATTTTTTAACCAAGGATATTTCTTAACCGGAGTTATATTTTAACCAAGGTCATTTTTTAATCAAGTCAATTTTTTAACAAAGGAAATTGTTCACTGTCGCTTTTTATAACCAAGGTTATATTTTAACCAAAGTATTTTTTCCAAGGTAATTTTTTATCCTGAGTTTTTATTTAGCCCAAAATATTTAATTGCCACGACTCTTTTCTAACAAATGTAATTTTTAAACTTAGGTTATGAAATTACCCACCTTTTTTCACGTTGTTATTTTTTAACCATGTTAATATTTAACGATATAAATTTTTGACCAAGGTTATTTTTAACCGAAATTATTTTGTAACCAAGGTTTTTACACTTATTACGATTATTTTTAACCTAGACTACTTCATTAAACAATTTGGGTTATTTTATAAACGCGGTTACTTACTTAACGGTTATATTTAAACCAAGTTTATTTTTATACTGAGGTAATTTCTTAATCAAAGTTTTTGTTAACCACATTTATTTCTTAACCAATGTAATTTTATATCTAAGATTATTTTATAACCCATTGCATTTTATAAAAGAGTTTATTTTGTAATCAAAGTTATTTGTTTAGCACCAAAGACGTTGTACAAAACCCTCATAATCTCGATTTTTCTGTATGGCTCTTTTGGTATTTTGGAGATTAAGGTTCTACAACGATCTATGGACCGATCAACTGGAAAAATTACACTTGGCGTAGACAATACATCCAAGAGCTGTACAGCAATCTATTACTTGAGGCCTAGTGCCAACAACAGTTAGTGGTGGTTATTTTATAACCTTCGTTATTTTTAAATGTGGCTATGTTTTAACAAAAATGTTATTTTTTAACCAAATTTATTTCCTTCCAAGGAGATTTCTTAATTAAGATCATTTATTAGCCGCGGTTATTTTTTTAACCAACCTTATTTTATAACCGAAGTAATTTTTTAACAGCGGTTATTTTATAACCGTCGTTAAATTTTCACCGGTTATTTCTTAACCGAGGTTATTTTTAAACCAAGGTATTTTTTTTTTAACTGGGGTCTTTCTTAACAGCTGTTTTTATAACCTTGTTTATATTTGGTTATAACTTCACCACAGTTATGCTTTAACCAATATAATATTTAGACTCAGTTTTCTTAATCGCTGTTATTGCTTATTGGCAGTTATTGTTAATAAAGGTTTCTAATAACCGTGTTATTTCTTAACTTAGTTTATTTTTAACTTCCCATAGGAAGTTATTGTAATGGGTCCGATTTGTCAAATTGAAAATTTTGACATTTCTCGACGTTTCAAGGTCCCTAGAGTCGAAATAAAAGATTTTTAGAAAGATGTCTGTGCGTGCGTGTGTACGTACGTCCGTACGTCTGTACGTCCGTACGTCCGTACGTCCGTACGTTCGCGACGTTTTTTTCGTCGTCCATAGCTCAAGAACCAGAAAAATATCGACTTCAAATAAATTTTGTTATACAGATAATAAGGCAGAAAGATGCAGAAAGGGCTCTCAAGAAAATTGCGTGGGTGGTTTTTTTACCATAGCAGTTTAAAAAAAAGGTGAAAATTTTGGTTAACCCTAAATATCTCATGAACCAATGACGCTAGAGACTTGAATTAAATTTTATGTTATATATTGTAACGTGATACAAAACAATTATATTTTTGGAAAAAAATTCAATTAACGGTTTTTTTTATAAAACAAAAAAACTGAAAAAAAAAATTTGTCACTTCGAAAATTTTACGACTAAAATATGATTTCATCTCCAAAACAATTTTGTGCAACGAAAAATAATGTTTTTGACATCTGATAAAATTTTGAGAAAAATCGAATTGACAGTTTTTTTTACAAAAAATAATAACCTAAAAAAAATAAAAAAAAAGTTGGTAAAATTTGAGTTTTGACTCAAATATCTTATCAAGACTTTGAGATATTGGCTTTAAACTACTTTTATCTTTCAAAAAATATTGTTTTCAACATTCAGTAAAATTTTGAAAAAAATAGAATTGACAGTTTTTTTACAAAAATTAAAAACCGAAAAAAAAATTTAACAAAAGTTGGTAAAAATTGATTTTCGACTTAAATATCTATTCAAAAATATGAGATTATGGCTTCTTACTAATTTTTACTTATAAGAAATATTGTTTTCAACATTAGGAAAAATTTTGAGAAAAATCGAATTGACAGTTTTTTTTACAAAAAATAAAAACCTAAACAAAAAAATTAATAAAAGTTGGTAAAAATTGATTTTCGGCTCAAATAGCTTTTCAAAAATTAAAAATATTGGCTTCAAACTTATTTTATTTCACAGAAAATATTGTTTTTTATATTCAGTAATTTTTTTATAAAAATCCAACAGTCCGTTTTTTCATAAAAAAAATAAAACCTACAAAAAATAGAACGCAAATTGGGTAAGAATTGATACATTTAGACAAACTTTTAAGCAAGACAAATCGATAGACGGGATGGGAAGTTATCAGTGTGGGTCGCATCCCAGCCTCTTTTTAATAAATTTAATATTATAACCGAGATTATAAGATTCCTCTTTAACTAAGTTCAAATGGCTATTCGATTTTACTAATGGAATTTTCGCAAGTTATTCAAGTCGATTGTTTTAATAAATTTTAAGTGTAGGGTCTTTCAATAAAACCATGATGATATGTCTTCAACAGAATGACATATGAGTAGCAACTTTATTTTTAAACTCTCCACTACCCTTTCCCTGAAATAAAGTCAAGGATAAACTGATGGGCATTCCTGAAAGTGCAGACAGAATTGTTTAAGAGGTGTGAGTTATGCAAGTGGATATTTCTATAGAACATTGTTTATAAATATATTATTTATTAAAATAATGTTATTGTTTCTTTTCAAATTTAATGCAAAGCAAAGATCAATGTTTTACTTTCAAACCATTGTGCAGTGAGGAATTATATTTAAAAATTGTTTTAATTTATTATGATCCAACAAAATTGACAGCAGAAAAATACTCCTTGACATTTGAATCGTGCCTTGAATATTTTTTTTAAGAGTATACCATAGGTTGAAATTTTCGGAATTGGTGTAAATGATTTATTGGTTAAGCTATGCCTTCACTCACTTATCAGTCTTCATTTCTGATTCACACAAAAAAGAGCTTTACAATTGTGAATTCTGTGAATTTAACTCAATTTTGTAAGAAACAATAATGCATTTCCGATATGCGAAAACTACAAGCGATGTACATACATATATGTGAAGAAACACATCTCTATAAATAATTTAATTAAGAATAAAATTCGCAGCCTAACGAACTGCATCGATGGTCCTCGTGCACGATTGTTGATTTAATTCCAATTATCTCCACTGCCTACGCCACCATCGTCGTAGCATTCGCCAACTCCAATACATTATAGATTTGGCGATTTTTCACCACTCTAGCACCCCATCAGCTTAAGAGAATTTCGAATGTTCACTGACATAAACGTGCTGTTGTTAATTGGTATCACACACTTAAAGCTCCAATAAGTTCGTTCCAAAAAAATGTACACGTCCGCGTCCATTCTGCCATTTCACACCCAAAGTGCGTTGTGGGTCAAAGTGCACCATGAATAATTTCATATAAATGCCTTTTTTTTTGTCATCATAGTTAACCCATATGGAAATCGTCCCTCAGAAACTTATGCCTGCTAGAGCATCATTTCATTAGTACTCGAAGTTTAATTCCAATTGTGATGAAATAATTAAAATTGTTTTCCACACTTCACATGCCAAAAAAATGATGACTATATTCTGACAATTCATAGTCCGAATGGTCGTCATACATATATGAGTGTATGAAAGTGAATGAAACTGGCTGATGATAGCCTCACGTTGGGCGCCAATCATTAACCAGGTAACCTGCATTCATTTCATACAACACACAACAAACATTTCAATCAGGTGCCGCATGTGATGGAAACTTTGAAACGTGATCATCGTACATTGGAAATGTGTCAGCGCGTTGTTCCTCGGCCTTGCTGATGATGTTCGAACCACATCACAGTTTACAGTTCTCCGACTTCTTTTGCATTAAAAATGAAATTAAATACAGAAAATGCATGCAGCATAAAAAAAATTCCTTGCACGAAAATTCAATTTTCAGCACATTAACCAAGAAGAGCGTTGAATATATCTCTCGCCTGATGAGTCACGCGGACCAACAAACGAACAGCAACGATGGCCAGGAAACCATTTCAGCTTTTATTTTTTGAAAAAAGCGCACCATGTCATCATGATTTCTGAAAAATTTTACACACAGAAATCCTTTTATTATGTAGATATGCAGCAGGTATTTGAGACCAGATGCAGCAGTGACAACATTAAAATTGCATTTTTCGCTTAAAATTCCAGCAGTGCGCTCAGATGTGAAAATTCAAAAGATTTCCCAGATAATCCGATGTAAAAATGCCGAATGATAATAATGTGGAAAACCCCATCCGAAATTTATATACATATTTCTGAAAAATAGGATTTTTTCGCTGATGATGATTCTGATGAAGAGAAAAAATAGAAAAAAGAACAATAATTTTCAACAAATTGTTAGAAACACTCAAATTTTAAAAATAGTTAAATTGCTTCTGAGAAGTCATATATGTAAATTAGTAGATTTCTGTCACCTTAATGGGAAACGATTAATTTATTTTGTTGTGGCCAACCAATAATCCAGATTTGTCCCTGAAGGAGCCTGAAAAAAAGGAATGGACGCTGCAGTAAAACCGAAAGAAAATTTAGAAGGCTGACCAGGAACATGGACTAGGTAAGACCTAGGTCGATGGTTCTGGTCAGAATAGGCAGTGAATTAACTTACCTGGGGCACTCTGGTTTGCATCCAGCCAGCGCTATTTCTAACTACTGACAGGACAAGTAGTAGTTATATTCACATTTAGGGAAGAAAAAGACATATTGATTCATACAAAAAAGGGACCGAAGAAAAGAATAGGGATTAAGAATATGGTAGAAAAGGATGACGAAGGAATTGTATGTGCGACGGATATATGTTTTTGGCTATGAAAAGAACAACAATACATACAAAATTAAATATTTATTCAAAAGTTTGGGCGAATTGAGGAAGTTTAGGAAAGTAAGAAAGAGCTTATAGTATTAGATAGAAGTGAAAATTGAGCTTTAAAGCAAGGGTCCAGACAATGCAGAAAAAAGTAGTTCGTTGAACATTGCGGGAAATAATAAACTATGCGGTAATTGAAGATCATTCATGAGGAATTCTTCCTCTTCCTCAGTTCTTACGCTCGTTGTCAATGACACTCCATTTGTTAGTTCTTTGGAGAAAGCTAATCTCTTTGTTAGGCAGTTCGCCGCCAGTGAGTGTTATGACTCCGCCTGTCATCGAGAGCGTTAGTGATTCTATGGGACCAATCTTTCTTCGTACTCGTATTGTGGCGAAAGTCCTAAAAGATCTTAATACACATAAATCCGCTGGTCCGGATGGCATCCCGCTATTGTTCTGAAAAAGTGTTCTTCAACGCTGGCAAAACCACTGCGTAAGCTTTTTCATCTGTCCTACTCCTCAAGTCTCGTTCCGAGCTTATAAATTATTAGCTTAAAAAATATCTCGAAGATGGAAAGCTTCTTAATGACCGACAATACGGCTTTCGTAGCAATACGTCCACTGGTGATCTCATAGTCCATCTCACCAAACAGTGGAGCAAATCTTTACATCACTTTGGAGAATGTAAGATTATTGCACTTGATATTTCAAAAGCATTTGATAAGGTTTGTCATCAGGCTCTCTTATCGAAAATGCTTTGCTTTCGGTTTTCACGAATCCCTGCTTCATTGGATTAGTAATTACCTTTCGGATCGTTCAATACAAGTAGTATTGGGTGGGTTCAAGTCTGAAAACCACAAAATAAATGCTGGTGTACCCCAGGACTCCGTTCCATCTCCAACACTCTTTCTCATTTTTATTAATGATCTCCTGTCTGCAACGCCTAATCCAATACATTGTTTCGCTGACGATAGTACTCTCAGCTTTTCATATTCGTTTTTAGACTCACATCCCTCTTCTTCGGATGTGGAACTGCAACGACAAAATATAATAAGCTCATTAAATTCCGCTAAACAGCATTCTACAATGGAGATTAAAAAACCGCTTGGAATTTAATGCTTCGAAAACCACATACTGCCTTGTATCGTTAAAGCGTGATATACCCCCCTTGTCACTATCCATAGATGACACTTGCATCGAGGAGACTGAACATCTCGATTTTCTCGGTATGTGCATTACCAACCACCTTTTGTGGAACGATCACATACGCGATGTCGCCAAAAATGCCGCAACATGCAAGAAGTTTTTCTTCCCCTCTGATCTGGCTCGAAATTTCTCGACGTTTCAAGGTCGTTAGAGTCGAAATAAAAGATATTTAGAGAGATGTCTGCGCGTGCGTGTGTATGTTAGTTAGTACCTCTGTACGTTCGCGACGTTTTTTTCGTCGTCCATAGGTCAAGAGCCAGAAGAGATATCGACTTCAAATAAATTTAGTTATACGGATAATGATGCAGAAAGATGTAGAAATTACTCTCACAAAAATTGAGTGGGTGCTTTTTTACCATAGCAATTTAAAAAAAAGATGCAAATTTTGGTTAACTCTAAATATCTCACGAACCAATAACACTAGAGACTTGAATTATATTTCATGTCATGTGTTGTAACGTGAAACAAAAGAAATATATTTTTGGAACAAAAATCCAATTTTTGATTTATTTTATTTACACCGAAAAAAAAATATTTGTTATCTCGAAAATTTTACGGACAAGAAATGATTTTCACCAATTTGTTTTTATTTATATAAGATATAAAACTTTTAAGAAATGCTACTAAAATTGGTAAAAATTGGTTTTTGATTAAAAATCTCAGTAACAAAAATAGATTTCGAAATCAAACTATTTCATTATATGCAAAATATTGTTGGTAATTTTAAAATTTTTAAGAATAATTCAACTGGAAACTTTTTTAACAAAACACGAAAACGAACAAACTTTTAAGCAAGACAAATCGACAGACGGGATGGGAAGTTGTCAGTGTGGGTCGCATCCGAGCCTCTTTTTATAACATCAAATTATTTTGAAGTCAATGTCCCAAATTAAAAAAAAAAAAAACATTTAAGCCGAAAATCAATTTTTAAAAACTTTTAGTAATGTTTTTAGGTTTTTATTTTTTATAAAAAAACTTTCAATTCGATTTTTCTCAAAATTTTACCAGATGTCAAAAACGTTATTCTTTATTGCACAACATTGTTATCACGTTACAGTATATAATATAAAATTTAATTCAAGTTGCTAGCGTTATTGCTTCGTGAGATATTTATGGGTTGATCAAAATGTTCACCTTTTTTTTTAATTGCTAGGGTAAAAAAAAAACCACTTAAGTTTTTTAAGAGTCCTTTTTGCGTCTTTCTGCATTATTATCTGTATAACAAAATTTATTTGAAGTTGATTCTTGAGATATGGACGACGAAAAAAAAAACTTCCCGAACGTACGGACGTACAAACGAACGTACACACGCACGCACAGACGTCTCTCTATAAAAAAAATCTTTTATTTAAACTCTAGCGACCTTGAAACGTCGAAAAATGAAGTTTGTGGAATTTCTTATTCTAAATATTGACAAGAAATTCACAAACCTTATATGTGTATCTTTAATATTACGCTTTACAGCAGCAATATTCTCAAGTGTTTTTTAGTGATGCACAAGGCTTCGATTCGTCCAACAATTTCACTATTGTAGGCTTGACCCGACGACGACGCACGTCCCAAGAAAGCTTTGGTTTAACTAAGGCACCTATTCAAAATGAAATCTCTTGTGGGAAAACCCTTTTTAATAGTGAATTGTTAAACTTTCTGCACATACTTACATTAATTAATCTCAAGTCTAAATATTTTATACGATGAGTAAATAGTTAAACATTTTTAAAATTCCATAACAAAAACACATCAGGTGTAAGTAAACAACCCTTAAGCACTCCGCTTTCGCTTACCTTGAAGTACCTAGATATACTAAAGGATTTTCCTTTGACAATTTTAATTGGTTTTCTATACGAGCATATAGTAATTTGTTATTTCTTTCACTTGAATACATTTTAAAAGGGATAAATTACATAAAGTGAGTTTCCTTTTAATCATAAAACAAACATAATGTTTTTTCTGCGAATCAAAGGAAAAATGCATGATACGGATTGTGTATATGTATCTATCTATCGTTATATCAATAAATAAATACGCTCGCCAAATAAAATAATATTCATTAACATTTTTCACTTGAGATGATTGCCTGAAGAGCATATTGGACAATAGTTATGTTTATATACCCACCTACCCTTATGAAGGGAGACATTATCACAAATGGCAGTCAAAGCAGAGTCAGTGGAAAAAATAAAGTAAACACTTACACAAATATCATTCGCCATTATAAGTGCATCAACTCTTTCTGAAAAAGTTTTAGGGTGACCATGGGTTGTGTTTTAATTTTAATATTTTTTTCTTAAATATTTATTTTTTTATTAATGAGCATTTCCGGAATAACGCAAAAAGAAATGCGTTACAATGTTAAAATTACTGTTATTACTATTTTTATAATTATCGAATCGCATTAATTGTCAAATCCCGATGAATACAAATTCTGGACATTACCTGTTAAGTTTGGATTTTTTATTAGGTACCTATAATTTGAATTTTAGTTATTTATTTAATTCACATATTTTGTTTTAGTGGAAAATTCTAGAACATCCACATTTCGAAACAAGTTTTTGACTTAATTTTTAAACATTTTTTTTATTATTCTGTCATATTTGAAACTTAAGAATATGGTCACCTTACATGAATATTTTTCTATATTAGCCATAAAATATCCTTTTCACTGAATCTGCATCAGCATTATACATATACACACACAAGGAATATATTTTACGCCAGTTTATATTTGCACAAGAAATACAGTAAATCATAAATAAATATTTGCATTTTCATTCTTTTTTTAATACGAGAATGAGAATCACTCCATTGAATTGCAACAAGCATGATGTGAATGTGAATATTTGTACTTAACTTACGTTTATAGGAATAAGGGTATATAGAAAAGGGTGAGTTTTTTTACAAGGGTGAAGAAAAAACCCACCGACTATAGAGGCAATGGAAAGAAGTTCCACGTAAACAGAATTAGTTTGTGTATGTATTTTTGAATTTTGCCATTGATAAGATTTTTTTTGATATGTTTTTCTTGGAAAATTTTGAAATCGAATTATATTGTATTTTTAAATTTGCTTGTAACGATTGTAAGATTGAAATGATATGACTTGAGGTAATAATAGAAAATTCCAAAGAAAAGTCCTGAGACATTTTTGGAAAGTTCAAAAATTTTTTGAAATATCTGTCATAATCAAATTTAGTGGTATTTTAAAAATGTATATTTAAATTGTTTTTTTAGAATAAAATCTATAAATTTGAAATCCATTTATTATTATTTATATTCATTTATATTATTTTTCTTTATAAGCTATAAACAATTTTCACCAGTTTTTTTTTGTAAAAATTTTACCATCCGTGAAACCAAATTATCGCTTAAAGAACTTTAAAATGTGATCAATCAAATATTGAATTTTAAATTTTTGTCATATTTTAGTCTTTAAATCGATTTAGCAGTATTTTTGGTAAGGCTTTAATTTTTGAATTTTTGAGATATTTTTAATTCCTATAGTCAAATCCACACAATGAATTTTCTAAAAAGTTTTTTCATAAAATTATTATGTTATGTTTTTTATTTGTAAAACTAAATTAATTTGAAGTCTTTATCTCAATTCGTGCGTTGAGATATTTTTGAAGAAAGAAGAAAACAATACAGTGGGTTTAAATTCTAAGGACCTTGATATGTCGAGATATATCAAAATTTTCAATTCCACAAATTGAAACGACTCCAACAACTTGCATTGATGAGCTCTGAAAACCACTAAAAGTTAGAGCGCTGTAATCGAAAATTATCTGCAAACAAAAATTGGAACTAAGTTTGAGAGATGCGAATTGTCAACTTACACAATAACACGTCAAAATTAATTGTAAACTTAGTTATTATTCTTTTAGAATTACGAAAAATTTTAAACTTATTGTACTTTCCTTAATTTTGTCAAGTTCACAGAAAAATTATTGAAAACACTCAAATCACTTGTTTTAAGTTTGAGAAAGATATATAGAACATTTTGTATACTCGAATTGTCGAATTGAACATTTTGAAATTTCTAGATGTTTTATAGTCCATAGAATCTAAATTAAGGGGGTGTTTTTTTAACTTCCCATAGGAAGTTATTGTAATGGGACCGATTTGTCAAATTGAAAATTTGACATTTCTCGACGTTTCAAGGTCCCTAGAGTCGAAATAAAAGATTTTTAGAAAGATGTCTGTGCGTGCGTGTGTACGTACGTCCGTACGTCCGTATGTCCGTACGTTCGCGACGTTTTTTTCGTTGTCCATAGCTCAAGAACCAGAAGAGGTATCGACTTCAAATAAATTTTGTTATACAGATAATAAGGCGGAAAGATGCAGAAAGGGCTCTCAAGAAAATTGCGTGGGTGGTTTTTTTTACCATAGCAGTTTAAAAAAGGGTGAACATTTTGGTTAACCCTTAATATCTTACGAACCAAAAATGCTAGAGACTTGAATTAAATTTTATATAATATATTGTAACGTGATACCAAACAAGTATATTTTTTGAAAAAAAGAGGCTGGGATGCGACCCACACTGATAACTTCCCATCCCGTCTATCGATTTGTCTTGCTTAAAAGTTTGTCTAAATGTATCAATTCTTACCAAATTTGCGTTCTATTTTTTGTAGATTTTATTTTTTCACGAAAAAACGGACTGTTGGATTTTTATAAAAAAATTACTGAATATAAAAAACAATATTTTCTGTGAAATAAAATAAGTTTGAAGCCAATATTTTTAATTTTTGAAAAGCTATTTGAGCCGAAAATCAATTTTTACCAACTTTTATTAATTTTTTTGTTTAGGTTTTTATTTTTTGTAAGAAAACTGTCAATTCGATTTTTCTCAAAATTTGTCCTAATGTTGAAAACAATATTTCTTATAAGTTAAAATTAGTTAGAAGCCATAATCTCAAATTTTTGAAAAGATATTTAAGTCGAAAATCAATTTTTACCAACTTTTGTTAAATTTTTTTTTTCGGTTTTTAATTTTTTGTAAAAAAACTGTCAATTCTATTTTTTTCAAAATATTACTGAATGTTGAAAACAATATTTTTTGAAAGATAAAAGTAGTTTAAAGCCAATATCTCAAAGTCTTGAAAAGATATTTGAGTCAAAACTCAATTTTTACCAACTTTTTTTTTATTTTTTTTTTGTAGGTTATTATTTTTTGTAAAAAAACTGTCAATTCGATTTTTCTCAAAATTTTTCCTACTGTTGAAAACAATATTTCTTATAAGATAAAATTAGTAAGAAGCCATAATCTCAAATTTTTGAAAAGATATTTAAGTCGAAAATCAATTTTTACCAACTTTTGTTAATTTTTTTTTTCGGTTTTTAATTTTTTGTAAAAAACTGTCAATTCTATTTTTTTCAAAATTTTACTGAATGTTGAAACCAATATTTTTTGAAAGATAAAAGTAGTTTAAAGCCAATATCTCAAAGTTTTGAAAAGATATTTGAGTCAAAACTCAATTTTTACCAACTTTTTTTTATTTTTTTTTTAGGTTTTCATTTTTTGTAAAAAAACTGTCAATTCGATTTTTCTCAAAATTTTATTAGATGTCAAAAACATTATTCTTCGTTGCACAAAATTGTTTTGGAGATGATATCATATTTTAGTCGTAAAATTTTCGAAGTGACAAATTTTTTTTTTCAGTTTTTTTGATTTATAAAAGAAACCGTTAATTGAATTTTTTTCCAAAAATATAATTGTTTCGTATCGCGTTACAATATATAATACAAAATTTAATTCAAGTCTCTAGCGTCATTGGTTCATGAGATATTTAGGGTTAACCAAAATTTTCACCTTTTTTTTAAACTGCTATGGTAAAAAAACCACCCACGCAATTTTCTTGAGAGCCCTTTCTGCATCTTTCTGCCTTATTATCTGTATAACCAAATTTATTTGAAGTCGATATCTCTTCTGGTTCTTGAGCTATGGACGTACGTACACACGCACGCACAGACATCTTTCTAAAAATCTTTTATTTCGACTCTAGGGACCTTGAAACGTCGAGAAATGTCAAAATTTTCAATTTGTCAAATCGGAGCCATTACAATAACTTCCTGTGGGAAGTTAAAAATCCAGTAAACGCTTTTTTTTATAAATCAAAAAAACTGAAAAAAAAAATTTGTCACCTCGAAAATTTTACGAATACAAAATGATTTTATCTCCAAAACAATTTTGTGCAACGAAGAATAATGTTTTTGACATCTGGTAAAATTTTGAGAAAAATCGAATTGATAGTTTTTTTATAAAAAATAAAAACCTAAAAAAAACATTACTCAAAGTTGGTAAAAATTGAATTTCGACTCAAATATCTTTTCAAAACTTTAAGATATTGGCTTAAAACTACTTTTATCTTTCAAAAAATATTGTTGTCAACATTCAGTAAAATTTTGAAAAAAATCGAATTGATAGTTTTCTTACAAAAAATAAAATCTTAAAAGAAAATTTAACAAAATTTGGTAAAAATTGATTTTCGACTCAAATATCTTTTCAAAAATTTTGAGATTATGGCTTCCAACGAATTTTAACTTATAAGAATTATTGTTTTCAACATTCGGTAAAATTTTGAGAAAAATAGAATTGACAGTTTTTTTACAAAAAATAAAAACCTAAAAAAAAAAATTAATAAAAGTTGGTAAAAATTGATTTTCGGATCAAATATCTTTTTAAAAATTTGAGATATTGGGTTTTAACTACTTTTATCTTTTGAAAAACAATGTTGTCAACATGCAGTAAAATTTTGATAAAAATCTAATTGACAGTTTTTTTACAAAAAATAAAAACCTAACAAAAAAACAATACTAAAACTTGGTAAAAATTTACTTTCGACTCAAATAGCTTTTCAAAAATTAAAAATATTGTCTTAAAACTTTTTTTATTTCACAGAAAATATTGTTTTCGATATTCAGTGGTTTTTATAAAAATCCAACAGTCCATTTTTTCATAAAAAAATAAAATCTACAAGAAATATTACGCAAATTTGGTAAAAATTGATGTTCGGTTTTTGATATCTCTCAAATTAATTTAATTCATCTAATTAGTAAAAATTTAAGAAATGCTACTAAAATTGGTAAAAATTTGTTTTTCACTAAAAATCTATTTAACAAAACTAGATTTTCAAACTAAACTATTTCTTTATATGAAAAATATTGTTGGTAATTTTAAAATTTTTAAGAATAATTCAACTGACAGCCTCTTTTTTTTTCCAAATTCATTTTTATTAATTCATTCTTAAGACTATCTTAAAGCTAGACAAAAATTCATAAAACTAGCCTAATTATCCATAACTTACAACTAACTTACTGGTCCCATACGGACACTCTAAGTTAAACAATAATACTTAATGCTAATGCCTTTCGGCCCTAAGATCTTATAACTTCAATTCATTTTATTTATTTTTGTCTTCATTAGAAAATTTAGAAAAAACTAATGTCAATATCCTTTTTTATTTCACTTAAAAACTACTTAAAATAAGGTCCTTTATATAAAACTTAAAGCTAACTAAAACTATCTATTCTACCTATAAACTACTTAAAACTAGAACAACCACAGCAGCAAATCTAACTATCCAACGTTTTTTGTTTTTCATATTTTGTCTTTTTTTTTATTTTTTTTTTTGATTATTCCATGTTTTTTTTTAATTTTTTTTAAAATTTTTGTTTGTATTTTTTGTATTTTTCCTTTTTTGTATTTTATTGTATGTTTTTTTTGTGCCACCATGTCTATTCTACTTAAAACTAAACCCTAAAACTATAAAACAAGTATGTAAGCCGGCCAAGGCTTTAAACCCCATCCCGACTACTCACTATCAAGTGCCGATTGAAGCCACCAAAACTGGCTCTCCTGCTTCACCCTATCAGTTCGGTCCCTTTCGGACACAACCCTACTGAACCGAAGGAGCTCTGCTCCGCCTTGTGCCATGACGTCCCGATTGTACAGGAGTCGCCTGTCCACGGTTCGTCGTCTGACGTGGTAGATTAACGGAACTGCCAATCTATCCTGTATCAGACCGCATCTATCTAAAAAGAGGAATGCCTCTTTCAAAATACTAGTCGTTCGGATAGAACGCCCCGAAAATTAAACTGTTGGTCAAAGACTTAGCTCTTGCAATGTGACCTCGAACGAGTTTTATCACGAAATTGTCAATTCTGTTGAATCGAGCCCCGTTGTATAGGACCTCGTTGGAATAGTAATGCACATAAAAAGATTCGGCTGTTCTGTATAAGCCGGTACAGCGTCCTAAACACTGCCGCTCGAACACCCGAAACTTCTCCATTTGGGAAGGGGCAACGTTGAACCACACAGGACAACCATAAACGATCATCGGCCGTATGAGGGCCATGTAGCAAATTACCTTCACTCTGGGGTCAAGCTGACTGCTAAAAACAGCCGTTTCGTCAGAGCGAAGGCTCCTCTGGCCCTGGTCAGAGCAGCATTTATATGTCTGTCGAAATATAAATACTGATCTAACCAGGGAGCTAGTGCACTACGCACTACGCCACAGCACCCACATGAAAGTTGTAAGCCAATTACAGGTTTTTTCGTTCTATGGAACTATACTGAACCGATTAGCATTTTTCTAAGCTCACGCAAGTAATTGTTGTTGTTTTATTCAGGTTCCTTCTATTATCTCCTCTCTTTTTCATAAGCCAACGAATTCGATTGGATTCGTATGAGGAGGGAGATGAGGCGAAAGAGTTGACACTGGTCAAGATTTTTAATTTTTACAATTCTAAGGAGGTTTTTGTATGAAATTTTTATACTCGCAGTTTAAGGCAGCATTCTTGCCGAATTTACAATTATTTTTTTAGTTTTCGAAAAATGGTATTGAAACTAATATTCATTTGTCTCGGAAACATAAAAAGATTTAGTTGATTTTTAATTGAAAACAAACTCTAGCTAAAAACTGATACAAAATGGTTTTTGGGCACAAGTCTCTTGAAATTTAATTGTTATGACTTCATATGACACAAAATGTTGTTTTTGAAATTGTGTGAAACTTTTAGAAATATTGACAATCGGGCACGATGGGGATTTATCAGTTTAGCAACCCAACCTTTTTTTCATTATTATAAAACATTGACAAATTTGGTTGAAATTATTTCTCAATCGAAATCACGTTGCTTAATATTTTAAAAATTGCTAACAAATAAAATGTTAAGCCCTCAACATTTGGGTTTTTTTTTATAATTTTTAGGAGTTATCTTAATATTTCAGTTTGAAATTTTTCTTACCTCATTTACTTTCAAAGATCCTAACTAGTTTTAAGATCTTACATATTCTAAGTACACCTTTAAGAAGTTCTAGTAAAGACTTAAAATTAATGACAATTTCAAATTAATGACAAAATCATCAAATAATTTGTTGTTAAGAACATTACGTTGAGATTTAGGTTAGAATTTTAAAAGAGTATAATTAATTAATTTAACGTTATTGAAACATAAAAAAGGGAACATTTGATATTAGGTCAAAAATTGCTTAAATAAAACAAAAACAATTTTGTTGACTAATACATAATTTTAGTTAAACAAAAACCTTTTAAAATCTTACAAATTAGCATACTTCCACGCTTACCTTAAATTAATTTAAGAGAAAATGGCAGTAACTAAAAATTATATCTTTGGCAACCCAACCTTTTTTTCATTATTATAAAACATTGACAAATTTGGTTGAAATTATTTCTCAATCGAAATCACGTTGCTTAATATTTTAAAAATTGCTAACAAATAAAATGTTAAGCCCTCAACATTTGGGTTTTTTTTATAATTTTTAGGAGTTATCTTAATATTTCAGTTTGAAATTTTTCTTACCTCATTTACTTTCAAAGATCCTACCTAGTTTTAAGATCTTACATATTCTACATACACCTTAAAGAAGTTCTAGTAAAGACTTGAAAATTAATGACAATCATCAAATAATTTGTTGTTAAGAACATTACGTTGAGATTTAGGTTAGAATCTTAAAAGAGTATAATTAACTAGTTTAACGTTATTGAAACATAAAAAAGGGAACATTTGAATTTAGGTCAACAATTGCTTAAAAAAAAACAAAAACAATTTTGCTGACCAATACATAATTTTAGCTAAAAAAAAACTTTTTAAAAGCCTACAAATTTGCATACTTCCACGCTTACCTTAAACAAATTTAAAAGGAAATGGCAGTAATTAAAAATTATCTTTTGCAGTGCAACTTAACCAATTGCGGATCCGTGGGGAAGGGGGGTTTGTAGGGGTCATGTTGCTTAAAGTACTACTTTTAATGGAAGACTGCACCAAGAACATAATATGAATTGGATATTCAGCCCTATTCCAAAAACACAACACAAATTCATCGACTTTTGACCAATCGACGATCCAGGGGGGGGGGGTCATATGAGCCATGAAGCTTATACAGTTAAGTTGCTAATTGTTGTTGATTGAAATTAAGGTTTTCAGCCGATTAGCGTAAGGCATTTTTTTTTTGATTTTATTAATACGAAAAATAACATCAGTCCTCATACATTTTTTTTTGTTTAAATATGTGATTTTTTTAAAACTTTCTCTAAATTTTGTATTCTTAATTTGACTTCTTTCTACAAGAAAAACATATTTTGGTATTGCTCCAGAAGGGTACCCCTCATAAAAACTTTAATTTGTTTTTAAGTTTTCTCAAGAACTAATGGACCGATTTCAATAATCTTCTCTTTCTGTGCAAGATCTTTTTGATGATCAAATTGATGATGGTTTTTTATTATGACATTTTTTTTTATTTTAAAAAAATATGAATTTTGTTAACAAAACTCAACATCTCAGAAAGGGGTCAACATTTTTAAACGAAATTTAAAACTAAAATGATTTTTGAAAAAAAAAAAAAATAAGTTAATCTAGATAGATTTATTGAGAAATGAAATGGCATTTAAATTTTTGAGAAAAAATAATTTGTCCCAAAAACAGCAAGTGACACTTTTGTTAAACTTATGGCTGATTGAAAAACATATTAAGCGTTTATAATATCTATTGATATAAAAGCCTTGAATCTCTTGAGATTTGAAGTGAAAAGAGATTCTGAAACGTGTAATTTGTGAGTGCCACACACACGTTTCTTCCCAACTTATTTGTTTACCTTAATTTGTTTTTAATTTAATTTTTTAGAGAAATTATGTACTTAAATGCACCTATTTCCTTAAATTTAAGTACCAAACATTTTTCTCTCTACAATTTTTAAATTTTGTTTACTCCTTTAAGATCAAAATATTTTCTAGCATCAGTTCTAATTTACCAGTAAGCAGACTGATAGCAATAGTAATAATAGACTCCCGAAAATTGAGTTCGAAAAAACTACGTCAAAAAAAATTCTTATTATCAGATTCTCTCTCATTTTCTGGGTTTTTGAATTTTTTTGTAGCGTTTTTCGCATTAATATTTCTAACAAAAAAGAATATATATTCTTATTGAAAAAAGCTAAGTTTCAAAACAATTTCAATTTCTGCGTGAAATGCTCCAAAAACCCAGGAATATTTTTGGAAAAAAATCCAATAAACGGTTTTTTTATAAATAAAAAAAAAACTGAAAAAATGTGTCACTAAACTATTGTGTTTTAGTTCTGAAATAGGGCATATTTAGAAAACTGTTGGAACCTTAGAATGCTTTTAACCATTGAAATGTGTAAACGCAAGGTTAAGATGCACAATATGTTATTTAAATTTTATTAGCCTCCTTTACAAAACATTAAAGAACATTTTTAAGCGGTGAGTAAAAACTTATCTAAGTGTGTGACCCACCCCCCCCTGATTAAAAGTCTGGATCCGCCCTTGAACTTAACAGCTCCTGCAACTAATTACAATTCAATTATAGTTACAGATTTAGATTTGACATTTATTTTTAATTTAGTTACAAGTGCCCACAGTCCACCAAAGTATTTAACTCATAAACCAATATTAAGTCTAAATTTAACTTAAAATTCTATAAAAACAAATTTTTCATAGAAATAACATTTTAAAATAACAACCTTATTGTATATAAAGGTCAACCGCATAAGAAAAAATAAAACGTTTTCTTTAATTTCCGGAATAAGACATTACACAAATTCAACAAATTTTAATATCCGTTTTTGTTATATTTAGAAAATAAATTATATTATAACTGATGTGGGCGTGGTTTTCTTTTGAGCTTGAAAAGAATCTCATTTGACCGCATTTAAAACTGTGATGTCTAAAATTAAAATCTTACAACGAAGAACTTTATTTTATTGGATACAATCACATCATGACAAACCATTATCAAACAAACAATGCCACTGTCTTTTTAGTAGAAGAAATAATTTATTCAAAAATGTTTTTGCTCGTGAAGGAGTTTTTATATAGAATTAAAATAATAGTGTTTTTATTTAAACAAGCACTCAAACAACAAATTCTTTGAATATCTAAATACAGTTTATGTAGTACACTTAGATACTTGGAATTTTTTGTTTTCGAGAAAAGAAAAATTGCATCAAAAATAAAAAACTCAAATGAGTTTTCCAAACTCATTACCATTTTCTACGAAAAAAGCAGAAAAAATCTAAGGTAGGTACTCAAATTTTTAAGAAGAAAAATACTTGAATCCTCCACTTCCTACACTTAGATTTTTACAACAACCTTAAACAAGGCAAAACAAAAATATAAGAAATATCCTTGCACATTTTTCTAACTATGTATACTTAAAAGAGACAATCTCAACGGTTGGACTTGATAACGAAAAAGAACATTTAAGGATTTAAGGGCTCTATGCCCTATAGGCATATATTCCACCTAGCATAATTAAGCCATTTCATAGTTTGCAACGGAATTGAAGGCATACACTTCGGGCAAGCTTTTTTCTTTTTTTATTTGCCGATATTTCTTTAACTCTTACGTTTTTTGGAAAAACCTAAATGTGGTATGAATGAGGTATATAGTAGTATTAAGTTTATATTGCAAGCAAACATTTTCGAAGAAAGTCTGTTTTTTGTGTCACATGAATAGGGACAAGATTTAAATTTGCCTGTAAGACTCTTAAAGGCATTAAAAATAACAAAAAATCATATGGTTTAGGTAAATACTATTTAAATTGAATTTATTAAAATAATTCTTAGTAATATGTACTACTATGATTTGTTGCAAAACTAAGGCGGCGGCGCGCGGCGTTGACTCATGCGTGCAGTATTGAATGGTGGTATTATTCTTTCTTCTGTATCTCCCGAGTAACAGTCGATCAACTAGCATTTACCGGGATCTCGGAAAAACCATCCGTTTTATAGCCAGCAAAATTAGATGAAGTTTAAATGTTGTATATAACAAGGGCCCAGAGAGGTATAGAAGAAAACCTCAAAGAAAGACTCAAAAAAGCCACATCATTTCAGTAAAGGCGGGCGATCGTGGGAGCTGCTTCAAATTCAAGGCTTTCCATTAGTAAAATCAAGGCATAAGCTGGGGTAAATGCTAGTTGATCGACAGTTACTCGGGAGATACAGAAGGAAGAAGGTGTATTCACGACAGTCAGAGATTTTGCATCCTCATCTAGCTCTATTTGCAGATAAGCGTCTGCAAGATCTATTTTCGAAAATCGCTGTCCACCCGCAATTTTATTAAAAAGATCTTCTGGTCTTGGAATTGGATACTGATCTACTTCTAAGTGAGGATTGATAGTAACCTTGAAGTCACCGCATATGCGGAGGCCCTTATTACTTTTAGAAACAACGACAATAGGCGCGGCCCATTCACTAAATCTGACCGGTTTCCAAACTCCAGCTTCTTCTAAACGCTTAGCTTCTCCCTTGAATGCATCCATTAAAGCGAATGGAATAGGTCTCGCCTTATGAAACTTGGGTAAGTGTTAGGTTTTAGATACAAATGTGCTTTCATAGAATTACACAACCCTAAGGTCTTAGATTCTACCTCAACATGCTTTGAAAAAAGGTTTTGTATTTCGTGGTCCACGTCTGAGTTTAAATTCAAAACAATATTCTCACTTGGAGATTTTATCTCCTGATCAAATGCACTGAACCAATCCAATCCGTAAATATTGTGCCCGGATGGTACATCGGGAACTAATAAAGTTAATTGTTTATGGTGACCCCCAAATTCGACATTAACATGTATTTCGCCTAAGACTGGAACGGTTGTATTACCATATGAGCGAAGTGAGCGACCGGTTTCGTTAAGCGGAGGTTTGTTTATCTCTTCATAGCCCGACAGACCAATCAGGGAACAACTAGCTCCCGTGTCGAGCAAAAATTAACTTTGTGATTGTTCAAATTCACAAAAATTCCCCACTTTGAACCTGCTTGACCTATTTCACCAACTGTAAGTACACTGTCTATTTCTTGAACATGCTCAGTATCCCCTTTTTTACCCTTCATCTTATTGACTTTACCACTGATGCATACTGATGCGATATGGCCTATCCGCCCACAGTTTCGACAATCCACTTTTGCATACCTACAGGACTCTCTTGAATGCCTAGTCCAACACCCTGGACATGATTTTGTTTTGTACTTACTACCACCTCGATATTGTTCCTTATCCTGCCACCTATTTCTGCTTCTACCTCTAGAACTCTTCCAACTCTCTGCCTTAACCTGGTTCACTTCCAATGGCTCAACACTATCAGACTTGATAACCTTAAGCGATTTCTGGGTCGCTTCATACGCTTCCGCAATGGAAAAAACTTCTGATAAAGTAGGGTTAGTTTTTTGGAGTGAAGCTGAACGTACTACGTCATGTGGAGTATGTAAGATGATTACATCTCTAATCATTTCATCGACAAATTCGTGGTTGCAATTGGATTTTTGACAACTGAATCCACATGTTCGAGCTAACCCTCTTAACTGTGCAACCCACTCAGCATAAGTTTAGCCAGTACGCATTCGACACTTCCAAAACTCGTAGCGAGCCATTGAAATGTAAATTTTTTTTTAAATGGTCTTTATGCAGGTATGCAGATCTGGAGCTTTGCTGTCAGATCTGCATAGCATTTGTCAGTCACTTTTCCACCTCCCAATAGGTTTTGAAGTAAATTATATATATCTGGCCCAAGCCATGATAGAAAATAAGCTTTTTTTTATCGTCACTCACCACCTTATATGCCAGGAAATGTTGTTCTAGCTGCTGCATATAAACGTCCCACGTGTTTTTCTCGGGAGAAAATTGCTGGAACTGCGGCACAGCTACCTTGGTAGAACCACTTGTTGAGGAAACTCGTTGCAATACCATAAGGTATTCCTTTTGCGATCTTCTAGTTCTGCCATTTTGAATATTCAATGCATATATTATATAGAAATTGGTATGCTGAAGCACATGCCAACTAAGCGATTAGGTTAAGTTTGGCAATTTTTTTTCTTGATTTTTTTCTCTCGTCGCCTAATGAAATGTCCGAGTTTAATGAAATGAAATTTACTGTTAAATTTTTATAATACGGCTATAATTAAATGTACTTATAGATACTTTATAACAATTATTTGTAAAAACTAATTAGAATTTAATACAAGTTACGAGTACTCAATGCGCAGATGTTAACAAGTTGGCGGCTCAAGGAAGAAGGAGGTCAAACAGAAATATTTCAGCTGTCAAACTTGTAGGCTCGTACAGAGTTGTTCGATAAGCCGTGTTCAGATGTTAGTGGATTTGTACTTTAGAGAATTGTTCATATCAAATACCACCATTGAATGCTGCACGCATGAAACAACGCCGCCGCCTTAGTTTTGCAAAAACTAAAAAACCGCACAACAAAGGAGGCGGTGTGATTGTATGTGGAGCAATCACTTATTATGGGACAGTGGAGCTGAATTTTTAAAGCCCTTTAATGACGGCAGTCACTTAAAAATCGATACTGGAACGAGTGTTTCCGCAGTTTTCTGATTATAATTTGGTGGACAACGATTTTACTTCCCAACAAGATAATGCACCAATACATACTGAAAGGACAGCAAAAGCTTGGACCTATACAAGAAGGACAGCAATACCAAAAAATCGAAGATATTATTGAAGCCATAAAGCGGTCCTGGGCCAAAATTTCGCTCAATTACCTGACAGCACTCTTTGAATCTATACACCACAGGTTACTTGAAGTAATTCAGAAATCAGTAGGCAGTACACATTACTAAGAATTATTTTAATAAATTCAATAAAAATAGTATTTACCCAAACCATAAGATTTTTTGTTATTTTCTTTACTTTAAAGGGTCTTACAGGAAAATTTAGATCTTGTCCCTATTCTTGTGACACAAAAAAACAGGTACTTTTTATGACCTTCTTCGGAAAACCTTCATAAAACTTGTATTTATCAACTTATTCCAAAATTTTTGTTTGCAATATAAACTTGATACATACCTCATTCGTTCCTTATTTGAGTTTTTCAAAAAAAAAAACCTAAGGGTTGAAGAAATATCGGCAAATAAAAAACGAAAAAAAACTTGTCTCTATCCATGTGTATTTTGCTTACAAAATAAAAACAAGTACGTATACGCCCAAATGTACCTTTTTGTTCTTGTTTTAATAGTGAAAGTGTAAGTAAAAATTTAAAAAAACTACGCATACGCCTAAGTGCACTAATTTGTTTTTGTTTTTAGCGAGCATGTTTCAGTAGAAATAAAGAGATTTTTCAGTCTCAAAATCACTTTCTTTGGTGAATTAATTGACTTCAGTTAACTTTAACTTAGCGCCTCAAAAATCTCCGATGTTATTATAGGGCTACGCATATTTGAGGAAATTTAACTTGGCGCCTTCTAAATAGATTTTTGTGTTTAATCCTGCACTGAATCTTTTATAATCCGACAAGTGTTCTCTCTATAAAAGTTCAACGAAAGTATGCAACAAAAAATAAAGTTAAAAAAAACCTATATCCAAAACTTTTAACTTTTAAAAATGAAGAACAGAAAAAATGTCTCTTTTTTCCTGCGCATCCCATCTTACATTTGCTAATATCAATTTACCCAAACATGATGATGTCAGTTGTATCGTTTGGAGTTTCCTTTTGCTGTTTTTCTTAAAAATTGTTTTCTTTTTCCATCCCCCTTAAAGAAAGGCCAAAGATAGATGTAAGCATTCACATCCATAGACAGAGCCACGTAGGTATATCCAACTTTGATGATGATGATGGCAATTGGCCATAAAATACTAAAGCTTAAGTATATTACCAAAAGATATGGATGTCCCTCACCACATTTAACTCCCACCCCCGCCAAAAAAAAGAACATTTTTTGTTTTGTCGATAAGGGGGAAGAAACACAATCTTGCCCTATTTTAATCTATATAAATATTTTTGGTGATTAAGCCAAAAACAAAACTTTTCACATTCCAATAAACCATCAATAGATATGTAATTAAGGACCAAAATTCGATTGTGTCATTTATACGACCCATATACAAAAGTTTATGCCAATGGGCAGTTTTACTACTTCTTGTTTTCCTATTTTTTCTTTCTTTTTAGATGTTGTTGTTGTTTTTTTTGTCATTTTGTTTGCTTCTTTTATACTGACCTCAGGGCGGAAACGGATAGCAAAGGCGAGCAAGGACGACCATTTGTCATGTCGGTTGTTTTTGTCTGTTTTATTTCTTGTGTTTTTATTTCTAAGAAAAAAGAACAATACAATTGTGGAGATACAATTTTTCATATGCAAAGAGGAAAAACATTCATTTAAGTTGGACGCGCAGTAAAACTTTAGACATAAATATAGAAAAACAAGAGTTGCAGGGTTTACGTAATAAAAAAAGATACAAAATACAAAACAGAACTATAAAATAGGAAGACGGAAGGAAGAGAAAATGAACTTTCTCTCTTTAGGACATTAGATACTTTTCAAGTATCATCATCACCTCTTGGAGTTTTTGTGTAGTGCTGTAGGTGTAAGTATTATATATGAGTAACATCCTTCAAGGATGAAAGGAAGTTTTGTTTTCTAGCCTATTGTAATACACTTCAAAATACACCCCACATATTTCAATTGTGCTTACGAGTATAACGTAGTATAAATAAACATATACAATTTTAAAATGTAGAGCGCATCGGCACTTGAAAAATGTGTGCCCAACATTTTGGTGTTCTTCAGTCTCATACTAAATAATAAGAAAGAGGCGGGGATGCGACCCACACTGATAACTTCCCATCCCGTTTGTCGATTTGTCTTGCTTAAAAGTTTGTCTATATGTATCAATTTTTACCAAATTTGCGTACTATTTCTTGTAGGTTTTATTTTTGTATGAAAAAACGGACTGTTGGATTTTTATCAAAAAATTACTGAATATCGAAATATAAAATAATATATTAAAATAATATATTAAAATAAAATAAATATATTTTCTGTGAAATAAAATGAGTTTGAAGCCAATATTTTTAACTTTCCATAGGAAGTTATTGTAATGTGTCCGATTTGTCAAATTGAAAATTTTTACATTTCTCTACGTTTCAAGGTCCCTAGAGTCGAAATAAAAGATTTTTATAAAGATGTCTGTGCGTGCGTGTATGTGTACGTTCGTACGTCCGTATGTTCTTGACGTTTTTTTCGTCATCCATAGCTCAAGAACCAGAAGATATATCGACTTCAAATAAATTTTGTTATACAGATAATAAGGCAGAAAGATGCAGAGAGGACTCCCAAAAAAATTTAGTGGGTGGTTTTTTTACAATAGCAGTTTAAAAAAAATGTGAAAATGTTGGTTAACCCTAAATATCTCACGAACCAATCACGCTAGGGACTTGAATTAAATTTTATATTATATATTGTAACGTGATACCAAACAAATATATTTTTGGAAAAAAATCCAATTAACGGCTTTTTTTTATAAATCAAAAAAACTGAAAATAAAAAATATTATTTATCTCGAAAAATTTACGAACAGAAAACGATTTTATCTCCAAAACAATTTTGTGCAACGAAGAATAATGTTCTTAACATCTGGTAAGATTTTGAGAAAAATCGAATTGATAGTTTTTTTTATAAAAAATAAAAACCTATAAAAAACATTACTCAAATTTGGTAAGAATTTACTTTCGACTTAAATATCTTTTCAAAAATTAAAAATATTGTCTTCATTCTTGTTCTTATATTGTTTTCGACATTCAGTAGATTTTTTATAAAAATCCAACAGTCAGTTTTTTCATAAAAAATTAAAATCTACAAAAAATAGTAAGCAAAATTGGTAAAAATTGATGTTCGGTTTTCGATATCTCGTGAACAATAGAATATATTGACTTCAAAGTAATTTCATTCATCCAATTTGTATTTGTTTGTATAAGAAATAATTTTTTTTGAAGAAATGCTACTAAAATTGGTTTTCGACTAAAAATCTCGTTAACAAAAAAATAATTTCGAAATCAAACTATTTCATTATATGCAAAATATTATTGGTAGTTTTTAAATTTTTAAGAATAATTCAACTGAGGACTTTTTTAACAAAACACGAAAACCTACAAACTTTTAAGGAAGACAGACGGAATGAGAAGTTATCAGTGTGGGTCGCATTCCAGCTTCTTTTTAATTTTTGAATAGCTATTTGAGTCGAAAGTAAATTTTTACCAAGTTTTAGTATTGTTTTTTTTTTTTTAGGTTTTTTTTTGTACATTTGAACATTTTGGTTAAACCTAAATATCTCATAACCCAATGACGCTAGAGACTTGAATTAAATTTTACATTATATATTGTGACGTGATACAAAACAAGTATATTTTTGGAAAAAAATCCGACTAACGGTTTTTTTATAAATCAAAAAACCTAAAAATAACATTACTTAAAGTTGGTAAAAATTGAATCTCGACTCAAATAACTTTTCAAAATTTTGATATTGGACATTAAAAATGCTAATTGGTCTAGATATAAAAAAGAAATTAGATCCAAGTTGACATGTATACATGCACCTTCAATTGATGTTGTCGATCAGCAACAAATAAACTTTGGAGTTTCTTGTTTCACGACTGCTGTTGAAGAAAGTATTGACATTTCAGTTCCTAAAAAACAAATATTATGTCATGACAGGGCCAACTTATTACCACCTAACATTTTACATCTAATAAAAACTCGGAACAGCAACCGAAGAAAATGGATAAGAACAAGAGACCCTCATTATAATTCAGAAGTTAAGGTACTTAATATCTTAATAAAGGATTCAATTTTAGCTTATAGGAACCAAACATGGAATCAAAAATTACAGAGATTAGTCAAAGGGACTAAACCTTTTTGGAATTTAGTCAAAATAATCAAAAAGAAAAATACATATATTCCAGCTTTCAAAGTTGGGAATAATGTAATGATTTCAAGTGTTGAAAAAGCGAATGCCTTGGCTGAAACCTTTTATGTAAACCATTTGGCTACTACAGGTATCCCTTGTAATACTACAGTTGAGTCAGTGGTCAGTAACTCAATCAATATTATAAACTCAAGTACTGCAAATGATATTTATGGGCATGTTTCATTTCAAGACGTCAAAGATGTACTTATGGCACTTAAAACAAGAAAATCTGCGGGTTTTGATGGTATTAAAAATTTGTATTTAAGGAATTTACCAAAATCGGGAATTAAATTCTTACAACTCCTATTTAACTGTTGTTTGAAGGTGAGCTACTTTCCTAATGTTTGGAAAACAGCCAAAATAATACCCATTTTGAAGCCTGGTAAAAGTGCAAATTTACCAAGCAATTATAGACCAATAAGTTTATTAAGCTCACTAAGCAAATGTTTTGAACAGATTCTAAAAAGTAAACTTGTGTCTCAAGTGACTAGAAATAATATTTTACCGCTTGAGCAATTTGGCTTTAGGGCTCACCACAGCACAGTACATCAGTTCATCGAATTACCAAACACATTAAAAATAATTTTAGAATGGGTAAAAGTACGGGCATGGTACTCCTTGACATTGAAAAAGCATTTGATACTGTTTGGCATAATGCATTATTACACAAACTTCTAAGACTCAATTTCCCAATGTACCTTATAAAGACCATTCAATCCTTTCTGTCTGAAAGGAAGTTTAAGGTTTCAATAAATAATTGGGTTTCTGAATCTTACAATATTATGGCAATTGTACCTCAAGGCTCGGTGCTAGGTCCAATCTTATACACTATCTTTACCTACGACTTTCCATGTTTAACAAACTGTGATAAAGCTATATTCGCTGACGATACTTGTATCTTTTCATCAGATTCAGTTGGTTTCATTATTGAAACAAATCTGCAATCTGCACTTAATGTAGTTCAAGATTATTTGTTTGATTGGAAGATAAAAATAAATGCCTCAAAGACTCAGGCTATCTTTTTCTCAAGAAAAAGAAAAGCCTGTTTCTTGCCAAGCAATAAAAGTATCTTGGAGTTCATTTAGATAAAACTTTAACTTTTGGCTTGCATGTACAAGAAGTAATCAAGAAGTTTAATATAACTATCAAAACTCTTTATCCATTTATAAACCGCAAATCCAAACTGAGTAATGATAATAAGCTCCTGATATTTAAAGCAGTTTTTCAAGCAATTATGTTTTATGGTTCACCGTGTTGGGGGATATGTGCAAAAAGCCATATTCGAAGACTTCAAATAGCTCAAAATAAAGTTTTAAAAATGATTCTGAAGCTTCCATGGTCGTTTTCAACAGCTGAACTTCACGCTATGTCAAACATAGAACCAGTATTGCAAAGAATTGACAAAATCAATATACGCTATAATTTATCTTGTTTATCTTCAGATACCTAACATATTGATTTGAAACCTAGCTTCTTAGTTATATATAATTATTATTGAAAGTGCATTTTCGTTCTTTTTTCTTATTTTCCTTTTTCTAAGACTGACTTTGTGATATTAATTTTATAATTTACTTTTTAATTTATTTATTTATTATTATTTTTCTATTTATTTATTCTTTATCTATTAATTTATTTATTTACTTATTTATTATTTATTTATTTATTTATTTATTTATTTATTTACATATATATTTAACTAGCTTTTACCCGCGACTTCGTCCGCATTAGATAGTTTTTTTTGGATAGTAGTATGAAAAAACCTGAGCTGTACTTTTTTGTACGTATGTTTGAATTTTGCCGCGATGCGATGAGGCCATACTAAGTGTGATTGTCAAAGGTTAGGTTAGGTTAGGTTAATACATTTTAAGAAGAAGATAGGTTACTGCAATACATTTTTATATACGACGTTTTTTGTGTTTCCTTCCTTGGCCAGAACAGAACGTAAAGATTTTGTGGGTTTGAGACTCGTGAGCACGCTACATATAATTGTCCATGGGAAAAACAGTTTTTTCCAAATTAACACCTGCAACTTTTAGCGTTTGCCCCTGAGCTTTATTTATTGTTGTTGCAAAATGCTGCTTTCAAAGGAAACTGCTCTCTTTTAAACTGAAACGGCAAATCGGTTGGAATTATCGGAATGCGGGGAGTTAAAACATTTTTTGCTTTTGCTATCCAGTCATGATTATAGCTTTTATAATATTTCGTCCTAGGTGAGTAATCTGTAGCCGTGTACCATTACATAACTTTGATGCGTCAAGATTTCTCATTAACAGGACTGGAACAGCAACCTTCAATCTCAACTTATGAGAAGGGTTGGGAATGCGTTGTTTTCCCGTAATACCAATTTTATCCAAATATTATTCAAATTTTTGGTAATTTAGGAGTGAAAGTGATCAGATTCCCCGGAAAGTAATTTTTCACGTGGGAATGCGTTGTTTTACCGAGGTCAAAAGTAACTCATGTCCTTTCTTAAGTCTCAACCTATCACCTTACCGAATTTCATTTTAATCTGTTCAGTAGTTTAGGCGTAAAAGCGATCGGCCCACCTGAATTTTCCCATGGTAATGCGTCATTTTTCCGGGTTAAAAAGTAGCCTATGTCCTTTCTCGGGTATCAAAATATCTCCATACCAAATTGCATGCAAATTGGTTCAGTAGTTAAGGCGTGATTGAGTAACAGACAGACAGACAGAGTTACTTTCGCATTTATAATATTAGTATAGAAAGTATAGATTATTTATTTATTTGATAGCTAATTAATTAATTTATTTTATCAATTATTTGTTTAATTTATTTAATTTATTTGATTTTTGTTTATTTATTATTTTTTGTTTATTATTGTTTGTTCATTAATTTATTTACTAATTATTTTTCTTTTTTTTGCTTGTTTTTTGAATTGTCTTATATATATTTTGTTATTTATTTATTTAATTGTTTGTTTATATATTTATTTATTTATTTATTTGTTTATTTATTTATTAATTCATTTGTTAACTATTTGTCATATAATGAATATATCTACAACTTTAAGTTGGGTTTGATTTAAATACCTCACCGCCCACCCTTCTCCTCTCTAAATCCTCAAAACAATTTAATGAAGGTTTTTATGTAGCTTTTTTCTCAATATACTGTTATTTGCTTTTCATTACTTGTATTAAAATTTTATTATTTGTCAGTAGTAAGGTAGATTTATACCGTAACTCTGTAAATTGTGCAATATAGTTTAAGAAAAAATGTAAGAATATTCTGCTACAATAAATACAATACAATACAATACACTATGTTTCATTTAATTATTTTTTATTCACAACGCCCTATCACCAGGGTGACGCGACGCGACGGTTCTGTTTAGGAGAATGTTTATTGTTAAGCCACGACTATAAAATACGTAGGAACAAAAACTGCCACTTTACGACAGGACGAAGTCTGTCGGGTCCGCTAGTTATAAATAATAATAAATAAATTCGGTGGCGCAACAGTCCGTTGAGAACTAGGGCCTAGTGAATTACAACTCTCAACCATTCTTGTGTGCGAGTACTGTTGTCAGGGATGGAGGCGACCTACAGTTTTAAGACGAATCCAAACGGCTTATTTGAGAAAACACTTTTCATGACAAGAATTACTCTTGGAGGATTTGTCAATTCCTCGCAAGAAAAAAACTTTAGATGGCTTAGGCAGGGATCGAACCCAAGACCTCTGGCATGGCATTCCATGTCACGGGTACTGTCAACTTAAGATATTGCTAGAAATAATAATTAATCATGCCAGAGGTCTTGGGTTCAATCCTTACTCATATCACATTAAAACAGGACTTTTGCCGAGGTGCTGCCTCTTCCTCCAAGAGTAATTCTTGTAATTCTTGTACTCTCTTAAGTAAGCCGTTTGGATTCAGCACATAAACTGTATTCCTGAGTCCTGACAGGATTCACACACAGGAATGGTTGAGAGTTGTGAGTCACCTAATTTATTTATTTATTAATTTTTACTACATACTATTTTTTTTTTACTTTTCTTTTTTCTTTTTTCTACTTTTCTTTCTATATTTATTTTCTAAAACAAATTCTAAAAACGTTTTCAACTTTTGGCCGCATTTGGTCACATTAGAAGAAAAAGTAAATTTCTCAAACCCCATTCAAGCGATTCGAAGTGTTTTTTCTGTGTATCCTTCGGAGACAACTATAAAGGGTTCTTAAGGACTATAATATTCAGCTGAAAAACTTCAACAAAACGCTAAAAGATTGTTATAAAGTAGAATAATTCCTTGTTGTTTTCCAACCTGTCTCTATTCTATATACATAAATACATTTATGTGTATTTTTCTATTGTCCATGTATACGTTTTGATGAAAATAATAAATGTGAGGATTGTAATTTGTAACTTTTGTAATATGTTTGCTTACTATAGGAACACTTTATAGATCTTGCTCCTTTAGGTACTCGTAACATCAGGAGAAAAAAAAATGAAGGATTTTATATGAGGAAAAGAGAAAAGATTCCATCCATCAAGGAAGAAGTCAGGGTGTGTGTCAGGGTTAGCATACTTTTCTTCTAGGAATGTTGTGCTTAGCTTATGCTTCAAGTCATCTGCAACTCTAATCTTTGAGTAACAGGAAGCACTGTTTATAGGACTAGGAGTACCTAAATATGTATATTCAACCCAGGACCTTACTCTTACACACAATTTAATGAATGCTGTCTGCCTTTTCTCCAGAATCTAATATCCTTGCATACCTTTGGCATATCTCCATCAGGAATCTTGTTTTCTTGGCTTGGCTGAAGCTGTAGCTATATAGCTTTATATGTAGAGTCTGATGTAAAAGACTGTGAAACAGTATTCCATATAATGAGGATGGATTTTCTATTATTTTCTAAAGAATTATTATCTGAGGAGTGATTCCTTAGAATATGATACAAACAAGAAAAAAGTTATAGATTTATTTAATTCCATTCCTTCGTGTCATGGAAATGGAAATGGAAGTGGAGGGAAAAATTTTATCTCACAGAAAAAGGATTTTGTATAAAATTAATACAATCTCATTCCAAACATTCAGTTTTACTTTTAGTTTGACTTAATATGTATATAAATTCGTATGTTTGCGTACGAGTATTTATGTGATGGGTTGAAATGGAATGGTTTAGGGTGGGGTATTATATTTATTTGTTTGTTGTTGGCTTCGTAATTAAGGGGTTTCTTCTTCATCTTCTTCTTATTCTTAGAAAAGTTAGAAAAGTTTTGACATAAAGATTGAATATATAAGATATAAAAGTATCTGAGAGTAGGTTTACTATAGATACTTTGAAAATATGTCGTAAAATTGGGAGATAATTTTGTTAATTTGTTTTGGCAAAAGGAAAGAGATGTTGAGTTGATTAAAAACTCAAGTTTATAAGAAAACAAGCAAACAAAACTGTATTTTTGTTGGAAAGAGATTAGACTGAAATGATTGGCTTCAGGATATATGTTTAAGTTCAATGTTATACATTCATGGGAATAATCTTATTTACTATTTCTTTAGACCCTTAGAAGATGTTATATCTAATCAATAAAGCTGAAATAAACAGATGAATAAATAACCATACAATTGGATTCTCATGATTAATTACGACCGTTGTTTGTTATTTTAAGTATTGATTATGTAGGTATTCAAATTCTAAATTTGAACGAACAAAATTTTCCAATACTACTCACTTTTAAATTCAATTGGACGATATACCTAAGAAAAAAATAAGAAACCGATTTTCCTTTTAAAATTCAATAATTATTATGATGTTATATTTTCAACCTTAAAGAAGTCATTAGAAGTTCACATACATAAATTTGCATATTTATTTCTCAGGAAATAAATGATTGTAAGGCTAGGCGCGCACACACAACTTTTAGTTTCGAAACTGTTTGGTTTCTAATCTGAGCACTATAGACTTATACGAGAGTCCGCGCACATGCAGAAACTATTCGGTCGCCCATTCGAGCAACTTTTTAGTTTGTGTTTTGACACAAACTAAACGATCACCTCAAACCAATTCCTTAGTTTGTGTCACAGGGAATTATAGGTAACTGCGCGCACATTCAACTAAATCGTTGAATAATTTTCTTTAAGTGCAAGAGAGAAAAAAAATTAGTCAATGTTTTCCTTTCACAAACAAATTTGAGGGAAGAGTACCACCTTACATATCAATTTCTAGTTTTCTCTGTCATACATTGATTGCGAAAATTTTTTAGTTGCTTAAACCAAAAAAAAAAATTCTGTATCCTATTGTGAGTGATACACGTAACTGCGCCCACATTCAACTAAATAGTTTCTTTAGTATGCATGTATTAGTGCATTTCAGTCAAATTATTCTTTAAAGTGTGACGAGGTTAGTAGGATACTTCCAGACGAGCAGAATAATATATCCATAGACATACCATATATCGGGTGATTTTTTTGAGGTTAGGATTTTCATGCATTAGTATTTGACAGATCACGCGGGATTTCAGACATGGTGTCAAAGATAAAGATGCTCAGTATGCTTTGACATTTCATCATGAATAGACTTACTAACGAGCAACGCTTGCAAATCATTGAATTTTATTACCAAAATCAGTGTTCGGTTCGAAATGTGTTTCGCGCTTTACACAAATTTTATGCGTTTTTTTTAAAAAAAGTTCTCAAGCTCTTAAAAAATCACCCATTATATTAAACAATGTCCTCTTTTCAATGGAGGACAATAAATACATAATGGGTGATGTATATGGTGTGTCTATGAATATATCCATCTCATAAGTTTGTTTTCATAATTCAATTTGCTACTTTTTAAACGTCAAATGTATTTATGTACTGAAAGGCGGTGGTAAGTATTTATTTGTATCTCAAAACAAAATATATTTTTTAATTTGTTTTTATTTTCAGATTATTATTATTAAAATGGAATAAAGCCTAAGCTTTCATCAATTATTTCAAATGGAGTTTGCCTCTCACAAATGGGAATGTTAAGAGTAAAACAACTCTGTCGCCGTCGAATGGTATTACCCAGACTGCAAATAGAAATGTATACATATGTATATATAAAGAGTAACATAAACAACACTGAAACGAAAAAGCAGCCACAGGAGCAGCAGTATCAGGAGGAGGAGGATTCTATGATGATCCTAATCGGAGCAAATCGTCATTCGAAGAAGTTTCTCTACACACAGCCTGCCTAACATATCTTGGCTTTTACCGGCTCATGATATTGGGCTACATGAATCTGTTGATGTGTGCCCCAAAAGTAGCTAAAGAAAATAATTGAGAGGTAAGATGACGATTTGAATCGATTTGAAATCCACGAACTGACTGACTGAGTCTGAAACTCGATTTGTTTTCAGGGTTATGTTACGCCTCCGAGAGCTTCCAAGGATTACGGTTGGACATTTGAGTTCACTGGAACAGAAACACGATGCTTAAACCTGGGGTCGTACAACTACTTGGGATTCGCCGCGGCCGAGGGTCCCTGTGCCAAACAGTCTGAACAGCGTTGCCGAACGGCTTGGCTTTAGGCAATCCCCGTCGTGAATTGGAGACAACTCACCTGCACATGGAACTCGAGAAACTGACGGCCGAATTCGTCTGTGCCGAAGATGCTATTGGAATGGGCTTTGTAATGAATTCACTTAATCTCCCAGCCATGAAAAGAATCATGCATCGATTATGCTTGTCAGGAGCCACAACTAAAGTATTCAAACACAATAATGAGGGTTTGTCCGATTGCCTAGGCTTATTGCATTGAAGAAGAAATACAAAGCTTATTTGTATTTGGATGAGGCGCATAGTGTGGGAGCGATGGGACCAAATGGTCGCGGTATTGTCAACTATTATGGCGCCGATCCAAAAGATGTTGATATTCGAATGTGGAATGCCTTACCACACTCTGTCTTTCCTAGTCATTGCAATATTCAGGAATTCAAAACCAATGTGCACCGACATCTCCTTTTAAACCCTCTCTCCTCTTCCTAGTGCTCACACTGTGCATCTGCATAATAAGGGTAGTAATATCCCCTTGAGTGTTTGCTTATTATAAAAAAAAAAAATTACAAAGAGCTTTGGCAGTGCTGGTGGTTATATTGCTGGAACAAAGGTAAAGATTTATTAATAGGTGTTAATCGTATCCAAAACAAATTGCTCGTTTTTGAATATTTTATTGTTGATTCTTTTTTTGTTCTTGGCGGTCTGTTAAATATTTGGTTTTATAATAAACAAATATAATTCTTATCGATTTGTTAGTTACCATTTCCAGTTTGAACTTAAACCCTTATAGAAAATCGATATCGACAAGGATAAGTTCGTGGGAACAACCAGTTGCAAGAAGTTGTCATGATTTATTTTAAAATTAAAGAAGCTACAGTTCGCTAAATAATGTTTTAGGTATATTTTTTTTCAGATATCCTGTAAATGGGGGATTTATTTCCAATTGGTATCGAAATTATTTCCCTGTCTTGTTTTTTGTTTGTTTGAAAATATTGATTTATCTTCTAATGATTTAAGCTTTTAATTATTAACTAGTTAAATTAATTTATAGCGTTGGACTGTTTGTTTTGTTTTTTAGATAATAATGTTGTTGGTACTTTTTGCAAGTATAGATGTCTGAAAAATGATCTAACTGCCAATGAAGTCCCTTATGTTGCCTGAACATGCTCTTTGTCTAACTTGTTGAAAAATGTTTAATTCACTTATTTTGTTTGATGAGAACCAAGTTCTTGCTTTTTAAAAAAATTATTACAAAGTACAAAAGAACACAAAAACTAAATGTTTTGTTTTTATTTGGCTAAGAATTGTATCGGCCATGAGCAATAAAACAAAATTGTAAATGTTTGGCCGTTTGGTTTGGTTGGAATCAATTAAGCTAGGAAGTATTTTAGTCTGATGACTCGCAGTGTATACAACATTCTCTAGCCAGTTGACACCATTATATTATATTTGCCTTATCCCGAAGGATCTTTTTTAAAGCCCGCCAACTTAATCGAAACTAAATACAAACTTTAGAAAATATTTCACTCAACGCTTAGAAAAACATGAATTTTTTTAACAAAAACATTTCTCTTTTTGCAGAAACTAATTGATTTTATCCGTGTGAATAGCCATGCCAACTATTATGTCGACTCCATGTCACCACCAATAGCACAACAAATCGTAACTTCAATGAAAATGATCATGGGATTAGATGGTTCGGACATTGGTCGTAGAAAAATTGAAGAACTAGCTCGGAATACACGGTATTTCCCACGACGATTGGCCCAAATGGGTGTCATAACCTATGGCCATGAAGATTCTCCTGTTGTACCGAAGTTCGTCTATCTTTTTTCCAAAATTGGGTAAGTAATTGTTTAACATTTGAAGGTTTAACTCAAAACAACCTTTAATTTTACATTCGCTTTAATCGGCAAAAGTGTAGAACCGGAAAAATTTCTCTTAAAGACATCTTCGCTTTGAGTCGAATTTTCTAAGATTATTTATTTGTGAAATGTGAATTAAATAACTATTTTATTTTACAGAGCTGTAGTTCGTACACTTACTTTCCGTAAGGTAGCTGTTGTTGGAGTTGGGTTTCCTGCCACTCCAATTATGGAAGGACGTATACGTTTTTGCTTATCAGCGGCTAACACTAAAGAGCAGCTTGATTATGCCTTACAAGTGATTGATGACATAAGTGATTCAGTTGGCCTAAAGTATTCACGTAAAATACGAAATTCTAATCCGATTATTTATTAAGTTAAAAGGAATAAATAAATTATAATAAATAATAATAATAATAAATTAAGGAATAAGGTCATTTTATAATTCCTTTAATAAGAATGTCATTTATTTGAGGTATCTTCTCATATATATATAAGTATAAAGTTAGTTATTAAAGATCTATTATATTTCTATCACTAAAAATAAATAAGTAAAGTAAAATTGAAAGATGTTTTATTTTCATTCAAAAAAATCAACATCCATTAAAAATCGCAGCATTAAAAAGCGTTTTGGCAATCGAAAGGAAACCAAAAAAAGGGGAAATCGCAGTCGTCTAGTAGCCGTTATCTTTGTATATGAAAACTAGTTTTCAAAAATATGGTTTTAGAAATAACCAATGATATTGTGGGTACATTTTGGTTTCGATATTCGCTTAATATTGTTTTAGAAGTAACCGATGATATTGTGGGTGCATTTTGTTTTCGATATTCACTTCCCCAGCCCACAATTTTACACTATTATGTGTTTCAACACATATTCTTTTGCAGTAACTGTTTCTGGGCAAGTGGATTTCAAAATAAATACATTTGTTATCCTTGCTTTTGCATTCATTTTGAATATTTGTTCAAAGTTAGAACTTGAAGACGGACTTAATTTCAACGAAAATTCGAAATTCGAAAATTATCTTAAGAAAATGGATATGGACTCACAAGGTAAGGCTTTTTTGTATTATTGAAAATTGAAATTAGGTAATTATGTCTATTAGGTAACTAAATATGTATTTTATTTCCAGATTTCCAAGAGGATGCTAGTTGGACCGAAAAATTTATAAATAATATTCAAAGTCGTCAAGCGATTTATGATGCTTCAATGGCGGAGCACGCAGACAGAAATTTTGTTTCCGGCCTGCTGTGGGAAGAAATTGCAGAAAAGATGGTACCTACTTGGCACAACATGTCACCAATGGAAAAAAATGAAAAAGGTGATCGGAGGTTTAAGACACGACTGTTGTATTGTTACCCTTTTTGTGAAACTTCTTTTTATTATTCGAAGAATAGGTACTGATGTTAAGAAGAATTTAGTTGTGAAAAAGAAAGCAGTTTAAAAGTGTTGGTATATTTATTGAATGGTTTTAATGATTAATACACTTCATACAGGAACTTGAGCTACGTTTATTTTTAAGTAAAGAGTCGAATACAAAAATAATTTCTTTCTTAGGTCATAGCATTTTGATTTTATATCAAATTTATATTTTTTCATATTGCCATGGTACTGAACCTTGAGGTGAATTAAAATATTTTACAAAATAATGCCTTGCTGTTGAACCATCATGAGATCCACGTACATTTGTTATATAAGGTTTTGTAAACGAACACTCATACAAAGTATCTTCATACCTTATCCCATCTCTTTTGCGAACAAAATTGTGAAGGATGCAACAGGCTTTAATAATATTATCGCAAAATGAGAGATGCACGTCAAGTGATCTATGTAGTATCCTCCATTTATTACTTAAGATTCCAAAGGAGCATTCCACCATTCTTCGGGCTCTAGTAAGACGATAATTATATATTTTTTTGTCCGTGGACAAATTTCTTCGTCCAAATGGACGCTGTATGTGGTCTGATAAGGCAAAAGCTTCATCGGCTACAAACACAAATGGCATGCATTTCCCCCCTTTGTCATTTGGGAGCAATTGATCTGGTGGTAGATTCAGTTGACCATTGTTTAGCTTTTTCCCAAAGTTTGATCGCTGAAAAACATGGGAGTCACTTGCACTCCCATGGGATCCAATGTCAACGGATAGGAAACAGTAATCCGCGTCTGTAACTGCCATAAGAACCAATGAAAAATAATTCTTGTAATTCATATACTTCGATCCAGATTTAGATGGCTTTTGGACCCTTATATGTTTGCCGTCAATTGCTCCTGCACAATTGGGGAAATTTGTACTTGTTAAAAATTTGTCAGCAACTTGTTTCCAAGTATCTTATGTTTGTTCTGGCATGTAATTTTCTTTTAGGCATATCCATATTTTGTCGCATGTATCCTTAATAATTTCTCGTGGGGTTGTTTCACCTATGAGAAATTCGTAATGAAGAGACCGGAAACTGTTTCCTGTTGCAAGGTACCTATAGAAAATAATATTTTTGATTAAGGAAATACAATTAAGAAAGTATCTGGTCTTAAAACAAAAACAAATCGTTAATTTTAGAGAAGAAATTAATGTCAAATTATTCAAAAATGCAATGTTTTCTTTTATATTTTTAGTCAAAGAACTTCAAAACAAATGGACAAATTTGAAGACATGTTTTCGCCGAGAACTCAGTAAACAAAAAAATGTTAAATCAGGCCAAGCAGCTACTAAGCGGCGCAAATATGTTTACTTCGAGCAATTATCTTTCCTTTTGTCCTCGATGGAAGACCGCCCAACCGTCAGCAGTTGTGAAATTGAAGAATTCGATGAGAATTTGGAGGTATTCTTAACAGAAGCACAGAGAACACCCGAAATATCAACACAGATCCAAGCGAGTGGATCCAAAAAAAAGAAAACGACATATGAGCAGGATTTGTTGGACATTTTTAGGGAGAGAAAAGATGAAAATGTAGAGGAAGATAAAACATTTTTGCTCTCCTTGTTGCCATCATTTAAAAAACTCAACGACAGCGAAAAATTTGATGTCAAAATTGAATTTTTGCGCGTTTTGAAACGAAAAGGCCAAAAAAAAGAGAGCTTTAAAAAGAAAGAATCACACAAACGGCATCATTCATATTCAAGGAACGATTCGGACTCCGAATCAAATTAGTTAGTTTGAACGTGTAACCATTAATTTTTTTTTTCTAAACTCTGAATTACATTTTATGTTTATTTATTGCATTAATAAATTATTTTTGTTTTTTTTTTTAATTAAAACATAATCTTTATTTGTTTACCTCAGTGTAACCGCCAATATTGCCTTTTGATTACAGGTTTATCCCGTCTTTTTAATTCAAAGGCACATATCAGTGCCAATTCGTAAAAATCCATATCCAGAAATTTCTATTGACTTATGAAATCTCTTTCAAAAAACAAAAAATATATTTTATATAATTTTGTATTCCAACAATATATCTACTCTTTTCTTTCATAAGCATTAGAGTAGGACAAATATGGAACTATTTTGTTTCGTGTATATGAGATAGAAAAAGTGAATAAATGTTTTCTGTGTATTGGTGTATTTCGTTGATTACTTTTGGAGTTACTTATGTGCGCGGTGTTTGGGCAACTAACGATCAAACTATTTGGTTTCGAAAAAGTTGCATGTGCGCGCCTAGTCTAATGCAAAGCAAATTGTAGTCTTCTAAAATATTATCAGTCTTATTTTTTTGAATAGCAACGATTTTTTTTTGACAACAATATGTTAGCTCCAAAACCTCTTTTAAGGATATTAAATTAATAAAATTTAAATAAATTTTTCAATTGTCTTATATAAAAAAATCAGAATAGTGCACAGATATAGTCATATATGTTTTAAATCAAATATTTAAAGGAGCGTTTATCGTTCTTATAATCCATTTCATTGGATTATTTAACGAAACTATAGTGTTACAAGCAAAACTGAATAATGAAGTAGGAATATTTATAATTTCAAAACACTGCATCAATAATAGCAAAAAAGATCAAGTGAAAATAGAATTTCAATTGAACGTCCATAAGGGAGTGGGTCGTTGTTCTGTAAATTACTATTTTTTTTCGATCCGGTTTAGAAAAATTGGTCTTTTTAAGTTATTGAACATTTACATATGTTGACGAAAAAAAAAATCAGCAAATTATTTTTTTTTCTAATCAAAATTTAGTAACGAAAAATAATATGTAAGTTTTAAGACCTTAGAGACCACTCTTGAGGGCTTTAAAAATAGGCATATTAGGATTTGTTTTTAGGAAATGTGTATGTCTTGTTTATCGGTCTCCAAAGATCATTTCGTAGATGCTTGGGCAAATTTTTAAATTCATTGGTTACCTTAATAATAAAGTTAATTTAAAAGTTTTTCTTAATTAAAAGCACCTTTTTTTAAAATAAGTCTATGTTCAAGTTTTTTTTTTATTTCCGAATATAACAGTAGAAAACATTGTTCAAAATGAAACAAAAAAAAGGGGCTGGGATGCGACTCACTGTGATACCTTCCCATACCGTCCGTTGATCAATTTGTATCAATTTTTACCAAATTTGCGTACTATTTTTTGTAGATTTTATTTTTTATGAAAAAACGGACTGTTGGATTTTTATAAAAAAATTACTGAATATCGAAATCAATATTTTCTGTGAAATAAAATAAGTTTGAAGCCAATATTTGTAATTTTTGAAAAGCTATTTGAGTCGAAAGTAAATTTTTACAAGTTTTAGTATGTTTTTTTTTTAGGTTTTTATTTTTAGTAAAAAAAACTGTCAATTCGATTTTTCTCAAAATTTAAAAAATATAAAATTCAAAATTTTATAGAAACAATATTTCTTAAAAGATAAAATTAGTTAGAAGCCATTATCTCAAATTTTTGAAAAGATATTTGAGTCAAAATTCAATTTTTACCAACTTTGAGTAATGTTTTTTTTAGGTTTTTATTTTTTATAAAAAAAAACTGTCAATTAGATTTTTCTCAAAATTTTATCAGATGTCAAAAACATTATTATTCGTTGCACAAAATTGTTTTGGAGATGAAATCATATTTTAGTCGTAAAATTTTCGAGGTGACAAATTTTTTTTTTAGTTTTTTTGATTTATAAAAAAAAAACGTTAATTGGATTTTTTTTTTCCAAAAATATACTTCTTTGGTATCACGTTACAATATATAATATACAATTTAATTCAAGTCTCAAGCATTATTGGGTCGTGAGATATTTTGGGAAAACCAAAATTTTCACCTTTTTTTAAATTGCTATGGTAAAAAAACCTCCCACGCAATTTTTTTGAGAGTCCTTTCTGCATTTTTATCTGTACAACAAAATTTATTAGAAGTCGATATCTCTACTGGTTTTTGAGGTATCGACTTCTCGAACATACGTACGTACACACGCAAGCACAGACATCTCTCTAAAAATCTCTTATTTCGTCTCTAGGGGCTTTGAAACGTCGTGAAATGTCAACATTTTCAATTCGACAAATCCCACCGATTACAATAAATTCCTATGGGAAGTTAATACTTTGTATCTATTTTATTTATTCAAAACTAAAACGTTTGTAATGGACGCTCAAATTTTTTGTAATAAAAAGTTGTACAAGAATAATATAATTACTGTGGTACCCGTAGTTTGACAATCTTTTGATTTTGTGGCCCTTCCGGACGTTGACAGTAGACCACTTAATATACCATTTTTGTCATTTTTCACCCAATTAAAACGTTACAGTGTTGGTCTCATTTATAAAGTTTCTACATTTATCCCGATCGCAAGCGCAAGCCAATCCTAAGACTTTGGTCTACGCCAGTATCGGCTGTCACTTCAAAAGACTTTATGGGCTGGTTTCTCTTCATATCTTTTCTATATACACAAACTCCTAATTCTGAGGTTCCTTTAAGCATTCTTTGACTTGAATCAATGAGTATTAAATTTAACAATTTTTTAAGATATAAATTTCGTCCGCCAAACCCGCTCCACAAAAATACATAACCTGTGTGTCTACACATTAAATAACTTCATTATCTTTTGAGATTTCTAAAAAGCTTTTTGGTTTTCCAAACCCCTTTAATAAATAAACCCACGCACCTACCTGCCTAACGCATTAATCCAATAGCATCAAAAAAAAAAAAAAAAAAAAAATAGAAAATCAAAGCTTTAACTTCAAAATCAATTATCGTATTAAGATCAACTTTTTGGTTGAATAGTCGTCATCCTATTTGCCCTTTTACTCCATAATTACATAAATACCCCTCTCAACGAGAGCTGACAACGACGGACAGACGGACAGACGGACGGACGGACGCACGACTCAATGGGTGAGGTGAAAGCACAAATGGACATCAGAGAAAAACGAAAAGAGAGGACCTGGAGCAGGACATCAATTTGATATAGAAAATCGAATTGGACCTTTTTTCGGTCCATATCCAATTCTCAATCTGATTAAGAATTGATTCAACACAGCGGACCGTATAAATGACCAAAAACCAATAGATATAGCCAAAGTGACAAAAGGACGAAGGAACACGATAATTTACTTAGCCAATTCAAGTACTGTCCTCTTTTTTTTTTAATCCGTTTAATGGCTATGATGCTACTTAAACTATTCCTGTACAAATCCTTCAGTCGATCGTCGGGCATGGTGATGAGGTGAGTTGAGTCAAGGGAGAATGGGAAACGAATCCTCTCAGCTGATGCTGGTTAGTTTACTAATTTAACGCTTGAATGTGATTTTCGGGTTTGAGTCATCATCTCAACTCAACTCGCATTTGTATATACATTGAGAAAATGAAGGACATAGACACATCCGCTTTCTGGCGTTGACAGAACTTTTCCCGGTGCACTTTTAAGTGCAGTTATTCCCAAAGTGAATATTTACTTCCTTGGAAAGTTAGTTTCAAGTATAAATGAAAGGACACTCAGCAAAAATAGAATAAACCGACGACGACGGCGGCGATGCTACGCCGAAGTCGCCCCCTTTTCATCAAGAGAAAACACAAAGAGAGGAAGTGGCAGTTGTGTGTGCTGTGCTGTGTTGTGGGGTAGTCTGTTAGAGGAAGCCCAGAAGACCAGACCAGACCATCACCAGGACCAGAGGAGCAGTGCCATCTGTGATGACATTTAAAATTATGGAAAACTTTTTAATTTGCTTCCCCAAAGATGACGACCAAGACGAAGATGAAGATGACAACGAGACCGACAAAGGCGCGGAGGGTGCAAAAGAACGAAACTTTGTTTTTCGCTTTTTGTTTTCTTTTTCTTAACATCTTGTTGAATCGTCCAAGCATCAAAAACACCATCACAAACGTCAGAAACGCCTCAAGTCTTTTTCATTTCTTAGGCCAAAGATTACGACCGTCATCGTCACCACCAACACCACCATCGCACCGCCATCGTTGCCACCAAAAAAGCCCGCCAAAGTTTAGTGTCATTTTGACAGGAAAAGAGCGAAAGAGAAAGGAGAGTACTGTTGCTGTGCTGTGTAATAAATCCAGTTGCATCTGACGGGCAGACAGATAGCATCCTGCATTTAAACTTTCCTCAGCCTTGTACACGGGCATGCATTTGTGTAAATAGTGTGAGACAGCTTTAGCTCGGGATGCCGACACCGCTGACACCGCCCGCCGCCGCCGCCGCCGCTCTGATGCCTGAACAACTTTTCCAAACACATTAACCAATGCTACAACGAAATCCTTTTAGAAACTGCTCGGCATATCGGCCTCGGATTCGGCTTTAGATTCAACTTGGGCCTCGCAGCCTCGCAGCCTCGCATCACTGCTAACTAGAAACTGTTTGAAAACTGAAAAGTTCCTTACTTCTTATCTCTCTCTTTCGTACTTGAATTAAACAATAGTCATAGTGTCAGGATCAGGATCAGGATTCAGGACAGGCCAGCCACACGGCACCGCACTACACCACACTTTTCACAAGTTTCACTCAATCACTCACTTTCTGTGTGAGTTTTCTGGGTGTCGGTTTCGGTGACGGTAAGGGAATCGATGTAGTGTCTCTGTTCTTTTGGCACTGGCAGTGAGATTCTTCTTGAAATTATGCGATTCAAGGACCCAAATTCGCCACATTTCGGGGTTCTTGTGGCGATAGTATTGTGGTTATATAGAATCTATGGGAAAATGTGTCTGGGAATGCAGCAGGACATCAACATAAAGATTTAAGTTTTTGGGTTGGTTTTCGAGGCTTTTTCCGGACTTAGAATTCTTCTGCGTAAAATAAAAAATAAAAGAGAAAGAAGATGTGAAGTGACCCAATTTGGGAAAGTTTCATTTTGCTTGTTTCACATATTTTTCTTTGTTTTCATTTATTTTTTATTTGTTGGATTCTGTTCGGGGTCAGAAGTGAAAAGTTAGTATTTTATAGAACTTTTAATTGCAATAAAGTTTTGGGTGAATTTATTTTTGGATATTTCTTCGAGGCATTAAAATCAGACGAATTAAGTTGAAAACTTTTGTTATTGCTAACGTATACCGTCAGCATTATTGTCGTTGTACGTCGAAAGCCGCCGGCGCTCGTAGTTGCTCCGGTCATTTGTATAAAGGAGAGAGGAAGGAATTTCAAATAAAAAGGTGAAGGTTTCAGTCATTTAAAAGCAGTTAATGGAAATAATTTTAACAGCTTTATTTTGTGTTCTTGTTTAGAATATTTGTATTTTCCTTAGTCTTAAAGTATCCTTTAATTTTTGTATAGAGGAATTTAAAATATTTTTTGTTGTAAGAAATGCCTTAATCTTGATTTTGCAATAATTCTTAGAAATAGGGTTCTGTGAAATAGTTGAAAATCTAAGTATTTTAAAATGTGGCTGCTTTTCCTTTATCAAATTAGTATTAAAATTTAATGTTCAAAACTTTAGTAAACAATTTCTAGCTGAAATATCGATCGGAACATACATTGAAACACTCTAGGTTTTCAAGATGTGAATTAAAAATTTATCTAGAGCTCTAATATAACGAGATAAAAGCATGTAAAAGTCCAACATTGACATATGTCTACATGTGTTAAAATTGCTCATATCCAAAGTATGAAAAAAGTAGGTTTCTTAGACAACAATATCTTTTTTGTGCATTTTAAAGTTATGTAGATGAAACTTATTTAATAGATGCTTCAAATATAAAGAACAAAATAGGATGGGATGCGACTTCCGTCTGTCGATTTGTCTTGCTTAAAAGGTTTGTAGGTTTTCGTGTTTTGTTAAAAAAGTTGTCAGTTAAATTATTCTTAAAAAAAAAACTAAAAACTACCAAAAATATAATGAAATAGTTCGATTTCAAAATCTATTTTTGTTAACGAGATTTTAAGTCGAAAACCAATTCTTACTAATTTTAGTAGAATTTCTTAAAAGTTTTTATTCTTATATATAGGTACCCAAACAAATACAAATTGGATGAATGAAATTAATTTAAAGTAAGTCAATGTCTTCTATTGTTCATGAGATAACGAGAACCGAACATCAATTTTTACCAAATTTGCGTACTATTTTTTTTTTTATAAAAAAACAGATTGCTGGATTTTTATAAAAAAATTATTGAATGTCCAAAACAATATTTTCTGGGAGATAAAAATAGTTTGAAGTAATATTTTTAAAGTTTGAAAATAAATTTGGGTCTAAAGTAAATTTTTACCAAGTTTTAGTATTGTGTTTTTGTTTAGGTTTTTATTTTTATAAAAAAAACTGTCAATTAGATTTTTCTCAAAATTTTACCAGATGTTAAAAACGTTATTCTTCGTTGCACAAAATTATTTTGAAGAAAAAATAATTTTTTGTTCGTAAAATATTAGAGGTGACAAATGTTTTTTTTTCAGTTTTTTTTTATTTATAAAAAAAACATTAATTAGATTTCTTTCAAAAAATATATTTGTTTGGTATCACGTTGCAATATATAATATAAAATTTAATTCAAGTCGCTAGCGTTATTGGTTCGTGAAAATGTCCACGTTTTTTTTTTTTTAAATTGCTGTGGTAAAAAAAACTAGCCACTCAATTTGGTTGAGAGTCCTTTCTGCATCTTTCTCCATTATTGCACAGACATCTCTCTGAAAATCTTTTAGTTAGACTCTAGAGACCTTGAAACGTCGAAAAAAGTCAACATTTTCAATTCGAAAAATCACACCGATTACAAAAACTTCCTATGAGAAGTTTATTTATTTATTTATCTATTCAGCTTAATACAAGCTATAACTTAACATAACTTAACTTAACTTAACACTATATTTTTTTTTGTTCTTGTTATCAGTTTTCAACATTAATTCATGTGGTCCCTAAAGCTCTTTAATGTACAAGAACTAACAATTTTGATTTTATTAGACTTAAAATTAAAAGGGACGAGGAATTCGGACTCAAAATGGGAAAAAGTAAAGGGTATCTTTCAGATGGGATTTGGAAATGTTAAAGTCGAAGACTAGCAAAGCAGCGTTGCAGTGACGAAGAATTCTGGACATTGGTTCAAAGTGCCCGTAATTAGTGCGGTGATGAGGGATATAGAAAAGGGGGACAGATCGCAGATTTCGAGTGTTGGTGTTAAGATGAATATCACTCAGGAGTGCCGGGGAATCTATATTGCCCATTAACAATTGGTGAGCAAATAATATATCAGCGTTTTTGCGTCTAATATATAAGGGTTGCAAACCTATCAGTTTTAGTCGATCGGCATAAGGAGGCAAGTTGGATGTATCATCCCAGGGGAGGCCACGTAAGGCAAATCGAACGAAACGTCTTTGAATATTTTCAATTCTGAGGGAATGGTTTTCATAAAAGGGAGATTATATTGGGCATGCATATTCAAGATGAGGACGGACTAGGGAAATGTAAAGCGCTTTAGTTGCATAGGGGTTGGAAAATTCTTTTGACCATCTCTTAATAAAACCGAGAGATCTATTAGCTTTAATAATAATTTGGTCAAAATGGGAATGGAAATTGAGGTGTTTGTCACACATAAAACCAAGATCTCTAATAGAATCGACTTCGTTGACGGCGTCATTAAGGAAGAAGTATACTTTTTGAGATGGGATTTGTTTGCGCGAAAAGGTCATTTGTTTGCATTTACCTACATATAACTCTAGGAAATTATGCATGCACCAAACCAAAAAGATATTAAGATCATTTTGTAAAAGTAAGGAATCAGATGGAGTTGAGATAATCTTAAAAATTTTTTTATCATCCGCAAACATTAGGATATTTGAGTTTTTTAATTTAAGACAGACATCGTTAACAGATAAGACGAAGAGAAAGGGACCAAGGTGACTACCTTGTGGGACGCCAGAAGTTGCATGTATGGGACTGGAAACTGAGTTACGGAAGAGGACAGTTTATAAACATAGATGGAAGGGCTCTAATTTTGAGATAAATTATTTTATGGGATATTTTATCAAATGCTTTACTGTAATCAGTGTATACAACATCAACTTCATTATCATTCTCAAGGGCTGACAAAACTTTTGATATAAACTCAATTAAGTTAGTCGTAGTGGATCTACATTTAAGAAAACCATGTTGAGCGGGGGAAAATAAGGGCTTGCAATGGAAATAAACGGAATCATAAACTAGGCTTTCAAAAAGTTTTAGGATGCATGAAAGTTTCGCAATAGGTCTATAATTGTTAATTTCAGTTTTATTGCCTTGTTTATGAATGGGAAATATAAATAAATCTTTCCATATTATGAGGAAACACACCTTGGGAAAGAGAAAGTTCAAAGAGTGCAGTTAGAGGCTTTGACAAAGAATGCATACATTTTTTTAGAACAACTGATGGGACGCCATCAGGACCAGGGCTAAAGTTTTCTTTGAGGCTTAAGATTTTGACAAGTACCATTTCTTCAGTTATTGTAAAAGATGAAAGAGAGGTTAAATATTATTTTAAACATTATTGATTATGTACATGTTTGTTTTTGCTGCAGGGTCTACAATCCAAAATTGCACAAAACAATTTTAAGTCAATTCCGTAAGTTAACATTCAATTGTAGTATTTTTAATTTTACTACCCAAGAAGTAAATATGTTTGGGTTTATGTTTGAAATTTAAGCTTGAACTGTACCTAATTAAATTAAAGTTAGCGCTTGTCTGATGTGTAACATTATCATGAGTATCACCCAAAGTTGTTCGTAAGTAATGGGCAACATAGCATATTCTTCATTTTAAAAATTATTGATAAATAAAACACTGTGCCATTTATTCATCTAAGAAATGTTTTTGTCTTTATTATTGAATCTCATAAGTAGAATTGGAGGAACTGAAGAGTCTTCAAGCTTAAATTATCGCTTAGTTTAAAGTGTTCCGTTGCTTGGGCCCATAATTATTTTTTTTTAAATATAATTAAATGCAGATCTAAATGTTGGTCAGTTTGTTGTTTTAATAGTCTCTAAGAATATTTAAAATCTTCCATCTGATATTTTTGTTATAAGATACATTTAAAAATGCTACCATTTAATTTTTTAAATAAACTTGTCACTTATTAAAATATTATTGCTCACAATTATAAATTAGCCTGAATCAGATGTGAATGGTCGTTTTGCGAACGCTCATATTCAACGGACCAACTTATATACATGATCAAAAATTACAGCAAAAAAACTGCAATGTACCAAAGGCAGTAATAAAAATGTTTAGTCATTTTTAAAAACTATGAGAAAATCTTCCTCTTCCTCGGTTCCTTGCTATGCAGTCGCCACCAATTCAACGCTGCCAGTAGGTTAGGTTAGGTTATTGAGCACTTGATGTATCAAAAGCATTTGATAAGATCTGGCACCAGGCCTCCTCTATTAGATTAGTAATCACCTTTCGGATCGTTCAAAACAAGTAGTATTGGATGTTTTCAAGTCTGAAAATCACAAAATAAATGCTGGTGTGCCCCAGGGCTTTTTTCCTGATCTCACATATCGGGTGATTTTTTAAGAGCTTGAGAACTTTTTAAAAAAAAAATGCATAAAATTTGCAAAATCTCATCGATTCTTTATTTGAAACGTTAGATTGGTCCATGACATTTACTTTTTGAAGATAATTTCATTTAAATGTTGACCGCGACTGCGTCTTAGGTGGTCCATTCGGAAAGTCCAATTTTGGGTAACTTTTTCGAGCATTTCGGCCGGAATAGCCCGAATTTCTTCGGAAATGTTGTCTTCCAAAGCTGGAATAGTTGCTGGCTTATTTGTGTAGACTTTAGACTTGACGTAGCCCCACAAAAAATAGTCTAAAGGCGTCAAATCGCATGATCTTGGTGGCCAACTTACCGGTCCATTCCTTGAGATGAATTGTTCTCCGAAGTTTTCCCTCAAAATGGCCATAGAATCGCGAGCTGTGCGGCATGTAGCGCCATCTTGTTGAAACCACATGTCAACCAAGTTCAGTTCTTCCATTTTTGGCAACAAAAAGTTTGTTAGCATTGAACGATAGCGATCGCCATTCACCGTAACGTTGCGTCCAACAGCATCTTTGAAAAAATACGGTCCAATGATTCCACCAGCGTACAAACCACACCAAACAGTGCATTTTTCGGGATGCATGGGCAGTTCTTGAACGGCTTCTGGTTGCTCTTCACTCCAAATGCGGCAATTTTGCTTATTTACGTAGCCATTCAACCAGAAATGAGCCTCATCGCTGAACAAAATTTGTCGATAAAACACACACAAAACACATTTCGAACCGAACACTGATTTTGGTAATAAAATTCAATGATTTGCAAGCGTTGCTCGTTAGTAAGTCTATTCATGATGAAATGTCAAAGCATACTGAGCATCTTTCTCTTTGACACCATGTCTGAAATCCCGCGTGATCTGTCAAATACTAATGCATGAAAATCCTAACCTCAAAAAAATCACCCATTACCTATGCAACTTACAATCCAATATATTGTTTCGCTGACGATAGTACACTTAGCTTTTCATATTCGTTTTTAGACTCACATTAAATTCCGACCTTAACAGCATTGCGCAATAGGGAATAAAAAACTACGTGGAGTTTAATGCTTCGAAAATCCAATGCTGTCTGGTATCCATGGATGGCACTTGCATCAATGAGACTGACTATCTAGATAGTCTCGGTATGTGTGTCACCAGCCATCACATAGGCGATGTCGTCAAAAATTTCGCTAGGTGTTTGGGTTTTCTAAAGCGATGCAATAAATTTGTCTCCCATTCTGATCTGGCTGTTATCTCGTATATACTCGAGCCCAACTTCGGTCGTACTGGCAAGTACAGAGATTCGTTCTTTAGCCGTACTACGCGAATGTGGAATGCCTTACCACACTCTGTCTTTCCCAGTCATTGCAATATACAGGAATTCAAAACCAATGTGCACCGACACTTCCTTCCAAACCCTCTCTCCCTTTCGTAATGCTAACATTCAGTCTGTCCATAATAAGAGTAATAATACGCTTTTGAATGTGCGTTCATTATATAGGGTTTTTAAATTAGCGCGTGTAGATTTTGGCGCCCCGTGGAGGCCATTTTGTTTTAGTGACATCTGTCAAATCTTTTGTTTATTATTCAGTTGTTTATGCTAAATCATCACAGCAAGTTACACCATTCAACAGCACATTCAAATGATAAAACTTTATTATCAAAATTACGGTAGACGTGGTTGCCCTTCACAGTCGACTCTTCAACGTTTAGTGGCCAAATTTGAGATGACCGCTTCAGTAAACAATCAGCCAAGTACAAGTAATGCAAGATCGCTCGAGAACATCGCCGCGGTCCGAGAAAGTGTACAGCAGAACCCTAGACGGTCTATTCCTCGCGGTGCATAAGAATTTTGGCCCGACGCGGCGTCGAAATTGGTCCGTACTTTTTTGAAAACGACATCAGTGAGGCGGTCACCGTCATAAGCGAGCTCTATATAACGATAATAACTAATAGCTTATGGCCCAAATTGAACCATATGGACCTAGACCACATGTGGTTCCAGCAGGCGACGCTACGTGCAACACAGCAAACGCCACGACATCTACACGCCCTTATTGAAAATCCCGTTAGTAAAATATCGTTGTGTTAAAAAACATTTTTCTATAGAATTAATTCATTTTGAAGTCAATACCGTCATTGCGTCTCGATATATTCGAATCGCAAATCAGTTTTTACCAACTTTTAGTATTTTTTTTGTAAAACAACTGTCACATAAATATGCCTAAACATTTTACCAGCTTTAGAAAACGTTAGTTTTTGGAATTAATTTGTTGTTTGAGTTTTTTTTTTATCTAGAAAACAATACTTAGTTGAATATTTATTTTTAACTTAACGTAGGAAGTTATTGTAATCGGTGTGATTTTTCGAATTGAAAATTTTGACTTTTTTCGACGTTTCAAGGTCCCTAGAGTCTAAATAAAAGATTTTTAGAGAGATGTCTGTCCGTACGTTCGCAAAGAACCAGTAGAGATATCGACTTCAAATAAATTTTGTTATACAGATAATAATGCAGAAAGATGCAGAAATGACTCTCAAGAAAATTGAGTAGGTGGTTTTTTACCATAGCAATTTAAAAAAATTTATATCCCACGAACCAATAACGCTAAAGTTTTTGAAAAAAAATTTTAAATTATATATTGTAACGTGATACAAAACAAATATATTTTTGGAAAAATACAATTAACGGTTTTTTTTATAAATCACAAAAACTGAAAAGAAATATTTGTCACCTCAAATATTTTACGAACACAAAATGATTTTATCTCCAAAATAATTTTGTGCAACGAAGAATAACATTTTTAGCATCTGGTAAAGTTTTGAGAAAAACCGAATTGACAGTTTAAAAAAATAAAATAAAAACCTTAAAAACATTACTCAAAGTTGGTAAAAATTACAGTTTTTTATAAAAAATAAAAGCCTAAAACCAAATTACTAAAAGTTGGTAAAAATTGATTTTCGACTCAAATATCTTTTCAAAAATTTAAGATTATGATTTCGAACTAATTTTGTCTCATAGAAAATATTGTTTTCGACATTCAGTAAATTTTTTATAGCAATCCAACGGTCCGCTTTTTCATACAAAATTAAAATCTTCAAAAAATAGTACGCAAAATTGCTAAAAATTAATGTTCGGTTCTCGATATCTCGTGAACAATAGAAGATATTGACTTCAAATTAAATTCATTCATCCAATTTTATTTGTTTTATATAAGAAATAAAAACTTTTAAGAATTGCTACAAAAATTGCTACAAATTAGTTTTAAATTCTATATTTCGAAATCAAACTATTTCATCAAATGCAAAATATTGTTGGTAATTTTAAAATTTTTAAGAATAATTCAACTGACAACTTTTTTAACAAAACACGAAAACCTACAAACTTTCAAGCAAGACAAATCAGCAGAAGGGATGAGAAGTTATCAGTGTGAGTCGTATCGCAGCCTCTTTTTCAAACTTATAGGTACACTTGGTATTACGTTTAATTAAAGTCGCTAGCGTTTTTGGTCTGGGAGATATTTGGGGTGAGCCAATTTTTTAGTTTTTTTTTTAAATTCCTATAGTAGAAAAAAATCATCCACTCAATTTTCTTAAAAGCCCTTTTTGCATTTTTTGATGGTATTATTTCTAAAACAAAATTTATTTGAAGACGATATCTCTTCTTGTTCTCAAGATATTTCTAATACAGAAAATTACTTACACACACAGACATCTCTCAAAAACCTTTGATTTAAATTTAAGGGGAGTTAAAAGTATTTGAAATCAATGAATCACAATTATCCAAAACTTAAATAAAGATCCTTAAAACTTAATGAATGAATTATAATTTAATTGTTTACATATAATTTTGCACAGGTAATTATGGTGCCCAAAGTTGCCATTGATCGCTTTTTGAAAAAATTAGATTCTTGATAGTTGGTTTGAAAATAAAAATAAGCTTTTTGGTACTTACTTTAACTAAAGTTGTAGGAACACATATTTTTAAACTGCACTTAGCCACCTCTTATCGCATTAAGATTTCTTGCTCCAGTTAAGGATTTTGGAAGTGATCTGAATTTCCTGGGCAATCAAATCTTGTTCTTTTTTTTTTGTTTGATTAATTTTCAAAAATATTTTGCTACTTTATCAATTCTAAGCATTTAAAGCCAAAAATAGGATTTTTGAAATATAAGTCAGATTACAAATTCCAACTAATAATAAATTTCTGTGCCGGTTTCCATATCCATTGTAGTTATGTAATTGTAAACACATATAATTTAAGACACTAAAAATCTAAACATTTTTTCTATAAAGTTAATAAATAAAATAAACAAATCAATTCATTAATTTTCTAATCATCCTCTGGAGTCTTGACCATTTTTTACTTAAAATATTAAATTAGTGTTTGCTTAGCAAATATTAAAATAAAAATTAGTATGCACGTATTTTTAACTAAATAAACCCTCATGAAACACGAACCTGAACATTTATGAATAGTTTTGGGCAGTGTAACGTTCTTATAAATTAACTAAACTATACTACTTGATTGCTTATCTCAATTTCAATATTTGTTTAAGATCCCTCATATGAACTTCTGTAATTATTATTAAATTCTCTTACTTAAATACTCTATACTCAAATCACATAAAATGTATCTTTTTAAACAAATATTACAAAATTACCAAAAACCATGTCTTCTCGTAGATTGTCATATGTAGGCAATACATAGCCACCAATTAAACCCAGAACCAACTGGAATATGTTTTACAGACGTCCCACAAAAACCATATCCCAATCTGACTTTGATTAAACAAAATTATGCACTCGGAAATTTAATAATTGTCCAGCTGGGGATGTGATGATAACCGATGGACGCAGACGACCATCAACGCAAAATGGTCTACGACAAACAACCAAGACTCAAAGTCAACATAGTCAACGTCGTCGTCGTTGTCGTCCCTGTTCTTGTAGTTGAAGTCGTATATATGTATATACCAGAAAAGCAAACACATCAATTTCTGACAATTATGTCCAAAAACCTCCCAGATAATTGAAATGAAAACCAAAAGTCGCCTTCCCTTATATTATATTCCATTCCAACACCCAAACGCCATGCCATGGCCATCATCAGTCTGGCTCTGGAGGAGAGTCTATGGTCTACGTGGAGGTCAAGGAGTACACATCAGACTTTATGTACGAGGTATACTATACACCCCTATAATATTATCGCATCATGGAAATGGTCAATTTATTCATTTTTGGTTCAATATAGTTTATGTTTGTTTAGGCAGTCGTCGTCGTCATTCGGGCAGGGTTTGAAACTCCGGCTCCTCCATCAAACTTGTCTCTATAGGTTTTCATCAAATGACACCCATAACGCCCTTCAGTAGGAAAATTTAAATGAACAAAAAACTCGGTATGCTTTATATAATATACTCTTCCTTACCTACTGCCTCGCATGTTGGCCATGAAGCATCTTTCTCATGCTCTGGTGACAACATCATTGCTCTATTTTACTTGGTTATGCATATTATATTTTTTTTTTAAAAAGGACGACGAGGATGACGACGACACCAACTGGCAATGAAGGGTCTGCCTTAAAATCTTTCTAAATTAAGTACTAAAAATAATCCAGTCAGTCCTCTGCCATACTCACCGCCCGCCCCCTCATGATCTAAGCAAACTTGGTAATAGAAAGTGTGGAAAAGACTTAAAGGGAGTTACAGGCGCATATATACATAATATATTTATCTACATATTTTGGGGGACTTTAACTCCTTTTGTGGGACACTTTTTCATATAGCTTCGTAGATGGCTAATGTAAATATAAGATGAGTAAAACTATTTCGAACTATCTCTTTTCGTCTTCTATATTTAAGGCATTCAAGCTCAAAGTTTGTTCACTGCCCACCACTGGTCACCCATAGCCACCCACAGCCGCTGCAGCCGTGCTACAACATGCCAATGCAACCTATTGTGCAACGCCACACTTTGCAGAAAGTCGAGATAAGTAGGTTGGTATTGGTAGGTACCTACTTCCCAAAGCAATCATAAATAAAACGGCCGAAATGGCTAAAGTTTTATATATATGTGTTTAACAAACCTTACCAAGGATATAAATATTCAAAAGTGAGTATCACTATGAAAATAGTTGAAGAACGGAAAGGGAGTTACTCTGACTCTCTCATACAAAACATTCATTTTCAAATGGTGCAGCGTGCTGGGCAGGGTAGAAGCATCCTTTTTAACCTACGGTGACCATATTTTTAACTTCCCATAGGAAGTTATTGTAATGGGTCCGATTTTTCAAATTGAAAATTTTGACATTTCTCGACGTTTCAAGGTCCCTAGAGTCGAAATAAAAGATTTTTAGAAAGATGTCTGTGCGTGCGTGTGTACGTACGTCCGTACGTCCGTACGTCCGTACGTTCGCGACGTTTTTTTCGTCGTCCATAGCTCAAGAACCAGAAGAGATATCGATTTCAAATAAATTTTGTTATACAGATAATAAGGCAGAAAGATGCAGAAAGGGCTCTCAAGAAAATTGTGTGGGTGGTTTTTTAACCATAGCAGTTTAAAAAAAAGGTGAAAATTTTGGTTAACCCTAAATATCTCATGAACCAATGACGCTAGAGACTTGAATTAAATTTTATGTTATATATTGTAACGTGATGCAAAACAATTATATTTTTGGAAAAAAATTCAATTAACGGTTTTTTTTATAAACCAAAAAAAACTGAAAATATGATTTCATCTCCAAAACAATTTTGTGCAACGAAGAATAATGTTTTTGACATCTGATAAAATTTTGAGAAAAATCGAATTGACCGTTTTTTTACAAAAAATAATAACCTAAAAAAAATAAAAAAAAAATGGTAAAAATTGAGTTTTGACTCAAATATCTTTTCAAGACTTTGAGATATTGGCTTTAAACTACTTTTATCTTTCAAAAAATATTGTTTTCAACATTCAGTAAAATTTTGAAAAAAAATAGAATTGACAGTTTTTTTACAAAAAATTAAAAACCGAAAAAAAAATTTAACAAAAGTTGGTAAACATTGATTTTCGACTTAAATATCTTTTCAAAAATTTGAGATTATGGCTTCTAACTAATTTTTACTTATAAGAAATATTGTTTTCAACATTAGGAAAAATTTTGAGAAAAATCGAATTGACAGTTTTTTTACAAAAAATAAAAACCTAAACAAAAAAATTAATAAAAGTTGGTAAAAATTGATTTTCGGCTCAAATAGCTTTTCAAAAATTAAAAATATTGGCTTCAAACTTATTTTATTTCACAGAAAATATTGTTTTTTATATTCAGTAATTTTTTTATAAATATCCAACAGTCCGTTTTTTCATAAAAAAAAAAATAAAATCTACAAAAAATAGAACGCAAATTTGGTAAGAATTGATACATTTAGACAAACTTTTAAGCAAGACAAATCGATAGACGGGATGGGAAGTTATCAGTGTGGGTCGCATCCCAGCCTCTTTTTTAATTTAATTTTTAAGCATCGAACTTTCGAATAAATCAAACATTGTTGCGTATTTTTGCAAGTAATTTATCAAAAACGGGAAGTCACTAATTTGGAAAATAAGATTATCCTTGCTTCAAAAGCAGAGGTTGTTTGATTTTCGGTCCATAGTAAGCATAAGTCAATAAATATTACAGCACAGTCAGGTAGCAGACGTGACTTGATCAGTGCTAGAAAAAGTATATACATATGTCACTTAATTACCAGTCTGATATATCGAAATTTACTAAAAAATCATTCTAAAGGTATAAATAAATCTTTCTAAATATCAGTATGACATAGAAGAAGTCTTTAAGTTAATATTATCAGATAGGAAGTGTCACTGTATCAATGAATCGATATGTAAGAAACATCATCTAATCATAAGACTAATGATAGAAGATGTTACCTGAACACTTGTCTGAAAGAACAGTTGTCGGCCTAGTTATAAGTTGGAGGAAGTCATTAGCTGAGGTAAAGTCACGGAATCAACAGCCTAATAACAGAGGTCATAAAATCAGCTAAATGAAATATCAGATGATACTACATACCTATATCACCAGTTTAAACTAGTAGAAGTCGTAAAATAACTAGTCTGATGAAAATGTCACTAAATCCATATTTTAAGAAATCATTGTGGTACCAACTTTAGGTAACAGAAGATTTTAAATTACTAGTTCGAAATAGCAGAATCAAATTAAATTAAGAGTCTGAAAAAGTAGATGTCACTCACGTAGTAGGCTGTTATAAGAGATGTTACTAAATTACTAGTTTAAGATAGCTAGAATTACCAAACTACCAATACTCCAGATCAAACGTCAGTAGTCTGAAATACCAGACATCACTAAATCACTAGTTTGAGGTAATAGCAGTCACTAAATTACCATTTTGAGACAGAAGAATTCATCTAATCAGTGATCTGAGATACTAGTAAAATAGGTCAATAACTTACAATTTTGAGATATTAGATTCTAAAATAGCAGTCTGAGAAAACAGACGTCAAAAAATCACCAGTTTGAGAAAGCAGATATCACTTGATCTTCAGTCAGGGTTAAATGATATAAGTTTGTCGGGTTCATAGTCTGATAGTAATATCATTCAAATGGCAGCGTCTGAAAGATAAGCAGAGTTAAATATATTGAAGTTTGGGTTCTATTAAGGTCATTTTAAATCATTTTTTACACATTTCGAAAGGTATACGGGATTATTTACATAAGTCACGGTCTTTTCAACGGTATTACACAAAAAAATGTTACGGTATAGAATTACGTAATCTTGAAGGCCAATTGATGGTGCCAAAACGTGATTTAGGGTGGCAAAGTCAAAATGGGATGTGTTTTATGGTCCGTTTTTTCAGACCCACATATCGTTCAAGTCTTGATTTTTAGTCTTGCAAAAAAAAAAAAAAAACATTTAAATTGTTGCGAAAGATGATTTGCAAGTCTAAAGACTTCAGTAACATTTTCAATCTCAAATTTCTTCAAATTACGACTATAATCATAGCGTAATACCTGAAAAGTGGCTTCGTTTAATTAATCACTACCAACTTGACCACTTCACGATTAGTCGACGCTTTAGAAGCAGTCTCTTGGATGTCCGAAACAGAAGAGGCGCCCACATGGGACTTGTCCGTGACCACCACTTAATAAAAGCTACCCTAAGATTGCGTACACCTATGCAGTTTAAAGATTCAACGGAATAACACGAGCTCCCAAATTCAATATCGCTAGACTAAAGGATCTCACGACAACGTCAACAATTCAGGGACTACCTGTCTCACGAAATGAGAACAATCAGCAGCACAGTACATGACAACATCAAACACCATTGGAATGCTTTGAAAAATGTTTTCATTTCAGGTGCTGACAAAATAGTCCGTCGAAAAGAAGGAAGCAACAACACCTGGCTTTTAGAAGAATCTTGGGCAAGGATCAACGAACGCAAACCGTTAAGGGCTCAAATAACTGCTACATAAGGGGAAGAAAGAAATGAGCTGGAATCCTCGTACCTCATAAAAAAGAGAGAGGTTCACAGCAATGTGCACAGTGACAAGCGTAACGACATCAACGCATTGACGCAAGAAGCAGAAGATGCTGCAAACAGGTGCGACAGCAGGACCGTTTACAGAATAACCAAGAGCACACCTGGTGAAAGAAGTAGTAGAAAGAGTAGAAGTAGGTACTTTGCTAAGTTCGGTGGATGAACAAGTCAGAAGGTGAAAAGAGAACTTTTCCTCGTTCCTCCTGAGATCGTTGCCGCAATTAAAGCACTTAAAAATAACGAATCGGTAGGACTTGATTGAATTCCCGCAGATCTTTTACAAGCATCGCTAACGTAATCAAGCGAACTGCTTTATCTGCTCATAAAAGAAGCCTGGATCACCGAAATCTTCTCCAATGAGTTGAAGAAGGGAATTTTCCTCAAGCTCCCAAAAAAAAGGAGATCTTACAAATTGCGAAAACTGGAGAAGAATTTGCGCAGCAAAACTCATACTGGAACGCATCAGAGAACACCTTGAAGCCACACTCGATGCCGGCCGAACAAGCAGGATTCCGCGCTGGATCCTCCTGTATTGATCATAACTACACCCTGCGCATCATTAGCAGTGCGTTAAATATCGAGCACCACTATACCTGATGTTCATTGACTTCGAGAAGGCCTTTGATAGCGTCAACAGGGAGTACATCTGGTTAGCTTTGCGGAGGAGATGCATTCCAGAAAAACTAATTGCTATTATAAAAGCAACATAATGATGGACCCAAGTTTCACATTCTGCACGATGCGATGGTAGGTTGTCAGACGATTTTGAAATCCGTAGCGGAGTCAGACAGGGCTGCATTATGTCGCCAATATTGTTTTTGTTGGTTATAATGGTTATAAGCGATGTATACTGCGCGCAGCTTTGTCAGGTAGCGGAGGGATTCAATGGACTTTGACATCCTATTTAAAGCACTTGGATTACGCGGACGATGTTTGCTTACTCTCACATAGGATCATGGGTCTCCGTCAAATGACAACAAGTGTGGAGAGAGAAGCAGAAGTCGTGGGGCTGAAAATTAATTCCGGTAAAAAAAAAGTTCACCCTCGGAACCCGACTATCCTCTCAAATAAATATTTCCTCGCAACCGGTGGAAAAAGTGGAGAGCTTTCAATAACTTGAAAGTATCGTCTCCATCGAAGGCGGAACCGAACAAGACGTAATTTTCCGTATCGGCTAAGCAAAAGCGGCGTTTGGTATGCTGCCGAAAATTTGGAGGAATAACTCTATTAGCTTAAGAACAAAGCTACGACTGTTTCGCACAAATGTCGATTCTATGCCTCTTTATGGGTGCAGCACCTGGAAGGTTACTTCAGTAATTACAAGATAGCTACAAACCTTCGTGAATAGATGTCTTCGCAACATCCTAAAGATTTTCTGGTCAAACCGAATATCCAATGAGGTCCTTCTTAGAAGGACAGGTCAGGAACCTTTAGACTCTATTATACGAATGCGTAAGTGGCAATAGATTGGACATACGCATCAAAAAGATAACGACTGCATTGCAGCCCATAAGCAAAGCAGTGGAGTCCACACACACAAGAAGGAAGAAGAGGTGTACGACCGAGAAGTACATGGCGCAGGACAGTCGAGGAGGAATCAGCGTCACTAGGCAAGACTTGGAGGAAGCTGAAACACATCTCCGGAAACCGCACACGATGGCGCGTAGGCGTAGTAGAGGCCCTATGCCCCTTAAGGGGTTCCCAACGGACTTAACATGTCTGAGGATCTAAGTAAGAAAGTAAGTAACTTGATACTTGATAGTTACCAACCTGATGATCACTTACTGCTTGAAATAAAATTCATCATAAAATCATCAAATTTCCTTAACTAACATAATTAATAAATCTGAAATACCAGATCTCACTATACATTGAGTCTAAGATACAGTCCGTAACATTTGGATAGCCTCACCTTTTGTTTTTTTGCAACTAACTGTTTTTGATGCTTTTTTGATGAGAACATAACGAAATACATATTAGATCTAAAGATAAGAGAGTTTTCTTGAGATTTAGAGAGTTTTTAACCAATCCCTTAACGTTAACGGTTTTTTTGAGCTAATACTGTTTGCAGTCAATAAAATGTGCATTTTTTGTAACATTAGAATAGCCTCATTTGACTTATTACACAGTTTAACCGAAAAATTGCCAGAGTGAGTATCGGAAAGCCATCGGGAATTCATAAATAGTTTATTTCTTCTGTTTCTATTTAATTTTTTTTCTTTAAATCGTTTAAATGGGCAGAAAAAATTCATTATCCGCAACGGAAATAGCCAAAATAGAGGCCTATAATGAGCGATCTATAGCTAATAAACTTAATCGAAGCCCAAAAGTAATTCACAATTATTTTAAAGATCCGTTATTTTATGGAAAAAAATACAAAAGACGTACTTTTAAAGTACTTTCGAGCCGAGACAAGCGGAATATTACAAGATTAGCTTCCAATTCTACCTACTCTCTGAATAAGATAATGCACGAAGTTGGATTAGAAGTTAGCCGAATGACCATAAGTAGAGTCATTAAAGGTGCTGGACACTTGAAGCGCCTAAAACTAAAGACAAAATCACCACTGAACAATGTGCGTAAGTTACAGCGGCTCAATTTTGCAAGGCTTCACATGGCATGGAATGCCGAAGGCAGCAGCCATGCAAACGATTGGCGAAAAGTGATATTTTCAGACGAGAAAAAATTCAACTTGGATGGGCCGGACGGATATAACTATTACTTCCATAATTTAAGAAAGGAACAGTTATTTTTAGATCGACATCATAGCCGAGAGGGAGGAGTAATGGTATGGGTTGCAATATCATTTTATGGCACAATTGACTTATATTTTGTGAAATGTAAAATGACGGCGGCATACTACAAGACTATGTTCGAAACAGCACTACCTCAGTTCCAGGATACTTTTGGATCGATTCCGATTATTTTCCAGCAGGACAACGCACCTATCCACACTGCTGGTGTAATTAAAACATGGTTGCAAGACCAAAATATTCAACAATTATCCTGGCCACCCTACTCTCCAGATTTAAACATAATCGAGAATGTTTGGGGTGGTTAACACGCAAAGTTTATGAAGGTGGTAAGCAGTACGCAAATAAAGAGGAGCTAATTGAAGGCACTAAAGTGGGCTGGGCATAAATTTCTTTAGATCTCCTAAAATCTTTGTATGATTCCCTAAAAGATCGCGTTTTTGACGTCATTCAAAATAAGGGTGGCTGTACAAAGTACTAAAATGATGTTATTAACCACATAAAATAAATAAAAACTGATTTCTTAAAAAAAAAAAAAATAATTTGCTTTTATTTTGACCAAAATAAACATGGTGAGGCTATTCTAATGTGACAAAAAAAATATACGTTTTTGCGACTACAAACAAAACCACCTCACAAAATTCCGGCAGATTTTAAAAATCACTTGAATTTTTTTTTTTATCTCAAGAGCTTAGTCTTACCTTATCATTAAATACACATTTCGATATATAGACATCAAAGAAGTGCCAAAAAAATCTAATTGGAAAATAAATTATGTGTGAGGCTATTCAAATGTTACGGACTGTATGTATGTCACTGAATGAGTAGTTCAAGTTGAATTTTGAAATAAAAATTACAGCTGGTCACCTCTTTTTCTCACTATATTTAAATATGCTCTCTGTACTCCAAATATACTCCATAACTACATATGTATGTGTATGCTGTATAACGAACAAACAACCATTTCCTGCGGGATGAGTTTTGTAAATATTTAAATTCTGTTTTCTATATTATTTTGTATGTTTGTGTATTTATATTTTGTGTAATTTAATCATGAAGCATAAAGCAATTTATTAGTTGGAACCGCATCTCTCTTGGGGCATATTACATACATATGTATATGATATATATGTAAAACGTGCATATGCATGTGACGTATGCATACTGCCACTAAAGGATCCACTTTATATAGATATTTACCCATGAGTTACCCTGAGGGGTGTTGGTTGCAGAAGAATTTAAAATTTTACTAAAATTTCACATGAATGTGATTATGTTAATAAAATACAAAACAAACCAACAACACACAACACAAAAATAAAGAATGAATTCAAATAAAAATAAAAAAATACTCATTGGAATATTCATAATATTTAAGAACTTTAATTAAGTACAAAACCAAACAACAGGTTCATCGTTTTGCATTTCCATTCATCACTTACTCGTATGTAGATACTTTTAAAATGAATTTTAATTTTCAAAAGAGATACTTTAGTATAAGAACATGAATAAAATATATAATAATTTTATATTTATTAATTAAATTAAATTTGTGACGGAGCGGCGGCGGCGATCTTGTCGTCAGTGGGTTGTTGTGGGACATTCAGTCAAACCACATAAAAGTAAGCAGCTTTGCTGTGTACTCAACCGCGTTCGTGCTGTCCTTGGACTACAGTGAACGTTGAATTGGCAACACTAAAAAGAGAAGAAGAGAGAAAGAAAAGGATAGGTAAAATAAAAACACGATTGTATAAAATTTAATGAATCTACACTATCTATACTTTAATATTATAAATGTGAAAGTAACTCTGTCTGTCTGTCTGTTACTCAATCACGCCTAAACTACTGAACCAATTTGCATGAAATTTGGTATGGAGATATTTTGATACCCGAGAAAGGACATAGGCTACTTTTTACCCCGGGAAAAAGACGCATTCCCATGGAAAAATTCAGATGGTCCGATCGCTTTTACGCCTAAACTACTTTTAGTTTAGTTTAGTTTATTGGTAATTGTTACTAACACATTAAGATGAATCTTATAAGGTAGTGAAAGTTTATGAATAATAATATATGATAACATTTAAAAAAAAAGATAAGTTACATTTGTGTATAATATAAAAGTGAATTTAAATAACCAAAAAAAGAAAAGTATAATAAAAATATATAATAATATGTACATCTATGAACAGAAGAGTAAAAAAAACTTAAATGTATCTTTACTGTTGGTGATTATTTAAAAAAAAAGTAAAAGAAAAAGAAAAAAGAATGAAAAAAAAAAGAAAGAAATAGATAATTAGAAGTGAGATGTCTGTAGAAGATAAGTTAGTCGTTTTGATTAGAAATGAAATCATGTAAACTTTTTTGAAATTTTTGTATGTCACTAAGTTCTCGCAAGTAAGGTGGGAGCGAGTTCCAAAGGCGACATGCATTGATGAAAAATTGTCTCTCAGATGTAAGACACGTAAAACGAGGATGAATTAAATAAGTTGACCTGTTTGATACTGAAAACCGAAGTTGTTCATAAAGATATGTTGGTTTTCGCGTAGTTATAATTCTGAAAAGTAATATCAATGTTCGGAATTTGATATAGTTATCGAAAGACATTTTTAAAAAGCTTCTTGTCAGATGGGAAACATGGTCATATCTTTTTAATCCATAAATATATCGTATGGCACTATTAAAGGCTACTTTTAATTTGTTTTTGCTATAGAAATCGCAATTGTGATAGATTTCACATCCGTAGGTTAAGATTGGTAAAATCAAAGACTTAGCAAGTAGAGTTCGTGTTTTAATCGGCGTAAAGCCTTGAGCAGTCCATAATGTTCTTAAAGTGCCATATGCTTTTCCTACTAATGAGTTTATATGGTCATTCCATGTAAGTGTCCTATTGAAAACCACACCAAGGTTCCTAGAAGTGTTTACAAATTCTAATATAGTACCATTTAGCATGATTGACGGAAAATATGACAAATCAAGTTCTTTTTTGGATATCACAAGGCATTTGCATTTGTTTGGATTAAGAGCCAAACCGTTATCAGCTGCCCAATTTGAGATCCGCTCGAGATCCTGATTGATATCAAAAGCACAGTTTTCGATAAGGCCTAGTGAACAACTTCTATATATTTGTATATCGTCAGCATAAAAGTGCTTTGAAGTGTCGGGAATAAGAGAAGCGATTTCGTTTATATACAGCGAGAATAACAGGGGTGATAAAATAGAACCTTGGGGAACACCTTTAAGTAAAGGTAGGTACTCAGACAGACTATTATTCAAATAAACGGCTTGTTTTCTGTTGCTAAGATAAGAAAAAAGTAATTTTATTGCATCTGAAGATACGTTAAACTCACAACGCAGCTTATTCATCAGCACGGTGTGGTTCACCATGTCAAAAGCTTTGGAGAAGTCTAGAAGAACTAAATACGTTACGCTATCCTTATCCAATTCGGTCCTTATATCTTCAATGACTTTAAGAAGTGCAGTTGTGCAGCTGTGTTGAGCGCGAAAGCCTGACTGAATTGGTACCAAATAATTGTTGCTGATTATATAGTCATTCAGTTGTTTTTGCATAATGCGTTCACAAACTTTGGACAAAAATGGAAGAATGGATATTGGTCTAAATTCCTCACAAAGTGAGTTTTTAGGAATAGGAATTATTTTACCCATCTTCCATTTCTGAGGAAAAATTCCTGTTGTAAGAACTGTGTTGATGATATGGGTAATATAAGGTAAAAGCATTGGCAAAATTGATTTCAAAAATACAGGATTTACTTCATCAACTCCTTCAGCAGTGGATTTTATTGACAGAAAACTTTCCACAACATCTAAATTGCTCACTCCTGAAAAGCTAAATGCAGAGTCTATCAAAGGTAATGTTGAGTCAGTGGATAGTTGAGTTGAAATTATATAGTTTGGAGTAGATAAAAATTTACGATTAAGTTCGTTTTTGTCAATATTATTTAAAGTGTTTTGTCGTTGTTTACCAATTCCAAGCTTTCGAAGATTTTCCCAGAGTTTTCGACCATCACCATTAATGTTTAGTCGGCTAGAGAAAAATTGTTCTTTAGCATTTCTAATTTCTAGGACAACTTTATTACGTAGGGTCTTATAAGCTCTCTGAAGTTCGTCCACCCGGAAAACTATCCAGCTTCTATAAGTTCGATCTCTTTGGTCCATTAATTGTTTAATTCTGTCACTAAGCCAGGGCTTCGATTCACATTTAACCTTTTTTGTTTTCAAAGGCACGTGGCAGTTTAACAGCACTCTTAAGTTTTCATTTAGAAATTCCACTTGGTCATCTGGCGAAGGCAGAAGATAAATATTATCCCAAAAAATTGAACGAATATGTTGTTGAAGTGCTGACATGTTAACGTTTTTATAGTCCCTATATTTTATGATATTGTTGTCGGAAGTAGTTTTAGTACAAAAGTCATAAGTCAGAAAAATCAGGTCGTGTTTGGAAAAAACTGGAGCGGAGAGTTGATTATAAAAAACAACCCGATCTTTCTCAGTTACAAAAAAGAGGTCCAATAAAGTACTTGAAGTCTTAGTGAAGTGTGTTGGTACAGACAAATTAACAGAATGCATATCAAAAGATTTCATATTTTCACTTAAGCTATCATCGACTAATAAGTTGCTATTAAAGTCCCCGCATATAATAATATTTGTGGAACTTATTGTTATTTGGTCCATAAGGTTGTATATAGGTTCTAAATCTACATTTTTATTCGGCCTATAAATAGTGCCTAGTAGAAGGTTATTGACTTCCCCTATTATATCTATAAAAAGGTATTCGCATGGTGAATCCGATATGGCGAGAAAACTTTTTTTTTACAAATTATTATGAGAATTGATTCTCCGTCTGCGCTCTCCTTAATAAAAACTGAACCAGATCTTGTGTATGCATTGAAAAGAGCACCACTTCTTTTGAGACGCATGGCTTGATGTAGCAGAGAGCGATTTTTTGGCGTTAAGCTCCCGTGCAAGGAGATGCTGTGTTTGGCACTCCCTTCCGTCTTAAAACCGATGTCTTCCAGTTGTATTAATCTCTTGTTAGTTTTATGAAAAAGAGCAACAGATTTTAATACTGAATTTCTCTCATTAGGTGAGCTGAATTTAAGTATTATCGGTGCGGGGAGTTCATGTCTATTGTTTCTGTATCTACCTTTCGATCGGAAAGCAGCATTCAGTGTGGGAGGCGCGCAGTTGATGGTGTTACAAATTTTGTTGATAATTGAAATTAAGTTTTCGTTTTCTAATTTGGGTATACCAAATAGGACAGCATCAGCTGCAACTTTCTTCCTTTCGGATGTATCACATCTTTTCTGTAGATCAGCTACTTCTCTCAAAAGGTGGTCAGTGTCGATATGATGGGATTCCATTTGTGCCACCTTTTCTTGGAGTGATTTCATCGATTGTTCGGCTTCTTTGACGTGAGAAAAAAGTTTTTTTTCTATTTGTTCGAAACGTAAGATGAATTCGGCTCGAAGATCATTTATCTGTTTTGTGATTTTGGAAACAATATCTTCACTCAGATTTTTCATTAGGATGTCAATGTCGGTTGAGGATGGTGTAATTAATTTTGTATTTTTTTTATTTAATTTGCTCTCCGAGTTCAGAGAGGCTGGTATGATTGGAGTGGTATGCTTAGGAGTATTTGCCAGTTTCTCTGAGTTATTAGAGCTAGATGGAATTGGAGTGTCTGGATTCTCAGAGATTTTGGTTCCTTTTCCAAGTCGTGTTTTAACTGACATTCTCACACACACAGAAATCCAAACTAACGACACTTTTGATTTTTTAGGAAAAAAAAATGTTAACTTGTGAGAGGAACAAAAATAATTTTATTTTATTGTTTTTAAACTTAAGCTTATTATTTAAAACTTGGGATTATTTTTGGTTTTTTGCTCGCACGTCACTGTCGATATTTTCCCACACTTAGAGTTTTATTGGGTATTTAAAACAATATGAAAATGAATATTTAGCCGCACGAAACTCTCGGTACGTCTATTCTCTAGAGCACATAATAGTGATTTTTTCCTGAACAGATTTAAATGAAATTTGGTAAGGAGATAGTTTGAGACTTAAGAAAGGACATGAGTTACTTTTGACCTCGGGAAAACAACGCATTTCCATGGGAAAAATTACTTTCCGGGGAATCTGATCGCTTTCACTCCTAAATTACCAAAGATTTAAATAATATTTGCATAAAATTGGCATTACGGGAAAATAACGCATTCCCAACCCTTATGAAATAAGTTGCCAAGCATGTTATCATACACGTATATTAACGCGGGCTTCGTGCGCCACGTGCCTCAAGCCCTCAACGTAAGACGGAAACTGTGGCTCCCACCAAGTTCCACAAATAATAATTTTAAACCTAAACTTTGCTATGCTCAACCTTTCATCGCCAAACACGAGCCATGTAGGTACAACAAATAATTCACTGGGCCTGTCTTCTACTTCTGATAATTCTGTTTCGGCTGAAGCGCGGGCGAGTGTACGGGCGGGGGTCGCACGCGGTAAACGATCCTGGTGGTGGCGGCGGTAGTGCGGCGGTAGTGCGGCGCGGGGGGAGGACATCACTGAGTGGGTCTACCCGAACGGGCACACACGTGAGGGCACACGCCGTTGTCGGACGCATGCAAATTACAGAGAAAACCTGCAAACATTTTATTTTTCGTGTAAATTTAATTGTTTCTTTAATACTAACTAATTTACTCGGTTCGTCACCTAACCTAACCTATGCCAATCACACTTAGTATGGCCTCATCCCATCTCGGCACAATTCAAACATACGGTCAAAAAAGTACAGCTCAGGTTTTTTCATACTACTATCCAAAAAAAACTATCTAATGCGGACGAAGTCGCGGGTAAAAGCTAGTAAGATATAAATATAATTTTTATTAATACAAAATTTAAAGTTAAATCCAAAAATAATCCATTTACCAAGATCGGAATCTTTCTTACCTTTCACTCTCCAAAACCCGTTTGTTTACATTGTTGTATTTGTAATTTTGACAATTAGTCCATGAATAGATGTGAAAACAAACAAAAAAAAAACGATGCCGTGGGCTAGCGGCACTTTGCAAAGCAAAAACAAAATGAGGAGGTTAATAAGTTTTTTTTCAGTTTTTTCTTTTTACTTTTTTCGATGAAAAAGTCAGTTTTAAGCTTTAATTTTGCAGTCATTTTGTTGATAGCAAACCAATGTACATTTTTGTCTTGAAAAAAGCATGTTCAACATCAGTTTATTATAATTAATTCACTAATTTAGAGTAATCACTACGAAATTCTTTAAATTTCATAATTAACCTTGAATTATTGTATCAAAGATGCGTTCGAAGAACCATCAAGTTAAGGGTGCGAGCGCAATTTTTTTAATGAATTCTAATAAATTTTCGTTAATGAACGGCCCAAATATTTTTTTTGCAATTAATTAAAATCTGTATAAATTTAACCAATCCAAGTATATTTATAGTTTGTTTTTAATGATTTAAGCTTGCAACTATTTTTCAATTCCATTTTGATTAATAAATATTAAATTTAAAAAAAGAGTTATAATCGAAAAATACTTTATCCATAACATTCTTGATTGATGAAAGCATACATGTATTTGCTATCAAAACAAAACTATGCATCAAAGGAACACCAATGTTTTAAAAAAATAATCAGAACGATTATAGCGAACCTGTTGAATAAATGCAGAGCAAATAAAATGCAAATTTTGACATATATCAAAAAATGAAAACGTCTTAAAATCGTTCTGAATTCATGCACAACTCATTCCATAGATCATGTAATCGACATGAATGTTTATTGATGACGTACAGAAGTTTTTTTTAGTGAATTCCCACAGTTTAACGCAAAATATAATTTTCATTCATTCCTTAAAAATGTTTAGTTAACAAATTTCAAGTTTACTTATTATTGTTTGAAGGGTATGTTTAGTAAAAGTGCTGCTAATAATGAACAAAATTAATGAGTTTTGCGTACATGTTTTTGTTTTTCTTAATATAATAAATACTTCCATAGATTACATTTTATAAATGCAGAACATAGAAGAAAATATACATAAACAATAGTTTTCAGATATAAAGCAGAGGTTAGTGTAGAAAAATATTTTTGAGAAAGCCAATAATATTTTAGGTATGTTCAGTTCATTAAAGAAATTTCCGCTTCAGCTAACCTTCATTAACTTTTTAGAAAAAAAAATTAGCATTAATAGCAATTAATTATTTCATAGCATATTTAATTGTTTATTTCATATGCTACAAAATTCGTAATTTTATGCATAAGCATAGAAGATAACATTATTTAGTCAAGAAGTTTGCATTTTGGCGCGTTCACTGATTTTTTTTCTATTGGGTGTTCGGTTTCCCCAAACTGGAATGAAAAAAGTTACTTAAATCTATTTGTTGCACTCGTTTAATTGGTATTGTGTGTAACCATATAACCTATTTCTATTCCTTAAAGATGCTTTACACAAACAATTTATTTTTAAACACGGTTCCCTCAAATCTCTATTCCAAAATCTAACTACAAACAAAATTCTTAAATGATGTATTCTCATCATTTAAGATTAATTTAATCTAATTGAGGAATCTGAACTAGCTAAAGTTGGCAATGGAACTTCACAAGTATGCTTCTCGTAGCATTTTCTGTACAAACAAATACGGAGGCACCCGCCTATTGTTTCCACCTGAACTTCTAACGTCGCAAAAAAAATGCTCTAATCAAACTACACATGAAAAAATTGTCTGTTTTGTTGTTTTACAACGTATTGAGTTACACTTTTGTCTATTTCCAATTATAGGTACTTAACCAGTTGCAGCGCATGTTGTGTTCGCGAATAATTTAAGTAAATAAAATACAGTACTAATAAATCATTAAATGTGTATTTGGTCAATTTTATTTAATTTAATATACATTTACAACATTTACTTGGATTGAAATTAAAAAGCTATACAAATCTTCCAATTTAAGACCATGTCAGCACTTCAGATTCTTTTGGTTAGGATTGTTTAGTTTTTGAACGAGGCCATGAAACATTCAAAATGAAGCATTTAGATAGGGCTGATTACTATAATGAAGCGTTTTGATGGGCTGTAAGACTAAATGTGAGAATGTGTTTGGTTTTTTGCATCATTTCACGCACGCTTTCTCACGTTTAGTTCTACGTAGCTTGTAGGCAAACCGAAATGTCAGTCTGAGATTCCGATCTTGGCAATGGAGTATTTTTGGTTAAATCTCAGTTACAAAGTAAAAACAAGTGAAAACTAAAAGAATGGCAAGTAAAAAATAGCAAGTGAAAAGATTTGGCAATTTAAATCCGCGCCTCGACCGCGATGTATGATTCTTAGGAGTCTAAGGGACGGTGGGAAACCGACCGTCGCCCTTAGGACTTAGGACCCAAAAAATCACAAAAAGCAGAATTTATTAAAAAGTATGGGAACTCTTGTTTGAATAGACTGTCACTGTTGTAATATACGTATGATGCTGGAGTAGCTCAACTTCGATACAATAATATCAGTTCTATTAACCATGAGTGTGAGTGTCGTGATGAGAGTTCTGATTTTGGCAACTGCTTATAACTTCCTTGCACAATACTGAAGGTGAACTCTAAGAACTAAAGTTCAAAATTCAGTAGAGTGCCAAATTTCATTGGTTGCCAGTTGCCACTTGTGTGTGTTATTTTACTTTTAGCAGAAGGCTAGTACATTGGTAGGGTAAAGTCAGGAGGATTTGACAGGTTAACAGTATTTTTTAAATATTTTGAGATGCAAGTATAATTTCAAATTTAAAAGTTTTGCATAAGTTTAACTGTTATTTAAGCAAGAAAGAACCATCATTAATTTGTCCTTATAAATATGTATATGTTTTCGAAAGTTACAACCTTTTATCTAATGCCTTTCGAAATGTTAATTCCTCCTTCCTTGAAGGAGGATTTGACAGCTTCGCAAGGAGGTTTTGTCAGTATTTAAAAAAAAAATAAAACAACAAAATATTAGGTAGTAATAATACGAAGAATTTATTTTTTTTATTTAAAAGGTAAGAAATTCAGTCTTAATTTCTGTTTTTTTTTAACTATTTGGGTATGGGATTTTGTTTATTTTAACATATTGTAAAACAAACTGTTTTGCTAGCTCATATGTTAAACCGAAATGAAGCTTAGAACATTTTTTAAAATAATCGCAAAGCTCCTTTTCTTGAACTGTTGTAAGAATTTGTTTGTTGGAATATTTCGTGCTGTTTTCTGTATTGATTGACTGTCCTTCACGTCTTTTCTTAAGTCGGAAAATTAAAGTGGTACGATTTATACCATATTTTTTAGCAGCACTGCTAACGGATTCTTTTTTTTTGTCATTATTTTCAATTGCCTCTTGGATGTTGGCTTCGTTAACATTGCGAGATGGATGTTTTCTTTTATATATATTTGGCATTTTAACATTCTGATAAAGGATACAAAAGTTTATTGTAAACTCCTTTTTTGAACTGATAAAGGAGGATTTGACACTGTCAATTGCTCCTTCAACATTGGTGTCAAAACCTCCTTTCAGTTGACTTTTGGAAAATAATTAAAAAAAAAATAAAGAGTTGTTGCTTACCAATATTTATAGTATAATATGATTTAAAAACAAATCTACTTGTTGTATATTTCACTTTAAATAACTAAAACTACTTACTACCAAAACTGCAATTAGTTTAGTTATCTCAAATATTACATCAACTGGACTCAAAAACAATTATTTTTTCTATTTCACACAACGATCAGATCACAGTTATAATTTTTTGGTAGCTCAAATCAATCGTAACTATCTTCGTTTTTTCATAACTAAAGTGCTGCCAATGTCTACACTTTTTTTTAGAAAAGTCCTGATGTCAATTCCTCCCACATGTCAAATCCTCCTGACTTTACCCTATATATGTGAGTGTGTGGTTATCATGTTGGCGTGTTACAATTTTACATGTGAGTGTGTGGTGATCATGTTGGCGTGTTACAAATTAAAAAAAGAGGCTGGGATGCGACCCACACTGATAACTTCCCATCCCGTCTGTCGATTTGTCTTGCTTAAAAATTTGTAGGCTTTCGTGTTAGGTTAAAAAAGTTGTTAGTAACGACGAAATTATTCTTAAAAATTTTAAAATTACCAACAATATTTTTCATATAAAGAATTAGTTTAGTTTGAAAATCTAATTTTGTTAAATAGATTTTTAGTCAAAAAAAATTTTTTACCAATTTAAGTAGCATTTCTTAAATTTTTACAAGTTGGATGAATGAAATTAATTTGAGAGATATCAAGAACCGAACATCAATGTTTACCAAATTTGCTTACTATTTCTTGTAGATTTTATTTTTTTATGAAAAACGGACTGTTCGATTTTTATAAAAAAAGTACTGAATATCGAAAACAATATTTTCTGTGAAATAAAAAAGGTTTTTAAATTTTTACCAAGTTTTAGTATTGTTTTTTTGTTAGGTTTTTAATTTTTGTAAAAAAAACTGTCAATTTGATTTTTCTCAAAATTTTTCCAAATGTTGAAAACAAGATTTTTTAAAAGATAAAAGTAGTTGAAAGCCATAATCTCAAATCTTTGAAAAGATATTTGAGTCGAAATTCAATTTTTACCAACTTTGAGTATTGTTTTTTAGGTTTTTATTTTTTATAAAAAAAACTGTCAATTCGATTTTTGTCAAAATCTTACCAGATGTCAAAATCGTTATTCTTCGTTGCGCAAAATTGTTTTGGCATAAAATCATTTTGTATTCGTACAATTTTCGAGGTGACACATTTTTTTTTCAGTTTTTTTGATTTATAAAAGACCGCTAATTGGATTTTTTTCAAAAAATATACTTGTTTGGTACCACGTTACAATATATTATATAAAATTTAATTCAAATCTCTAGCGTTTTTGGTTCATGAGATATTTAGGGTTAATTAAAATTTTCACCTTTTTTTTAAACTGCTATGGTAAAAAAACCACTCCCAAAAGCCCTTTCTGGATCTTACTGCATTATTACCTGTATAACAAAATTTATTTGAAGTAGATATCTCTGCTGATTCTTGAGCTATGGACGACGAAAAAAACGTCGCGAACGTAGGGACGTACGTAGCCACGCACGCACAGACATCTTTCTAAAAATCGTTTATTTCGGTTCTAGGGACCTTGAAACGTCGAGAAATGTCAAAATTTTCAATTTGACAAATCGGACCCATTAGAATAACTTCCTATGGGAAGTAAATAAGTTTGCGAAGTTTAAACAAAATAAATGCTTCAATTATAAATTAAGTGGGTGGTTTTTTACCATAGCAATTTAAAAAAAGGTGAAAATTTTGCTTAACCCTAAATATCTCACGAACCAAATAACGTTTTTTTCTATAAATCAAAAAAACTGAAAAAAAATATTTGTCGCCTCGAAATTGTATGAACAAAAAATGATTTTATCTCCAAAACAATTTTGTGAAACGAAGAATAGCGTTTTCAACATCTGGTACAATTTCGAGAAAAATCTAGTTGACAAGTTTTTTACAAATAATAAAAACCTAACAACAAAAAAACAATACTAAAACTTGGTAAACATTTACTTACGACTCAAATAGCTTTTCAAACATTTAAAATAATCGCTTCAAACTTATTTTATTTCACAGAAAATATTGTTTTTGATATTCAGTAGTTTTTTTTTTTATAAAAATTCGACAGTCCGTTTTTTCATAAAAAATAAAATCTACAAAAAATGCTACGCAAATTTGGTAAAAATTGATGTTCGGTTCTTGATATCTCTCAAATTAATTTCATTCATCCAATCTGTAGAAATTTAAGAAATGCTTCTTAAATTGGTAAAAATTTGTTTTCGACTAAAAATCTATTTAATAAAACTAGATTTTCAAATTAAACTAAACTAAACTATGAAAAATATTCTTGGTAATTTTAAAATTTTTAAGAATAATTCAACTTACAACTTTTTTAACCCAACACGAAAACCAACAAACTTTTAAGCAAGACAAATCGACAGACGGGATGGGAAGTTATCAGTGTGGGTCGCATCCCAGCCTCTTTTTTAAATTGTATTCTGGATTTCACGGAGCATGTTTATAAGATCGTTATAAATAAAGGATCCTTACATTACACTCGATTCTAAATAAATAAAAAGAGGCTGGGGTGCGACCCACACTGATAACGACCCATCCCGTCTGATGATTTGTGTTGCTTAAAAGTTTGTCTATATGAATTAATTTTTACCAAATTTGCGTACTATTTTTTGTAGGTTTTATTTCTTTATGAAGAAAAGGACTGTTGGATTTTTATAAAAAAGAACTACTGTATATCGAAAACAACATTTTCTGTGAAATGAAATAAATTTGAAGCGATTATTTTTAATTTTTGAAAAGCTATTTGAGTCGAAAGTAAATTTTTACCAAGTTTTAGTACATTTTAATTTTAACATTAAAAAAACTGTCAATTCGATTTTTCTCAAAATTTTATCGAATGTTGAATTTTATTTTATAAGATAAAATTAGTTTGAAGCCAATGTCTCAAATTATTGAAAAGATATTTGAGTCGAAAATCAATTTTTAACAACTTTTGTTACATTTTTTTTAGGTTTTTAATTTTTGTACAAAAACGTCAATTCGATTTTTTTCAAAATTCTATAGAATGTTGAAAACAATATTTTTTATTAGTTAAAATTAGCTAGAAGCCATTATATGTAATATTTTGTAAAGATATTTGAGTCGAAAATCAATTTTACCAACTTTTGTTAAATTTTCTTTTAAGTTTTTATTTTTTGTAAAAAAACTGTCAATTTAATTTTTCTCAAAATTTTTCCAAATGTTAAAAGCAACATTTTTTAAAAGATAAAGTAGTTTAAAGCCAATATCTCAAATTTATGAAAAGATATTTGAATCGAAAATCAATTTTTACCAACTTTTATTAAATTTCTTGTTTAGGTTTTTATTTTTTGTAAAAAAAACTGTCAATTCGATTTTTCTCAAACATTTTTAGAATGTTGAAAACAATGTTTTTTATAAGTTAAAATTCGTTGGAAGCCATAATCTCAAAGTTTTGAAAAGATATTTGAGTCGAAACTCAATTTTTACCAACTTTCAAATGTTTTTTTTTTAGGTTTTTATTTTTTATAAAAAAAACTGTCAATTCGATTTTTCTCAAAATTTTACCAGATGTTAAAAACGTTTCTTTTCGTTGCACAAAATTGTTTTGGAGATAAAATCGTTTTGTATTCGTAAAATTTTCGAGGTGACACATTTTCTTTTTCAGTTTTTTAATTTATAAAAAAAACCGTTAATTGGATGTTTTTCCAAAAACAAAAAAAAAAAAAACCTGTTTTGTATCACGTTTCAATATATAATATAAAATTTAATTCAAGTCTCTAGCATCTTTGGTTCATGAGATATTTAGGGTTAACCAAAATTTTTACATTTTTTTTAAACTGCTATGGTAAAATAACCACCCACGCAATTCTTGAGAACCCTTTCTGCCTTCTTATCTGTATAACAAAATTTATTTGAAGTCGATATCTCTTCTGGTTCTTGCGTTGCAAACGTACGGACGTACGGACATACGTACACACGCACGCACAGACATCTTTCTAAAAATCTTTTATTTCGACTCTAGGGACCTTGAAACGTCGAGAAATGTCAAAATTTTCAATTTGACAAATCGGACCCATTACAATAACTTCCTATGGGAAGTTTAAAAAATAAGTTAGGTGGTGCAACAGTCCGTAGAGAACCAGGGCCTAGTGAGTTATAACTCTCAACCATTCCTGTGAGCGAGTAATGTTGTCAGAAATGGAAATGGGCCTACAGTTTATATGTCGAATCCGGACGGCTAATTTGAGAAAGCACTTTTCATGACAAGAATTATTCTTGCAAGATTTGTCAATTCCTCGCAAGAGTCAGTACCCGTGAAAAAAGTTAGGTGGCACATACAGGGATGAAACCGAAGACCTCTTGCATGACAGGCCAACGCACTAACCATCACGCTACGGGTACTACACTCGATTCTAGTAGAATTGAAAAAATAATAAAATAATAATAAAATAATGATTCTCTTAAATAGTTTTGCAACTAGAATGTCTCCCCTTGTCAGTGTCATGAAATTCTATTCATCAGACATGCTTCCTTTCTTCTTCATCTAAGATATGGAAATCTTCACTTCATCTAAACCTTGTAAACAGTATTGTGGTTCGATGGTCTATTTGGTTGCTAATATGTAAATCTCTTGTTTCATAATTAAGAGGTTGATGTCTTTATATAAAGGATGTGTCAAAATGTACAAAGTATCAACATTTTAATTAAAAAAGCAACCAATTTGATATATTTAGTTGACTAGAAATTATAAATATACATAAATGATTTCATTTTATGAGAAAACAAAATGTTTACATTATTGTACAATATTTGTATTTGACTGCGTCAACTGTTAATATTTAATTAATTAAATTCTGAATAATAATAATACAATAAAAAAAAAACAGTTTCTCATTCAATTTTGTTCTTGTGTAAGCTTTGGGACAACCTTAAGAAATTACATAAATTCCTGGTATTTCCATCAATAAACAAAAGTTGAAGAAAAAACAACCAACAAAACATCCAATTTGAGTTTCAATAATTTTGCATTTCAACATTGTTTGCCAAAGGCATTATTTGAAAATAACATTCTGTCAGCTTTCTCAGGAATAAATCAAGCGAAAAGCTATAAATAATCTCATCAATTAATTTCCTATTTTAATAAACTTCCAATATACTCGTACTTCTCAAATATACGAGTATAGAGAAGACGAAAATCCACCCTCCCGGTTCGGTCAAACAGTGGGCCGGTTGGTTGGTTGGTTGATTTCGGCCTTTGGGTGAAAGTATCGAGCTATATATTTGTACCAGCAGCGATGGAATGGACTTCTAATGAGGATTTTAACGAAGGAAATCCCAACCAAATAGAGTAGGTACTTGGCCTGTATCCGTAGTCCCTTTCCGGAAAAAATAAGAACATTTCTTTCTACCTTCCTCCATATATTTTTGTTTCTCTCCCTATTGGTTTTATATTTTACTTTATTGTGAATGATTTACAGCTATTGTGGCACCTAACCACATTTATATTTATTAGGTAGCATAAATCTTTTACCATACTCAGCAAAGTATATAAAAGCGTCTTTACAGTCTGCCACCCAACAACCACCCCCCCACCTCAAGGCTTACTTACTAGCCAATACTTTACCGTTTAGCCATGTCCCTATCGATGGTGATGCCACCGTGTCGTTCGGGTGTCCGTGTCCGTCCTGCCATACGTCTTTCGTCGCTCAACTGTTGCGATAGAGTTTAGGTAGGTTTACTATGGGGCCACCTTCAAAGGTGTGATTTTTAGAGCATTTAGTTCGACAAAGTGACTCCGTCTAAAAGTTCTCCTATATAACTATCCGAAAACAAAATATCCAAGCTATAGAGGTCAGGTGTTCCACTAAATGTCCTATTTTATGATCCCAGCAAAAATGGGTCCGAAGTAAACTCAAATTCTCTGGTATACTCCTGATGCCTGTACTGTACATAGTGTGTTTATATTCTTTGTACCTACATATACAGATATAGTGTTAGTCATGGTTTGTTATAGCCATATAAAAAAACTATTAAGGAAAATAGAGCAAACGTTGTATTTTATGGCTGTCCATAAAACTTCTTTGCTCATGAAAATGCCAAAGAAGCAGAAACGTGTATGTATGTCAGTTTAAGCTCCATAAGTTTGTCCTATACCCAGATATAAATATAATACTGTATACCTAACCTATTGAAGGCCATCAAAACCAATGCCATATTAATCAAAGTAACCTTGGAGGAATATAAGAACAAGCTTAAGCTTGGGTCTTCTTGGGAAGGTTTGAGTTTCACTAATTTTAAAAATATGAAGTTAAATCCATACCAAAATGAGAATTAAAAACTGTTGCAGTTGATTCGACAGGTTTTTTTGGAATGGATTTGAAATAATTTGAATTTTAGATGTAATCAGCATCATAGATTTAAAAAACAGGGGAATATTTTAGGAGAGAAGTCCTGTGATGTATAGTGAATGGAACTAATAAATTAGGCTGGAATACAAAAAAGCTTCCTTATAACATGTATTTTTAGAGGTATAAAACTTTAAAATGGAAAAAACCTTAAATATTTTGTTTCAAATTGACATAAAATTTACTTCATTCGAAAGATAATAATCTGGAAATATAATTTAAAATGACTTCTTTCATATAACTGCCACGGTTACCGTTTTGGCTAGCACCCATAAGAAACACAACATTGTATTTTTTGTGGATATACTGGTGTCCCAATATTTACTTAATTACTACCATCACTCCAAATACAGCAGTTTTGTGTATTGACATGTCCACTTAACTAAAAGTGAGCTTCATCGGTAAACTAAATTCCAGAACAATGATTTTCAAAACAAATGTTAACAATTTTGTATCGTTCTTCAGGCGACATATAGTCTAGTTTTGTTGAAATGCCTGACCAATTTAATAATAAATCACTTGACAGCTGACAAATTGGCCTTCAGTGAAAACAGCGTTGCCAACTTAAAATTCTATAACACTAAAAAAAGCACCCATTATAGGAAAAATAGACCGCATTTTCAGCAGCTGCCAGTTTTGAAGCTGTTAGATTTTAACATTTGACAACAACGCTACTATACTATAAGAATGGAACTATACCTTTGTATATGAAAGACTATACATAATTCAACAATTAATTTAAATTGTTTTGAATTCTGTTTAAAAACAGAACTACGTGCTACAAAAACACGAAACAATTTTTCAATAAAAGTTTAGTGGCTTTGATATATCTCGACGAGTTGATCAGAATGGGTCACCAAATTCCTGTGATTTAATACTTTTAGACTTTTTAATTTCAAAATATGTATAGGAATTATATATAGCAAGTTTTGTATTCGTAAACAAATTTGAACTCTAGTAGTCCCCCGATTCCGTTCGTCTGATTGTCTGTCTTGGACCTTACAACCAAAAGCCTTGGGTCAAATAACTTCAAATTTGGAAATTAAGGTTTTAAGCCGATTCGCATTTTATAACTTCACATAGGAAGTTATTGTAATCGGTCCGATTTGTCGAATTGAAAAAAATTCTACAATTCTCGACGTTTCAAGGTCCCTTATGTTCGGGAAGTTTTTTGTCGTCCATAGCTCAAGAACCAGCAGAGATATCGACTTCAAATAAATGTTGTTATACATCAGATCATAATGCAGAAAGATGCAGAAAGGGCTCTCAAAGTATTGAGTGGTTGGTTTTTTACCATAGCAATGTAAAAAAAAGGTGAAAATATTTGTCATCTCGAATATTTTACGAACAAAAATTTTATCTCCAAAATAATTTTGTGCAACGAAGAATAAAATTTTTAACATGTGGTAAAATTTTGAGGCAAATCGAACTAACAGTTTTTTTTTTATAAAAAACAAAAACCTTAAAAAAAATATTTCTCAAAGTTGGTAAAAATTGATTTCAGACTCAAATATCTTTTCAGAATTTGAGATTATGGCTTCCAACTAATTTTATCTAATAAGAAATATTGTTTTCAACATTTGGTAAAATTTTGAGAAAAATCGAATTGACTGTTTTTTTTTTACAAAAAATAAAAACTTAACAAAAAACAATACCTACTAAAACTTGGTAAAAATTTACTTTCGACTCAAATATCTTTTCAAAATTTAAAAATATTGGCTTCGAACCACAGATTGGCTTTATTTCAGTAAATTTGTTTTAAAAATCCAACAGTCCGTTTTTTTATAAAAAAATGAAATTTACAAAAAATAGTACGCAAAATTGATGTTCTCGATATCTCGTAAACATTGCCTTCAAATTAATTTCATTCAACCAATTTCTATTTGTTTATATAAGAAATAAAAACTTTTAAGAAATGCTACTAAAATTGGTAAAAATTATTTTTCCGCTATAATCTCGTTTACGAAAATATATTTTGAAATAAAACTATTTGCATATACATATGTATATGATGCCAAATATATTAGGTAATTTTTAAAGTTTTTAGAATACTTCAACTGACAACTTTTTTAACAAATCACAAAAACCTACAAACCTTTTACGAACAAGACAAATCGATAGACGGGATGGGAAGTTATCAGTGTAGGTTGCATCCCAACCTTTTAATTTTTGAAATGAAATTTGAGTTGAAAGTAAATTTTTACGACCTTTTAGTATTGCTTTTTTAGGTTTTCATTTTTTCTAAAAAAAAAACTGCCAATTCCAATTTTCTCAAAATTTTACCGAATGTTGAAAACAATATTTTTTTTCAAATAAAATAAATTTGAAGCCTATATGTCAATTTTTAAAAACGTATTTAAGTCGAAGAAAAATTTTTTAGAACTTTTAGTAATGCTTTTTTTTTGGTTTTTTTTATTGTTTGTTAAAAAGCTGTAAATTAGATTTTTCTCAAAATGTTACCGAATGTGGAAAATAATACTTTTTATAAGACAAAATAAGTTCAAAGCTATAATCACAAATTTTTGAAAAGATATTTGAGGAGAAAATCAATTTACACCAAGTTTTAGTAAAGTTTTTTTTCTTAAAGTTTTTATTTTTTATAAAAAAGAAAACTGTCAATGCGATTTTTCTCAAAATTTTACCATTTTACCAGGTGTCAAAAACGTTATTTTCCTTTGAACAAAATTATTTTGGAGATAAAACCATTTTCTGTTCGTAAGATAATCGAAGTGACACATTTTTTTGTCAATTTTTTTGATTTATAAAATAAATAGTTAGTTGTAATTTTCTCAAAAATATACTTATTTTGTACAACGTCATAATGTATAATATAAAATTGAACTGAACTCGCTAGCATTCTTGGTTCGTGAGATATTTTGGGTTAACCAAAATTTTAACCATTTTTTAAATTGCTATGGTTAAAAAAAACACCCACGCAATTTTTTTGGGACTCCTTTATGCATCTTTCTGCATTATTATCTGTGTAACAACATTTATTTGAAGTCGATATCTCTTCTGGTTCTTGAGCTATGGACGACGAAAAACTTCCTGAACTTACGGACGTACAGACGTACGCACACATGCACGCACAGACATCTCTCTAAAAATCTTTTATTTCGACTCTAGGGACCTTGAAACGTCGAGAAATGTCAAAATTTTCAATTCGACAAATTGGACCGATTACAATAACTTCCTATGGGAACTTAATAATAATATCTTAATCCTCATTTTTTAAAATTAATTTTTATGTTTTTATCCTAATATATAAATATAAATTACGTGTCACAGTGTTTGTCCGCGATGGACTCCTAAACTACAAGCGATTTTAATCAAATTTGTACACCGTGTGCAGTTTATCCAACTTGAAAGATAAAATAGCTATCTTTATTTTTCTGTCTTTTATTTGACAGTCACAATTATCTGTTAGCTTCAAACGATTCCAACAGATGACGACATCTGTTGACTGGATTGAGTAAGTATATAATAGATGGCGCTATGTCGAACTTCCAAACGTATCATATAAGCTACAATTCAATAGCATAGCCACCACATGTTGCTGAGGCTTAAGTAAAGGTTACAATTATTTTGTAGTAAACGAAATACAGTGAATTTTACTTTTTCAATGTTTGGTGTTAGCAATTTTCCGAACAATTCGTAGATATTGGGAACGTTATAATACGCAATGTATAAACCTGCCAGACATTGTTTGCAGTGTTCTTTAGGAAGGAAATGATATACAGAGTAATTACTTGAACCATAACTGGCTCAGTCATCGGTCTATTTTGGCAGCCAAAAATGTTGATGTTGTCGAAATTAACATCCAGATACAACAGTTTTTACCATGCGTTCTGATGTCTTTTAAGTCAACAAATATTGTCGTTAATGAAAATGAAAACGTTAATTTTTCAATTGAATTTTTAAATTTACTAGATATACGTGAAATGCCACCACATAATCTTCGATTAAAGATTGGTTTACCTATTATTCCACGGCGTAATTTAAATCCAACTGAATTAAGCACCGGTATACGTTTGGTCATCAAAAAGATCACCGGAAATATTCTTGAACCATTTTAACTGGAAAGTTTAAAGAAAATTGGTCCTGTTGCCAGGTATTTCAATTATACCGTCAGAATCTACCATACCCTTCAGAAGGTTACAGTTTCTAATTCGTTTAGCTTTTGTCATGTCTATAAATAAGTCTCAAGGCCAAACAATGTCCATTTGGGTTTAAATTTGGAAAATCTTTGTTTTTCTCATGGGCAGCTAAGGTATGTTGCATGTTCACGTGTAGAAAAACCATCGAAACTATTTGTGTCAGCGAAAGACATGTTAACCAAAAATATTGTGCACCAATCAGTCCTAAATGAAATTGAAATTAAAAGTATTTATAATTGAAAATAATAAATATTATTGTTTAAAGTTCTTAAACTATCCGCCCTACCTACCTCATTTATAAGTTTAACTGTCAAATGTTATTTACCAAAAACTTTGTAATATACTCATTTGTTACAAACTTAAATAAAAATAATAATACATTTTATATCAACTGTACGAAAATTTTGATCAATTGTGTTCCAATCCCAAACCATTAAATTATAGCAGCTTTAACGTTTTCGTCTTCGATTGTAAATAATAATTTCATTGTTATAAAGGATTACGGTAGTTGAAAATAAGTCATGAAGGTCGCCATGTTTTTTTACAAATGGCATCCATGTAAAAAAGCATTGCGGTGCCCATGTGTGATGTTCTGCTACCATCCCCATTCAATAGTTTACAACAATGTTATATGAGAAAAAAATGTTAGCCCAGCAACGCGTGGCCAGCTAGTAATATTATATATTTCAATTTTTTTTAAGTATGCAGTTATTCAGAGCTTATTATTATAAGTTTTACATTTGGTTTTGGTAAAAAATGATAACCCATATTCGAGGCATCGAGTTTTGCTTTACCAGTTCTATTTTCACGAACAGTGCCTGTAGATTGGTATAAAAGAAATTAATTTTTTAGTATAAATAAATGGTAAGTTAAAATTACCTGTTGCGAAGTAACCCAATTCTGTGTGTTGGTCTGGAACATCGATATTAGAAAGAAGTCTCAGAACAACATTTTCCCCTAAGCCAAATCCAGGGGAATTATCAGCACTTGCACCCCGCGCCGTACGGAATAATTTGATATAAATATCCATCGTGAGAACACAGGTCCCAATATTTGTATCCAAAACGAATTGGCTTCCCTCTTATAAACATTTTTGCAGAATGACGTCCATAGTAGGGTATCATTTGTTCGTCTATTGAAAGGTGATGGGAAAATAATCCGAACTGCATACAATTCTTATTAAGCATGTTGTTTAGAGTTGAGACTTTAGCAAACTTGTCACTGGGATCAATAATTGTACTGTTATCACATGCATGTAAGAACGATTTGATAAGTTTGAAGCGGTCTGGGCTCATGGGATGGCTTCTTTTATTATATTGCAGCGAAAGACTGGTTGATTGGACCAATATAAATCCAACTGTGAAACTGTATGCAATCCAGAAAAATACATAATTCCATATAAATGTACGAATTTCATTGAAATTTGTCTTCAATGTTAAATTATTTCTATCCGCATTATCATACGTATTGGTGCTTTCAACAATGAAATTGATAATCTCATTATCAAGAAATAATTCGAATATTTGAAGAGGATTGAAACTGCCTACAAGAAAAAAGGATTGGATTCAACTTAGGAAGTTCTGAGTGATTTTTATTTTAAACTTACCTATTTTGTTATACATCGTTTGAATCTTTTCACTTGATACGTTTTTTGGAGTATTTGAAAAGCCAACTCGATGGCTCTTTGACCACTTTGGTTATTTATATTGAAAAGACGTCGATTCCTTTTTAGAAGTTGATGCAATATTTTGTGATGTTGATGCATTTTCTGAATCATTTGGCTCACATTGTAGATTGTCTAATATGCATTCCAGCTAGTTCATTTGGCAATATGTTCACGTCTTCCAATAATTGGACGTTATAGTAGTAGGAATTAGGACGGTAAAACGTGGGAATTTTTCTTATAATCCCAACAGTGTAAATCTGAGTAGTGGTAGCGGGTAGTGGGGGATCTTGCTGAGTTGGGATGGCAGTGGATGGTGGTGGTTTAGTGATGATCAGTTGTTAGGGATTCTATTAATAGATATGGTATAAGGAAAAGAAGTGTGTGTGTGTGTTTCATAGAATGATGGCGCATCATCGGATTCTAGGTGAGTTGGGATGGCAGTGGATGGTGGTGGTGGTTTTGTGATGATCACTTGGCACTTGGAGTAAGGGTGATTTTGTTAGGGTTCTATTAATAGATATGGTATTAGGAAAAGAAGTGTGTGAGTGTTTCATATGATGATGATGGCACACGTTGATGGAATCAAAATAAATGTTTGGTATAATTCATAGTTGAGAATCTAGTTCTAGATGTATGCCTTAAGCTATGTTCAGTACTTAGATCTTTATGGAGTGGTATGAAAATGTGTCTCAATTGGATTGAAGACAATGTGTATGTTAATATGCCGACGTTGGATGGTTTCTTTGACGTCATCGTCGTCGTCGTTTCAGTTGGGTCGTCGCTCGGGGGGATATGAAATTTGAATATAGGATTGTAGGGGTAATGTAAAAAAAATAATGAAAAACTTTGGAGCGTTGTAACTTTTGAAGGAGGCGTTTATTTGAAAAAATAACGTTATTTTGGTATCACTACCGTATATATGTACATGCATAATAGAATTAAAATTAAATTAAATGGTTAAAAAAAAAGAATAATTTAAATTAATTTTTTTATTAGTATAAAGTTAAATAGTTTACTTGTGGGTATAATTAAAAATAACATAATTTAAATAAAAAGTATAAATTTGTACTTATAAATGAATAATATTTCAAACATTATAGTTATTTTGCAATTTTAGATATATGTACCCAAGAGTTATGTTCAGGTGAAAAACCTAACCATTTTACCAACACTTTATTTTGTTTCTTTTGCAATACTTTTTCAATAAGAAATGTGTCTGGGTATTTTGTTTTTTGTAGTTCTAATTCATAGAATCCGCCTTTTATAGGATGACCTTGAAAATCTTCAAGCAAGTATGTGATAGGGTTAGTCAGCTGAATTTTAGTAATCTTAAAAATTTCAGTTGTCCAGTTTGGTGTGTAGCCTTTTTCAAATACATGTTTGTATTTACTTATTCTAACTAGATCTCCAATTTTGTATTTAGGTTTTAATTGAATTTTAACATATCTGTATACGGAAGAGAGTAATTGTTTTTCGTTTGCAGTATTGACTTCGGATGGTTTCATTTTGATAGTGCGATGTTTTGAATTGTTATAAGTTTCAGTTAGTGTTGGTAACATATTAACCCATTTGTACGATCCATTAATAGTAAATTCTTTCCACATGAGGTTTTTTAGTGTACGATTAAATCTTTCAACAATTGATGCCTTCAAATGAGTAAATGTTGAGTAATGATTAATTTGATATTTTCGCATCAAATTTTTAAAGGATTTGTTGAAAAAGTCTTTGCCATCATCTGTCTGAAGATTCTTTGGATTGCGACCAGTATTGAATATGTTTTGCATTGCTGTTGTAACTTCTGCAGCAGTTTTATTTTTTATCGTATGAGTCCATACATATTTGGAGAACGTATCGATTACTGTGAGTAGATATTGGAAATTATTGTTCTCATCTGAATACGGAAGCATTTCAACTAGGTCAGCTTGCCATAAATCATCCAGACCCTTGATGATTACTCGTCTTTTAGGGAAACTCTTACGTGAAGCTTTATGTAGCTCCTCAGCAACATCTCTTTTACTCATATTAATATCAAATGATAAAGAAAACAACGTGTTTGGTGTTTATGTATAACATGAATAATTTTATTTAATAAAAGGATGATGTTTGATTTCATTATTTAAGTCTCTTATAAGGTAACAATAACTTGTTTGCTCTTTTTAATTTGCTTTCAAGATAGAAGCATGCACATGTGTCTGGTCTACAGGTGCATGCATCTGAAGACCAAGAACAGTTCGTATAATGGCATCCATATTTTGAGTTAACTTGTGAAATATTAACGTACTGTTTAATAAAATTTATAAGTCTTATAAGCTCCTCATGGTGCTCTTCAAGAATTATTTCTTTATATTCATCGAGAGTTTTCGAAATATCCTCGATTATGAATTTAAAATTTATGTTGAACATGATGGTTATTATCGTGAGTAAGGTTTTCAATCGACTAATTCAAATTTAAGAAAATTAATGTAAATAAGTCAAAAGATTTTTTTTTTCATACATTAAAGTCTTTTTAAGCTAAATAATGCTTTCTTCAAAAGATAAACATTTTGAATAGCACAATTTATTTCATGATTTTCACATTTAATCTGTCTGGGATAGCATTGTCTAAGTTGATCCAATCTGGGGCAGCTATAAATATCTTCAATATTGATGACTTCTACATTTGGATTGTCAAGTATTCGTCTAAGCCAATGAGCTTTTTGTATTCCTTTAACGTAAGCTTTTCCACATAGAAGTTTGTTGAAAAGAAATTTCTTAACTTCGGAGAAATTAGTAAATCCACAATCCCATGTTAATCCATGAAAGTTTTTAATTAGCCAGTGAGCTTGCCTTTGTAGTGAAAAAGACATTTGATTTTTATGAAACGGTGGAGTGACAATGAAATGATGATGCTGTCCATTATGAAAAATGGCAATTTCTTTTAAAATAAAATTTGTATTTAAATTTCCAAAACCTTGAAAATCAACTATAAATATATTCATGATTATTGTAAGTCTATCTCTGTCAATATTTATTTGCAAACTGATTCTTAAAATAGAATAGCATTAATTCTTTATGTTAGTTTATGAACTTCTCCACTCATAGGATTATACTCAATTATTCGATCGTGTAGAATCAGACAGTATAAACTTGTCAAAGGTGGAATTATTACGGATGTTTTAAGTTCAATTTTAACATCAATAGGTCCAGATTTAATAACTTCGTTTTGACGTGAGCAATCAATAACCATAATGGGAGCAATATTTTTAAAATCTTGTCGCGATAGGAGCGGTTGAGAAGGTCTGCCATAGTATGATTCTTGAAATTTACAATACATTTCATAGAGGACAGCATAACGACCCTGTTTGTATTTAAGATTCAAGTCTTCACGGGGATACGATTCGGAGTTTAAATGAATCTTTACATTAGCTACATCACAATGATCAAATTTACTGGCATCTTTATTACGTTGATTTTTTCTATCGGTTTGTAGAGCAAGAATCACATATCTTGGTTTTTCAAGTTGTGTAGAAGTTTTTACTGTCCATACAAGATCAGTGGTTGCTGGTAACGTTGGATATTCATAGAGATCCCAATTTCGAAAGTGCATTTGAATAGGTTTCGATTGGATTTGTTTCAATAGTGAAAGTTTATCTAAATCGGCCAAAGTAATGTGCGGAACTCTCCATTGTATTTTAAGTATTGACAACTGTAATTCTTCGTTTTCTTTTGAATTAGACAAATAAATATTCTCATTGGTCCGAGTCCGAATTAGAATCAGTTCATGCTTTGCGTTGGTTATGATTTTTCTATAGTCTTCAGCGAAACCCATTAGTGATTTCAAAGGTATACAAAAATTGAAAATACCCGAATCGGAGATGTTAGTGTTTCCTGTCCATGAAGCGTTTTCCAATCGTTTACTTTCATTGCTGGTTAAAGATATATAATTTTTCAATGTTGATGTGATGCCAACGTTTTTATTGTTTTCAATTTCTATTCCATTGAGTTCATAATGTATTTCCTCAAATAAATATGCCATGGCATTGTTTGTTAATGAAGTTGTAGTAGAATATGTCATATCAGGTTTTCTGAGTCCACCTTCAATGTAGATATAGCTATCACTAGGCAAGACACACAAATCCTGGTTCTGTATTGCAATGTGTATTTCATCACTCGGATTAAATGACTGAACAAATGGCGAATAACTATGGTACTCAAATTTTGTTATACTATTGTCATGGACAGGTCCATGAGAAATATTTAATATATCGTTCATTTTTGTTTTGTTTCTTAATTATCTTTATGTGTAAATCCTTTATTTATTTTTTTCTTAATGTAAGTCCCAGACTTTGAAGAAATATTTTATTTTCAGCTGTTAATGATGGTCTTAATGGTTTTGTCGTCGAAATAGAACTAACGGGGCTGTTATTTGTGGTGTATATCTTATAATAACTATTATTATACATCAACATTATAATTATCTTGGAATCAAATGCAAACGCACTGTTATACGTTCTCCTCTAAAATTTATTATGTCTCCGTCTTGGTCTACGAGTTTCAATGTGAGAGAACTTATTCGCTTGACATTCACTGGCAAATAGATAACATTTTTGGGGACTTCTATTATCTTATACCCTGAACCCGTTTCAGGAGAAAATTCATGAATAGTGTGTACAGGTGTATTATTTAAATATGACCCATTTATTATATTACACTCAATCCTTATGACGTTCACCTTATTGATATCCACAGATAAATCAGAGGTGTGTTTCTTACCGGGAGAAAGAACGGTTTTGCTGAAGCCCAGTAATGTTCCTATGCTTCTCTCCCTATTGAAATATATGTGTTCGGAAGTTACGATGCTTGTAAGCAATGTATTAAAGTTGGCTTCAATTTTACACTTAATTGTTGAATTTAATGATAACAATACTTCAGTTACATAGTTGGCAATGTCTTCGATTTCGTACGATCCAATGGGAATTTCAATTTCATGCTCCCCTATATGAAACATGTTGTTACGTTCATCAACATTCGGTATAGAATTGTAGGTTTGAAAATCTATTAATCCACAAACATAATCCTTGCTAACATCGAGAGGTGGAAAATATTCTGCCGATAAAAGGGATGTTCTACCGGTTAAAGTAAGTGTCATTGCCATGATGATAGAAAACAGACTAGTCGATTTGTTTTAATTATTTTTTATTTATTGTAAATTACATTTGCAAAAGAAAACTTAAACATAAGTGTCCACAGTTAAATGAATCATAATTTTGATGCCGAGTGTAGTTGAAACGAATTTGTTTGCCTAAATAGTTAATTATTTCTCTAGGAGGTTGCAAATTACCAAAACTATCAAAATATTCAATATGGTTGCCTCTTTTAAAATACGCTACCCAATGTGTACCAATTCCTTTTTCTGAATCTAGATTTACAACCCCACACTCGTTCTTTAAAGGTTTTGTCTTTGGTAAATTATCTCGCATGAAGACTCCTCGAAAATGAGGTATATATTTGTTTGCAAAGTTTTGTATGTCATTTTCATTCAATGCACGATTGGGTAGCGACCTTAGAAGTTTTTTGTTTGTGGATTAAGATACAATCCAAGTCCTTTTCTATAAGGTTTCAGATGCAGTCCATGACCAAGAGCAATTGATTCCATTTTGAGGTTATGACGTTTTTTCTCATCCAAGTCCTTTCTAGCATTACCTACATCATTGACAGCCTTGATAACTCCAGCAGCACCACCCGTCAAAGCCCCAAGAGCTGAAAGTCCAGCAAACAGGGGCACAAGAAATGGAATTGCCTCTCCAACTTTTGGTACTGGAATAACCCTCGGGGTTTTAATGTTGCCTTTGTTCTTTTCTACGTTTTTAATTGCAGCCTTTAAGGCTATTTTACTCGCCTTTTCTAGATTGAAAGGTTTCTTTTCTTTAAGGTTAGTTCCAATAAGTTTCCTCAATTTATTTAAGGTAATGTGTTTTATTTTATTACTAACGGTTTTTTTCTTATACATTTTTTTCTCCTTTTTATAACTGGTTACTTTAGAATTCGAGCAACCCATTCCAAATTTTACTTTTGCTTTCATAAGATTAGTAACTAGAAGTGCATTCGCTCGTTCAGATAAACTAGCGTCGCTAGATTTAAAACGTTGCCAGGCTTTTTCAGTTAAAATTCTATCAGCTTTGTGGCGATCAGATGTATCTTCGTTTTTGGAATATGAAATGTCATGCTCCTTACACGCCTGATCTAGAAAATTAATTCCGGAATCTCCTCGATCTAATCGTTTTTGGAGTCTGGTTCCAGGTCCGCAATACTGATAACCCGGCAAATGTAATTCAAATGGGAGTTTGTTTATAAGAGAGTTTATTAAACCTTCTCCTCTCGCGACTTTTTGTTTACTAATCAATTTTTTCGAAAAGTCAATCATTTTTATATGATCATCTTTATTGTAGAAAGTTAAGAAACGAAATGATGATTAAATAAATAAATACTATTGATATATAGTTTTCTATTTTAGTAGATGTCATCATGCGATTCATAGCACAACAATACAAATTACCAGTACGAAACCTAGAACCGACAAAAAACAGCACCACCCGTCAAAGCCCCAAGAGCTGAAAGTCCAGCAAACAGGGGCACAAGAAATGGAATTGCCTCTCCAACTTTTGGTACTGGAATAACCCTCGGGGTTTTAATGTTGCCTTTGTTCTTTTCTACGTTTTTAATTGCAGCCTTTAAGGCTATTTTACTCGCCTTTTCTAGATTGAAAGGTTTCTTTTCTTTAAGGTTAGTTCCAATAAGTTTCCTCAATTTATTTAAGGTAATGTGTTTTATTTTATTACTAACGGTTTTTTTCTTATACATTTTTTTCTCCTTTTTATAACTGGTTACTTTAGAATTCGAGCAACCCATTCCAAATTTTACTTTTGCTTTCATAAGATTAGTAACTAGAAGTGCATTCGCTCGTTCAGATAAACTAGCGTCGCTAGATTTAAAACGTTGCCAGGCTTTTTCAGTTAAAATTCTATCAGCTTTGTGGCGATCAGATGTATCTTCGTTTTTGGAATATGAAATGTCATGCTCCTTACACGCCTGATCTAGAAAATTAATTCCGGAATCTCCTCGATCTAATCGTTTTTGGAGTCTGGTTCCAGGTCCGCAATACTGATAACCCGGCAAATGTAATTCAAATGGGAGTTTGTTTATAAGAGAGTTTATTAAACCTTCTCCTCTCGCGACTTTTTGTTTACTAATCAATTTTTTCGAAAAGTCAATCATTTTTATATGATCATCTTTATTGTAGAAAGTTAAGAAACGAAATGATGATTAAATAAATAAATACTATTGATATATAGTTTTCTATTTTAGTAGATGTCATCATGCGATTCATAGCACAACAATACAAATTACCAGTACGAAACCTAGAACCGACAAAAAATCCTAGAGTAATTAAGAAACATGGCAAGCTTTTTCCGAATAGTATAAGAGGCCTGATTACTGGTCCATCTAATTGTGGAAAAACAAATGTTATGTTGAGTCTACTACTACATCCAAATGGATTAAAATTTGAAAACATATATATATATTCGAAATCTTTACACCAATCAAAATATGAGTTTTTAAAACAAGTAATTAAACCTATAAAAAATATGGGTTTCTTCACATTTTCTAATAATATTGATGTCGTTTTGCCAAAAGAGGCTAAACGAAATTCTGTATTTATTTTCGATGACATTGCTTGTGAAAAACAAGATGCAATACGAAACTATTTTAGTATGGGACGTCATTATCAATTAGATAGTTTCTACTTGTGTCAAACTTATACAAGAATACCGAAACACTTAATTCGCGATAATGCAAATTTTTTGATAATTTTTAAACAGGACAGTATGAATTTAAAACACATTTACAATGATCATGTTAATTCCGATATGACATTTAAAACATTCGAAAATGTATGTGCCGACTGTTGGAAAACCAATTATGGATTTTTTGTAATCGATAAGGAAAGCCCACTGAATAATGGTCGCTATAGAAAAGGTTTTGACTGTTTTATCGAGTTATAAAACCATTTACAATCAAATTCTCTTACCAGTTTCTCTGTAACAGCTGTTAAATACAGTACCGAGCAGTTCAGTGATCAAGCACTTCCTGTTAATAACAGTTCAGTTATGATTTGCAGTTTTATACGGTTAGGAGCAGTTATTCACAGTTAAGACCAGTTATCTAAATATTAAAAGAAAAACTTCAATTCATTTATTCATCAGAACAATATGATGAACGTAGATGTAAAATTAAAAAAAGAACTTATCAAAACAACCGATGACCTTCGAAGAAAATTCAAGGCCCTCAAGAATAATAAGGAAGTTTATGAATCTCAATTAGAAGAAGCTTTTAAACCAATTACTGCTCCTCTAAACGAACTGGTTAAGCAATCAACAGTCAACGTGGAAAGAAACAAGGAAAAAGAAGAAGAAGTAAGGGACAATGACTATTATGAAACTCCTGCAAAGAAAACAAAAACGATGAAATGCTTAAGCGATGAAACTTTGAACAGTTCAACTGATAGTCATAGCCTAATAAATAGTACCCCTAAGAGACCAAAAGAGGAAAAAGCATTAGAAAAGATTAGGCGACGTCTATGTCTTTTCGAAGAACAATTGTCAGAAGATGAAAAATTTGATAAAACACCTAAAATGTATATGGATCTGTTCATAAATAATTCAAATAGTATTGATAGGACATATGGAATACATTCCAAAAATGGAAAATTGTTTATTGGTAATGGGGAGTTCAGCATTCATGGATCAGATATAAAAATAAAAAATAAAAACTTTCAGGGGACGAAAGGTCTTTATGAACTGCTATTTAAGAAACGTCCACAGAGATCGTTTTACAATAATGAAGACTTGAAGAATTATGAAACGATTTTAAACGATACAAATGCACACAGGAAAGAATTCGATTCGCAAAAACAGGTAAAAGGCAATCGAGGTTACAAATACACACAAATTATACGACCATTGATAGAAAAGGCTTCATCTTCAACTTCGATTTCAAATACATTACCAATAGGTAAAGGATTAATGCAATTATCAAGCAAGAAAAAGGACTATATATTTTGGGATGATCCTAATGAACTCGTAGATCGATTGAGACTTCTAATTGGTTCACATCAAGCCGGTCATAATAATCACTCCAACGAAATTATTTCCATTATTGAAGAGCTTAAAGAGGCTAATATAATCAATTAGACACAATGCCTGTTGACAAATTCGGTCGTTTTTCGCATAGACCACCACCAAGAGGACCTCGTGGAGAGCGGGGAATAGCTGGACCACCTGGTGATGGTTTTCTTAAAACTGAAAATGGAGACTTTGATATAAACTGGAAACATTTAAAAAACATAAGCGAACCGCTAGACGATAGTGATGCTGCTACTAAAAAATATGTCGACATAAGAATTCAGCAAATTAAAACAATCCCTGAAAATGAAATAAGGGATTATTTCAAAACCAATAAAATTATTTCAAAAGAAGAAGAAGAAGAAGAAATTGCAGAAGTTAAAGCACCACAATGAAAAATGTTTTTTTATATTTTTATTATTATTATTGTTACTTTAAAATGAGAAAAAATAAAAGATTAAGATTAAGAAAAAACGATCTGAAGTATTCTCACTTAAACTGTCAAAATTAATAGCGCGAGTGAGAGAGGTGGTAAGAAGAATAGTTGGCTTGGGTCATCTGTTATGATTTTGAATTTGAAATTGGGAATGCGATGACTGATATGATGGTGATGATCACTTGAAGTGAGGTTAATTTTTTTTTCCTTTGAAATAAACAACGAGGAAAAATCTATAATCTTGAATTGGAAAATTGTGATAAGAAAAGTGTTAGTGAATACTAATAGCCGAGGTGACGATTAACACGACTAAGTCTGAGTCTGATCACTTCTTAACAGATATCAATATATGCGATGCAACGGCTGATATGATGGTGATGGTCACTTGAAGTGAGGATCATTTTTTTTCTTTTGAAATAAAACAACGAGGAAAAATCTGTTATCTTGAAATGGTAAAAAAAATTGAGACAAGAGAAATGTAAGTGAATACTATTAACCGAGGTGACGAGTAAGAGGACCGAGCCTGAGTCGATTAGTTCTAGTTGTGATTACGCAAGAAGAACACGCTAGTAAAATTAAAATTATAAAATTTATAATAAAAATACACCCAACCCAACCCTTCGAAAGTATTAAATAAATACAATTAAATAAAGTATTATGTCTTTCATTAAAAAAATAAAGTCGGCGGTCAATATGCGTAAGGCTGAAAAACCTTTTTCAAGCCTTTCGAAGTTGATCCAAAAAAGAAAATACCCCGTTATTAATTCTAAAAGGATTAAAACTAAGTTCGGTGAGCAAATTATGCTAGAACTTGAGGAGTGTATGGTATTTTTACCAAAGAGGTGCAACACCCAGCTGGATAACGATGACGTTAAAGAGCTTAGTAATTGCGAGTTCGAGGTAGTGGAACCATATGGGGAATCGTCATTCCACATAGATTTTCACATAAAGGAGAAGAGCAACGATCTGGTAGGACAACTACAGCATCAACAACAGCAACAGCATAGGCAGCATCAACTTACGCAGCAGCAGCATCACCAGCAGGAACCGCACGAACAAGAGGTAGATGACTTTATTTTAACGCAAAAGCATCTATTTTTTAATGAATTATAAAAAAAAAAAAAAAAAAATTTTGTATATTACATATATGGCTCAAAATCACCAAGGTTGCAAATTTCAAAAATTTTTTATGACAAAAAAAATTGCAAGCTATAATGATGAATTTTGGTGTATACAGTGGCAAAAATTGTATATTAACAAACTTTGACAGGGCAGCGCACAGAATTCTATACTTTCTTAGTATTATTGTTTAGTACTAAATTTCATACAAAAACCATCAATTCGGGAACGTTTTTCTAAGTTTGATAAAATCAACAAAAACAAAACAAAGTACATAATTTAAGCTTTGTTTAATAACATGGGTATATTATGTATCTATATTAAATAAGCAATAATGAAAACAATACATACAAAATCTTCTACAAGCAAAATACGTAAAAATCATGTCCGGGAACGTTCCCGAAATGACCGTTCCCGAAATGACGATTTCAAATAAGCGCGCGCTTTAATTATACGGCGGTCATCTTAAATGCGATCTGACTTTGTCAATAGCAAAATATTTGAGGTAACTTTGAAATTTCGTGTCGTAGAAAAGAATTTCATCAATAATTAAATGTAATAAATGCGTTCACGGAATGACGGACTATTGATGTACGCTCTACGAATGATGAATAGAAATTTACTTACCATTTATATATAACTTATTTTACGATAAATACTCTGACAGTCGGCTTTGTTATTGTCCTCTTCCTCGACTGACGTTTGACACAGAATTATTGCGTTCACTTAAAATTATTTTTGATCGATTATCGATATGTTCACTGAAATGACTTGTGTGGTATCGGACAAACTATTTTTGCATTTTTATAGTTAAAAAATAAATAATCTCTTAGTATCCTTTCTAAAACTAGATTTTGTATAAAAAAATACGGTGTATTAAGTGATGACCGGGGTTGAATACCTTACATCTTTCAATTGTATTTTGGGCTTGAAGTTGAAGATTGTAGATTGGGACGCGTTCCCGAAATGATTTTCTATGCGTGTATATTGATTTCATTTAAAATTTAGTTTATTAATAAATTATATTGTTTGATAGAAACATAAAACAGGTCAGTTTTAGTATTTTATTAATTTTTTTTTTTTAATTAAGTCAAGGTTTAAGACATAAAATTGCTAGCGAAGCCAATTCTGCACCTTGGTGATTTTGAGCCATATATGTATGTATTATAATTATAATTATAATTATAATAAAAATAAAACAAAATAAATTAACCTAATCGTTAAAATTACTGACTGTTGTTTTTTTTTTCTCTATTACCAAAAAAAAAAAAAAAACAAAAGATACAACGTTTCCAAATACTTGAAGAGGAAGAAACTAGAATCAAGCAATTTTCTCTCATGGGTCGCAAAATCAAATTCAAGCTCAATCCGGTTCCAGTCAACCAAGAACCAACTTCATGGGTAAAAAAAGGCATCAATGACATTTTTGCACATGCCCTTAAAAATGTTAGTCCTACAGACAAGGTCGGGGTAACTTTTTCAGGGAAGAATTTCTCCGTTGAACGTGGAAGTGGTTGGCTTAGCTTCCGAGAGTGTTCGAAGATTAGAGCAAGCGATGTCTGGGACATGATTTCGAAGATATTCCAGAGTAATTCATACGGAATGAATACAGAAGAATTTTGTTTGGCTGTGACCTCTGTCAAGCTACCTGCTGGGACAGGAAACAAAAAAAAAAAAAGAGGCTGGGATGCGACCCACACTGATAACTTCCCATCCCGTCTATCGATTTGTCTTGCTTAAAAGTTTGTCTAAATGTATCAATTCTTGCCAAATTTGCGTTCTATTTTTTGTAGATTTAATTTTTTTTATGAAAAAACGGACTGTTGGATTTTTATAAAAAAATTACTGAATATAAAAAACAATATTTTCTGTGAAATAAAATAAGTTTGAAGCCAATATTTTTAATTTTTGAAAAGCTATTTGAGCCGAAAATCAATTTTTACCAACTTTTATTAATTTTTTTGTTTAGGTTTTTATTTTTTGTAAAAAAACTGTAAATTCGATTTTTCTCAAAATTTTTCCTAATGTTGAAAACAATATTTCTTATAAGTTAAAATTAGTTAGAAGCCATAACCTCAAATTTTTGAAAAGATATTTAAGTCGAAAATCAATTTTTACCAACTTTTGTTAAATTTTTTTTTCGGTATTTAATTTTTTGTAAAAAAACTGTGAATTCTATTTTTTTCAAAATTTTACTGAATGTTAAAAACAACATTTTTTGAAAGATTAAAGTAGTTTAAAGCCAATATCTCAAAGTCTTGAAAAGATATTTGAGTCAAAACTCAATTTTTACCAACTTTTTTTTTATTTTTTTTTAGGTTATTATTTTTTGTAAAAAAACTGTCAATTCGATTTTTCTCAAAATTTTATCAGATGTCAAAAACATTATTCTTCATTGCACAAAATTGTTTTGGAAATGAAATCATATTTTAGTCGTAAAATTTTCGAAGTGACAAATTTTTTTTTTCAGTTTTTTTGATTTATAAAAAAAACCGTTAATTGATTTTTTTTCTAAAAATATAATTGTTTTGTATCACGTTACAATATATAATATAAAATTTAATTCAAGTCTCTAGCGTCATTGATTCATGAGATATTTAGGGTTAACCAAAATTTTCACCTTTTCTTTAAACTGCTATGGTAAAAAAACCACCCACGCAATTTTCTTGAGAGCCCTTTCTGCATCTTTCTGCCTTATTATCTGTATAACAAAATTTATTTGAAGTCGATATCTCTTCTGGTTCTAGAGCTATGGACGACGAAAAAAACGTCGCGAACGTACGGACGTACGGACGTACGGACGTACGGACGTACAGACGTACGGACGTACGGACGTACGTACACACGCACGCACAGACATCTTTCTAAAAATCTTTTATTTCGACTCTAGGGACCTTGAAACGTCGAGAAATGTCAAAATTTTCAATTTGTCAAATCGGACCCATTACAATAACTTCCTATGGGAAGTTAAAAACAAATATGTTTAATACATATGAAGAGGAGTGCATTAGACGTCGCGGAATTGTCTTCATTAAAAATAAAGACAATTTGTGTTTACCATGGGCATTAATTATTGGAAAATCTATAGCAGACAAGGAAAGTCCATCAACTCAAAAACAACTTGAAAGAGACATACAAACATCAAAGACTCAAAAAGCATTACAGCTATTAGTGGATGCAAAAATAAGCATTCCCGAAGAAGGTTGTGGAATACCTGAGTTGAGAGGGTTTCAGAAATATTTTAATCAGTATAAAATTACTGTATACAAATATGCAACTAAAGGTAGAGAAGTTATATTTGAAGGAGAAAATAAAACAAAAAAAATCAATCTTCTCTACCATAATAACCACTACAATGTCATTAAATCTTTGACGGCTGCTTTTTGTTGTGGGTACTACTGCGAAGAATGTCACATTCCATATAATACAAGAAAGGATCACAGGTGCCAAAAATCATGTCCGCAATGTCAAAAGACTCCACCATGCCCAAGAACAATGAATGAAATTACATGCGATGATTGTAATCGAAATTTTAGAGGGAATTCTTGCTTCGATCATCACAAGGCCAGCAATTCAACAGGG